>BRKX01000002.1:44377669-45005169 GCA_026008535.1 Perilla frutescens
AAAAAAATACAAACTTATTCCATTAATATTGTTATCTATATACTTATGTCTTTTATTTAATGGAACTTACAGATTAAGTATTTCATTGAGCTCATGAAAAAAACCGGTCTGGTTGAGAAATCGCAGCAGATAAGAAAGAGCATTAAGAGTATGGACCGTATCTAAATGCCCTGGACAGATGAAACAAACCAGGTTGATTGTGGAGTGTACGTTATGCGGCATATGGAGACCTACATGGGGATTCAAAATTGAAAGACAGGATTGAAGAAGAAGTCTAAAAGACAGATGCGATATCTAAGGATGAAGTATTGTGCGGCAATTATTTCTGCAGAAAGCAATGTTCACAAGGACACCAATGCAGCAAATTCAAACTTATACTACAGACAGTCTTCAGAGGATGGTCCGGTTGATGTTGCAGCGCTCTATCTTAACAACGTGAAGTGAGAAAACAATGGTCTAGTTTTATAAGACAAACAATATTATGGTTCATTCCAAAACAATACTTTTGCTAGTATTATACTTGTGATTTCTGAAAACAATGGTGATATATTTTGATGGTGTAGCCAATGTAGGAGATGGATTTTATACTTATGAAATATTTTGATGGTACAGTTAACTAGTATGACTAGAGTGTCCATTTTTATTATATCATACATCCTATGCATCAAAATCTTTCTATCTATAACAAGATTTATCAGCAATATAATAAAGCTTCGGCAGCAATATAATAAAGCTTTATCAGCAATATAATAAAGATTTGGCAGCACATGGACATCAATAAATTAGCTTTATCAGCATTATAATAAAATATTTGGCAGCAAACGAACATGAATAAATTAGCTTTCACATGATTTCAAACTAATTAGCTTACATTAGTTATTTCTTAATCAGCATAAAACCTTAACAACATCAGCTTCAACATAGTTATACATGAAATCATTAAATTAAGTAAAATTCAACATCTAATATTTTCACTAAAAAAGAAACCTCAACAAAAACACATTACTGAACAACAAAACAGAAAAAGAATATTATTTCAATGAACTAAAATTCAACATCCAATATTCTGAACATCACTACTAATACTTTGGTAGTATAACCATAAAAAATATTAAACTAAAGAATTTTATTATCAATAAAAGTAATGAATTAAAAAATCTCCATCATGCTCTACATCATCTTTGATATTACCCTCAGTGTTATCTGCAAAAAAAATAAAAAAAAAATTAAATTAGTGTAATTCTCTAGCTGACAACATTGGAAAAAATAATTATATATCGAATTCTATTAGCATAAACTCATACCTAAACAAGCAGCAGAAGTATTATTATTCATCATCTTCAGTTTCTTTACCACAATTTCTAGCATCATGTCTGCATTTCTTTCCACACTTCCCACACATTCTTAAAGGTTTCTTTTTAAGCTCCATATTATTCTCCTTATTTGATTTCATCATTGCTTTCACTGTACTACAACTCCCTTTAGTTTTCACAATATTTGGGGGCAACACATCCACTTTGGTAGGGGGAGCAGACCCATAGAAATCTGAAAACAGTTTCTCCTTCACAGACTGAGTTTGTTCTTCAACACTGTCCTCCTTGAAAAAAAATTTAAGTTCCTGAACACGACGTAACAACATTGACATCTTTTCTTTATCACCATCAACAACACCAAGGCATGTATAAAACTCAGAAATGCATGTATTGATCAATATTTTGTTCTCATCCACAGCAGCACAACTATTCACCAACTCACCCAAAACACCATTCCCAACATCAAACAATGCTGACCTCGTCCATCGAGGAACAACATATTTATCAGGAATTTTATCAAACTTTAAATCCTTTAATAATAAGTATATGTGACAGCACAACAGTCCTTCCCGAACAAATTTCGCACAGCTACAAACAAATGTATTTTCAACACTGTCATGAACAACTTCAAATACCCCATTACAGCCATCATCAACTTTATAAACCAAACGGGGCATATTCTCAACTATGCTCATAACTCGGCATTTAAAACAAGCTGAATAAATTTTCTTTTGAACCTCACCAAAAATCTTTGTAGTGTACACATTGGCTGCATATTTCTCAAATAAAATCGGAGTCTTCAATAGAGGAATGGATGATTCATCAATACTGTTCATCTCATCAAATACATGTCGTTGTGCATATAGAGCACTATCATACTTCATAAAAAATTCAATAAGATTGCAAGTGGGGGATACAAATGAGCCATAGAAGTTGTTAGCACTTTCAGAAATGGATGTAGTCCTACACAACCCGCTCAAGGGATGATTTCTGAAATAAGCAGGAATCCAATCAAATCGAGCATCATACATTGACTTGAACCAAGAAACTTTAGTCAATCCAAAATCAACCATGACTTCTTCCCATTTCTTCTCAAATTCAACTGGCTCCAAAAAATCATTCTAAACAATCTTGCTAATCCTATCTTTGAAAGATTTATCTTTCTTCAAATGAGCAGGGACCTTATCTGTAACTTTCAACATAATGTGCCACATGCATAATCGATGTCTAGTATCAGGAAATGCACGTTTGATCGCTTTTTTCAATGCAGGATCCTGATCTGTTATAAGCATACTAGGCGACCGACCCATACAAACCTTGAAACTTTTTAAGACCCAAGAATATACTTCTGTATCCTCACTCGATAACAAAGCAGCTCCAAAAGTCACCAACTTCCCGTGATTATCTTTCCCAGTGAAAGGGGTAAACACCAACTTATACCTATTCAAAAATAAAAAAATATGAACGTATTAGCAATATCTATTTACTATGTTAGCATTAAATTAACACTATGTCAGCAAACACAAAAATACTCCTACAAATGCATTAAAATACAAAGTATACATAATATTGTATCCAACAAAATAAGATACTTCAAAAATAATAAAAAATATTATCAACCTATTTGTATTATACGTCGCATCAAATGACACTGAATCACCAAATGCAGCAAAATTCCTTCTACAAATTGGATCAGCCCAAAATATGTACCTTAACTGATCTTCACCATCAACATGATAATTAAAAAAAAATGCAGAGCACACATCCCTCATGTTACAAAGATTATCTAGCAGCATTTGAGCATCCGCACCAACAATATAAGCTCTCAAATCACGGGTAAAATTCTTAACATCATTAATTGTGCATCCAATATTGGAATACCCACCAACCGTTTGATTATACAGCTTGAAACCTGTAGTTGGCCCAATATTTTCCCTTACACAATTCAAAATAAATTTCTGATGTATATCTTGTAAACTCCTATTCACCTTAAGAAATCTCTTATGTTTATCAAAAACTTACACATGTGAGTGACGATCTTCAAATGAGTAGACAACATATCCACGCTCGCCACTAAACTTAAGAACCAAACGTGCCATACATCTTACTCTCCTAGACACTCTTCGCCTCTTCTTTGAAGCATAATCTATATCACCATCAGGTGACATAGAAGCATTCTTTGAACCCTCACGATTGCAAACAAGATACCTCCAGGTAACTGTACCATCATTAGACTTTTTACAAGAGTCTAGTCGAATATCAAATCCACAACGCGCTGCATAAGCCTTATAAAATTCTATACCATCTGAAATATTCTTGAATATCATACCAACAACTGGCTTTATAGAAGACTCACAACCTGGTGTGTAGTATTGTGTCAAACCAGGAGATATAACTATGTTAGTTTCCAGACATTCATTTGTTATGTTACTACCTGCAAGTTAACAATTATTAAAAAAATTAAGCCGTTAGCATAGCATCATATCCTACGCAGCTTAAAAAAGCAATATTGATTATAAACATGTAGGGAATTACTGAAATTATCTGACATAGAGAGTTTGCTAACTAAAATACAAAATCATGCTAACAACACGCTATGAATACATAAGATAGCAAACCACATATATACAAGCCAATAATACACACAAAAAATTAATTTGCCCATAATAACAATAGAAACAACATGAAATCTGTAACATCATATATAAAATAGAATGATACATAATCAATTATCACAATCAACGTTCAAATCTCAAACAAAACTACAACAAAACATCATAAAAAACGGACAAATTCAACAAGAAATTAAAAAACCTTGCGGAATTGAGCGATTAGAGAAGAATATATTAATTAATCGATCGCAAACGAATCTGAATTATAAAACTATGATCTCCAATTATGTATAAAAAATATATATGAAAAACGGACAAATAAACTGCATAAAAACAGACAAATTCAACAAGAAATCAAAAAACCTTCCGGAATTGAGCGATTAGAGAAGAATATATTAATTAATCGATCGCAAACGAATCTGAATTATAAAACTATGATCTCCAATTATGTATAAAAAATACATATGAAAATTACCTGGCGATTCCATCGAATGCATCGACAAAGAAAAATACAAAATCTGAATTCACCGATCGTCTACCAAGATATCAATTAAGGAACGAATCAAAATAATATCGATTATATAAAGACGATCTCCAAATCTGCGTACGAAAAGGAAATAGACGAGAATAAGTAGTGTATCTTCAAATCTATGAGAATTTCTAAATTATATAACTGCCCTCCCTGACATAAAAGTATGGAAATTGACAAAAATGCCACCGAAAAATTGATTCAATCTAGACGGTTGATTTTGCAAAATTGTGAGGTGTAAGATGGGTTCCTAGTTCCTACATTAGGAGTTGGTGTATTTTTTATCCATATCCTATATATATATATATATATATATGGAACGGATCAAATGTAAACCATTTCTTTGTGTGTAAACTGTAAACCAATCTATCACCACACATTCATTAAAAATCGGCGCTCCAGATTTAATCAAACATGTGATGGCATTTTTGTTATTTTCACAACTTTTTTCAGTCTATGGAGGTATTTATGTCCGTTTGTTGAAAAAAAGCTGATGTTATGCTGACTCAGCATCTAAAAAAATTCTTAAAAACTTCAAACAATCATAAATTGCTCATTTTTCATCGGATTAGCACAAATAATATATCAAATTAAAGTCTTTTAATCATCTTTCATTTAAGACCAGTGAAGCATATGTTTATTTATAAAAATATGGATGAAAAATATAAAAGTTTCATTTTCACGCGTATTCAAGCTCAGAATACTTCGTTAGCATACGACATATGTTTCGTTAGTATATGGCAATTCAAGCTCAGAATACTTGGTTAGCATACGACATATGTTTCGTTAGCATATGGTAAATGTTTCATCAGCATCAGTTATATTGCGATAAAGATTTATGCAATCGTAATTAGGTATGCTTCGTTAGCATATAAAAAATGTTTCATTAGCATATGACAAATGCTTCGTTAGCATATGCCAAATATTTCATTAGCATCAACTATATTACTGTAAATATTTATTACATTTCAATTAATATATGCTTCACTGACATCAATTATATTGTTATAAATGTTTATTTAATCTCAATTAGGATGTGTTTCATTAGCATATAACAAATATTTCATTAGTATCAATTATATTCACAATGAACAATACATTAATGCATTAATAGATTTTTTATATGAGAATGTTAATGCATTGCTAATGTTAGCATTGAATATGCAAATTAAAATATTATAATAATGCTATTGTAGTATAATTAAATCTGGTAATAGAATCATATGTGTTTAATATTGCATATGTATTATTAATGTATAACATCCATCTCAATTAAGCATGCATGATTTGTTAGCATATGACAGATGATTCGCTAGCATCATGATTAGTTATATTGCTATCACCAATTTTAGAGTTTAACAATTTAATTTTATTGAATTTTATCATTTGTTGTTGTTAGCACTGTCGTATGCTAACAGAAGTATTATGTAATGCTAAAGAAAAGTTATACACAATGCTAACAAAAGCAATAATGTTGTGGATTGAAGCCAAATAATGCAATTAACAACCTTCAATCAAACAACTATAATTTTGTCCACGATTTATATTTTTTTGAAATTATTTTTTATTGAAAATTAGGCTTAGCTAGCTTTCCAACCATATAAAAGTCGTCATTTAATAATTTTCTAACAAAATCAGTTTTGTGTTTAAAGTTAGGTGTTGTGCATGAAATAGTTCTACTTCGTTAGCATATGATTATGTATTCGTCAGCATATGATTGTGTCTCCGTTAGCCCGCATCCTAGAAGTCCGAGTTTTTTCTTTTTTTTTTAATTTTAACCCAGACGCAAAAATTACTAAAATGTCACCTCGTTTTTTGAAGTTCCCTTTATTTACAAGAATGCCACCATCCTTTTGACCAAATCTTGACCATTAGATTTTGATGGATGTATGGTTGGAGATTGGTTTACAATTTATACATCAGGGATGGTTTAAACCAGAACCATCCTATATATATATATATATGGGATTGGTGTATTGGTGTTTGACATTTAAGTAATTTGTTAATTTGTTAATTTTTGAATTGAATTTAATAGTGATGTATTTTTTTAAGATATAAATACGGCGGGGGCCGTGGCGATTTGGAGAAGCAATGGGTGTTGTAAAAAATCGTCAATTTTAGCAATTTGGTTGTGAAGAAGCTATGGAATTGAATATATCTTTTTTTTTAATTGTGGGTGAAAGTGGAAAAAAATATGATGTATAAAGTAAAAGTACTAAAAAAATTATTGTGGTGTGGTGGAACAGTAGATGTGGTATATATTGAAAAAATAGTGATACAAATAGCAACACCCATATTTTAATTTAAAACTTCTAATGAATAAAATAAAAAAAAAACTTTAATTTAAGAAAAAATGGCCATCACTAATTTGTATTTTGAGTTTGAATTTTTGAAACTATGCTCGTCAACTACAAATGATATCTTTTATTCGTGCTAAATTAAATAACATTTTATTTCTTGCTTTGTCTTTTTTTTCTATAAAGTGTTTGTGTAATGCGTACTGATCATCCAGGAATGAAACTCTCTCTCATTTTCTCAATTAATTTTCTATATGTGGTATTTAATGAACTCTGACATTTATAATTTTTTTGAGGCAATGGTATTTATAATGATGTTTATTAAATTATTCAAAACATTTAGTAAATTTTTATATTGTTTATAAGATGTTATATTTTATTTTAGATACATTTTTGAAAATTATAATATACTTTCCTTAATAGATATGTATTAAACTTCATTTTCTTAATATACTCATATTTAATAAACTTTGAAATTAACAATAATTTTATTTTGAATAAACAAATAAGGGTATAGTATAATTTTTTTATGTAATTTTAGTTTTTCAATAATATTAAAAACATTTTTTTAACATATGTAAAAAATGGGAATGAGACTGCATTTGTGGGATAAGGGGGAGTATAAGATTTCTTTGAAGTTATAAAAGTCAATAAAAGCTTATACTGCTTCAGGGTAGACATATAAAGGCGTTTTGATGTTTATTTTTAAATTTAATGGGATATTTTGTTTTGAGTGAAAACTAGATATACCCACGCGCGTTGCGCGATTGAATATGAGATGATGTTATTTGGACATATTTTATTTCCCGTGTGATCTAATAGGTCATTAGTAACTTAATGTGAGCAGTTTCATACTCCGTTAGATGTTTATACTAATACATTATTTCGAACTAATAATTATCCAAAATTTAAAACTATTAAATCACTTACTTCAATTAGTTGTTTCAAAATAAGATATGAAAAAAAAAACTTAATTATATTGAAGAAAATATAATAATCTATAAATACATACACACTATGTATAGAAAAATATAGACTACATATAAATATTTGAAAAAATTTATTTTTTATATATACAAAAAAGATCTAAGAAAAATAGTATGTATATTTTTATATTGATAAAATTATGAATTTTGATTTTAGTATGTTTAAATAGATTTTTAAAGGGTTCACATCCCGACTTGTATAGTTAATAGTTCAGATGTACACCTACATAAAAATATTTATTTAATATATAATAGGTTACAAACAGAATTCGTTCTCTTATTTAAAATACATTAAATAAAACTATTTATTACGATTAACTTATTTCCTAAAAATCTGCTAAAAAAACCGCACGAGAATGAATATGAGAAGTTAAAGTAATCATGGCTCCTATATATTCGTTAATATTATAATACATATATAATATATAATATATAATCTATATAAATACAGAATAGATTATAGAATTTGGGCGGGATAAGAGCATTTTGGGTGGGAATTTTCCATGCAAAAGATTTTGCTTTAATATAGTATTGATGGAGAATGAAGTAGTTGTTACCTGCAACAACAAATTAAATCAGTAAGCATCTTTTTTGCTTTAGGTTAATGGCATACTCTCGATAACTTGGACTCGATCTTCTTAGATCGTGTTGCCCCATCTCAATGTGCTAATCCAAAATTTGATGTCAGATACTAGTTTGATTATCCTCGTTTGGAAGCTTATCATCAATAATTTGCATTACTAAATGGACAGTGATTTCTTGATTTTAAAAGCCCGTTGTTTCCCAATTTGAATCAAACATTTAAACAGCAGCCTCAATAGACTAAGGAATTTTGTTGACTAAAAAAAAAAACAGAATGGGAATTTGATGAGAAATACCATTCCTTAACTGCAGATAAAGATCCATATAATTTCCTACTAATCATATTTTGATAGTGCTAATTGTTTTCTATCCTAAATGCATTAGGAAATACTGTATCTACCATCATTCAAATCTCTGAATTATTATCTCTCAATGCCAGGGTTGGTTACAAATTGGGAAATTGTGGCTTGACTTCGATTTACCAATTATATATGGGCCAAATACAATACAAGAGAATATGATTATGTTCGAATCACTAGATAATAAAACAATATAAAAGAAAACCAAAATCCCTCAATACATACTTCTATCTAACTAGTTCAGTTTATCTAACACAACCACGAAAATATATGTAGATTCGGTATAAGCAGCAGATACAGCTTCTATCTAACTAGTTCATTTTATCAGTTCTCGAATATCAGTGCAGCGGTGAAACTGTGACAAACAAATAAACAGTTGCAGAACCAGAAAATAACCAAGCATTCAGATCATCATCAAATGTTACTATGCGACAATGACTATGATGAGAGCGAGTAATAACTGCTTCAAAAGTCAAACAATTAAACCGATATAAACACTATGCCTTTGGCTGTTATTTAATAGTGACAGGGCGTTTCTCAGTGCCAAAAATGAAATACGAGAAGCTAAACCTCAACATGAACATAATTTTTTACATGACTACACCTTGATGGCAACTGTTAATAAACATATACGCACGCTAGCACTATCCAGTTAATGAAGGGCAACCCACCCTGCTATGGCTTTCGCCTAAACTACAATGAACCAAATGTTAGGAATTATGCCATTATACAACAAAATCCTAACGTCAAACTGGAATTTTACCATATCGATGCACATGACAGTTAGAAACAGACCTTTGTCACCACCACTAATTTCACAATTCTCTAAATCTATTCCACCCATGTTGCCAATAATTTTAATGGTGTTTGTCATTCCCTATCCATTGCTTGTGCATGTAAATAACGGCCACCCTCATCTGCCGAGAGATATTAGAAAGATAATAAGTATGACGGAGTAGAATTTGCATGAAGACAAAAGGCCACTGAAACACAATGCTGCAGAGAAAGAATGACAAAAATCCAAACTTTCACAGAAAAATAAATAAATAAACACACAGCTCTGTTTATATAAGACACCATTTTACTTAACGTACCACTTTTACCATCAGACAAATCACCAAGCCTTGCAATTGCATCAGTAAGAGCTTGTTCATGGTCCTGTTTTTCCAAAAGGTTAAAAGTTGAACCTGTCTCATAAAGGCAATTATAGAAAATAAAATATAATATGTTGAATATTCTATAACCTTTAGCACTTTCTTTGCCTTCTCTATCTCTACAGGGTCCGGATGATTAGCACTAAAAACCCTCTCTACCTGCGAAAGTTCTAACAGTGAATAAACACAAACCACCGGAATAGTGTCTATAAAGAGAAGACTCTCATTCTATACCTCCTTAATTAGAGTATCGGTGTGAAGCAACTGGATGTCATCTGGTCCCTTCTTTCCGATGCCATTTTGTGATGGTTGGAACTCCTTCCTGGATTGACCTTTTGCCAGTCCCCGCCCTCTTCCAGCACCAGGAGCACCATCCCGCCCAAGAGGTCTATTCAATCCATGGCCTGGACCACCATAACCTCCATGATGAGATATTCCAGGGTCTTCACCATCCCACTGTATATCCTCGGGAGAAATCTGCAGAGAGAATATAAATCATACAAAACATTCATTCCAGTAATGATGAAGTATTATAGTTTTTTACTTTTTTTAATAATAATTTATTGTTCTAGCATAATCAATGTTTTTCTTTCTTTTTTCTTCTCTTTCTTTTTCTTTGGTGTACTTTGATGAACCTTAGACCGCATTTTAAGAACCTCATAAATTAAATATATCAATTAACATCATTTTTTCAGCTTCTTTTTCTTCTTTCTTCTACTGTTGATTTCTACCTTGTCCCGGCTATTATTATGAAATTAGGTTCAACCACTGAGGATCACAGACATCAAATGCTCAAGAGAAATTTCACTCATTAGCATGAGCACCGGTTAGTTCCAACATGCAAATGTTGGCCATATTATCAAAGTCCTGTTGCACACGCTATACATTTGAACTTGGCAGTGACAATACAAGCCTACATTGATATATACACATCAGAAGCCTCAGGGTAGAACGACAAAATATAACTGCATTATATTTTTCAATAGAAAATTTAGTAAGAACTCAGAGCACAAACCTATTGTTGGCTTGGTGAATAAGCTGTACAATTACATTCAAACTTGCAGAGAGATGCAATGAACTGATGCATAATCAAAAGTAAAGATTTAAGGAGCCTTTTTCTTTGTACACACTCCAGTTTCAACTTTCAAACAATTTATTGATCAAAGTTCAAGATGTTGGAATGTTATACGGTTTTAATTTGTTCCAACAGAGTAGAAAGTGGCCTAGAATTACGTTTATTCAGAGTGAAAGTATGTGTAGCTCTATCCACAGACCAACATGTAAGTTGTAACAATAGAAGTGCACGGTATTGGATATACTTGAAATTGTAACATAAGACTTCATTCAAGTCATCGAATGTGCAGGAAACATATTATGCATTAAACTAATATAATATCTGATCTCACTTTATTGAGTTTACATCACATAGATTAAGTATAAATGTCAAAGATCTAATAAACCAAGATATATAAATATCAAACAAATAAGTCAGTAATGTTATATGAAAGAGTATAAAGCATGTATCTACCTCAGTAAGGTCGACCCATTCTATTGTCTCATGATTAGTACCTACATCATAAACAAGACAATGTCGACCCTGAAAAAAAAAGCATATGGGAACACTTTTAAGTACCAAATAAGTATAAAGGAAGTCTATAAATCACATAAGTTAGATATACCTCAATAGGATTATAATTAGTTATGAGAGCCTCATAAAAGTTATTATCGTCAGGCCACCTGGTCCTGACTTTCCTTCCAATCAAGGAATCAAACGATGCTCCTGCTGCTGGTTCAGTTGCAAGGCCTCCAGAAATACGGTTATTAAACTGTCCTCTTCCAGCTGGCCCGGAAGGATACTGCATTTTCATTGAAGATGCACCAGGAGGCATCTGCATGGTAAAACATGTTATAAACTATAACTAGTATTGGATGTCTAGCATTACTAAGTTTAGAGGTGAAATTTCTAACTCACTGATTTATGTTTTTTGCCTTTCGCACCCATCATGGGTCCACGCTTTGCCGCTGATGAAGATGGTTGGTTAGCTGCAGCCATCGTCTGGGGGTGGAAAGAAGGAGTTGGTCCACCAAAGGACTGAGACGGTAATGAGGAAGCTATCTTCTGTTTCTTGCGAGATGCTGAGATGGAAGGACTAGGCACTGGTTCACGGACGGCTTGATTAGCACTATGCATGACGGGTTGAAGACCACCTGACTGTCTCCATTCCCTGATGGGTTTTACCAAATTTTGGGTGGAAAAATAGAATATGTCATTACATCAGATTAATAAACTTATACGTGACTTTCTAGAAAGTAAATAAAATGTTTCTCATATATAAAACCTTATCCTTCGAATTGTTTCATCCGCATTCACCCTGCTTAGAAGATCCCTATGCTCTTCATTTGATAATCTTAACTCTTTCCTAAGCTCAGTAATTAAACCTTCCTTCTCCTGAAGAAAATGCAAATTCAAGGTCATGTAAACTAATAAAAAAATATTACATATTATCCACATGCCAAATATAAATTAAAAAAAAATACCCAAGTAATGGCATCAGCTTGAGCTTTAAAGGCTCTTAGAACTGAACTGTATGCTTCTTGCTCAAGCTGGTGAATTTTAGCTTCCATATCAGTCTCATCATACATCCTGGGATACGGCATAGAACCCACGGCAGCAGGCCTTCCATTACCAGAAATGCGGCCTCCTCTTGACATTCTATTTTGATGTGGTGGAGGGAAATCATCATCGGTACCTGAAGCAACACCAAAATGAAAAGAAGAGAGTCTCAGATCTCTCAAAAGCTCAAAGAATAAAAGCACTCCGGCCCTTAGAATAATAAAAAAAATACAGATGATCACCTCCCCAACTCCAAAAAATAAGCAAACAAAGCATACTCATTGCGAGTGCAAGGTGTTACATGATTCTTCACACCCCAAGTCTAACAAAATTTCAGCATCCATGATCCATTCACACCCCAAATCTAACAAAATTTCAGCATCCATGATCCCTTCACACCCAAAGTCTAACTGGACTCCTAGGGATCTAGAAAGAAACCTAGTTGTCTAAATCTAGATCTTGCATTTGCACCGGTGATTCCAAACCTCTGTAATTCATAAAACAAAAATGGGAAATGGGCAAATAGTCCCCTTTCAAATACTTATGTTTGTGCCTATTTTTAAAGAGCATACTGCATAATACTTAGGTGATGATATTTCAAACCAAAAATATTCCACGGATTCGGATCAATGACCAAAGGGTAAAGATAAAAGAAGCAAGCATAGCCTAAGGAACAACTCCTATTTCAATCCGCGTCATACAAATTGCCTAGTGGGATGCATCTTAAGTTGCTATGTCCTGGAGATGGAAGTGACACGCCTCAAAAATATAGTGAATAGAAAAGGGGATTGCCATTGAGAAAATAAATTTACCATCAAAACTGTTAAAAAAATGCTGCCAAGGCACATTAATATATCCATACCTCACAAGTCACAACGTTAATAAATTAAAGCAACTACTTGACCCTTCTTCAAGAAATAAAAAGCAACTCATACAGAAACATGCCCTCACACCAGATGGACATTATTGACTATGAAGGATATATTTGACTGATACTTGATTACAATCAGGTCAAGTCTCATCATCTAGCCAAGCGACATTATACAAGTCCAAAGCAGCCAGCGTGCTCAAAATACTCCCTTTTCTTATGCAAATGAGTAATGAAACCTTCAGCTTTTTTTGTTTTTTCTGTTTTAACTCTTACGTACATTTTCAAAAGAAAACACTATCAAATCTATAATAACCACAGAATTTAAAAAAATATTCAGACTATGCTACCCGTGGGCTCAAAATACTCTCTTTTCTTATGCAAATGACTGAATGAGTAATGAAACCTTCAACCCTTTTTTTTTTTTTACTCTTACTTACATTTTCTAAAGAAAATACTATCAAATCCATAATAACCACAGAACTAAAAAAATTAATCAGACTATGCTACAATAATTTGCAAGCTGCTGAATAAGGCAAAATTCTGTAATATATGCATCAACAGATCAACTTATTGCACTGGTGTACCTCATCGAATATATGTACAAAATTCACAATAGAGATTGACTTGGTGATCAATGAATCCACATTAAAACATTGGAAACTCTTAAATGATGAAACTTGAATAATACAAGCCATGGATCGAAGGAGAAATGGTAAAGACAAACTCATAAAGATGCTGTCTTGAAGCTCACCAGCTATCTACAACAAATATCTACCAGATAAATCATTCGAAAACCTAGAGAGATGCAAAGCAAACAAGGCATTCCGCGCAATCCATTCTTCACAGTAAAATTCAACGATAACCATTCCAAATGGGCAGTTGTACGGACGGGATAAACTCAGCCAGTTAAAATAATATCAATATCACAACAATGCACATGACTTCACAAACCCTAACCCCAAAATTATTAACAAACCCTCAAAAAACCAAAATTAATCCGAATTAAACAAAAAATTACAGCGTAATGATGAAAAATTATGCTCAATTACTCACCGCTACTGTCGTAAGGCTCATAGTCCATAGCCAGCTTCTGGAGATCGAGGATTCACAATTGGCTATAGCTCAGAGCTATGAAACCCTAGCAGTAACTTCGAAGATTGCAACCACGGCGCAGATATCTCGAAAATGTTGCTAATTGGGCGAGTATAACACAGCTTGATGAGCGTAGATGATTGAAGAATCGATTTCGTATGTGCAATTAGCGAGCTTCAGAGTGTCTGCGTGTGTGTAGGGGTACGCGGACGTGAAATAGGTTTATTCCATTGAATTGAAGTACAGGGTTTTGAATTCCGCCTTTCGTTTGTTTGTTTGCGGTTCCAAGCGTTTTGACTCGCTTCCTTTCAGTAATTTCCCACGTGGGGATTGTAGAAATTTCGATTTTTATTTTATTTTTTACTATTTTCAGATTTTATAGTAAAATAAAAAAATACTCCATAAAATATGAATCCGTTTTAAATTAAAATATCTTTATTACAGATGTTATGTATCATTTTATTAAAATATTTCTTAGATGATTTAGATGTTAAATTAGTGACGTGTATTAATATTAATGTGTGCGTTTTAGTGTGACTATATATACATAAGGAAATTAGCAAAATGCATATTTAGGTATTTGGACTATTAGATTTTATTTTTAAGACTCTTATTTTTCTTTTATTCTTTTAGATATTCTTCAATTATGAGAAATCCATCACACTTATTAATCCTTAATAAACAGATTTTAATGGAATAATTAACGACTTCGTTAAACAATGACGTGCAATTATATGGATATCTATAATTTAAAACATATTGAAACATATAAACATTTTAGAACCTTTTAGAACCTATAAAAACCAAATTTCGAATGCATCATATTTTTTACACATTAATAGTATTTCAAATACTGTATATTAGTACATCTTTTTAAGCATTCATTATTTTTGGGAAATTTGCAAAATATAAAAATAATGCACTTGATTACGTCATAAAATGTTACAATATTTTGCCTCTATACAGTTTCACAAGAACTGATTATCATTTAAAAAATGTTTCATTAATAAAACTCAATTTCATTTTATTTTCCATCTATAAAAGAGTTCGGATTTCCATAAAGAATGTTAAACTACGAAAATTAGAGTTACAGAATTATAGATTCGTTTCTCATTTCCCTAAGATTCTACAAAACGGAGCAGCTTGCTAGTCTATGAAAAATTCACACATAATAATAATAATAATAATAATAATAATAATAATAATAATAATAATAATAATAATAATAATTTGGCTGCAATCATTTTAAGTTGCAGATTACCACTGTGCCTGGGCCATCGCATTACATATTAATTGGAGATCAAAAGCATAGCTCATAGCTGCATAGGCAATGCATATTAATTTGGTTGGATCTACAGTAAGTCTCAGTAATAAACGTACCATGCACATTTACTATCATTAAGTGTAGTCTATCTTAAAAGTAGCATTAAATCTACATCTATTTATATGCACATTATTTAGTTTGCATGTCAGAATGTTTTTATATTATGTCCTTATCATTGCATATGTTGTCGCTATAAGTTTTGGGCCACAAAATACAATCATTAGGAGCTATTGTTACTCTTTTTATTCCCTTATTATGATGAAACATTATTATTACAGTGTAAAAAACATGTTTCAATATTTATTTTCCAATATAAAATGAACTTCTATAAAAGTAATATTTAAGCACTTGAAAAACATATATAATGTGTTGGGGTTTGGGAACAGGATAATTTTTATTTTTCAAATTTAGAAAAAAATATACACTACTTTTTTTAAAAAGAGCAAATTAACATGTTATGCAACTAATTCAAGATGTATTGTTTGGGTTTTAATTATTTTGTAGTACATTTTCTAGAAAAAAAAAACGAACTTTTACAACTGTGCTTCTTTGTATTCCACATAAAGAGCCTGCATAAATGTGTGGTACTAATGTACTATACATATAACATAATGATGAAATGAATTGAATATAATAAGAAACATAGGATTCAAACTCTTTGTGGCCTGGCTCCTCAGAAAATTTCCAACCCATAGCCATTTCTTTTTTGAGTTTTGACACAAATCAAAGTCCAAAACTATAGCAACAGAGAGCATATTTAATTAATGTATTATCAAAACTAATATACTAGATTTGAGTGATTGCCATAATTAATGCATTAGAAATAGAGGCCTCAGCTCATTTGGCACTGAATCATAGAACGAAGCTGCTTTGCTTGTTCTTCAATCCGCAGCTGTAATTTCTTCTGACTCTACAACAAGAAATTAATGTCAAAAGATGATGTCATGCATATATTGATTATTGAATGAAATACATCAGCAAATTAAATTAATCAATACCTCTAATTGTTTGTGTAATAGCCTCTGAAAATCCATCTGCAGCTTAAGTGCTTCCAGAATCTTTAATCCCCTGTGAAATGAAGTCAAATTTTGTAATTAATGGGAAAAATGAATGAATGGAAGAACCTACGTGTGCGTTTCAGTGTGGAACTGCTCAACATTCTCTACATTTGATTCATTATTCATACAAACAAAACGAAGTTTATTAATTAGATATTGTGAACATCATCTGGTTGAGTATATATGCTGAACTAGACCTTGTACGTACCTTTTGTCGCTTCAGACATAAGTTGAGCAACGCGATACTTCTGCAAAATTAAAGGAAATATTCTGGTGAAGGGACACTAGTGTTGAAATATGGGAACTTAATTTGTAGTCATGATGTTTAGCTGTGGAAACCTGTAGATGGCTTTTAATATGGAAAATGGTGAGTCCATCACAATTCATGAGGGTGAGGATTGCCTTTGGTGTTGCCTCTGCATCCAACACAACATTAATTAATTACTTTAGCATTAAAAGTTGCAGTTTATTTGTAATTAAGTGATTATTGTTTCTACACTTACTTCTGGCACCTCCAAGAAGATCTACGCTCCGAACAAATTTCTTGTGAAGATCTGTTGTCCAACAAACCCGCGCTTTACTCCTATTCATTGCTGCATTCTCTACTCTTCCTTGCTTTTTTAGCTTAGATTTGCTGCTGCACTGATAATTCCCAACCTGTTGTGGAAACTAAACACATTTGCACGTGTAAACAACACTCATCAACTCAGGTGGAAGGCAGATGACTAATAATATGAACCAAAAGCAATCTACTCACACCAAGATTTTTGTCAAAACTTTGCACATTAATGCAGTGGTTCAAGTTACTTGAGCTCTCAGGCATTGGCTTGTTCTGCAGGCACCCAATAATTTGCTTGCAACGGGGGATGCTTTCTCCAGGAAGCACGCTCGTCTCATGCTGTAATCTTAGGCCGTGATTAGCATTAATACAATATTGAACTAGTGATTGCAATGAGTCTCTAGATTGAAAATCAGCTGCCTTCAAAGGCCTAAATAGCCTTGGTATTGCTGAACCATTGTCTTTCAGCAGCTCCGAGCATGAAGGTGGGCTGTTGCAATCATTCACTCCACAATCTGAAAATTGAATCCTTGTCTTAGAACTACAGAGCACAGAGACAGGTGATCCAATTCCAAATCGACATGGGAAAACGAACAAAATACTAGCTAGTACCAGAGAGATTATGGAACTGATCAGGCTGCATCAAACTAATTTTATGCTCCAATAAACTTCTCATCAACTCAGAAGAAGAGCTGCATAGTGAGTCAAACCTTTGCTGATTGTCCATTCCTGAATGCTTAAAATCGAAACAAGACTTTTGACGGTATGATATAGGAGACTGGCCAGTATATATAATGCAGAACTGCATAAGAAGCTTGGTGTAAAATGACAACAGAATCCAAGAAGAACAATGTGATTTATTACAACAAGAAAGTTTGAGGAGTTTGAAGAGCTTTGCCGATGCATTTTTAGCTGTTGCAGAATGTATTGGGACGGCATTGTATAATAGATACAGCCTAAACTGAACGTGGACATAGAAGAAAACTATAAACATATTTTAACAAGGATTATAAGATTATTATATAGTCAAGGGAAATAAAAGGAATGCTGGCATATATAATGTCAACAAGAATATGTGTAAGTGGAAGACCCTTTCTACAAATATTTATACAGTTGTTCCATAAGGGATAAGGCTCATTATTGAAATTAAAAATAGCAACTGACCATCCTACCTACCTACAGGCTATAATTATAAGATGGGAGGAATTAGTTCACTTTGTAAAACACCATGAGAGAGAGAGTCCAAAAGACATATCATTGCGAGTAAATTGCAAAGTTATAAGCTTGAATAAGCTTGATGATTATCGAACTATTCAATGCAATCCAAGCCAGAAAAGAAATTGAAAATACAATCATTAATTCAACCAAAGAAAACATATATACAGATTCTTGAAACGCTGAGAGGTAATACACCAATCTCTTAGAATCTGTTGGATCATATATACTGCATACCACAAAGTCTACATGTCGATGGACTTCAATTTGATCGACATGTTGACATCAGCCAAATCTTGAAAAGCGATGGAGCTGAATGAACTGAAAAATGTAGGGCGGGGAGGGATAGAAACATCAGCAATACCTTCAAGCATCTGAGTAACTCTTCTCATGGATGGCCTCAAACAAGGATCTTCTTGAACGCACCAAATCCCCACCATCACTACCCTTTCCACACTCTTCATATCATTCCTAGCTTCTTCATCATTTTCCACCAACTTGTCTAGCCTCTTCTCTATGTAGCAGTCGTACGCCCAATCAATGAGGGCCTCCTCTTGATCCCCCAACGCAAACATCACACTCGACATACAGCAAATTATCTCAAGTAGCATCACTCCAAAACTATAGACATCTACTTTGACTGTGATGGATGCTTTGCTAAACCATTCTGGAGAGAAGTATCCTATCGTCCCTCTGATGTTGGTGAGTGCAGCACGACTCTGCTCCGACAGCAACAGCTTGGCCAATCCAAAGTCAGAGATCTTAGGAGTGAAGTGCTCATCCAAGAGTATGTTTTGAGGCTTGATGTCACAGTGTATTATCTGAGTGCTGCACTCCTCATGCAGATATGTAAGCCCCCGAGCAATACCAAATGCAATCAGCTTTCTCTGATTCCAGTGAGGCCTTGACAACCCAAAAAGAAGGCCAGCCAAAGAGCCATTGCTCATGTACTCATACACTAGAAGGCGGTGAGTTCCCTCATTGCAATACCCAAGAAGCTTCACTAAGTTCTTGTGGTGAGTCTGGCCAATCGTGTTCACTTCAGCGGTGAACTCCTTCTCCCCTTGCTTCTCAGCCTCTCCCAACCTCTTCACCGCTATGAATCTCCTCGGAATAGATGGAACAACCCCTTTATAAACAGTTCCAAAAGACCCCCTGCCTAGATGCTCCTTGAATCCCCCAGTTGCTTCCTCCAGTTCTTTGTAGGTGTACACTCTCATCCCATTTACACTACTTGAAGAAGCTGCCTGCAGATTAAGCAGCTTCTTGTGGTACACCAAAAAAGTGGCAATGGCTATAGCTATCAACAGAAGAATGTTAAGGAACACAGAGCTGCCGAGAAGTGCTGATACAACAATGATTAGAGTAGACTGATTTTTCCCTTGATGAGGACAAAAGCTGGTCACATTGTTCTTGGGAACCTTAATGAACACGGTCCTATTCACAGTTGGTGACTGCCTTCCGTTGGAAAGAGGGAACCTTTTCTTCCAACAGTTGTTCCCGTTGTAGACGACGGCTGCACAGAAACAGTCACGACGACAGAAGTCTATACAGGTCTCCCTGTCAACCTGCGATCCTATTTGATGCTCATAGTCAGTGAGGCGGAAGTCGGTGTTGTTGAGTTCCTTAAAATCGACGAGGTCAGAGGTGGTCTCCCATCCATTACGGTGGCAGCTAGGCAAGGGGAAGTCGGGCTTGCAGCCTTTATAGGTATCGAGTGGATCCAAAAGAGAGTATCCGTCAGGGCAGAAACAGCTGGGCTTTCCATTGGAGCTAACACAGAAGCTGTTGTAACCACAAGCGCCACTCCCTATACCACTAGATTCAGCGCGGGAGATGGCCCGGCAAACGTCATCTGGAGTGGTTTGAACGACGGACCAAAGAGAAGTGCAGCTCATGGCATCAACAACGTAGTCTCTAGTGGGGTGATTGTAGAGCCTGAAAACTCCATCGAAATCAAGCCTTGCCATGTAGTAGTAATTGTGTTTGGATCCCTGCAGCAACTCTTTCTCGGTCTTACTCTTGGTGATGTTGTGTATGTTCAGTTTTCCTTGCTGTATGTATATATATCCAGCCTCATCAAACACGAGCTGTGGCTGGGAGCTTGAAGGAGTAGCATTGTTAGATTGGGTTCCAGAAGCCCAATATCGACCGGTCACAAATTTAGTTGGCAAGAGAAGAGAATAGAGCACAAGATCTCCATCTTCTTGCATCCGGAGCTGAAACCTTCCATCAGCATAGTTGGTTTCGGATTGGCGACAAGTAAGGCTACGAGGCGCGCGTAGAGTCTGGGAGGGCAAGATGGTGTCGCTGGGATTTGCGAAGGATTCCCATATGGGAGTGGTATAATCTTCTCCATTTAGCAGCACGAAGTTGCCTGAATCCAGCATTGCAGCGCAGGTGGTTGATGATGATGATGATGATGATGATGTAATAGTCCATATTTCCTTTCCTTTAGAGCTTAGAGTAAGGCCTTGTGTGGTGAGCTGGATTGTGGAACCTTCTGGAACTGGATGATCGTTCTTGGACCAAACAATGGTTTTCCCTGGTATCTTATTGAACCATATGGATAGCAGGAACAGATCTTCTTCTTCTTCGTCATCGTCATTCCCGAGGAGGCGAAACCCGAAGGCGAATTCTTGCGATGGCGAGAGCCACGGAGGATCATCGGCACCTGCATGTAAAACTGAGTTTAAGTACACGCTACAATGATTGGTAATTTGGGCGCTTGATGAAAGAGGAAACATTACTAGAATGAGTAACAGAAATAAAGGGACTAGTATTATTATGCGTGTAAAAGCACTAGTGTTTTCCATTTCAACAATTTGGAGCTTGTTCATGAGTTGCTAGTCGCAACTTAATTGTTCATGAATACTCTCCCTCTCTCTCTCTCTCTCTCATATGCACTCAAGTCAACACGTCTTCGAGTATCGCTGTGAATGAAAGGCAACCATAATTTTCCATGCTGCATTGATTAATCACTCTTGTCTTGAGATACAAAAAATGTTAAAAGTCGTCTATCGACAGTTTAGACAAGTGAAAAAGTCGAGGTCAAAGTCAACACCACCGATATTTGAAGTGAATTAATTCCAGAATTAATACATTATCTGTTCAGCACAAGGAGATGTAGCTATCCCGTAAATTTTGGTAAATTCCAACGTGTGATTGCAACAGTTTTTTTTTGTCCAAAAATAAAAATTCCGGTCGGCTGAAAATATTTATCACGATATTTGAACTAACATATTGTGAAGTTTAACTACCTATCGTGACAGTCAGAAATGGAAAAAAATTTATCAGCCGGCCAATAAAGATTAGAAACAAAAAAAAATTATTGTAAATGGTAAGGGATATATTACATCCCTGGAAAATTCTACCCTACCTTTTGAGTACTACCCGAAATGCCCCATAGGTCTATTGGGACACTTCAAAGTGTCCCCACAGGTCTATTGAGACACTTTAAGGCACTTGGGACAGTACTCCAAAGGCTGGGTAGACTTTCCCAACATGAAATATCATTGGATACTGCTGCTAGCTCCTTATGTGAGGTGCTCCATAGAAATAACAACTATTATTCTAAAGAAAATCAACTTCAAATTGGGTTATAATAGGTAAACTGAAAATTGTGTATAGCGTATAGATAAGAAAGTTGTACCACCACAACTATAATATTCAAAGTGTAGTGGATGCCAACAAAATGAGAGCATGAAACAGAAGACATTTTGATCATATGTTTATATTTTGGAAGAAATATAATCTCCCTTCATTTACAAATTTTAGTGGAATAGTTTAGTTCATTATGGTATCTTGCATCTACTTGAATGATTTCAACGATCTAGAAATGGAAAATTTAAGAGGAAGGGCGTGGAGGGAGTGAGACTGGAGCCACCCCTTGAAGCATCAGAGTAACTCTTCTCATAGATGGCCTCAAACTAGGATCTTCTTGAATGCACCAAATCCCCACCATCACCAACCTCTCCACACTCTTGATATCATTTCTAGCTTCTTCATCATTCTCCACCAATTTATCTACCTTCTTCTTGCTGTAACAGTCGTATACCCAATCCACCAACGCATCATCTTCATCTCCCATCGCGAATCCCACGCTACTTGTGCAGCAAATCATCTCAAGAAGCATCACTCCAAAGCTATACACGTCCACTTTCGAGGAAATGGAGGCCTTCCTGAACCATTCCGGTGCAAAGTATCCGACTGTCCCTCTGATGTGCGTTCGTGCAGCGCGGCTCTGCTCCGACAACAAAAGCTTAGCCATACCAAAGTCTGAGATTTTAGGCGTGAGGTACTCATCCAGGAGTATGTTCTGAGGCTTCACATCACAGTGTATAATCTGAGTGCTGCACTCTTCATGCAAGTAGGTCAGCCCTCGAGCAATGCCTATTGCAATCTGCTTCCTTTGGTTCCAGTGAGGCCTCGACAGCCCGAAAAGGTGGGCATCCAAAGAGCCATTGCTCATGTACTCGTACACCAGAAGGCGGTGATTCCCCTCATCACAATAGCCAAGCAGTGCCACCAAGTTCTTGTGGTGAGTCTGGCCAATCGCCCCCACTTCAGTGGCGAACTCCTTCTCCCCCTGCTTCTCAAACTTGTCTAGCCTCTTGATCGCCACATATCTCTTGGGAATAGACGGGACGAATCCTTTGTAAACACTCCCGAAAGATCCCCGGCCTAGTTGCTGCTCGAAGCCTCCACTTGCCTCCTCGAGTTCCTTGTAGGAGTAGACTCTCATCCCATACACTGTTGAAGAAGATGAGTGTAAGCTCAGCAGCCTCTTGCGGTACAGGAACAGAATGACCACAGCTATGGATATAAGCAGAAGAAAGTTTATGAATACGGAGCTGCCCAGAAGAGCCGACAGGACAACAACTGCAGTATTAGAGCCGTCTTTTCTTGCAGGAGAAAGGGCCGTCACATTGATCGTCGGAACCTTAAGGAACGCGGTCCTGTTCACATTCTGGGATTGTCTTCCATTGGAAAGAGGAAACCTTTTCTTCCAGCAGTTGTTCCTCCCATTGTAGATAGCAGCCGCACAAAAGCAATCAATTTTGCATAAATGTTTGCAGGAATCCTTGTTTATCTGTGCTCCTGTCTGAAACTCGTAGTCGGTCAAGGGCCAATCAGTGTTGTTCAGCTCAATAAAACCAACCGCGTCATTGTTGGATTCCCATCCATTTTGCTGGCAGCTAGGCAGCGGGAAGTTGGGTTTGCAGCCTCCGTTGGCATCGAGTGGATTCAAGAGAGAGTAATTTGGGGGGCAGAGACAGCTGGGCTTTCCGTCGGTGTTGACACAGTAGCTGTTGTAACCACAAGCACCACTTCCTATATCCCCTAACACTGCGCTGCAGAGATCTTGTGGAGTTGTCTGGACAACGGACCAAGCTGAAGGGCAACTTCCCACAGCAGCGTAGTTTCTTCGAGGGTGATGATAGTGCCTGAAAACTCCATCAGCATCAAGCCTGGCCAGGAAATAAAAATCCTGTGGTGATCCCATGTTGCTGTTAGTGATGTTGTGTATGTTTCTGTCACCTTCTTGTATGTACATGTAACCAGCCTCATCAAAAACCAGCTGGGAGCTGGCATTAGCTTTGGTTCCACTAGCCCAATAAGCACCATTTTCAGCTTGAGTAGGCAATAATATAGTGTATAGCACGAGATTTCCATCGCCTTGCATCCGGAGTTGGAACCTTCCATCTGTGTAATCCGTGTCTGATTGACGAGAAGTGAGATTTCCATTCACGAGTAGCCTCTGACGGGGCAAGATGGTGTCGGTAGGGAAAAGGAAGGTTTCCCATATGGGAATGGAATTTCCGTTGATCATCAGCACAAAATTCCCAGAATCCAGCATGGCAGCACAGCTTGATCTCCGCTCACCTATCTCAGCCCTCCATTGTTCCACGCCGTGAGGATCGTTGAGAACGAGCTGCCCCTGGTTTCTCAGCTGGATTGTGGAACCTTCCCGAACTGGATGATCATTCTTGGACCAGACTATGGTTTGTTCAGGTATTTTGTTGTACCATACGGATAACAAGAATGAGATATCATCTTCTTCAGAAGGTGGGAGAGGACGAAACCCGAAGGCGAATTCACCCGAAGGTGAAAGCCATGGAAGTTGATCTCGATGTCCACCAGCAGATAAAACTGAGTTCAACTTCAAGGGACAATCGGTTTGGCCGCTTGACAGATAAGGAAACACTAGAATCATGACTAGTACAAATAAACGGAATCCCAACCACATCATATCTAGATAGTGAATACTATTTTTATTTTTATTTTGGTGCAGAGTAATGCCATTATAAGCTGCCTCCCAATACTTATAAGTTGAGGGAGTTTTACAATTCAAAGGAGATGAAAAGTATTTCACAGTCAAATTGACGATCCAATGATACATCAACGCGCGTGCGCTTGTTAATTTAATGCCATTTCTGACTAATTTTTCACCCACAGCCTTGAATCTTTTGAGTCTTGAGATACGAAATAGACAAGTTTGAAATTGTCCAAGGTTAGATTATTAAAAACTAAAAACTGGGATGATCACGCAACTGATTGACCGCAGATACGTGGCTACTTCCAATAACAACTTCCACGTATTCAAGTTATGCAGCACTCCATCCAGAGACATACAGTTGAAGAGAATGCAGTAATTAATTTATAATAAAGCAGTAACTACAATCTACATACCAACCCAACAATTAAGAGAGATGAAATTTAAGGCAAGGAAGATGCATACATTCAACTTTGTTGCAATCCTATATAATACACAACAAATTCAACACCAGAAACACAACCAATCAACCATGGAGACCCACTCCTGCTCCTTTTAATTGTCTGTATCACTTTCACTTGTGATTTCTAACATCCCTTCCATTTTAATTAACTAGAAACCAGCCCAACCAGCAGGCTGGGAACCCGACTTACTCTCTGTGCTCTTTGGAGCATTATTCAATTCACCAACAGGTACATTGACCTTAGAGCTAGCAGCAGGAACCACCTTGAAACTATCAGTTCCGAACCCCCAAGAATTGGCACCAGAAGTCAGCTCACCACCCTGCTTGTTCTGCTGACCATTTCTTGTTCTGACAGATTTCGAACTATTGTATGTTGCCGTGGCCTGTGGCTTGGGATCCTCAGCAAAGGCCTGCCACTGCTTAGAATCTGGGCTCGGAGAACTTCGGTCAAAGAAACCCTGTTGAAGTTCCCAAACTGTTCCTTCAATCTTCTCATTCTGTTTCAATCACCAACACACAAGAGTAAGATGCTAAAAGTAAAACATGAAGATCATTTAAGTTTGACAAAAAAAAAATACCGGTGGAATGGTAGTAGATGATTGGCTTCCAGGAGAAGCTAGGTTTCTAGAGGAATCCCCGCTGTGTGACGAAGTTCTTGTCGCTACAGCATGCTTAAGCTCTTGTATCTCTTGTCGCTGTGACCTACAAATTGCTGAGAGCTTTTCAAATTTAGAGGTTACCTCTGCCTTCTCCGCACTGACATTTGCAAGCTGCTCCTTTAGTTTTTCAACCTCAGCCTCTAACTTCTCTTCCTTCTGTGGTTTATGATATCTGTTGTTTGGACTTTGTTTATTAACATTGAATTCAGCCACAAAAGCACTATAGGCATCATTTTGAAAGGAAGGTGCAACTTCTGCCTTGGGTGGTTTTAATCTTTCAGAACTATTGTTTAAATCATCAGGAAACAGATTCAAGTCTTTAGTCGAGCAATCACTCAGCCTACTGACTGATTTGCCCTGTACATTCTTCTGGACATGAGAATGAAAACTTTGCTCCTTTTGTGGAGTTACATGAGTGGCAGGATGCCCGTCGGGACGGACCTTCTCCTTTCCAGATGATCTACGGTCAGTCAAGTCTTCATCGTACTTTGGCCTGGTCTTTTCCTCTGTGCCCTCTGAATCTTTTGCATGCAGAGTGGCCCAGAAAGAACCCAAAGGACCATCATTTTCACCGGTTTTCAAATTGGTTGAGGATGAAACGTTTCGGGGAGCTTCAGATGAGGGGGGAGGAGGAGGACTCCTACGAGGCATTGGGCTAGATTTGTTTACAGGCTTTGGCGTACCTGAAGATGCTAAATAATCAAAACAAACCCTCAAATGCAATCACAAGTGAAAAAAACTGGACCAACTTCGATATCTCATAATTATGCATATCTGGTACATTTATTTTGATCGCATTTACTTTAGAGTCAACTGACAGATTGGTAGGTTGTACCATTGGAATTCTTATTTTACTACGTTCCTAGAGACTAATTTCAATATGCTTACCTGTAAGGGCATCAGTACTGTGTTGTAGCATTTCCAGAGGTCTATCAGGTAATGATTTCTGCAGTCCATCTGGAAAAAGATCATTAACACGAAACCAAACCTGCAAAAATAGCAGCCAGATAAAGGAATCAGTGAGAATACATGCAACTATAGCCCTCATGGTTGTCGTGGGCACACAAATCTACAACCTACCTAGGTTCATGGGGATGAATGGCCAATCAAGCAAAATGCTTGCCTGCGTGATATCTGGTCTGTCACCAGGGGAAGATTGAAGCATATCTCTGATAAGGTCTGTCAGCAATGTACTGTACTTGGGTAGATCTGGGATGCGATAGTTCCCATTCAGAATTTGGAGCTTTGATTCACCATCAAATGCTAACTTCAAGTAACATATGCGGAAAAGGAGACACCCAAGTGCCTGCAGAAAACAAAGCTCCATATCAAGTACTTGCCGAGTTCATAGATGATACAAGCCTGACTGATTTTTAATGTTGGGTTTGGGTCTAATCCACATAAATTAGGAGCTAGTCAACTTACCCATATATCTACCTTCTCATCTATAAGCTCTCTCCTAAACAGATCCCACATCTAAGCCATTCAAAGAGAGAAGAATCAATAGTTATACCATAATGAAGTGCAAGAATAAGTTCTTAAGAGAAGATCCTCCATCTACCTCAGGGGCCCTATATGCCGGTGTTGTGTGTTTCCTTATGGTGTCTTCCTCAATTCCCATTTCTTCAGGTTTCTCAAACCGTTTATGGTTGGTAGAAGTGCTACCAAAGTCACACAACTTCCACAGGCCATCAGGCCCCAGCAAAAGATTCTCAGCCTTCAAATCTCTATAGGATGCAACTCAGAATGATTAAATGAGGAGGGGGGTGGGATCTCTTCAGCAACAGAGAACAAGAACAATTATCTATGCAAGCATAAATAAACAGAAGGAGAAGATGTGACTATTTGGGAGAAATTCTAAAGAGTCAACTTCCTGAATGTGGTAATGATCCTTCTGCATACAAAAATAATAATCAATTGACAGCATCAACAGCAATTACCGGTGAGCAATAGGTGGAGTCTGGCAGTGCATAGCAAAGACAGCACTGCATATATCCCGGAAAATTGTTAGGACCTGTTTCTCCTCAAAGTACCCAGCTCCTCTGCTCTCCAGCATATTAACCAGGGACTTCTCACAATATTCCATGAGAAGGAGAGCTTCTTTAGTGCGACCCATATCAAAGATAGCATGGGCGTGAAGAGTAACAACATTGGGATGGCCTTTGAGTGTTTTCATAACTGAAATCTCCTTCGTGACTAGCTCCTGGGACTCTTCATCATTACATATTATGTGCTTCAATGCATACTGCTTGGAACCTTGTACAACATCTCGAGCTAGGTAAACACATGAGAATCCACCCTCCGCAATGGCATTCCGAATCTGAACTTTGAATTTGCCAATGTCAATGATACGTCCTTCAAGCCCAGTTTGTTCTTTATGCGCGAAGGGCTTGAATCTCCACATGGCTTGTTGTGATACTTTACAAGAATGAACCTCTGAAAATGTGAGAGAATTTTTAGAAAGTTAGTGCATTCAAATTGCACATAGCAGGCATAGCCAAAGATAGCACAACTTTCTCACAAGAACAGCAAACAAATTATACATGTATCAATCTTGAGGGATACATGAGAAGTTGAGAACCAAATATAAATATATAATATTCTCATGTTGAGATGCCCACCAGAGAGTGTGAAAAAGAAACTCTGGCTCTTTGTGGTTTAACTTGGCTGGATAGATCTAATTATTAAATGACTAGCTTCTCTAATAGCATAAGCATTCAAATCAAGTCCTAATCTCGTACAAAGTCAAGAACCACACCAAGCAGAATTTTGGTAAGATGGAATTTAACCCCCACCTGTCCACCCCTCTACGATAAATAGAGTTCAATGTACTGGACTTGAGAAAGACAATAACACATCGACTGAGTGGTGTGGTGAATATATTAAAAATTAAATGACCCTTTTTAATACCATGATTCACTATATTAGGCCATCACCAATGTTAGGATCCCCTAAAGATGACACCAAAAGCAAAGTATTAACACATTAATCAAAACAAGATATCAATCCATTTCTATGGTGGCAACCAGCACACACCATGATTGCAATAAGTTGCCAAAACCATCTACTAAAGAAATCCCCTGATCAAGATGGCAAACCAGCACATTCTGAATACATACATGATATCAGCATTTACATTCTTAAATTCGTGGATCTAAACATATACCCAATAAAGAAAACATTATTTATAGATCTACACATACATAAATATATACCAACCCAACTAGATTCAAGCACCAAAACTAAACGTTCCATTCTATAATAGGGAAAAGGGGGAAAGACACAGACAGATTTCGATTCGATTGTTCTCAATCTAGTCTGATGATGGAGTTACACAAAATAGTGATGCTCGATGCGAAAATGACGATATGGAGCGAGATTTAGCTAGAAAGGTGCTGGTGACTCAAGATCAATATGAAAACGCAGTAAATAAAATCAACCGAATAAATCCACAAGATCTAGGACGGAAAAATCAACTGATCGGAAATAGCTAGTAGCTCTACACAGATTTGCAATAAATCATAAGAGAATCAAAGATTGATGTACCTTAGATCTGAAATTCAGTCTGATTGATTTGATGTGACCTGGGGAAGGGGAGTGGGGGGAAATGGCTAGAGTTTGAGAATTTCGGTTGAATGCAAATGCAATCAATGAATTGAGAGATGATGATATATAATATGCATACAATATTTGTATGTATATATAACGTGGGGTGAATGTATGTATGGGAATAAATAAGCGTTAATTATTAAACGTTTTTATTTGTATTGTGCTTTCGGCTGGCCCCTTTAAACACTAAATTCTTTAATGCGCTTTTTGTTCTTATCAACACAGAGATAAAAGAAAAAAAAAATTCCATCCTTGTCCCACTAGTCCGCCCCTACAGTTTTTAGTTTTTATTAAGGGAGTTTTTATTTGCACCACTAAATTTACTCTTTGCACCACAAAAGAAAAAAAATAATAATAATAATTATGAAATTACTTCAATACTCTTTTATTACTTGTTCATACTACTAAAATTACTCAATGCACCACAAATTCAAAACTAAAAATTTTTTAAAAAGAAAATAAATTAATCGAAGTATTCATCAACTTCTAATAGTTTATTAGAAGTATTAGATGTTAGTATGAGTGTATTGATCGAAAATAATCGAGTTTAGAAAGTGTTGTGGAGGTTGTTTTTGTTTAGATCGCGATATGTTCGAACTGAAAATTTCGAACATTTTGGAGTGGTTCGAACTCCATTTTTCGAACAACACTTGGAGAAAAATCGGAGTTCAATGTGTTCGAATTCAATTTTTCAAAAATATTAGAGTGGTTCGAACTTTAATTTTCGAACATAGTTTGTTCGGAAAATAATTTCTAACACATTTGTATCCTGAAATTTTCTAAGTGTCGTTCAAACTTTAGTTTCCGAACAAATGATGGTTGTTCGAACTTTAGTTTCCGAACAAATGAAGGTTGTTCAAACTTTAATTTTCGAACCAACTTTTTTTTTCTAAGTATGAGTTGTTCGAATTAATATTTTCGAACAAGACGAACGTGTTCGAAATTTTGTTTCCGAGCTTTTTTTTTTGTTTTTTTTTTATGTAAAACAAATTTTTTTTGAGTGAGGGATAGTAATGTAAATGTGTGTGGTGCAAAGAATAAAAATAGTAGTGCACGGAGTAAGTGTAATGCAAAGAGTAATTTTAATGGTGCATTCCTTTTATTAAACTCTGTGGAGGATATACAAAATTTAAATCGAACTCGCACTTCGTCACATCTAGAAAGCTTTAAATTATTTTTACTGTATTCACGTCAATTCAGTCATTTTTGTATTTCTCTATTAAATATTGAATTAAATATAATTTGGGGTGAGTTCAATGTCTATTTTTTAATCCAGTTGGAATATCCGCCTACTACTGCCATTTGGATGTCCAGTGCTATCCATTTTTTCTATTAACAAAAATGGGAAAAAAAAAAAAAGAATTCAAATAATTTGTCATAAATTTAGTTCCTTTCTAATTCAACAACACTTTTAAGTCTTAACTTTTAATGCATGTTAGATGTGTGTTTAAAACTTATGTAACTAATGTCTTCACAAAAAAATAAAAAAATCTTATGTACCTAATGTGACGCATCATATTTAAATCGCGCTAAAATATTAAGTAGTAAATCAAATTTGTTTTATGATATTAGGACTATGGCCTAAGTATTTGTTCGGCCTTTTGGAAATGGCTTTATCAATCATCACCTTTCCATGACATATTCACCTAGATGGTTTTTATTTAAAAAATAAATAAATAAAATAAAAATAAGATGTTTTCTTTAGTTACTCCTTTCGTTCATAAATAATATGCAAAATTCGCCGGGAATGATATGGAGGAAATAATAGATGAATTTTCATAAATAATAAATAGATAAAAAAATTGGTCTAACCATTTCTTCCAACATAGGTGAAGTGCTAAGATAGAGATGTAGCACACTGCAGGTTACGTCTAGTTTTTCTTAGCAAATAAGTAACACAACATCATGCATATATTGAGTGAATTATTTGACCTAATTAACCTACCTTCCCTCTTATATTCGATCCATAACTTGTTCAGATAAATCATATTAGTGTCATCATTTAATACTAAATTTGTTTTGACGATTTATGTATGACAAAGTAGGGACGGAATCAGAAATTTTTTATCGGGGGCCGAATTGTTCTTCACTAATATTTCTATATATAAATTTTTTTAAAAAAATTTACATGTATTCTTTTTATTTATTTTTTTGCTTGGGGAGCCAAGGCACCCCCAGTTCCGCCCCTGCGACAATTTTAAAGCATTTTACTAGTTTTAACTGATTCTTAAATATTATATTATCGATCTTATAAGTCGCGTCAAATAATTAAAGTAATATTTTGTGTATATTTCATTTTGGGCCAATGTCATAATAATTATTTTATTTTTCTAAGCCCGGTTTGTAAGCCTTTTGGTTGAGCCCATTACACCATAAACCCTAAACATAATTGCCATATGCAAGTAAATCAAATTTTGGAAAGAAATCAATCCAAATTTCAAACTTTCCATGATTAATCTTCAATTTCTAGTATATATAGATGAGCCCTACTACACAATAATCACACCAAATATTCAAAGCTCTCCTCTAGACATTTTCGAGTCACTCTCTTCTCTCTGGGTTCTTTGAGGTAGTTCTTTCGAATTTACAAGCTTCATATAGAATCATGGAAGTTCTTCTTTTCTTTTCTCTGTTCCGAGTCTCTGGCTTTCAATAACAAAATAGTGATTCTCTTTTTGTGATGATTCATACAAATAATATTTTATTTATAATCTTACTATATTTTTGGCCACTTAGTCAACTAAAGTAGAAATGAGTCCTAGCTATTTAAAATGGTGATAGGTTTCGTTTTTTTTAATTGGACTAATTAATTTTTATCTTCATTTGATAATTAATTTATACTTCTAAGAATCGTCCCACACGCACATATATATATATATATATATATATATATATGTTGTTTCTATCATGCACACACATATAGATCCACATGCCACGTGTATGTGTGTGTGTGTGTATAAATGCATATAGAGATATATGTTATGCAATTTCTCACGGACATCTACGTATTTTAAATAATTATATGTATACATACATACATATACATATATATATTTCAATTAAAGTTATGTGATTATAAAGATTTAATGTATTTTAAATATTATGTTAATTAATTATTAACATTATGCTAGGCGGTGGATCAAATTAATTCTTTACTCAAGGTCAAAATCAAGGTGGAGTTTTTATGTTGAAAATTTTATTGCTATCCTCTCTATATGTTTATATATGAGTTATGTGAAATTTCAATATAGAGTCTTCTAGACTATAAAGTACCGAGTCTTGTGGACTATAAAGTACAGAGTCTTGTGGACTATAAAGTACTGAGCCTAAGGGCTGATGCAAAAATACATGTTACATGAATCAAGTATTTTCACATGCTTCTCTATTAAATTTATAGTTTGAATAACGGTCACTCCCACTGAGTTTGAGCTCGGACGGTGTGTGAGTGGACAAGATATGATAGTGGTGGTTAAATGATCAAGCACGATTAAATGAAATTTTTATTTTTGACTTTATTTATGTAATAAATGTCAATTTATGGTTAAAGTAAATAGTTATATTTATGAAAAGTACGAGTAACGTGCCCTGAAATTGGGAGCGTTACAAATTTGATGCTGCCCACATGGGCACTACCCAAAATTTTGTAAAAAATATCCAAAATACACATTCATACAATATTTTCTTTGAACATTTTATATGTAATTCTTATTGTCATACTAAGGTGAAATTAATAATGTGTGGGGTGATATTGTTTTTTTCGGACGATACCATTAAAAAAAGTAGAATGTCGTCAACATAGCAGGAAGTAAAAAATAATATCAACATACGCATATTTAATATCGCCTTAATATAGCAATAGGGATTGCACATAAAATATCACGTAAAAACATTACGCAGATGTATATATTTTGATTCAGGAAATTGCACTTATGCCTCGTTTGGTTAATAAGGAATCTGTCATTGGAACGTAATCTGATTCCTTATTTTTAAATTTATGTGTTTGATTCAATATTTTAGAATTTTGGAAAGTAATAAGAATCTTCAAAACAAGAAAACTAATACAACTTTCCCGAATTCAGAATACCTACTTGGAGTGGGTATTCTTATTACTTGCCTCTAGGAATCTTATGTTAAATCATTTTTATTATTCGATTTTTTCATCCATTATTTTTATTATTTTTTATAAATTCTTATTAAAATTGTATTTATAATTTTTCAATAAAAAATTGAAAATTTTGAAAATATATTTTAATCTTTTTTGTGTGAATTATTGTTAGTTTTTTATTACTCCCTATGTCTTGATTATATAGTCTCAATTATTATTTTGAGGTGTCCCAATTATATAATCTCATTACTATAAGTAGCATTAATTTTTATAGTAATGTACAAGTACACCCTTGTTAAATCTTGAAAATTTAAAAACTAACCACTTAAATTTTGAAAGTCATAAATATTCAATAAGGATGTTATTGGAAGTTTAGCTTTAATATCTTATTTTCATAAATATTTTTAATCTACGTGTGATTAGAAAATGGACTATACAATAGGTACAGAGGTAGTATAAAGTTTAGACTTTAAAAAAAAAATAGAAATTGAAAAATAAAATTTCTACTAAAATTTGATTATCACAATTTTTATTTTTTTTGCAATGGGTGGTAGAGAAATGACAAACTCAAAATAACGAGCAACTCAACTTTAGAATCAACAACATAATTTGACATAAATAAAAATTTATCTTTGAATGATGTCAACTATCTTTATTTATTTATTTTCTTAATTGTTATTTTATTTTCTTCTTTTTTTTTTATTAGGGGAGGAGAATGATGATCATATTCCGATCTCTCACCATAAAATAGATGACAAATAATTCTAGACTACAAGTCTTCAATATTATTAATGTATTTTAATAAGCTTGCTTGATTAATTTGAATAAAAAAAAACTAAAATGAGAATTTTGATAATTTTCTTATTAGGTTCCAAACACAATATAAATAATATGTAGCATTTATTTTTCCTTAGAATCACTTTTATAAAAATTATATTCTCAAACAACTTTACTTTTCTGTGAACCAAACGAACCCTGGGAGTAGCATAAAATGTTTTCATGCTCGTTTTAATGGGCTTTCTAATAGTCTAAAGGACTCATCCGACCTTATCCATCATTCATTGAATCATTGGACTTGCATATTCATGGGAAATTCGTACCTATATGTAGTTTTGGATGGACTTTGTGAAAAAATGCTTTGGGAGTATTTGTGACAATTGGATTAAGAGGTGGTATACCATTTTTCTGTAGATGTTATTGCCAAAAGCGGACCGAGATCCATTATAGAGTCTTGGATTTAATTATTATATAAATATTAATTCCTATAGGGCTGTGGCCTGTAAGTAGCAAATAAAATTTGGCCCAAAATCTACTGCGTTTAGGTTGGCTATAACCTAATATGAAGAGGTTTTTTAACTTTTACATTTTCTATACTTGGCATGATGTCAAATTTTGTGTTGGTCTTTGAACTTTTGTTAGGTTCCATCATGTCCTTAAATTTTATGTTGTGTTATAATTTACAATGGTGTTTGATTAGTCATTTAAAGAAATAGTAATAACATAATGTAGTGTTTAAATACCAAATTAGGCTAGAGATAAGTTTCAGGTCCTTATTAGAACATAATAAAAGTTGAAAGACTTATTTGAACCAAGGGCGAGTTTGAGGACCCTGTTATAAAAAAGATGTGAAATTTCAAATAATTATTTTATTATCAATCCTAACAAGTAATCGTATTTTTGACCAAAAAAAAAAGTATTTATATATACAGTAGGTGTAACATTACAAATAATGTATATATTTTTTTTCTTAGAAAATTAATAGAATTCGGAAGTAACAATCAATTATTTGGTCTCATAAAAACCAGACTTTTTTATCTCTCTATTTTATTCTTTTAATAAAAGGTTACTCGAAATGACAATAATTCCAAACTCTACCGTCCTTGAATGTTTTATATATTCTCATTTTTCTGTTTAGGTTTTTGTGCCACGAATAACAAAAGGCTATTTTTGTACAAATGGCGTGTCATACAAAGTTTCGTACGATTTTGTGGTTTGACATCATCATGGTCCGATTATAAATTAGGATCAGGCTAGTTTTTTTTATTTATCTCTTTTTTTTTTTCTCGTGTTGGTTGAGGGGAACAAGAGGATCGAACTCGTGACCTTTGATTTTATATAAGAGAGATGATACACTCGATTGTTCTCGAAAAAATGGAATTGAGTGTCTCAATTTTATTTTTGATAAGTAGACAGCAGTGAGATTTCAACACAAAACCTTCCAGTTTGCAAAACCTCGGCAGATTGGATGATTGTATAGCATATTCTTCAGTAGAAAGAAGAAAGGGCTATATTTAAACCGAAGAAGCATCCACAATTGATCCATTAGTGTCCTAACACATAAAACAAAAAATACAGTTGCAAAAAAATAATTTTATTGAAAAGGAAAATCAGAGATCGAAACCCCACACAGAATTATTTATCTCTGCTATGAAGCCAGCCACAAAAGAAATTATAGATACATGGGTAGGTCCAAAAGAGAAGAAATTGATTGGTCATTAACCCCACAAAAGTATTGCTTGACAAACAATATATGGTCCATGAGGCACACCTTTTTACACAGTAAAAAGAGATATGTATATACTCAAAAAGTATAGAAAAATAAATCAAATACATAAAAATTAAGGGCCCAAAATACAAAGTTCTTGGGATTAATGGGGGTAGAACAAAATGGATGGGATTAAATGCACATGGCAAGGAGACAATTCCCACATGCAAAATAACATGGGTTTTTCTTTGCTTTGCTTCCTAAAATCATAGCATTATTTCTTTTGGTTTCTCATATTCTACTCATCCCATCTAAAGTGAATTCAACATGTCCTACTCATTTCCAGTCATCACAGTGCTTCATGGCCACAAATTTATTATTTTTTTAAAGAAAATATGTTAATGCATTGTGTTAATTTCAGTTGGAATATTACGAATTTACAATACATATATATGGTTTTATTAGGGAATTTCATATACGTATACATGTAGAGAAATATTTGAATTGGTGTAAATTCGATCGTGGGAAATGCTTACTTCATATTACCAATAATACATATATATACATGGGTAATTGCACTTTTATTGATTTTGTACCTATTGTTTGGTTTCCTTGAAATTTCGTTTGCTTATATAATTATATTGGGTTATTAATTTTTTGCATTGTTTTATTATTATATATTTTTTAAGATAGGTTTTTATTTACAACACACAATGCGATGGTGTTAATTTTGTATTTCAGTTTGTTATTTTTGATATAGTACTCAATTCCATGTTAACGTTAGGTTTCCGGGGTTTTACTCTGACAAATTTCAATGAGGCCTGACCCAATGTGCTTTACTTGGTAATTCATTGGTTTTTTTTCCTTCTATGAGCTTGTTGTACCCTTTTCGTCTTTTTACGGAGCATCTCCGAATCCAAGCACCTATTTGGTGCAGATTCTGCACTAAATAAGTGTAATTTCAGCACTAAATTTTTTTGCAGCTCCAATGCTCTACACTAAATTTTATATCAAAGAAGAATATTCTCTTAAAGATTTTATTTTGTTTTATAATTGAAATATGAATATACTTAATGATTTATTATTTTTCTAAAAATGGTAATAATCTAAAACTAATAACTTTTAATTATATACTTTCAATGTGTTTTTTGAAGTAATTTTAATTATTTGTAGTGTGTTTTTAAGTTAATTTGTAGTAATTTGTAATATTTGCAACTTCATTCTATCCATTGTGCTAATTAATTGTGCTTTTATTTTATTTATTTATTTAAATGATTTATAATTTAAATTAAGTGAATATATAATTTATAAATCAATTAAATGTATTGGATAATCTATTTAATAATGATTTTAAATAATAAAATAATTCATTAAATGTTGTGGGATCCCTCAGCACCAATTTGGTGCAACACCAAATTCTGATCCAAATTTAGGACATGATTTGATGTTGCGCCAATTTGGGGTGGAATTTGGTACAAAATTGGACTAGATTTCTGTACCAAATTAGTATTTGTCCAGTATTAGAGATGCTCCAACTTTTATAAATATTTTATTAAAAAAATCATCATTCTTAAAAACACCAAAATGGTGGAATCTCATGTGCAAAAAAAAATCTCGAATTCGAGACCTACACCCCCGCTCCCCCTTTCTTCAATTCAAACAAAACAATATCAAATGTATACCCACAATTAGACTCGATATTATAACTTAGTGTCAAGTTTAAAGGCATAATTGAATCAAACAAAGGTTCAACGACTCAATTACGACGTGAGCTTGTATATGATGAAAGGGTGATGATATAGTTTATTTTCTTTGATAAGATAGACAAATCACACTTATTAAACCTACACACACACACACACAATTGCTGATTTCCGTCCAAACTCTGTTAATTTTGTCTTTCATTAATTGATTGTTCGAAGTAAACATGTCAATAAATGAAGATATAAATAACTGTATATCATATGTTTAATTTACACTTCCTTCTTTCATCTCATAGAACTCAAAATAAATCTGTTTAAAAAAAAATAAAAAGAAAAAAAGAAAATTAAGAAGCTCAGAATAAATTGAATTGCAATCAATCCTATTTATCAGTCCAAATCTAAGGCATACGGTGGCTAGTGGCTTGTAGGTGAATATACATAGTGTGTGTGTATATTCCACAGTACTGGGTAATTATGTAAAGTAATAATTGCTTGTAATATAAAAGGGAAAATGTGATTTGTTGAACATATATCGGGTTCAAATTTCATGTTACACTTCTATATGTTTCACTCCGCATTTCACTATAAAATTTATGATTTTAATAATATTTATTATAAAATAAAAATTAATTCTAATATAAATAATCATAGTCAACATTTATCAACAAAAAAAAAATTAAAAAAAATATAAAAATTAAATTTGAATTAATCAACCATAATAATGAATTATTAATTGAAAATGAAAATTGAAAATTAAATACTAAAAATTAATCATAAATCCTAACTGAGTGGGGTGAACCCTAAATAACAATCTTAAAATTAAACTAAATGACAAAAAATATATAATTGAACAAAAATATGTATAAAAACACATAATTTGAAAGTGTAACATGAAATGTAAGAAAAAGAGTATAATAGGAAATCTCAAGTGATACTCGTGATTTATTCTACATTCAAAGGTCACAAGTTTAAATCTCCTCAATACCACAGGTCAGTGTGTGAGTAAAAAAAAAACAATGCAATTGAATTAATTTGGATATGTTTCCTTTTTGTCCATCTTTGGTAGAGAAATTAATGAGATCACTTTTGAGCTCGAGCTTTATATATATTTTTATAGGTATTTGGGAGTGAAGTGATTGATATCAACAATGTGTAGCGAAGTTGATAAATTAAAATTACTAAAATCTCGCAATTCATACTAATCTTGAAATTTAATGACAATTTTTCTTGTTTTTAAGGACGAGTGAGCATTGTAGGAATCTCAATGTATCCTTTTCCGATTAAACTAGCCGAAAGATAAAAAAAAATAAAAAATAAAATTGAGAATACGTAAATTTGAGTTGTCGTCTTTCAATTTAGGAATATGAAGACCAAGTCCTTGGGAGAAATGGCAACTTAAGATTAGTCAGGATCACATGGAAGACTTATTGCCAATAGTTTTTATTTCACCTATATCACAGCCCAAAATTCAATGAACCTCCCATCATATTATTTATACTTATGTATGTCTTATTTTAGGGATATTCTTTTCTTTCTATTTTATATTTCTCCCCGCATTTTTCAAAACTTTTTTAATATATACATATTGTAGAGGTCATTTTTTTAAAAAAATCCATATTTGAAACACAGGCCCATACAAACGGAGGACCTAATAAGGGTTGAGCATCTCGACCTCCAAGAAAGCGGCCCGAACTCAAGTTCGCAGCCACCAAGGTAGGTTAAAGGTTTAAACCCTAGCCAATATTATAGGTGTGATCAAGTCAAAACCCTACCAAGGATAAGGGGATCCTGAGAAAAGGAATGGACGGTTAATTATCGAAGTTAAATAGGAGTATGAGTCTATGTAGAAGGGGACATGAGGAGCTTGACTAAGAAAAATGCAAGTGTGCGCATTGATAACATTCAGCTGCATTTCACACATATGATACCACCATGTTTACAACCTTACAACTAATCTTGTATATTGATCGTTTACCAATTACCCCTTTGTATCATTTCTCACTACTTATATTGCTCTAATAAACTTATTGTCTCGATTCTGACTTGAGCATCGAAGTTCGTTCAATCGTCAACTCCACGATAATCTTTCGGCTTAACGTTTGTTGTCTTTGTTTTGTAGGTCGTCATCGGAGCTCGAATCTATCAACAAATCAATTGCAGATTTTTGAATCTACACCTATATAAATGTTTTTTTCTCATCTGAACCCAACCCTATATTTATATATAAATATATATATATATATGGATGTTTGTAACTAAAAGTAGATAACAAAATATTTTCCTAGCAAAAATAAAATATTATATATATAAAGTCATTTTTTTATCACACAAAAAGATTGCACCCCAAGAAAAATTAATGGGTGCAAAATGCACTCATTATCTTTTGTGTGCCTGAAAAGGCACATGACTTTATCTTTTTTATTAGAAAAAATATTTTACTATCTACTTTTAACCATGTAAATTTCAAGTCATATATATATATATATATATATATATATATATGAGAGTTCAAATGAGAACCCAATTCTTATGTAGGAAATAAGAACCAATCTAAACCACTCATCCAAATATTTTCCATGGTCAAGATTGATCTAAAAAAATGGGGTTAAAAGTGCAATTATTTTATAATTGCAATAAGATGAGGGCATAATAGTAATTCAAAGTATATCTAGAATATCATATCCCATGTTTAATGGGATTTTCTATTTTTATGCAATCTGAATTTATTTTTCCTTTCTTCCCAATTAACAATTCCAACGCAGAGAATAATTTGACAAAATTAATTATTTCTTTCATCGATTTTGTAGAAAAATAATTTTGGGATGATTTTTATTCTCTCTTCTCCCACCACATGTTTTTTTTTTCTATTAGCAGACCGTGTTTGTAACATTAGCAATATTATTTATGCACACTAGCAAATATATTCTTATTTCATGGCATTTTCTATTTTCATGCAATCTAAATTTATTTTTCCTTTCTCCCAATCAACAATTCCGTCAGATAGATAATTTTTGGCGAATATGATATTTCTTCCATCGATTCTTGCAGAAAAATATTTTTTTGACATTTTATATTTTCCCTTCTAAAAAAATCAGAAGATAGCAAAAACTTAATAATTACTGCAAAATTTGAAAAGCAGATACCGTTTATTCATATACTATCTGGGGATTATTATTAAACTGTTCATTGGAAGATAGCAAAAACTTAATAATTCCTGCAAAATTTGCCAAATTTCTAATCGATATATTGGGACGGATTATATGGTGGATTGGTTGAGAGTTGTTCGATAGAAAATCAAGATATCAACATCGATGGAAAATTCAGGTATTTCACGTACAATCATCGTGGTTTAATTTGTGTATGTTTTAGATAAAATTTGTATATTAATTTCAGTTATTGTAAAAAATATGTGTTCATGTATAGATCTTCATAGTTTACATCTGGTTTAGTTATATGTCATATTATGGTTATAAACAGCATACGCATTTCTATCTACATTGCAAAAGTTTGCTAATTCAGACACGTTTGGATGCATTGGTTGGTGTGGTGCTTATATACCAGTTTGGAAAATATTTTATGCATGATAATTAAAAATCCCATGTAGTTAAAATTTTGATAAGGTAATAATATGCATCATTGGGAACATAATTGTGCGATTTCTTCAGTTTGATAAATGCTTGTTTTAGCGTATTTTGTTCGATGGATTTGATGAGGGAGAAGTAATCGGGAATTTTTTTGATGTGGTTTTCTTAAATTTGAAGGATTCATTGGATTTACTAACACAGTGATACAAATATGCTAATACAACAACAAAATGTGCTAATACAGTCCAAGTCACAAGCCATTACACCTTCAGATTCAAATTTTATCAAACTTAAAACAAAACAATCATCAAACATCTACAAATATACAACTAAATCAATTGCTATCAGGTCAAATGATATTTGCTACCATAACAATTACATTTGCTAATACAACCCAAAATCAATTGTTAAACTGCCAAGTTTTATAGTCGCTATCAGGTTCAAGAATATTTGCTAATACAACAATTACATTTGCTAATACATCCTCAAATCAATTGTCAAAATACAAAAAATAAAACACCACCAAATTAATTGCTAACTGGTTCAATGATATTTGCTAATATAACAATTACATTTGCTAATACATCCAATAAATTAATTAAAAAAGGCAAAAAAAAAATATACCAAATAAACACCAGAAAATTTCCTAAATATATTGAGAAACTGCTTCCTAAACCATAATCCACCATCACGCTCTTTTATCATGTCATCCACCACATAGCTAGCACGTATTCTTTTGCAATATTTATTTTCAAACCGCTTCACCCACTGCTCTGTTAAATTTGCTAGTGCATTCTTTGCCTTTCTAACAATCGGGCGGTGGCCCTTTGGGAACTCAAAGATAAGTTGAACATCATTTTTGCTAACGTGAACTCGTCAATTCCCATCCAGAACTATTTCTCCTCTCATTGTGTCAAAGTTCTCCAGAATCTAATATGCTATCTTCGGAGGCACATCCTCAATGTCGAGATTAAGCAATGTACCAAACCTCATATCGCAAACGCTTTGCTTCTGTGTATCGTTCATCTTTTTAATAGCCTTTGTCAGATCGACTGGGCTAGTTCGATTCTTTAGATTCAGATATGATGACCTCTACGGCTTCATTGCTGGACTTGTTGATGACCCGGCTGCAAAATTATAGAGAAAAAAATTACAATTTGTCAGCCATATGTTTTCAAACACACAACAATAGGTATCGCTCATTTATGAGCAAATAGCATATTTGCTTCACAAAATGTGATTTAACAACTAGGAATTCCATTCAACGTATACAGGCTTCCATAATTGCACAACAAATGTATATAACAAATAGCCATCATCATATTTAATAGATAGCATTCAAAAAACAGATTATACTTTCAGCAGCTCTAAATTCAAAAATATGACCAACCTGGTTCATAAATATAAAATTACTAATACACACAGTGTCTATATCATGCAAAAATAACAATAATAACATGCTCATATATGCTTGGTAATAAGATCCTCAAACTTTATTCAGATTCGCATATTATTCAAAATAAATTATGCTAATACAGTCCAAGTCACAAGCCATTATACCTTGAGCTTCAAATTTTATCAAATTTAAAACAAAACAATCGTCAAACATATACAAGTATACAACCAAATCAATTACTATCAGGTCCAAGGAAATTTGCTAATATAACAATTACATTTGCTAATACAGCCCAAAATCATTTGTTAAACTGCCAGGTTTTACAATCGCTATCAGATTCAAGGATATTTGCTAATACAACAATTACATTTGCTAATGCTTCCTCAAATCAATTGTCAAATTACAAAAAACAAAACACCACCAAATTAATTGCTATCTGGTTCAAGCATATTTGCTAATATAACAATTACATTTGCTAATACATTCTCAAATCAATTTAAAAAATGCAAAAAAAAAAAAACCATATAAACACCAGAAAATTGATAATCAGGACCATATTAATCGACACATTTATCCAAACTGAGTAATAAAAGCTATCAATTACAATACAATTTGCTAATATTAAAAATTAAATCCCTACACAACAAAAGCAAGCATATACCATACAATAATATGATTCAATTTGCGATTTTTCAACATACAGAATGTCAGAGGGTACCAATTGATGCACTAATTATTATGCACTAAACTGCAACTAACACAGGACAATGCAATATAGCAAGCGAATCGAGTATCGTATCCACATGGACTGAATATTTGATAATACTGAGTACTAAGCTAACAACTCTCTATTATCCAGGCTACCAATATATGAGTTTACTAAAACTAGGCACGAATTTAAATAAAATAAAAGAACAGAACTAGAACCAAATAAACACAAGTAAATAAACTAAGCAAATAATCAAACTCAAACAATTAATGAAACACTAATCCTAGGGAATGCAGCACACATGTATCCACTATAATTCAATTTAATCCTAATCTTTCCCAATTTTAATCCAATTAAAAGTGAGGAATCAGAAATATATCTACATATCTCTGCCAGGTCTCAAGGTAGAAGCAGATTAACAAACAACCTATTACTTTCGTCTCTAGGTTAATTTACTAACTCCCGATAGAACCGCAGATTTAAATTCCCCCACAGATTCCTTAGAACGTGTATCAAATTATTCAATTAATCCCACTAATTAATTATCTCCGCCAGGACTCAAATTAACTAGCTAGCTAGCATGCATTAGTTGTGATCAGTAATTAAGCATGAAATCAAAAGCACTTGAACATTTGAACACATTAATCGGAAGGGAAAAATAACAAGATTAAATTAAATACATAGCTTCAATCATGCTTTGCAAACCCTAGAATTAATATGCGTTTAGCCGCTCATGGCAAAAGAGAAACCCAATAAAATATGCATTACAAAAGTCATGACAAAATTAAATTAAAAACATGAAACACTTATGCCGGATTGTTTAAATCTTCAATCTCTGTCTTCCCCCGTCTTCACAGCACTTCTTTGCTTCAATATAGGGTGAAAAGTTCTTTTATTTTCGTGCTCAAAGAAGCCTTAAATAGTTGGGCCAAGTTTGGATAGGTGTTGGAGTCGAACAAGGAAAGAGAGGAAAATCCGCCACAAACCGCCTCACAGTGTACGGGCCATGCAACAAGGTGATTCTAGTGCACGGGCCGTGCATAACTCGCTGTTCCAAAAATGCCTAGACCCGCACGGGCCGTGCGTGAAGGATTCTTGGCGCACGGGCCGTGCGTCAACTTCTGCCGCCCGACACTCTTCACCATTTTGCTCCGTTCTCACTCGTTTCTTATCCGATTGACTCGATTCAAGTTGCAGCGCGCTCCTCACTTGATCCTCTATCTTTCTAGCAAATTTCCTCCTTGAATTGGATCTTGGATAAATCTCAAATTCAGCTCAAACTTGCACAAGAAACACCAAAACATCAAATAGCACACGGAAACTCAAAACTAGTACAAAACCTCAACAAATGCATGCATTACTCTTCAAATATGAGCCATACAACTACTCAAATGCATGTAAAAGCCATGTTTATCACCAATTTCAAAGTAATTTGATAATATTCAGTTTGTTTTACAGTATCCACACTTTCCCCCCAAAAGAATATAGTTTATGTGGTCCCCAAAAAATGAATTACAGCAAAATACAAGACCCAACGGCAACAAATTCTATATATTCCAAATAAAATTCCAACAGCGGCATCGGAAAAAAAAATTACAGTCAAACCACATGAAACCAACTGCAAAAATTTATGTATATTCTAAAGATTAAAGATAGTAGATAAAAAACCCTAGTAAAATCAATAAACTGCAAATTTTATCAACTAAACAGCCTTCAAAGAGTTATAAACACAGAAAAACCTGCGCTTCTTCTCGTTGAACGCCTCCCAGACATTATCGATTGCGTGAGTATTTTAACCAATACCGCTGCAACTGAAGAGTTCGATAGCCAGATATGGAGAAATTTTTTTCCCGATTCAATACATAATCCTAAAGCTAAAACCTAGTTTTTTTGGGCGGCAGAAGAAATCTATCCAAATCTATTGATCGCTTCGTTCGGTTATTGTCATTAGTGGGTGGCGTGATTTTTGGGATTTTTATCCCAAACCCCTTTTTTACCCTTTCACATATAACACGGTAAAATACTATTAAATATATTGCTAATTAGTCCCTATAATTGAAATTGAATCTGGACCATTTATTTTGACTAAATCTATGGTTGAAGGATGTTCCTATTTCCTACATAGAGGTGTAGTATACACTCTAACTCACCCATATATATATATATATATATATATATTGCCTGTCAAAATTTGTAAGATAGGTCAAACTTTGTAGTCAAACACAATAAAACGCCAACAAAATTACAAATTTATCATTGAATATATGACTTAATTTGAATTTGAATTTTCACTAGTCTTATAGATTTTGACCCGTAAAACGACGGCACATAAGTTATTATCTATATTATTAATAGATCATGGTAAATCAATTTTGGGATTGGGCTAGATTACTTATAACAATATAAGGCATGCAAAAGAAAATATTATGTTAAATTTTTCCGCATAACATATTTTATATACTTGGATCTGTTTTCAACCTTTTTTTATTATTTCGTGTAATCTGGACCATCGGATCTAAACTTAAAAAATATTTATATTTATTCAATATTTTTTTTCTCTTACAAAAGAAAATATTCTTTAATCAATTATTGGATGAGAAAATCCAAATTATTAGAAAAATATTGAACGGTGTGTAATTTAAATTTTATAGTGCGACTCCGACGCCCATTATGATTAATTACTTAAATTAATTAGTAAGAGCACGAGCCTAATGTAAAGGGTCATAGTTATAATTAGGGGTTAGCAAAAGCCAAAATGTACCGAAAACTGAGAACCGAGAACCGAACCGAATTAGTTCGATTTTTTCGGTTCAGTTTTTTTCAAAATTCGGTTCGGTTCGTTTCTTTTTCTAGTAAAAATTCAGTTTTCGGTTTCGGTTCGGTCCAGAGGGAAAATATCCGAACCAAACCGAAAAACCGAATTTATATATATTAGTAATAGAAATACTCGACTTTGTTGGACTTTATAGTTTAGTCGGCTTTGCTTCGTTGGAATTTACACCTTTTGGACTTTATTCAATTGTTTATTGGTATTTTTTGAACTTGAATCTTGATAATTAGCTAATTCATACTTGTGCATATTTAATTATATCGAATGAGAGAATATAAAGCAAAAAAAATCAGAAAATTTAAGAAAAAATTCGGTTTAAAACCGAACCGAGCCGAAATATTTCGGTTCGGTTCCGATCAGAAATTCGGTTCGATTCGGTTCTATTTTAAAAAAATTCAATTTTCTTCGATTTTAACATTTTCGGGACCGTACTGAACCGAAAAATCGAATGTTCATCCCTAGTTGTAATGCAAAAATCTCCGATAGAATCAATCCATCAAGATGTTTATGTTGCTCCTTTTTTAACTTTGTGATTTTCTTTGTTGCAATCTCTTGTATATGGTGGAAGCTTTGCCATTCAAATTCTTTAAACTTCTAACACTTACATGTGAACCCAAATAATGAGTTTGTGGTTATTGTATCATATATAATTGTGAACTTGAATAATTCACGAATTTTTTTTTATAAAACAACAACTAAATCATATGCTAATGATTTTAATTCATGAACATATAGTTAATTAATTAGAGAATCGACCTCCAAATTTACAAGGTCTACAACTCTAAAATCATATTAGGGGGTGTCATAAGTCAAAGTTAATAATTAGGCAGGGTCCTAGTATGTGTGAGATAGAGTATGAGGGTTTGAATTAGCTAGCTAGCATCTTCATAATAGCATTTCCACGTTGGAATATACATTTACGAGTTTCAATTAATAAATAATATGACTATTTAGTTATGAAAGTTATAGACTGGATACAATTTGGTGCCACACCTTGTGTTATTTTGTCACTTGTAACCGGAATTTTTACTCATGTGCATAGCCATATATCTCACAATAAAATTAAAATGTACTAGCTAGACAATAAAATTGATGATTTGGTGTTGTTTAAACTCGTAACTTTTAGCTACAACTTTATTATTATTTTTAGTTACGAAGAAGAATAAATTCACAAGTCTATATCCTCAATATTACAGGTCGGGTGTGTGCGTAAAAAAAATAAAATAAAAATCACAAGTCTTTATGTATATGACTATAAATTTAATTTTGTTATGATATAATAACCAGAACTCGTTATTTGGGTTCACATGTCAGTGTTAGAAGTTTAATTAAAGAATTTGAATGGCAAAGCTTCCACCATATATATGCAAGAGATTGGAACACAGAAAATCACAAAGTTAAAAAAAGGACCAAAATAAATTATGTATTTAAAAAATTAAATTAGGAACACTTATGGTGAAGAGTGGTTTATAGTTTTAAACTTTTAATATGAATGAACATCTTGATGGCGGATTATATTGATCCTATCGGATATATATTTTGTATTAGAACTATCGCCCTTTAAACTAGGCTTGTGCTCGTACTTTGATAATATGTGATTTTACTTTTCTTATTAGCTAGTGTTAAATTAAAGCAACGATTAAGCTTAAAACATAATTAGCACACTGAAAGTAACGAGTTTCAAGTTAATGGAACTCATAAGGCATAATATATAAGTTATTAACAACCATTGACTTGCATTTTTATTATCACTTTCAATTAATTGAGATATTGGTGAGAAGTCATAACTACAGTTTCTATAGTATATTTGAAAGCTGTAAACTACTCATCCAAAAAAATTATAGATGATAAAAAATTAAATGAGTCGTCTACAACTCTACAACTCTACATGCATGTTTCACAACTTTCAGAAAATAACACAGAGCCTTTTTTCTTTCTTTCTAAGAAGTGATTATATATATATATATATATATATATATATATATATATATATATATAGTTATCTAAATTAATAATTAATCGGGTATGACTTATATCTTAAATAAACTGATCGCATAACACACACACACACACACATGTATATATATAATTAATAACTAAAATCGGGTCACTCGATCAGAATAATATAACGCAACGTTTTGGCTCCCATCACAATATCACATATTCAAACAAATGAAGATGACAGGCCAATATCTTGCTGCATTTGGTTCTGATCATTTCATAATATAAAATTATAAACCAAACAATATTCACCTAATCTGATTAATTAGTTTAAAATAAATATGTGTATAATCAAATATATGGTTGTTCAACTCCTATATCAGTCTGATTTTAACCTTCAGCTAGATGCCTCGTTTTTTTATTTTTTTTCTTCAAGTTTCTGTATATCTATACATATATTAAGGCAAAATCGTGTAATAGACAACAATTTTGGTGTAAATCATTGTCTATTACAAACTTTGCCTTAGACAACAGCTTTGAATTAATAGACAACAGTAGTGACATTTATTGTTGTAAATTTTTTTTCTTTCTTTTTTTATGGCATTTTTCATGACGGTTTAGATTACAACAGTTGTATTTTAGGAATTTTTGCAATCTTATTTATTATTATTTTTACTTGAAAATTTGAGATTTTGTAACATTTTTTTATTTTATTTTCTTATGCATAGATGGATGATTTGTAGTTGTCACCTAAAATTTTTTTCATTTGTATTGCACTATAATAATAATAATAATAATAATAATAATAATAATAATAATAATAATAATAATAATAATAATAATTTGCAACAATTTGTTATTTTTTATATTTCAATTTCATCATTTAAAATAATTAAATAATTATATTTCTTATACATGCCATATAAAATGTTCTATAATCATGGACAATTATGCATTGTTATTTATAAAATCGTGACGTTGGAAATATTTCGATTCGATCTTTCAAACATGGATTTTCATTAGTTCCTAAAATTTAATTTTCATTTTGTTTGTTGTAACTATACAAAATCGATCTTCTTATCTAATTAATAAACGCATTTACATATCATTTTATTAATTTTTAAAAATTGAACACAACATATAAAATTAAAAAATAATCATAATATTATCAATTTAAAAAAATAATAATTATTTGTGCATCGCACAGGAGAAATACTAAAATTTTTCTAAACCCAAAAATGAAAGTTATAGATTAAAATGAACTATCGAGAAGTTTCATGTACCCGGATTTAGATTCTTATGCATAAAAGAAAAATAAACCTAATTAAATGATATTCAGGATCTTAAATTAAGAGAAATTCTTAAATTTAACCCTAATTAATGAATCTTTGATGCTTTTCAGTTTTCATATATTCTCCAAAACATAAGGTAGACATTAGTGGGGTTGAAAGCTTGTGTTTGTTACAAGAACCCAATTTAATGATATTTATTGCAGAAATATTTAGCCACTAGCTAGGAAATTACTTTCTTTGAGACCGCACACTGCATTTTTCTTCATTCATACGACCCGTTTTATTTTTATCAATTTAGAGCTCGAACTATAAATTATATTGAGCCAAATGAGTGATTAAATGGGTTATTAATGATTAGTACTCTCTTCGTTTCTGAATAAGTGTCATTTTGGATAAATGAGCACATATTTATAATTTAATCAAGTTCCTAATATATAGACACTTATGTAAATACATATATAGTCAAATTAAATAGGGATGCTTGAATGTATTAAATGAGGACAAATGTGAGAAAATGTGAATTTTCTATATCTTGATAGTGTAAAATGACATTCTTTGTGGAAAAAAATAAATTAAAGTGCTAGAATGACGTTTATTCAGAAACGGGGAGAGTATATATATAATCCGCAGACTCAATTATATACATTAATCCTATGTCCTCTCGTCTGGTTATCACAGTAGGCCGGGGTGGGGTTAAGTTGAAATATTGAATGGATTAATTTTGCCATCTCTAAAACTGACTTTATATGGCCAGTAAATTTAATTAGGTGAATATTATGATAGTTTCAATAATGAAATGGGTGATTTTCTCTGATTTGTATTTGGTTGTTGGCCAGCAATTTGAGGTCTTAATCCACCAAAGAAAAATTGATGAAACTTATCATACTTGAAAGTTGGGTTTGGTAGTAATAGTTAGCACACTAAGCTCCAATAAGCATCTAAATTAAATAACCGCGTCACGGATTATTGAAGTGGTTAGCTATGATTCAATTAAGTCAACAACCGACCATCCGCGCCAAATATTTACGTAATAATGTGATTCACATCTTGATCAAATTTAATCGGTAAGTCATAAAAGTTATTTATTTTTTTACATTATAGTTTTTCGTTTTTCTGATCATGATCAGTACTTTTTGAATTCATTTTTATATCATCTGTGTCACATTCATATTAAGATAATCTCAAGAACAAAGAAATTCTACACAAAATATAAACATACATTTTTATATAATTGAATCCTAAGTTATGAAATTGCGAATTCAGATATTGGTCGAGTGTTTAATCTTATATATGTTATTCAAATTATGAATTTTAATTTTTTAACTCTTGAGGTGCTATCTTTTTAGGGTTTTTCTTTCATTTTCTCAATGTGTGTGTGTGTGATTAAATCCGAAAACATAAAGCCATAATAGTAATTACTAAGACACATAACTTAGCAACAAAACACACTTGAATGGCATTCCACCGACGATTTATCCCTCATTAGGTCTATCATTTTCTCTAACCATTTTTAAAAACTTTCAATGTATATAAACTTGCTAGGTTAAAGATTTAATAATGGTTTTGATGACATATCCATATCCTCAAAGCTCCATATTAAGCCTAGATGTTAATACGTTAAGTGATTTTTATTTTTATTTTTCAGATAATCGTACATTACATGATTGGAAAATAAAAAATAAAAAAATAGTAAAGATGTGTCCATATATGACTGCAATTATTGTTATATATATATTAGGGTAGTTTGTAGTCCTTGTCAAGTCTAATCCTACCAATCATAGTAAAGACAGATAATATTTTGCTTACAAGAGTGAGTTTGATAATAGTATATATACTCACAATAATTCCATGAAGAAAATTTCATCATTTCTAAATTGTGAAGTAGGGACTATATATCCTGCTAAGAAACCTACTCTGCTTTACCTACTGTGGGCAGGGGAAGGGAGGCTATTAGTGGCAAGAGTAGTCTATTTTAAATATACTAAGTTATTAAGATGTTTAATTACATAATGTATATGAAATTATACATAATATCTGGAAATTGAGTATTATAAACTGCCTTATTGAAGGAAAAATATAAGATGAATATAATTCTATTTTAAACATTATAGCATTATATTCTAAGTAATTAGGTTTAATTTAGAAATTTAGTAATATCCTGAAAATTCATATGGTTTCTTCAACAACAAAACTACTCGATAAAACCAATATGAAAATTAAAACAATGTGACTCGCTGTTCTTTTTTTTTTTTTTTGAAAAAATTATATCCAAAATTTGTTAAAGAATTCAACCCTTTTAATGATTTCAGAAGTGATAATTGTTCCTTTAGAATCGTTTTCATCAAGTTTTACAATTCATTGCTTTAATTATATCCCCACCATTACTTTCAATTCCTTAAGAAAATTGGAAAGTTTTCAACCCTAGCAACTATTGTTCTTTCTTCTACAAGCTAAACCATTCCACTAGCAAGAGGAAACTTTGATTTTTTTTTAAAGAAAGAAATATTTAGTGAGAAAATACAGAAGTATATATGAAGAAAGTACAAAATTGATGACCATACACATCTGTCTCATGTTAATTCGTCTCTTACAACTTTTGTCACCCTATTGATATACTATAAACAACATAGTTGTTACAAACTTAACTCATCATTGCTTTATCATTATTACATCATTAAATTCATAGAATGATTATTCTAATTCTTGACGACAAATGCATATGACATGTATAAATATAAACAGTGTAATTAAATAAATATGGAAAAAGCAGTGTTCACTATATATATCTTCCGTTATTGATAGCATGGATACGTAGTATTATTGATTCAGAAAATGAGTTTCTTAAAATTACATAATTTTTTAAAAAATTAAATCTTATAATTTTTTAAAATTAAAAATGCATATTTTTTAAAAATAAATTATACAATTTAAAAAATATATATAATTCTGTAAAAGAAATCAAATTCTGTAATTTTTTAAAAAAATAAAAAATCATATAATATTTTTTTAATTTTAATTTTAATCCTTCAACTTTAGAAAATTATAAAATGACTCAAATGACCCGTAAACTTGCTATTCCAGATAATTGAGACCAAAATGATTAAATAAATATTGTTATCATTATAATTGAAACAATGCGTAGAATACCGAAAATGATAAAAGATCAAATATAGTATACCAAAATGGTCATTTTCCCAGTACAGTAATAAAATATGCATGCCAAGTTGCAAATTTGAATTTTCCTAAAATTTCAGAATTATTGTAGGATGCTACGCCTCTAAATGTACGTACATGTCATCACAATCATGAACTTCTGGACTTGAAGCAAAATAAATACATATATAATTAAATGCAGCATCTACTTTTACAAAAAGGAGTCTTATAATATTCGACATTTCAATACTAACTTAACATTAATATCATCGAACTCTCATTGGGTAATTGACTTATATATTGTAATAAAATGTAAATGTTTAAGTAAACTAATTGCGCATATATAATTATGAATAAGATTAGATAAATATAGTTGACAATGAATGAATAATTAATTGGTAATGGAATTATTGTGTGGGAGTTTTCACCATTGACCCTACAAATAGTGGGCCGCCAAACAGCAGCATATTGCATCCACCTGTTTCTTATTTGGAATGTAATAATAGTACAATTATAAGTATGGATGAGATCAAATTATTGTACCAAAGTGGAATGTTGTCATACAGGCTCATCTGTATCAAAAATTCCTCTTCCAATTAATTAGATTTATAAACTTTGATTAATCATGTGGCTACTGGCAATTCTTTTATGTGTTAATCATAATTATATTGAGAATCAAACATCGATCAGTCATTCTATAACAAGTGATAAAATATCATAGATCTACAAGGCTCGTGATTCAGACAGAGTTTTAATGCTACATACATAATTTTATTATTTTATTAAAAGTGACTGTGAGGAGTTCGTTGAGAAAGGGATAATGATATGATTAAGATGATTATTCTTGAAAACTAAGTCCATCAATCATTCCTAGGAGGACTGATTCCTGCATAAATCATAATGGAACGAAAAGAATCATTCTTTAAAACACTTTGTTGGCTTCTTCTTCTTCCTAATTGCTCGCACTATTACTACTTTAATTTTTTACACTTTTCAAATTTTCATTTACATGAATGACAGTTCAAGTAGTAAAAGAGAAGAAATGACATTCTAACTTTCACCAAGTAAATATACTTTCGTGATTTAAATGTACTAAACTTAATTAAATATATTTATTTTATAGTAGTATTAGACAAACCCCATGTAACATTATCGATTTTAAAGGGTGCGTGAAAATTTGAAGTGGTTAACTTTTAGCTAGTACCTAATTAATTGACTTTACTAATTAAGTCATTTTTACAATGGGCGGTAAAAAAAAAACGTTTTAAATAAAAGTCTTTAAATGCTGTAGTCAAATTCAAACGCAAATAAACATTGCTTCAACAATTGGGCACCATCATTATTCATTACAAACATATACATTTATATATCATGGCAAATTCGTGACCTATTGAATATAGACAGCGATATAAAAATTATTGAAAATCCCACAAACTGGTAAATCGATTGGCCAATCTGAAAGTGCGTTATTATTGGTAATTGGCCTATGTATATATATAAATATATGTATATCCTTTGCTTGCAAAACACACTAATTAGCAATTAGTAATCACAAGATTAGGCAAATGACGAATGAAGTAGGTAGTGCAGTGTTTGGCCGTAGGAAGATGGGATAGAAGCAGAGAAACGAAAATAAAGAGGCGAGGCCAAACAGAACCTAAAAAGCAGAGAAAGATAACATTGTTCATGCAACATTTGAGAAGGACAAAACATATTCGAAGGGAGGGCCCCACCAGTGTATCTCTTTTTCGAGGACGCCTAGGTGGCCTCTGCAAGTCAGAAGTCACTATCTGCCATGCTGGAAATAAATTACCAGCGTGTTTCCAGCTGGATTTCGAGATTGCCTCACCCCTCTTACTTATTTTCTTATTATTATGATTTTACCTGTTTCTTCTTCTCTGCAATTTATGCACAGATGACTGATGAGACATCATATCCATGCAATTTTATTTTTTTTTGCCAAGGGTCATGCATTCTCTCCAACCATTCTTCGCGATTCATATAGTGCTCTCTTTGGTTATTTTAGTTTTTTTAACTTTTTAAAATGGTTCATATTGTCTTTTTTTTTTATGGATGAAAATGTTAACACCGTTCATGATCGATCCTGACATTTCGGGGGTCGTGATAAAATAAAAAAAGGACCCTTGTATATATTTTTTACGAGTATTTTGAAAAAAATCAGTATTGCTTTCATCCCAAATTTTCAAAAAAATGTAATCAATTCAATATTGTTTTCATCCTAAATTTTGAGATAAAAAGTTATTATGTAAATATACTTTATTATTTTAAACATGATACAAAATATTTTGTTGTTATCGGTCTATAATTTACTGATAATATTCAAAGAATGAAAAATTATTAGATATAATTTACTGATAATATTCAAAAATGAAAATTGTTAGACTAGGATACTAATGTCTCAAAAAATAAATAGATTGGTGATATATTATTTTTTATTAGGTCTCGTATTAAATATTTTTAAAAACTATTTTTATTAAATATAATATTAAAATAAAAATAAAAATTAGGGACTCCAACAAAATGGGGGCTCATTGGCGGTGGCCCACCTAGCCACCCCCAAGGGACGACCCTAACACCATTAACAAATACATACTAACACACATTCTAACAGACTAAATTTTTTTCATATTGAATTATTTTTTTATGTGTTAAGTATAATACATATTATAATATTATCTTGATATATTAATATTGCATTATTATTATTATTATTATTATTATTATTATTATTATTATGTGTTAATTATTTTATTAATAAATTTGTGGGTATTTATTATTTTATTAATTATTAATCATAATTTATTAATTTGTAGCAATTTTGGTTCATTGTAAAATTATGTGTAAAAGTATTTGAAAAGAATTTAGCGTGTCAGAAAAATATGTGTTTGTTAATGGTATTAACATTTGGATCTACAGAAAGAATAATGTCAGACATTTTAGAAAATTGAGAGGTTAAATAGACCAAATAATCAAAAAAGAGCAATGTGAACCTAGAAAAATGGTTGAAGGGCATAGACAATAAATTTTTATACACACCCCATGTAACATATCTACAGAAAGAATAATGTCAGACATTTTAGAAAATTGAGAGGTTAAATAGACCAAATAATCAAAAAAGAGCAATGTGAACCTAGAAAAATGGTTGAAGGGCATGGCATAGACAATAAATTTTTATACACACCCCCCCATGTAACATATGTGTTATTTTATGAAGCACAGCCACAGCCAGTGGTCCCGGCGGGGCTCGAACCCGCGACCTTCGGCTCATAAGACCAACGCTCTAACCAACTGAGCTACGGGACCATTGTTGTGATTAACAACAGATTTGAATTATTTTATATCTAATCTACCATACACTCATATGCGGGTTTCTAGTTTTTGAGTAGGAAAATCTTAATATTTCATTAGAATTAATGTTGTCTTCGTTAACCATTACTGTACTAACATTATCTATTTATACATCATATGCTTGCTCCAAGAATGGGGTTTGTTATTGGCAATAATTTAAAGTAGACCCGTTCAAAGTCTTAACATCTATTTAATTGAAATTTATTTCATGTATTAATCTGTAGCCCAGATGGGTTCGTCGTTTTTGGAGATAGGGGCAAAATAGGAATATCGCAAAGAATAGAAAACAACAGACAGTGGGGGATGAAAGTGGGAATATGGAATGGCGGCACCTCACATGATTCTTTTAAGCCTCCCTGCTCCATTTTTATAATCCACAACACCAACACCACGCCCCTCCTCTCCTCTACTTATTAATAAATAATAATACTCCCGCTCCAAAATCATATTCACGCCACATTTATAATTAACTCAATTTCAAATACTTCCTCCGTCCCATTCTAATAGGCTGATTGTAATTTTTCACGAGAATTAAGAAAAGTATTGAAAAAGATAATTTATCAAAAAAAATTCTAATATGCCCCTTATTATTTCTTTGATATTGAATTAATGCTTAATGTGAACATATTAAATAGAAGTATATATTAATAAATTAGCTAAATATATATAGAAACATGCCTATATATTGGGACATACCAAAAAGGAAAACAAGCCTATCAAAGTGGGACGGAGGGAGTACCATTTTTTTCTTTCTTTATCAATCCTTTTTATAGAATATATATTGCACATTTGGTGTTGTATTTTCTATTGCACACTTGTTTTTTATTTTTTTTCTTTGATTTCAATTTATTATACTTTAATTTATTTTTACACTTGCTGACTGCGGTCCGTCCTAACCAATTAGAGTTTAATATAATTTTTTAGTATTTCATTTTTCAAGCAATCAATTCATAATTAAGAATTGAAAATTAAATACAAAAAAATTAATGAACTCTAATTGAGTATGATGAATTCTAAATAATAAGTATAAAATAAAACTAAAACAAAAGAAATTGAAAGAAAACTAAAATAATCGAATGTGCAGTAGAGAATGCAACATCAAATGAGCAATAAACGATTGCAGCTGTTATGAAATAGTATTCGTTTACTTTGTTATATCAGTTTCAACTTAAAGTTTACTACAACAATATGATAGTATTTGCCTAATATTACAATAAGGAAAAGATGAAATAATCTAACTAGCTGGAATTAGAAAAAAAAAGATTAATATACTATGCTTTGTATTATATAGAACATAGGAAAAAAAATATAATTTGTAGATAATCTATTGATGAAGTGGGATAATTCATAACTTAAAAAAATGAAGATTTCGATTTTAAATCCAACCAAAGTGCGGTTAATTTGCCTCTTCTCTTCTGTGTATCGTTGTAAGAAAAAAAAACTATGTCTGAATTAAACATTAAAAAAAATGTAGTTAAAAAAAATTAGATAATAAGGAGAGCCCAACTAACGAGCTCTTATTAAATCAAAGTAAACAGAATGTTGATAGAAACATATCAAATAAATATGATTTATTTCAATATAATTACATTATATTATTTCTACACCACCCAGCACACATTTAGAATTTCGTTCAGGCTCATATTTTATCAAATTCACAATATATACGTGCTACTAGACATGTCAACTGTCACATAATCTGCACCCAAGAAATGAATTTGATGATGGAAAATACATTAAAAATATAGATTTCTCAGATTTCTTCACAATTTAAAGACAGCACTTACATGTTTATGAAATTGAAAGGTCCACAACTAACTTCCATGCCACTTGTCCAGCTGTTATATTTTTTTAATAATGAATATTAAATAGCTTTATATATATATTACTCCATTTACATTTCCCTATGTAGGCCTGAATTGCAGTTTGCAAACCACCAAATGATCATTGCTAATCCTAATATATTCAATAATGGTATCATATTACCGGCCATCTGGAGGAGCAGTTGAATTATCAATAAATATTCAATATTTTTTCTAAGAATATTCGCTTATATTTTTGTATTAAGTAGGTCTCTCGTGGTCGGGCCAATATATTCTTAAATACGTGGATTTTTTTAATAATTATCCAAGGTATGTAAATTGTTCCTACTTTTTATTGAGTGTGGTGGAATCGTCATCAATTGAAATAAATGTTTTAGGGATTACTAATAAGGTTGTGTAAAGCTCAGACAATAATCTGATTATATATATATATATATTGGTACTGAAACTTGGGTACATGTCATTTATATATATACTCATAAGAGTATTCAATTTTCATTGTATTTTATCAATTGATATGTTTTATAAAGTATGAGTTTGGTTGTCCAATATTTCGTACCATATCAAATAGTAAATATCGAAATTATATCAAAGTTTAATCTAAATGCAAAGATATACATATAGAATAATGAACACTCTCTCGGGGTAGTCATTGAAGCCCAATGACATAATAATAAAAAAAGAGTTAATTGAGATTTTTTATGTATTTAATAATATTAAAAATTGTGCATACTAAATTTAAATTACTAGATTATATCTCGTTCCTTTTCACGGTAATTATCGAAACAAAAATGTGAAAGAATAAAAAAATAAGATTATTGAAAGTAAAGTGGTTGACGAAATAAAATATATATGAGGCAATTGAAAAAGTAGATAATTAAACATAATTTGAAATTTAGAAATAATTGAGTATGTCACAAATTTATTTTAAAGTAATACATTCAGTAAATGGCTTTTAAATTTTAGTTTACCTAATGTCATTTAACTAGGAAAAACTAAAACACACGAAAAGTTGACATTTAGTAAATGAATGCACCAAACCTTTTACAATTTTAGTAAGATAGAAGATCTTTTAACTACACATGACTAATGATTTCTTACTTAATACTAATAATTAATTAGGTATAGAATAACTTGATTTTAAATTGTGTAAGGTGAAATAACAGTATCAGAGTTTCGGCATTATTTGATAAACGACATTATAAAATAAAATTATCAATGAACAACCGTAAGCACTATCGTGTAGTAAAGTATTATCTATAGAAATAATGACATGTCATGTAACTATGTAACATTAATTAAAACCCATATTATAAATATAATACACTCTTTTTCTTGCAATCTTAAACCAAACGGCAGACAAATTCAAAATAATACTGACACAAAAAACGCACCATCTCTGACTCTCCCATCTTATTAGCCACCACGAAACAAATCGCCAAACGCTCATCGTACTTCGGGCATTCCCGCCGCCTGCACTTTCTCTCTCTAAAACCCTCCCGTCTCTCTCTCTCTCTCTCTCTCAAAGCTTCCCGTGGAAGATATATGCTGCAGCCTTCAAGGCTACAAGTCTACCAGTCTACTACACTTGTACCACCATTTAATACAACTTCAAACCATTCACATTAACACTGTCTTTAATAAACACCTAGGTCTCTCTATCTCTCCCTCAATCAATATTGTTGTATGTCCGGATGTGTCAAATGGCGGTGTCGAAGTGCAACAAGAAGAAGCATCAGAGCTACATTTCGGTGCCGTCTCAGATAATCAACTCAATCTCACAATCCTCTCTCGAGTCTCTGCTGCATTCTCCCAAGAAGAAGCAGAGCCGTACTCCAAAGCTGCGAGCTCTGCTCAACAATCCAAGATTTCTCATTTTCTTGCTATTTGCGTTGTGTTTTTTATGTACGTTGAAGATGTGGGCTAAATTTGACCCCAAGATTCCATTTTCGCGTAACCCCTGTTTCATTTCGCGACAGAACTCTGTTATTTCTGGTGGGTTGTTGAGTTCTCAGCTGAGTATAGGTAAAAAAGAGGCAGAAATCGATGAAAAGGGTGAATTCTGGAAGCAGCCTGATGGGATGGGGTATAGGCCGTGTTTGGATTTCAGCGGAAAATATAGAACAGAGAGTGATGGGATTGTGAAGGATAGGACTAAATATCTGTTGGTGGTGGTTTCCGGCGGAATGAATCAGCAACGGAATCAGATTGTTGATGCCGTGGTGATTGCCAGAATTCTTGGCGCAGCTTTGGTTGTGCCCATTTTGCAAGTCAATGTTATTTGGGGTGATGAAAGGTTTGTTTTTTCTTTTTCTTGACCGGTTCTTGATTTTAGTTGAGCTGTCTTTCTTGCTACCCACTAAACAAAAAACAAGGTAAAAAGTTGATTTCAATCGAGACTCCCACGTTAGAGAATAAGTCAATTGAGTGGAGTTCATTAGTTCAATGTATTTTATTTGATGGTGATTTCAGTTGTTGTATAGCATTTTGTATGGTATCTGACGATAGCAGTCGTGATTGCTGCAGTGAATTCTCTGATATATTTGATTTGGATCATTTCAAGAATGTGTTGGCGAATGATGTGAGAATAGTTAACTCACTTCCTTCAACGCATTTGATGACGCGGCCGGTGGAGGAGAAGAGGACACCTCTTCATGTTTCGCCGGAGTGGATTCGCTCCCGCTACCTTCGACGGGTAAGGAAATCATTAATGAATGGATTCGTCGTTTCTTGATCATTCAAACTGCTCTTCTTGTCCGTAATAAACTAGCAAATGCTGGAACGAAATCATATGCTTCGTGGTGCCGTTTATCTTAACACTGCAACTCTGCCAAATTTATGTTCCTCTAATTGGAGCAATATTAAGTTCCCTTGATTCTCAATCCATCATCATTATCTGCTTTGGGCTATACAATCATGGCGATGATATGTTTTAGTCTCCTAATTTGTTAATCCCTTAAAATTTTGAGGAATATAAACCATATTATTGAAAATGGAGGGAAAATTTTGAACTGCAAACTTTATCTTTGTTATAAGCTAGTAACTTATTTGTTTGGTGCAGATGAGGAGGGATGGTATGCTGCTCTTACGTGGTTTAGATTCGAGGCTTTCAAAGGATCTTCCTTCTGACCTTCAAAAGCTTCGCTGCAAGGTATTTAATCTTCATGGTTCTTTTCAAATATTCGTATTGGATGGAGGAAATAAATTCTTGCAGTTTTTTTTCATCCAAACTCACTACTTGCAGGTTGCATTTCATGCCTTGAGATTTTCCCCGCGCATTGCAGAACTCGGCAACAAGCTTTCGGAGAGAATGAGAAGCAAGGGACCCTACCTTGCTCTCCATCTGAGAATGGAAAAGGATGTATGGGTAAGAACAGGATGTCTTCCTGGCCTTACTCGTGATTATGATGAGATGATTAATAATGAGAGAAAGGCACGCCCCGAGCTCTTGACATCAAGATCTAACATGACCTACCATCAAAGAAAACTTGCTGGCCTGTGCCCCTTAAATGCATTGGAAGTTGTAAGGTATGAAGCTTCTAGAATCAAACGTAATACAACTCCATGTAGCTTTTGTTTGTTCTAAATTATATCATCTTGTTGTTTGTTAGGTTGCTCAAAGCTTTGGGAGCTCCTAAAAGTGCAAGAATCTACTGGGCAGGAGGGATTCCATTGGGAGGGAAAGATGCCCTGCTTCCACTGACAAGTGAATTTCCTCATTTCTACAACAAAGAAGACCTTGCCCTACAAGGCGAGCTCGAGCCATTTGCAAAGAAAGCTTCCTTGATGGCTGCTGTTGATTATATAGTTTCTGAGGAAAGTGATGTGTTCATGGCTTCTCATGGTGGGAATATGGGACATGCTATCCAGGTATGATTATTGCTAAATGAAAGAAAACCATGCAAAAACTAAACTAAGTGGTTTAATTGTGTGCATTTGATCAACTTTCTTGTTTATTCAAGTGTTGATATATTTTTTTTGAAACAGGGGCACAGAGCCTATGCAGGGCACAAAAAGATTATCATCCCCAACAAAAGACAGATGCTCAAATATTTTATGGACTCTTCTCTTCCGGAAGAAGATTTCAACAAGATCATACGAGACCTGCACCGGGATTCCTTGGGACAGCCGGAGATCAGGACTAGCAAAGCAGGGAGGGATGTGACCAAATATCCTATCCCAGAGTGCATGTGCAATAGCACAGTTAGTCATTCTTCAATCTAACCGTATATATATTTTGGTAGAATAATTCTTGATAATTATGGGAGGAAGATCGGCTCGACTGATGTCGTATGGCATAATCCTTAAGAGTTGATGCTGCACGGGCAGGAGGATGGCTCTGCAGCTGCTTATCATCATTGAAAGTGGCCGGCGTTGCAATATAGCTGATTGTGCTGCGTGGAGGTGCAGGAAGTGTGATGGTATAAGGTAAAATAAGCAATATAGCTCCATGCCTGTATAGGAATTATTGATATATGTATTCTTTTTAATTTATTTATTCTTTATGGTGTATTTAGAGGCCGTGTTGTAGAGAAGTAGAGAAGTATACATATACAAATAACTTTAAATAAATTTTGTTACATTTTACAGTTAAGAGTTTCTGATGCATAAGTTTTTTTACGTTTTGGTTTTGTGAAGATTTGGCAGTTGAGTCCTAATTGGAGTCCTTAGCTTGTGTTTGGAGACAATTAGGTCGAGAAAGGTTTGGATAGATTGGTACGTAGGAAATGGCAATCAGGATCCATGCCTGGTTAGGCTCATAAACACAGGGTGTGGTGTTGTGTTGTCACTTGTCAACAACAGAAAAAATAAATGAGAAATGTTATTGAGAGAAGAAGAAGAAGAAGAAGAAGAAGAAGAAGAATGGAAAGCTAGCTGACCTTAGTTTATATGAAATATTGGAGCTTCTTTAATAAAACACACAGTTTGTCCTTGAGAATATAACCAAGCAGAGAAATATAATTGATCCTCTTTTGTGAACCCCATTTTAATTTATTTCCACATTCATTCAGTCAAAGTTTGCTTTTCAGGATCAATTTTTATTGCATCTTCTTCCTCAAACATTAATTAACCACCAAATAAATTACATCGAAAGGATCAACTTTATTACATGTTCTTCCTCAAACATCGCTACATACAGCATATAAAAAATAAAAAAAATCATTACTTGTAAATTAATTAAAACCTACAAATAGGAGAGGCGCGAGTTCATGGGGAAGTAAGCAACTGGAATTGGAGCACGTGGCGACTTCTCCTTACTCTTGGTCTTGGGCTTTTCATTAAGGGAGCTGCTATCAGATACGCTCGAAGAAGACCAAGGCACAAAGCATCCAAAAACACTTGACAACAAACCCATTAATTAATTCGATCTAGCTACCTACCTTTTAATTAATTTTCACAATTGAACTCTCTCTCTCTCTCTCTCTCTCTCTCTCTATCTCTATATATATATATATATATATATATATATATATATATATCTCGGATTTTCTTGATTGCAAGAACTGGCAATGTTTTTTTTCCTGTGAAGCAGTAGTGTAATGTCTGAATGAGAGAATGTGTATTTATAGTGAATTAATGTAAGATTGATGAGCAAGGAAAAGGTTCTGATTGGCTATCTTACATCATCAGTTTTTGACTGGGCCTGCGTCTTTCATTGAATAATTTTAGTGTTGGACATCTTCTCATTTCTTAGAGAGATACATCCTTGTGCTCCTGGGGATGGTCCGATGGACTGATATTATCTTGAAGTCAAAGATTTCAATTTCGAATCCAACCATCGATACTATGTCGTGATTCCGCCGAGTTTGGTGATTAATCTGAAAGTTAACTCTTCTTCCTAATCCTTCTGTTCTCTATTCTTCCTTTCTTTTTTCTGTTACTATTCAAATACAAATTTAATATCAAATATTTATAACAATTCAAGGGGACTACATACTACTAGATATGAACGTGTCACATCTGACTTATCATATGTGGTTTATGTCTTCTGTATGATTTGCTATGATATTATTGTGTTACATTTCTTTTAGAATTTTCATAAATATACGTGCCAACAATTTCGAGATTGGAAATACCACTCTTATAAAAGATTAATTAGATATAGATGTAGATCATTTGGTGATTTTTGGCCAGTATCTAATTAAGAATTCCCACTCCAAAATAATCAGACGTGTCCCGTGGGAATGATTCACGTACTTGGAAATTGGAATGGATCTCGGTTCCTAGTTATTTTGACCTTTTTTTTTAGAAAATAATTATTTTGAGTTATGCTTTAATTAGTTAGCTAGATGTTACGTTCCAGGCTTCCAAGTTTGACTGCAGCCACGTTCACCAATTTTATTTGTTGCTGTTAAATTTCATGAAATATTGGTACTCGTCAAGTCAAACATAGTATTGGCCTTTACAAAAACACGTACCATATCTTGAATTTGATCATGACGCGCATGCATAATAATAATAATAATAATAATAATAATAATAATCTATTCCTATCATTATACCAACGTTTATAAATATTTTGATCACACACTTAAATTTAAAATAGGAGGAATTTCTTTTAAAACAAAATGAATATATTACTTAATTATCTCAATAGGACCAAGGAGGAAAATCATGGTTCCACATCACTAAGTCATGAGAGTTCGCACTAGCACGGCCGATTCATGAGCCACAAAGTTGGCTTCTCGATACATATATTTAAAATATATAGTAGACAATTTGTGACAACAAATTGAGTGTTAGAACATTAATGTCAGGGGGATGACCTCGATCTATCATATCCCGTACTTATTTATTTTATCTCATTAATTAATTCTTTAACTTATTTTGATTCAACATATTAGAGTTGTAAAAAAATGTATCTATTCATACATGCATGCACTCGATCTGTTAGCTAGGCAGTTAGTTAGCTTCAGCTTAGGCAATTAGTTTGTTACAATTTGACATCTAAGCTAGTTAGATAGTTAGTTGCCGTCTTTCATCTTTAATATGCTATATATATATAGGGTTGGGTTCCAGAATGAACCATACCCCATATGAGAATTGAGAACTAATCTCAGCCACAGATTGATCCGATTTGGACGGCCAAGATCAGATCAAAATTATAAAAAAAAAGCGGTGACATTATTGTAATAAATCAGAACTTCGGTGCCCCTGAAACTCGGCGAGGGTAAAATCATAAATTTGAACGTATTCAAATTCTAAAGCCATTTTTCAGAGAAAACCTTTCTCATTCCTGCTATAGCACGAACTCGCGCAAAACCAGAACACTAAAGGTTTGAAGATAAACTGAAAATCCTCAGAAATCAACTGTAAAAAACTCCCAAACAATCAACAAAATCCTCAGAAAAACATGAACATTCAAGGTAATATGTATTTCATTTTTATTTTTAAGAAATTTCGTTTGCTTTTTTTAGCGATTATACTATGTTGATTTATCAGTTTACGTTTCCTATAAACATCCATTTAGCGTTATATTATGATAATTTAACAATGTATTTCGTATTTTTCTAAGCACAACACGTACAAAAATCTAATCTTGAACAAACTATATTTATTTTTATTGCATGAAGTTTTATTAGTTTCATTTTCATTCTCCTCATGATGAAAAATGTATATAAAAGTGTTAACCCTACCCAGTGTTGGCAATTTATGTGTATATTTTTCAATTTGGTATTTTAGCATTATCATTTTCTATTTTAGCACTCTCATGTATTACTTTAGCACGATCATGGCTTATTTTAGCATCGCACTTCTTTGGCATTAGCATGAAAAATGCCTTCGGCATTTCAATAAACCAATGAATAAACAGTGTTACAAGTTCAAAAATTGTCATTTCCTATTTTTTAACTTGTGATTTTTTATTTTAGCACCCTCATGGCTGATTTTAGCATTATCATGACTTATTTTAGCACTCTTGAGACTTATTTTAGCATGGCACTTGTTTTTAGCATTAGAATGAAAAAAAATGCCATCAGCATTTCAAAAAATCCATCAACAAACTGTCATTTTAGACTTATGTTTCACACTATTATTCATCTCCCTTTATCTTAGCATGACTTCTGTTTTAGCAGAAGACCAATAAGGGAGAAACACGCGCGCTAAAATTGCCCCAACAAATGAAGATAATAAAAGAAGAGATATATTTCAGAAATATCCCTACTTAGAAGTCACAACAAGCCCAGAACATCTATCAGAAGCCGTTAGTATGCTTAATACAACACAACATGATGCAATCAAACAACTTGGATTTTGCAGCATCCTACACATTGATATCATCCGTTTGCCAGAGAGGATGAACTACTGGCTTCTGGAAAACTTCGACCCAGTGTCAAGAAAAATACAATTGCAACACGTGAGGAGGATAAGGATTGAAGTTTCTGATGTCTCTGTAATATATGATTTTCCCAGAGGACGACGCAAAATAGGGAAGAGTGTTAGAAACCAGAAGTGTATTCTAGATTTTGGATTCTACTTTAGCACTAAAAGTTTTTATTTTAGCACCAAAGTTTTATACTTTAGCACTAGTAAAGCATTTTTTAGTTTTCAACAGTCTATGTATTTTATAATTAAAATTAGAAATATAACCTCATAATAGCTGGTATTTTGTGTTTTAGCAATTACAGTTCTTTTTTTAGCATTGCTATTTAAATGTTAATATAAATGTAATGCTCCTCCTAAAGTTAGAGGGGGAGCAACCACTAAATGGAATAGTTCAGCAGTTTTAGCACTTACATATGATTTTTTAGCACTTGCCATTTCTTTTTTAGCACAAGTATTTGAACTCTAGATTTAGCACTAAATGGAATAGTTCAGCAGTTTTAGCACTTACATATGATTTTTTAGCACTTGCCATTTCTTTTTTAGCACAAGTATTTGAACTCTAGATTTCGCATTCTACTTTAGCACTGAAAGTTTTAATTTTAGCACTGAAGATTTATACTTTAGCACTTACGTTTCCTTGTTTAGCACTGATGTTACACACCTACTAGAAATATTAAAACATTTATTACCAATGCAACAAACGAAATACCAGATATGCCTATTTACAATTAAAATAAAGAATATTACTATCATTAATAAAAAAAATAAAATATAATGTATCTACTTCTTCTTGCCATAGTTCCTAGAATCATGATTGACTTTCTTCCCACACATCTTGCAGGTTCTACGAGGTTTCTTTGCGCGTTCAGCTCTCGCCTCTTCTTTTGATTTTTTACGACTCGCACTGCCTTTAGTTTTCACGAATTCAGGTAGATGCACCTCAACTTCACTAGGTGCACACAAACCATAAAAATCATAAAAACATTAATGCATAAAAAATATATTCTAAGATCATGTAAAAATAATTTCACAACAGTGCTAAACTAGGTTACAATAGTGCTAAAATAGTTCATATAAATGCTAAACTAGTTTACAATAGTGCTAAAATACTTCAAAGTAGTGCTAAAGTACACACACACACAAATATATGCATATATAAAGTTTGCTGAATGATTTCTTAAATTGAATCTGGATATTTTATCAATTCACAAACTAAAATCACATTAATGCATAAAAAACATATTCTAAGATCATGTAAAAACAATTTCACAGCAGTGCTAAACTAGGATACAATAGTGCTAAAATAGTTCACAGAAATGGTAAACTAGTTTACAATAGTGCTAAAGTACACACACACACAAACATATGCATATATAAAGTTTGCTGAATGATTTCTTAATTGAATCTGGATATTTTATCAAATTATGAAGTACAAGGATGAAACTCTGATATCAAGCAACTGCTACTTCAAGAAATGCACAACTCCCCTTATGGAGGGCATTCAGGCATCTATGGGACTTATGTCAGGTTAAAGAGGCTCTTCTACTGCCCACACTTGAAGGATGATGTGACTATATTACACCCTTACAAAAGAAGGGTGCAATTTTAGTGGTGGTGGACAGACTAACAAAGTATGTGCATTTTATCCCTATATCACACCCTTACACAACTCAAAACTGTTGCTAAGGTGTTCCTATACTTACTCTACAGCTTGCATGGTCAGCCCCTAAGCCCTAAGCATTGTGACAAACAGCGATAAAGTTTTCACAATAGTTTACAATACTGCTAAAATAGTTCACAGCAGTGTTAAACTAGTTTACAATAGTGCTAAAATACTTCACAGTAGTACTAAAGTACACACACACACACAAACATATGCACATATAAAGTTTCCTGAATGATTTCTTAAATTGAATCCGGATATTTTATCAAACTATGAAGTATAATGCTTTATTTGAACTGAGAGGTTTTTTGTCATAAGATTTATTACAGAAGCATAAAAATGTTACAGTAGATTTTGCAATGATAACAACAGTGCTTAATATAGTTTACAGTAGTGCTAAAAATACTTCACAGCAAAGAACATCTTATCAGCTTCACATAATTCACATAAGTGCTAAAGTAGATTCTAGAAGTGCTAAAATAGATTCAAGAAGTGCTAAAATAGTTCACGTAGTGCTAAAGAACATGTTAACAAAATGATTTTCATAATACTCGTTTCTTATCACAATGCTGCATTCATCGTGAAAAATACTCTATTAACGAGACATTATTGTGATACTCAATCTGTTAACTAAATTCACAATGCTAATAATTCATATTGTGATGCTAATAAGATCTACATATATACAGAAAATCAAAAGCACACAATATGAAGCATAAAAACGCATGCTAATCGTGAGAAACTCAAAATAACAGCTTAATCGGCTTCCCCAACCTTGTCGAACAAGTCTAAAACAAACGGATAAAAAAAATCGTATCAAAACTACAGAATAAAGTTTTTTACCTGACATGTTCGTCAAATAACAGTGAAGAACAAAAACTCCAGCAAAAAATCGCGTGAACACCGATTAGGTTGAATAAATTTCAAAGAGAATCGACTGATATATACAAGGAATTTGATATATACAAGGAAAACGAACTGCAGACCGAGAAGAGATTCATTCCAAATATAACATAATTCCTGAATTACTAAAATACCCTTGCTTCGTTAAAAAGTCTAAAATATTACAATAATGCCACCGCTTTTTTTTTAAAAAATTAGATATGATCTTGGCCGTCCAAATCAGATCAATCTGTGGTTGAGATTGGTTCTCGGTTTTCACATGGGGGTGTGGTTCTCACTTGATCCCATCCCTAGATATATATATATATATATAGCTCTTCCTAGATATATAAATCTCAGTTCAACACATATATGAAAATTCAGATTCTTCTAAACTCTCAATTCTTTATAAATTTTGCAAATTCAACATGACATGTAAATAAATTAAAATTATTTCATTTTAATGTTTAAGATTCACTAATTGTATTTTAGGGTATACAATTTTTGGGGAACAGAAAAATCGAAATAAAAAAAATAGAAAAAAATATTTATGGCGCGTGGGGTCCACACGCCCGAAATTGATCAATTTTTTTTGTGTGAATGTATGTTTATAGCCAATTTTAACTTACAAAATTCTTTTCTAACCAAACATTGTAGAATATTCTTTTTTGACCAAAATAAATTTTTATGACCATTATGTCCTTGGTTGACTTTGGTGAAGAATGCAAAGATAAATCTCTTAACAAGATAGATAATGTTAGCTTATAATTATTGCGGTTATTTTTTATGTATTCAGAATTCATTTTTAATTGAGTGTCATTAATTCAAGTCAGTCCTAATGTATTTGAAATCTTGATAATTTTTTTATTTTATATATTTCATTCTTTTCCATTGTTTACTATGTTCAATCTAGGATAGATATTATGTAACCGTTGCATTTTTTATTCTTCACTTTAACTATTTTTTCGTAGTCAGTGAAATGAACAAAATAAATAGTATTAAAAATGAATTAATTTTTTTTATTAAGTTTTGTGAGATAATAAGACAAACCAAATTTTATAGATCATAATTTTATTTTTTATTTTCAAAGTCATTTATGTCCGTGTAAAATAAATAAATTTGTAAATAGTTACATTTTTTAGAATTCAATGATTAAAAATCATTTTTTAGTTTACATTTTCTATTTTTTTAGTGCAATATGCATAGTGTAGTACATACATTTTTGTTGTATTTGGCTGTTTCATTTAGTATTATTGTGGGATCTATTAAAATTCTTGATGCTTTAATTAGTGGGTTGGCGGAGAGTGAATTCAATAAATTGAAAAGATCTTGATGGTTCATACTTGATTTTTCTAATTTTCTTTGATTTAGTTTTTGATATTATTTTTGTTGGTAGCATTATTTTCTTTTTGGTATGTTATGCCTTTTACAGCACAAAAAAATTATGCACCACAAACAAATATTTATCCTAAAAAGGCATTAAACATGCAATACAAATAATTGAATATTAAATCCAAAGCAAAAAATTAATTGGTCTTAAATCATAAAAGTTGGTGCTTATCTTTACAACAAAATAAATCCGAACTTCGTCACCATTTCTCTTATATTTTATTTTGCCTATATTTTCAGAAATATTTCTTATTATAAATGTATGTATGGAAGTACTTTGAAATTTATAATCTATATATATATATATATATAATAACACACTCCAACAACAAAAATTTTCCTTCCCATTGCAAGGTTATTATAGTCAATCAATAATACAATAATTCAATAAATTTAATTTAATAAATCAATTAAGAACAACCATTAATGACATTAATTAACCACCTAAAATCAACTAATGACACCTACCTAATATTCAATCACAACTAAAAAAATCACAAATTAATCAAGGGTGATTTTTTGAAGCTTCCGATCTCTCTTCGATCTAATCACCCCATATATATATTGAGAATAAACTCATCAAGGACGTATTATAATACCACCAGCCACCTGCTTATGGATAACCTTGTTGTAAAATGGTGCATGGACATCTTATCCAATATAAAGTAATTGATAAATTATCTTTCATTTTCTTCTTGAATTTATGGAGATGTGTTTGTGTATTAAGATTATTAATTTTCTCTTGATATAGATATAGTAATGTATATGGAGACATATAACAGGTGAAGAAGAAGAAGAAGAAGAAGAAGAAGAAGAAGAAGAAGAAGAAGGTGATTTGGAAAGTAATTGGGATTTTGGTTATGATCATTCAACTTTATTCTCAATAGATTGATTACCAACTTCATGGCTACAAATGACAAAGATCAAGAGTTGATGAAATTGAATCAACGAATTTCACTTCGTATGTCACAGTTGAAATGTAATTATTCTGTATGTATTTTTTTAGTTATTTTTTTGAGCCACAAATTGAATGTTCATAGAAATGGCTTGATTTATGGTAGCATTCCAAGATATGATCGATATCCTCATAATGTTTTCCCCTTAAGCTTATAATGATAGAATTGAAATTATGGCTCTTATCTTTGATTTGTCCAAATTCTTTAAATTTTTTTCATCTACTAACTATTCACCCTTTTCACCTTTTATTTTTGGATTATTAAAGTTTATGCATTTTTTTAATGTTTCATGGTGGATGTATAATTTATAGTTTTACACAATATTTAATATATTTATATAATCTAATATTCACTTTTGGTGAATGAAAATGAAATTAAAAAATGATCTTATATATTTATATATAACAAAAAATTAAGTTATTAAACATATTTTTTTCCGCCTAAATCATTTTACTAATTAACAATTTTAATTATTATATTATTTTTAATACACCATAATTGTAAACCATAATTGTAAAATGGTGAGTAGTTATAACTAGCCAATGTAACATTTATTGATAATTAATGGTACTGTATTTAATACCGGTAATTATGCTAAATATATAAATACCATTATATTACTCTTTTTTATTCCATTAATTTTTATTATTATATTAATTTGTTAGTTAATATACAAAATTTAATCCAATAATATACACAATTACAATTTTATATAGTATGCCTACATAAAAATAATATGGTGACGATATATTGAAACTTAGTATATAGTATTAATTATGTCTAATTATAGTAATCACTCGATAACATTTTCAAAGACAATTTTTGGCTAATTGTGCCTCAAATAGATGAGGCAACTCTTTTAGAAAAAAGAAATTTTGCATGAAAACATGCAAAAATATGTCATACAAATCAAAACCCTTGGAATGACTAACTTATTTTAAGAGGTCTAATTATAATTGTCATATATGTAATCAATTCCGATTACCCAATTTTTATACGTGCAATAATTTTAATTTAATTATAAGTTGTATATAAGCTCTATTTCTAAAAAAAGTTATATATATGTACACGTCTTGATAAATTCGTGAGTTGTAACTATACGTTTTTTTCCATATTTTTTTTTTCAAATATATTGCAACATCAATTGATCATTGAAGATTGATATGGCATGCATGTGTTATATCACACAAGTGATAAAATTCAATATTAAAGATTGTATTTTATGATTCTGTGTAAAGTCTCTAATTAATTATTTAATTTTAGCAACATATAATTTTGTGGTGTTATTTAGTTTATTCAATTTATTTTATTTTAGTTCACATGGTAACTTCATTCATATATGTAACTCCGCTGAACTTGTTACTGAATCCATTTGTGAATTATGGTTGTGATGATGGGCATCTCAGCACTGAGAATAATTTGATTCGTATCTTGGCTGGGCAACAGGGGTGTTTGTAGCCATGGCGCTGCTGCCATCTCTGTGCAGGATTTGAGCATATCCCATTCTTAATTTCAATGAGAGGGGATGAGTTAAACTTTTCAATCAATTGAGAATAATGTATCAATACTGTTAATAATTTTATATTTAACTATCACCATATTGTCATAAAATAACCAAAATCGACATATTCTTGAGAGTTGTTCGTAATAATTTTCATCTTTAGAGGGGGGATACAACTCATTTGAAGAACAAGTTCAAAACTCAAAGTTTTGAGTGATGGGAGGGGATTTGCCAAAAATTATTCAATATAATATTGATGAGCTTTTGTCTACTACACAATGAAAAAGAAAAAGGATTGTGATAAAGCAACATATCTTAATTGTCGTGATTAAGCGCTAGATATAATTGAGTAATTTTTAGAATTTAATACTATGAGTGAACTTCATGTTTGATTTCACATTTTTTCCTTATATTTGGTTTGATGATTAATTATTTTTTAATTAAATAAATAATTTAAATATGATATTTTAATTAAAAAAATTTATATATATCCCAACCGTGCAACGTATGGGAGAAATGCTAGTTTCAATAATGCACGGGAGAAATGCTAGTTTCAATAATGATCACTGAGTTTGTATATTTTATATAATATTTTCATATCATATCATTAGTAATTTTGTTAAATGTTACAAAACTTTATGAAGCTTTAATAAATTATTAATGAGTTTTAAAAAAATAATAAATTTCTCAAATTGAATATTTTATATTATTCATGGTCAAATAATTCTGAAGTTTTTCAAAAATAATTCGTGATAAACGAATTTTGAGTTTTTATATAATTTTCTTTATTTTTTTCAATTTAATTTATTTTAAAATTTCTAGAAAAGTATTAAATTTATTATTATTTTATTTTTTAATAAAACGTTTTATAATGATATAAGGTTTCATTTGTCAATACAGAAAATAAACTATTTTTTTGCAAAATGATTTTTTTTTAATCAAGAATGTATAATACCATGAGGGTGGGGAATAATGATTAATCCCATCTTCATGGTAATGAGAATTCATTCTGGAATGACCATTTCTAACTGGAAAATCATACTAGTTATAGGATTGACTGATTGAGAATGGACGTAAGAATCGTGATTCCATTCCCATTTCATCATATCATACCAACCATATCCTAATTGCACAAATATATTGCATTTTATAAAATATAAGTAAAATTATAACAATAAATGGAGAAAATTAACCACACAATCACGTCTAACTAATATATTAGTTTCTATGTTAAATCATATACATATGTATATGGGTGTATATAAATTGTGTCAAATAAAATGTGTAATATTAGTACCCAGAAGAAAAATAAAAAGAACAAAGTCCAAAGAAAGAGAAAATACAAAAAGTAAGCTATGAATCAAGCTTTCTCAAAAGCTCTAAGGTAGTCATTCCCAAATAAATTAGAATCTACTAAAGATTGGATCTCCGGGATAGAGTAGATCCACCATTCTGCAACTCCCGTGTGAGTACATAGCTTATCCACCACTTAATTACTTTCCTTATAATTCTGTAAATATGTGAAATCCGAAACTGAATTCATATATAAATTGCGTAAATGTTGACATAATTAAAACTAAAGCTAGTTAATTGACCAACTATTAAGCAAACAGTTTGATTTGGAGAAATTGAATGGGGAATTCAGTTATCTTAATTAGTAACTTAACTACATATAAAACTTCGTTAAAAGCAAACGTTTTTTGAGCAATAAAAAAAAAAGTTTGAAAGATATGATTTAGCCTATTTGGTGCTCTGATATTTGATGATTGGAAAATTATTTGATTAAATTCCATATTTTTGCCCGATCCCACTCTTGGTCTTAGGCAACTCCAAACAGTCTTGTCTCAATTTTGAAAAATAACTTCATTCAAAATTCAAATTAATGAAATAAAACCAAATTAGAGATGAGTTAAACTTAGGCATTTTGTTATGAATATTATATATATATATATATATATATTGTATTGATATTTTTCTATTAACACACACTATTCCAATTACACCAAACTATAGATAATTATAAAATGTAACAATGTAAAAAAAATCAAGGATTTGACTATTCAGATAAAATAAATTAAAAGCAAATTCAAGTACAGTCTAATCTAACATCAATTCATAATAATTTTAAAATTTAAACTACGCAACGCACCATCGTGATTGTTAAAAAAATAGAACTAATCACAACAAAAGAATAAAAAAAGAAATATTGTCAACCAATAGAAAATGTCTCAAAAATAAAAATATGAATAATGAAATAATAATATTATCTGATTACAGTCAAGCTAACATTACACAATAAAATTATGGATCATTCAGTTATAAAATATAACTGCGTCAAAATATAATTACACTACATTCATTCCTAAATTTGGAAAAAGAAAAAATTGACCCCAAAAAAAAAAAAAGCCACAGTGTTTGGTTTCAATCATATTGGCACCGTATACTTTTATGTTCTTTATTTTGACACAACATCACAATCTTTTTTTTTCGAGATTACATTCAACCTATTATAGTTATATCGGTGTGAAAGTAAATTTTAAATAACTTGCTTGAACGGAAACATCATTAAAAAAGAAAATGACGACCATTATAAATATTTTCGGTCCTTAGACTTACCAACCAAACTAGCCCTTGAAAATATTAGGAGGGGTAAATTGATTTTCTCAATTCAATTTCAAATTCCAAGCTCAAATCCACGTCATTTACTTTCCTTTCTAAAAAATTCATACTGCGCACTATATATATATATAAGGAAATAAAAGGAAACTGAATATCAAAATTTTCTGACGATAAAAAAAAAAGTGAAACTAGAATTCTAGATTTCCAATTTTATATCTCAATTCTCAATCCCTGGCTATCCTGGTCTCACTTTCTTTTTTAGGAGTTTATTGTTAATAGTTAATAAACACACATACAAGAAAAATAAAGCAAACTGAATATCAAAATTTTATAAATAAAAAAGCTAGAATTTTAGGTTCATTTTTATTTATCATTGAGAAAAAATTTTCATTTTTCATCTCAACTCGCAAACGGCAATTTCTTTTTTGTAATTGTAGCGCGTCGTTGCAGATTTGCAGAGGCGGAGTACCAAAAATGGCCTTATTTTGCTAAATAAATACAATATTGATACCAACGCCACCACCACGCTGCCAGAGCCACCATCTGCAGTTTTGCACTATACCTATTCCTATCCCTGCCCAACTTATGTCACTTTCTTCAAATACCAAATAATAGTAATATTCATTATTCAAAATTTCAAATTCTAAATTCAATTAACAAAATGCACAAAATAAAAATTAAAACCAGAAATGCATATAACTCAACAAAGGGCTATAAATTATAATGTAAATCATGGTCATGTTTTTGCTTTATTAATGGTGTAAATTGAAATTTCAACACTGATTTTCGATAATTTTGGTTAGAGGCTGATGTTCAGTTTAGGGATTTTTTTAGTGGTGAATTTGCTAAAATGTTTTTTTTTTTTTTTTTAAATTTCCTTTCACATTACACATTCACACCCTCACAAAAGGCACGCGCACACAGTCTATGTGAAATCTCTCAAAATATGATACACACACTACCATTTATGTATTGAAATTTTGGTTACAGTTCTGCATTTATTCTGATTCCGTGCTCACTCTTCCTCCTAGACGCGCAGAGGAAAAAGGTTTGTATTAGTTGAATACAGCAAACATGAATTCTTTTTCTCAATCGTTTTTCCCTCGTTTTTTAAATGGAAAAAATAATCAATGTTCAAACCCGTTTCCAAAATTGTAGGGGATAAAAAACATGATTATGTAACGGCTCCATTTAACCCCTTCATATCCCATCCCATTTTTTAGCCGCTTCTGGATATTTTTGAAACAAATGCATTTCAAGAATCTCGATTGATTTCGCTCAGTATCAACCATTCAAAGTTTTTTTTCATTTTTTTTTTTGGCAGTTGAAGTTTCAAGCGTGCAGATAGAAATGGCGTGCCAAAACAGGAATCCGAATCAGGATCCGAACAGAAATCCAGCCATTGAGGAAGATTTCAACCTGAGGGAGACGCGGCCGAGCCTCGGCGGCGGGAGAGTCGCCGGAAATGATCGAGTTGGCACTGCCTACGACTTGGTAGAGCAGATGGAGTATTTGTACGTCAGAGTTGTTAAGGCGAAGGAGTTGCCCGGAAACCCTGATCCTTGCGTCGAACTCAATCTCGGAGGGTTCAACTCAACCACCAGATATTTGGAGAAAACGTCGAATCCCGAGTGGAATCAGGTGTTCTCGATATCGAAAGATCGGATTCAGGCTCCCCACGCTGAGATTTTAGTGAAGGATAAAAGTAGAAGCGGCGATGGTTTGATTGGGCTAATTGTGTTCGATGGCATTGATGTTCCGAGAAGAGTGCCACCGGATAGCCCGTTGGCGCCGGAGTGGTATAGACTTGAGAATAGGAGGGGCGAAAGGGTTGCCGGAGAGCTGATGTTTGCTATCTGGATGGGGACGCAAGCCGATGAGGCCTTCTCAGAAGCATGGCATTTGGATGCCACGACTATTAATGGTGATGGCTTGACGAGCATTAGGTCCAAGGTTTACTTGTCGCCTCGTCTTTGGTATCTTAGAGTTAATGTTATTGAGGCTCAGGAGTTGCAGCTTGGTGATAGGAATAGGCAGCAGCCGGAGATTCTTGTGAGGGCTGGACTTGGGTATAGAGATTTGAGGACTAAGATTTCTAGTAGCAAGAATGTGAATCCCTTGTGGAATGAGGATTTGATGTTCACTGTTGCAGAGCCTTTCGAGGATCAGTTGATCTTGTTTGTTGAGGAGAAAATAGGGAATAAGAAGGAGGAATTGGGGCAGTGTGTGATCCCTTTACATGGTGTGGAGAAACGTATGGATTTCAAGACTCCAGGAAGCAGATGGTACAATCTTGAGAAGCATACCATTTCGGGGAATGGGCAGAGGAATGTGAGTACACTGAACAGCAGGCTTCATTTGAGGATATGTTTCGACGGTGGCTATCATGTTCTTGATGAATTGACTCATTACACTAGTGATCTAAGGGCCACGGCTAGGCAGCTTTGGAAGCCTGCAGTGGGAGTGTTGGAATTAGGCATTTTGAACGCACAGGGTCTGGCGGCAATGAAGTCGAGGGATGGCAGGGGATTCACGGATGCTTACTGCGTGGCTAAGTATGGGCAGAAATGGATCAGAACAAGAACCATCCTCAACAGTTTCAATCCCAAGTGGAACGAGCAATACACGTGGGAGGTTTATGATCCGTGCACTGTTATCACTGTGGGAGTGTTTGATAACTGCCATTTGCAGGGAGTGAATGGAGGTGCAAAGGATTCAAGAATTGGGAAGGTGAGGATTCGGTTGTCTACTCTTGAGACGGGTCGGGTTTACACGCATTTGTATCCGCTTATAGTGCTTTCGCCTACTGGGGTGAAGAAAATGGGGGAGATTCAGTTGGCTGTGAGGTTTTCTTGTGCATCATTGTTCAACGTTCTGCAACTGTATACGCAGCCGCTGCTGCCGAACCTTCATTACCTCTACCCGCTCAGCTGCCACCAGGTTGAGAGTCTGAGATATCAGGCTGTTCAGATTGTGTCTATGAGGCTGAACAGGTCGGAGCCGCCATTGAGGAAAGAAGTGGTGGAATACATGCTTGATGTTGGATCAAACATGTGGAGCGTGAGGCGAAGCAAAGCCAATCAGTATAGAATTGCAGGGATCCTATCTGCTGTTGTGAAAGCTCTGAAATGGTTTGATCAGATATGCAGTTGGAGCAATCCCTTCATCACAGTCCTAGTCCACATTCTGTTCCTGGCTTTCGTGTGCTTCCCTTGGATGATCTCCAGCACGGTGTTTCTGTACCTTTTCTTGATCGGGACGTGGAACTACCGAGGGAGGCCTAGGCACCCTCCACACATGGATGTGAGACTGTCGCAGGCAGATACTGCAGTGAACGACGAATTGGAGGAGGAGTTCGACTCATTCCCAACGTCTCAGAAGCAAATGGAGGTGGTGAAGATGAGATATGATAGGCTGAGGTCTATTGCTTCGAGGGTGCAGACGGTTCTTGGAGACATAGCAACTCAAGGGGAGAGGTTCTACAATGTGCTGAGCTGGAGAGATCCAAGAGCCACGGCACTGTTTCTCATCTTCTGTTTGGTTGCTTCTGTGGTGCTCTACATGACTCCTCTCAGAGTTGTGGTTATCATCACCGGATTTTACACGATGAGGCATCCTAGGTTCCGCGACCGCCTTCCCTCGTATCCCATGAATTTCTTGAGGAGGTTGCCTGCAAGAAATGACGGCTTGTTATGAGCAAGGATTTGTGAGTTATTGCTTCTTGTTTTGAAACATGGTTTGCTGCAGTAATGCAACACTTTTTGATCGGGTTGTTTTTATGTTTCTGAGAGTTGGGTTTTTTTTCTATTATTATATATAGGTGCATGTTGCTTAATTTATCCGGTAAATCTCTTCATTTTCTGGTTGAATCAACATTTCACTGTTTTTAAAGACTTATTATGCTTAATAGTGTTGAAATTGTGCTTCTGGTATGCGAAAATTGCAGAATATTATCCATCTACGTGTTCAGGGGAAAATCTCTCTCTCTCTCTCTCTCTCTCTCTCTCTCTCTCTCTCTCTCTCTCTCTCTCTCTCTCTCTCTCGTGGTTCGTTATGCTGTGAATAGAGAGATGTTGGTACATTTGTCATCTAGGGCTGTATATGTAATATGTGACCAATACACAAGGAAATTTGAATCCGTCTTCAACTTGTGTAGTTGTGTGTTTTTCTTTTTTTGAGATTTCAGTTTGAATATATTTCGGTAGAGCTCACTAGATCACGGTGTGACGAAATTCTAGGAAGAAAAAAAATGTATGAAATTTGCTCTTAATCAGCTGCAGTCACACTTCTTGTTTCCCCTTGTCAGTTTTTTGGTATCTAACTATGATTAAAGTAACGGACTTGTATAAATGATTAATTTTTTTATATCAGTTAATTGAAACTTAAAAGTAAAATTACTACGGTCTACGAATTGGCATATTGTACACATTTTTAATTTATTATTGACAGTGTATCATCACAATTTGGATCGATTCTCTTTCAAAATCCCAAACCAGTTAGTATAGCATTTGATTTTTAATTGTACCCAATATATTTTATGAATAAATTGTAATATTTTTTACTAACTATTAATATATTGTATACAAATGTACACTATTGTTTTTAACTTCTATATATTGGTAATTCAGTTTTGCAATATGCCATATATTATTAACTTGGATTATTCTAGGAGAACCCAATCGATTGCATAAATCTTAAAAAATAATTGCAAAAATGATTATAAACATGTTTTCATTGCACGACAATTAATTCGGATTTTTTTTTAATAAATAAATATTTATTTTATGTTAAGAGTTTTGAAGTGGTAAGTGGGAAGACGCACTAAACCCGGATTCGCCATTTTTAATTAAAAAAATATTTTGGGGACATATCTTACTTCTCAAGTAGATGTTAATTATATTAGTCCTGATTTTTTTCGCTTCTTATTATGTTAATGATATTGGTGTGTCTTTTTAACGATATCATGTGAAAAAACACAACATTGTATTTAACTTAATAAGAAATGAAAAAATTGGAACTAACATCATTAAAATCTAATAATGTCGCCATTTATGTCTTCAAGATATTTTTTTTGTGAAAACATTAGGAAAATATATTTTAAAATAAAAATATAAAATCCGGGTTTGGAGCCCCGTGGTAACTATTATTGGGCCTACTTTAGTGGGCTCTGTTATAGGGCCTAAATTAATGGGGACCATACTACACACACACACACACCTTCCTAAACCCTCGCAACGGAATTATTTCTTCCTCCTCCCATGACGGTTTTCCTGACATTAAACCTTAAACCTTAAAACCTTTCTGCAAAAACTATTCACAAAACCTCTTCCTCAGCCAAACCTAAAACCCTAATTATAAAAGAATTGCTAGAAGCTTATAACAGTTTCCAACGTAAAACCGTCAATGGCTACAAATAGCAATGAAGTTAAGGATGAGAAAATCGGCAGGAAAACGTGGCGGCCCCACCTGGCGGAGGAGAAAGATTATGAGGCATTACGAGAGATTTTCCGACACCATATTGACTCATTTGACCACATGGTTGAAAGTGGGCTCCTCACGATGATGCAGAACCTTAAACCTGTCGAAGTTTTCGATCCGTTGTCCAAGCTCAAGCTTAGAAATATCCTTTTGATTTTTTTGTAGATTAAATTATACTGAATTTATGGATTTTTTGTTGAGCTATCAAGTTTTCAGTAGTCCTCACCTATTTTTCTGATTCTCTTTTAATCCGTTTATTTTGCTGTTGGTTTGCCTGCTCTCTCTGACTTGGCTGGGAGCTGATGGAAAATTTATAATTAAATTTTCTTTCTATCCGTTCATTTTTGGCTGAATTATGATTTATATACTAATTAAATTTGCTCCGTAGTCCTTGCATTTTCTCTTACATTCTTTTTAGTTAGTTTCATGTCCACGCCAAAATCGTTGTTGATTTCATGATCAATGTGCATAGTTTGTCTATTTGGTTACATTCTTTATCTTCTGTCTTAGTTGGTGACAATTTTGGGAATGTGTGCGTTGGATTCTTTTTTCCTGGGTGATTCTTATAATTGCTCGGTTTAACTATTCTGTCCTTATTACTACTCCTCTTCAAAGTTTATCTTGAGCTGTAATTTGGATTGAAATCCGTGAAATGAAACTGCATAGGATGTATTATGTCAAGTGTCGTTGATACAATGATACTAGATAATATTACTGACTTAGAATTGAATGACGATGACATTTGAAGGTACATAGTTATTATAAAATGCTTCTTTGTTGTCCAGCATCTCGTAACAGTATGATTAATGATCAAATGGAGCGTCAAGAATATTTGGAGTTCACAGAAAAATGTAGAACTGCAGTCTGCATGATACAGTTTTAAGGCTTGAGGTGCAAGATCTCATCTTTTTTGTGGTTGTGTCATGAGCTTACTGCGCTGTTGTGTTTCTAATGTTGGTCTCTTGATGTTTGATTCTTAACCCACAACATACTTTGGTTCGAGAATCCTGAAATATATCCTCCTCAGAAGGAGCGATTTTCCAGAACTATGGCAGATGCTTTATATCCTTTTGAGGTACACTTTCTTGGCATCAATACATTTTGGTAACTGAATCCACTCAACATATGCCAGAGGATAATGCAATATCTGTGTGTGTGTGGCTAGAGCAGTGTAGACAAGCAAAACTCACATATGCTGGGAATTTCATGGCGGACATGATTCTCCAATATGGTGGAGGAGTCCCTGTTAGAGAGAAAATTTCTTTTGGTCAGTTCCCTATCATGTTGAAGGTAAATGATATAATACGCTTCCCAATGATTTACATTTTCTTTATCTTCGTCTTATTATAATACCTTGGATGATAGTTTGTTCAACTGAACATAATATCCATATTTTGATGGATGATACCTTGATGCCCAATCTTAACTTGGGGATTTGAAGTTCGGGAATGTAATTTGATTGCTCTCTTCTCAACCTTATTGGTGACAGCTAGTTGTTCATAATTAGAGCTGGCTTCTTATGAAAGAGCTTTTGGAGTGAAACACTAATGATTGAATGAACTCGCATCTCCTTTTTTTTTCTTTGTAGTCGAAACTCTGTCATCTTAGATCGGCAAATAATCCCAAGAAATTAGTTTTACTCAAAGAAGAGGCTTCAGAAATGGGAGGGTAAGTATGCTCCCCCTCTAAATGAACTCTTAGAGTTGTGCATATTATATAAATCCCTCTGTTCTTACATTTGCATTTTCTTTAGATACTTCATCATGAATGGGCTTGAGAGGGTTATTCGGCTTCTTATATTACCGAAGCGAAACTATGTAAGCTCAATCTTTAACTAATGTCTCAACCCTTAGGTTATCCATATCTTCTTATGGCCTCAGTGCATGTTGTTGTAGTTATTTAATTCAAGTTAAACCATTAATTTCCTTTATATATATATGTATATGCATGCACACACACACGAATATATATATATATATAATATTGTCTTTTCACCTGCTTGTAATCTTACCTAGCCAACAAGCATGGTGCGGAATTCTTTTCGGGAACGGCGTGAAGGTTATTCCGATAAAGCCGTAGTTATAAGGTTCTATCTCTTTCTTTCACAATGTTTAACTTTGTGGTAGCTTCAAGGTGCATAATTAGGAACACACCATATTATATGTAGTGGGAGGCTTGCATGCTGCTATGTTGTTTTTTTTTTTTTTTTTTTTTTTGTCTTTTATGCTGCTTATACATCTTGGCCATCATCCATTTTAGAACTTAAATAAATTAGCCCAGAAATCCTCGTATGGTAATTTTCCTGTTGATTTTAGTTCACCTAAAGGTTTTTATTGGGTTCGTTTATATTATTGCGTGAGCCGCGATATGAGCTTTTGGTGGTATGCTAAATTAGATAAATAAATACCTGTCCAGATTCCTTCTATTCTGGATATTTGCGAAACTCCTGCTTGCTTATCTGTTTGCTTCACATTCACATGCCAAAGATGGTATTTGAAGTGCAATAGAAACTGATTCATTTTGGGCCTGAAGTTGTGCTTCTTAAAGCTTCTATAAGATTTTCCTGCATGTTTGTGAGTGGCAAAACTATTGTCTGAGAATATTGCTTTGCAACAATCAAGTGTTTTCTGTTCTCTTGAACATTCAGATGTGTTAGAGAAGACCAGTCTGCTGTGACAGTTAAACTATACTACCTTAATAATGGGAGTGCAAGGCTTGGGTTCTGGTGAGAACTTTAATACTTAGTGAACTTTGCCTCTACAGTTGAATTATGCAAGTCTAACTGTGTTCCCTGTGCTAGGATACAAGGGAGGGAATATCTACTGCCCGTTGGAATCATATTAAAGGTAACATGCATTATCTTATCTCTTTTGGGGTTCCATTATTCTGTATTACTCATAAAGTTTCTGTAAAATTGTCTTATGTGTTGCATAGTAAACTTATTTTTTTTTTGGGAGGTTTTATTCCTTGATGGAAAACTTATCAGCTGGTATATTTTGCAATTTAGAGATGAGTGATGGTGTAACATTTTGGTAAAGAATCATTTATTGATTGTCGTTCCAGCTGTGTGGTGGTCATTTTGTATTGAAAGGAATAAAAGAATATCTGAAAATTGTGAAGATTCATTAGAGCCACTAAGGGATTGGGTTAAGTTAGGGTTGCCTGGCGGGTCTTAAATCATAAAGAGTCTTAAACCACAGTTTTGTTTCAGATTTAGCTAGATATTGGAGTTGTAACTTTAGATAAGAGCGCTTTTTCACAATGCTATGCATGATTCATCCTCCTGTACCATAATTTATTTCAATAATAATTTATGTTTTTACTATAAAAAACCTTGTCACTGTTTCTCTTTTCCCTCACTTTCTACTCTATGTAGGCTCTTGTTGAGACGACTGATCATGAAATATATGTGAGTTTGACATGCTGCTACAATGAGAAGTATGATCGAGTAAAGGGATCTGTTGGCACTCAACTAATTGGTGAAAGAGCAAAAATTATTTTGGATGAACTTCAAACTTTCTCTCTATATACTCGCACTCAGTGTCTGCAACATATTGGTACTGAGCCTCAATTAAACTTGCTTTGTGTCCTACATGAGCTTATTGCTTAATCATTCTAAAGCTTTTGATTTTTCCAGGGGAACATTTCCAACCTGTTGTGGCGGGACTTGAAAAACAAAGCTACTCGGATGTAAGTTCATGTCTTTTATGCTGATTTATACTTGGATCATTACAATGTAGCTCCTGAATCTTGAACAACCATTTTAGATTGCTCTCAATAGAGATTATGAAGTAGATCAAATAACATATCCTTAAACAATGAAACTTTTATTTATTCAAAATTCATGAAGGGAACGACTGGAAAGCAACATGTTTCTTCTAGCCTTGGACATTTAAAAAGAGTATATAAGAAAATCTACTTCTCACTTGTATTTGTTTTTGTGATTTTTGTGCAGGTTGCTTATGCTGTGTTAAAAGATTACATATTTGTCCATCTGGATGATAATATTGACAAGTTCAATCTACTCATGTTAGTATCTATTTTTTAATTTTTTTTTAAAATTATCCTTGACATAAGTTTCTCAGATTATTTGCTGCTTGCTATTTACTTTTCCATATTTATATCAGTTCGCAGAATTACAGATCTATGATGTTTTGTAGCTGATTCAAATTTCAATTTAGTTTAATGCTGCAGAAGCTGTTTTCTCTCGTAGACCAGACTTCAGTACCAGACAATCCAGATTCTTTACAAAACCAAGAGGTTCTATTGCCTGGTCACTTAATTACTATTTACCTCAAGGTAAAAACAGTGATATTTCATACCTGTGAAGGTGCTTTTTTCTGGATAATTTTAATTTCCTATGTGGTTTGGGATCTGTACGATCTGCTAATACTCTATGGATAAGTTCAATTTCTAAAAAGAGTCTGTTGTGAGAGAAAACATGTGGTGCTTCTCTGTAAATCGAATTATCATGGATGTTGTAGCAGTACTTATAGTATTAAGGAAGGAACTGTTCTCAGAACTATTCATGTTAACATGTGAATTTTTCAGTTCTGTGGGTTGAACTACGGACCTGGTGCAAGACTAGTTTATACTCCTATCAATAGGTATAGAGCCGCTTGGAACTGAAAGTTGGGCTAAAGTTGATTATGAGTAAAACACACGTCCTGAGAATAAGGGAGCTAAAGGCTAACAGTAGTAAACATATCCAGTGTTTTTATCTCCAATTGATTCAATGATAATGTTAAATGAAATTGAGAAACTTATCATAATGGGATCAGGTAAGTGCTCTGGAGTTGTAATTTTGCCACTGCTTCTTATTTCCTAAGAAGCTCTCTGTTAATAATAACTACTTTTTTTTTCTGCTATTCCTTATTATATTTAAAGCAGAAATGGGTGGTTTTAAATGGAATTGGTTTTATCAATCTCTAACCAGAGGCTTGCTTTGTGCGAAATCTTATTGGCTTATATACTGTGGTGTAATAGTTACCTTTACTATCTTAGAGAATATTTAGTGTGTTGGTTTATCTAGCATCTTGCCTGGTATCTTGGGTATTTCTCTATTTCTTATAAAAAAACATAATAAATGCACCTCATTATTTTGGTATCTTGCAGGAAAAATTACAAGACTTGTTACACAGGGCAAAACGGGCACTTCAAGATGAAGTTGAGAATAACACCAAAAAGTTTGAGTTGAGCAGCTGTACGCTACTGTCCCCTAGAATTTAGCTTGCTGTGTCCTTTTGATTTTTGGTGTGGCTATTCTCTTGTCATTATTTTTATATAAATAGTATTGCACATACACACAACTGTTAATGGATTGAATTTCCTTTAAGCTTTCTAAATTGATTTACTGTTCTCTGCTTATATTGAGTTTAAAATCTTTTCCTCAAAAAATGTTTGTTGCAGTGACTGTTATTGTTGTTTCCGTTCTTAAAAACATAGGTTATGGTTGTGAAACACATTGTTTCTCAAGTAATATACATATCAATCTGTTTTGAACTCTTGTGCTCAAAGTTTGAGGATACTCTCTTGTAAAAAGTATTACACCTGGTTGTCTTGACATTTTCAGTGCTTTGTTTTTGCTAATGGCAGTGGCAGATGTTAAGAAAGTCATTGAGAAAACTTCTCCAAAGCAAATTGGGGCAGCTATTGAAAATATGTTGAAGACTGGAAGATTGGTTACACAATCAGGTCTCGACTTGCAGCAGGTACATAAATAGCAACACTTGCCTTCATTAATCATTATTACAGAAAGCCACAACTTATGCACTTTAAGATGTGATACATGTGGAATTTACTACTTAACCTTGAAGTACCTCTGGTGTTTGGTATTCGAGAATTATTTTGTATCAACATAAATTTTGTAATTTGCCTCTAATTTACTGGACTCTTTTAATCTGCTTTGAAAGATTCCACACGTAGATTATTTATAGGTAGAATGGTTCAACCATGCCAGATAAGATAAGTATCACATATCTTTGTAGTAGAAATGGGTTATATGAGATAAAGATTGGTGAGTTGATTGTTTTGATCTGAAAGAGTATCACAGTTTTGATTATTTTTTTCCCTTTTTCTATAAGCCTGTTAAAAATGTGTTTGGAATATTCCAAGTTATCGAGAGTAAGCATCACAACATTGTAAAAAATCACATGGATACACCGTACATTTCTGGGAATCCAGCTTTGATGGATGAAATGCTAGAAGAATTACTTGACATTGTGAAATTGAGGCAATTTGGATTATTCCCTACTTGTTTCTGAGATAAAATGTGACCTTAGAACATACTGTGGACGCCTGTAATATATCCAAGTCTGTTAGACTTAATACCATTAAGGTGCACAATGATCCTCTTTTATTTCAATTATGCTTTTGGGCCTGTATCTTAAACCAAATTATATCTTGGTTGCATTTAGTTTTCAGTTGTCCTAGTTCATGATTTGTTTTGGCCTGTTCTGGTTGAATCACTTACAAAAAAAATTCAATTTCACATCTCCTCACTTTAACATCACTACTTTTCCGTTGGTTTTGGGTGGTATTCTTGGTTTCTAGAGAGCTGGGATGACAGTTATGGCCGAGAGATTAAATTTTCTTCGTTTCATTTCACACTTTCGAGCTGTTCATCGAGGCGCTTCATTTGCTGGGCTACGTACCACAAGTGTGCGGAAGTTGTTGCCTGAGTATGCACTAGTGCCCAATTACTTGTAGAACGTATTGTATTGGTTTCTTTGTCTTCTTTTCCTAGTTCACTTTGCATTAATGGATGTAAGTACGATGCAGATCTTGGGGATTTCTGTGTCCTGTTCACACACCTGATGGTGAGCCGTGTGGGCTGCTGAACCATATGACTTCTTCTTGCCGTAAGAACTCACTTTCAAGTTATATTTTTGTCCTTTATGAAATTTTATATCTGATGGTACTATAGAATGTGTTACATGATGAAAAGAGGAACATGGCCACCCAGATGGGAGGAAAAAAAGGCAGTGCATGGATATATTCATGTAGTATTCTTTAGATTACATTCTCAGGCCTTCCCATTCAGAAGTATTGAGGCTTCTAGTTTTCCATGCAGTTTTCTCTCTCTCTCTCTCGCATTTTTTCTTCTGAGATTTAAATACAAACATTTATTTTTTCAGATAAAAAAAATTGACCGTAGGATATTGTCATATTCTCTGAAGTTTCATATTGAGGAAATTGTTGTTTTGGTCTGGGTGTGGTCGGAATTTCGCTGGGAAGCAGTATTAAAAGCTATTCTTTCCCCTTGCACTGAAAAAAAATTGGAAGGACAACTGGCCCGTGGAATTTGACACCCAGAATTGTTAAGAAGATTTGAGAAATTCAACTAATGCCATCATTGTGTTTTTAAGAAACTATTTTCTGTCATGACAGCTGATGGGAAATATGTTCCACAAAACCAATTGGCACATCAACATTTATCATACAAGAAAGGCTTATAAATGAGTTTCCTAGGTTTTACTACATTAGGAGTCTTTTCTGCAAAAAACTAGCATATAATGGCAAATTACTCTTTGGCAGGTTTAACTTCATATTATGATTCTGAAGGGAAAGAAAAGGACTTCCTTGAACTTCGAAAGTCAATTTCTAAAATTTTGGTGAGCATTGGAATGACTCCAGCATTGCCAAAGCTTCTGCTAGCAGGCCCCCCTGAAGTTCTTTCTGTTCTTCTAGATGGTCGTATAGTAGGTTCTATTTCTTTTGATATAATAGAAAAAGCTGTCCGTCATCTGAGGAGGTTAAAGGTTTCACCAACTTCTGTGGTGAGTTTTTCTATAATTTGCTGATAACTAATTTTCTTTATTAGGCTCTGGTCATACCATTTTATTGTTTAAAATGTTGCAGATACCTGAAGATCTTGAGGTTGGTTATGTTCCTTTGAGCATGGGTGGGGCATACCCTGGCTTATATCTGTTCACATCTGCATCTAGATTTGTTCGTCCGGTGCGAAATATCTTGATACCTTCTGAAGAGAGCAACAATATTGAGCTCATAGGTCCCTTTGAGCAGGTGTGCATAAAGATCCCTGTGACAATGCAAGTCTATTTCTGTGTGATAAATGAAGTTGAAAATTAATGCTGTTCTCTTTATTTGCACTTGCCACTATCAAGATTTTGCTAGCTTCTACTATAACGTGTTGTTTGTGTAGGTTTACATGGAAATACGTTGTCCTGACGGAGGAGATGGGGGAAGAAAGGATGTTTTTCCTGCTACTCATGAAGAAATTCATCCAACTGGAATTTTGAGCGTAGTTGGTAATCTTACACCTTGGTCTGACCACAATCAGAGTCCTCGTAATATGTACCAGTGTCAGGTATTTATTTGCTCATATTGAATGAGAATTCAATGTTTTTCGTTTTCCTCGGGCAAAAGTTTGCATTTTGACTTTTCTCTTATTAACTTGTAATAGATGGCCAAACAAACAATGGGTTTTTCTTGTCAATCTATACATTCTCGAGCTGATCAAAAACTGTATCATCTTCAGGTCAGTGCTAGTTATTTTCTCTCTTCTGAACTGTTGGCTGCGAGTTCTCCCATGTGCTTTTTTGTGATTCTTAACTTTCTAAAGGGTTTCTTTTTTGTTTTTATATTCGGTCATTTTTCGGTGATGGTAAAATTGAAGTCAAATTTGGATTCTTGATTTTCTTTGGAAATAACAACTCTGAAAAGAAAAACAGCCTGAGAGAGATGTTTGCAAAAATGGCTAAAACAGTTAACCTTGCTTCGTATAGTCTGCAATTTCTGTAGGTCTGATGCCTCTAAAAAGTAAAGCACTTTGAATGCATTTCGGAAAATATGGTATATATTTTGAAAACCTGAATTGACATGTTGGCTGACAGAACAACATAGTCCTTCTAGGTCATACTTTTCTTTTTGTTGTTCTTTTGCAACAACATCTTAAAATATTTTGAGGCATAATCCAAAATTCTTTTTAGACCATAAAACATCTTAAATGTAGATGAACTTCTCAAAAAATTCCTTGTGTAATCCATCCTCCAAATCCTCACATAAAAAAGATACTGAAAGTCTACCAATAAGATCTTGGCCCTATCATCACAGTGGTGAAGTAGTGGACATGATATAGGGACTGGTAGTTTAAACAAGGAATCATTTTTTCGTAAAATTAAGAAACCATTCACATTTACCTGATCTTGGCCTTTAGAGAAAGGGGCAGGTGGGAGGACCTTTGACAAAGGAGACAGCAGGGGAGGTGGAAAGGACACTTGCATATGCTAATCTGAAATGGAACTATCCTTCTCTCTTCTACTTCCTCATTCATTATTACAATTTCATTGACTTATTAGGAAGATATAGATTAGCGTTTAAAGGTGAAACTTTTCTGCATTACTCTCTTGCTGATGTTGTTGAGGTTACATATTAGGTTAAATGTGAGGTAGTTTCTGAAAAAATCCTGTTTTAGCTGGAGCATTGCTCCTGGACATCACAAAAAAGTAGTCATAAATTTAGGACAGGAGTAATATATTTCACTGGAGCCAGCAGGTTGCAAATTGTTATTTTTGCTGTATTGAAAGCTTTCTAATTTTTTTTTTTTGGTTTAATAGGGTTAGGTGTCTCTCTAGCCAGCTTCCTCAGCTGGAATTGTAATTAACAAACTTTGTATGAATATCTCCTGCATGTTATTTTCTATTTGTTTCATCTAATTGTTTCTTTATCATTTGAGCTTTCTCGTCTAATGAATTCATTTGTCTTATATGGTCGAAATGAAAGTATAGGAGTCCTATAGATATTTTGATTTGTGATATTTATCTCAGTGCCTAAGTTTCATTTTCTCCTCTAACTCTTGAGAGTCCCTTCTGCAGACCCCGCAGACACCAATTGTGCGGACAAAGACATATGAAAAGTACAATATCGATGAGTGTCCCCTAGGAACTAATGCAATTGTAGCAGTTTTAGCATATTCAGGGTAAAAATATAATGACCTTTTCTAGAACATCGATCAGAATTTGGTTCATGTGTTTTCTTCAAAATTGCAGATATGACATGGAGGATGCAATGGTGTTAAATAAGTCATCTGTGGAACGTGGCATGTGCCGTGGATACATATACCAGGTCTACCCAGATTTTTTATCCTCTCTTTTACTTAAGTGTCATTTTATCCTTAAAGATATTGCTTAGAGGGTCCTTGGATAACCCATTCCATCTTTGTTTGGTTTTACCTGTCATATATGTTCTCCCCCTTGCTCCTTCTCTTGATGCTGCTCAGCTAGCCATGCAAATACATGTTTGGTTTCCTAAGGTTGTCCTCTTGGGATATTTATATCCTTCAGTTCTAATAAGAAAATGCTGAGTTGAGTTTAGAGAACGATCATTTGTCGTCATTTTGAGAGCATTTAGATCATTTTTAACTTTGTAAAAAAGGCAATCCAATTGAAAGATGAACTGGTGTGACAGCATTTTTGAGAAAGTTAAACTGGTATATAACATGAATTATACTCATTCAGATAGATCAATGTGCTGCATTAAATTCATATAGTTGTATGTATGATGAGGTCCAGATTACTTCAACACATTTTAGGTATGATGTGGATGCGTCTAACATGCTATAATATTTTTGATCTTGTATCATTTGCCTTCTGTATGTTACTAAGAATCAAATTCATGTACGTGTGCATACAAACAAACAAGCAGGTGTAGTCAGTAAGAGTTAGCCTGCTGACACTCACAATATTTTCATTGCAGACAGAAACGATTGACTTGGCTGAACAAAACATCAAGTCAGATCGCTCACACAGATCATTTGGCAGGAGTAATCTGGATAGGTCAAATCATCATTTGATTGATTCTGATGGGCTCCCATTTGTTGGGCAGGTAGCCCTCATGCACATACATGTTTGTACTTTTTTATTCTTAGCTGTGTGATCTGAACTGATTAAGTTTTTATAATTGCATTTCAGAGGATAAGCCCTAATGATCCATACTGTAGCATCTATAACGAAATTACAAGTAAAGTAACATCAAACAAGTTAAAAGGCTCAGACCATGCTTATGTTGATTATGTTGCTGTTGATGTGAAAAACAAAAAGCACATACAAAAGGTAAAGCACACTATTCAAGAGCCCGACTTATCAATTACTCTTTGTTTTAATGTCTTCAGATAGAGGTTGAATGCATTAAAGTTCAATTTATATCTTTTTTGAAGTAGATTCTGCTGGATTGATCAGCAAAAAAAAACAGAGATTACTACATTATTGTATTATTTTCTTTTTCACTTTTATGATGAGTTGTAGTGAGTACCCCTGCATTCTCTAGGTAAATTTATGCCTTTCATGCCATTTATTCAGCTTATAAAAGGCAGAGCTCTGCTTTTAGTACCAAGTTTTTTTCTAATAATTATGTACTCCAACATTATAATAGAGAAAAGGTGCAAAAACACCCCTAATGCTTACCTTAAGGGGCAAATCCCCCTTGAAGTTTTTTGTGGAGTAAATACCACCCTAATTTTTTGCCAAAAGGTGCAAATACACCCCTCCACTCCCCAAAAAATAGTTTTTTGGCGCAAAAATACAACTTTATTAATGAAATTTTCAACTTTTTAATTTTTTTCATTCTAAAAAATTAGTTATTTTTATATATATAATTTCTTCACGCATAAGTTAATATCATTTTATCATTATTGAGCTTGTACTTTGCGAATGAAATTTATTAAAAAAAAATGTTTAAAGACATGCAAGATTTTTAATAAATTTCAGTAACTAAAGTACAAATTCAATTCTAACAAAATAATATTAATTTTATGCATGTAGATATGATTTTATAATTAAACAAAAAATTTACAAAATAAATATATTTTTAGGGATGAAAAATGGGGGAAAAAGATTGGGATTATAAAATTAGAAAATATGTTTTTGCCCCAAAAAAACTATTTTTGGGGGAGGGGAGAGGGGGATTTGCACCTTATGGTAGACATTGGGGTGGTGTTTGCTCCAAAAAAATTAAAATTAAGGGGTGATTTGCCGCCTCAAGGTAAACATTAAGGGTGTTTTTGCACCTTTTCTCTTATAATTATTGCAGATGATAACCCTTCAATGCATTTGCTGAAGAGACTGTTACTTTACGCAATGGCCTCAAGTTAGTTGACATTCAGTATATGTTTTTGACGCAGCCCATGGTTGATGGAAACTAAATAATAGGGATTCGGCTGTACAGTACTGGACTTAAAATCTTCTTTAATTTGATATGAAAAAAGATGGGGAAGAGAAAAGAACTATCAGTGAGAAAGATGACAAAATACTGTTCATCTGTTGTTACTATTGTGAGCTTTCTTAGTTTAAAATTATGTTATATATTAGGTTGGCCATCACCTTGTTTTACTTCTCTTTTCCCATTTAAATGTGGTGAATAACTGGTGTTATATTATATGTTCACTTCCTCCATTCTGTTAATATCTGCCTTTTCCCATCCTACACACCTGCTCCCACCCTGCTTTGCAGAATTAATTTTTGATAAGACTTTCTATCGAATTACTGTTGTTACCTCGGCTCACATTCTAGATTCAATTCCAGTAACAGCTTTCTTGGCTATGGTTGTTTGTTTCTTTAATTTGCATGTTCAGGAGAGGAAAACAAGTATTTTTGGATGTCTGGTATATAATTATTCTGGTTGTATCTTTAAATTTTATCATGAGAGGAAAGAGAGTAATTTTTGTGGTAGGTCCTTGAAGCATATACTAGTGTTGAACTAAACCAGCAATTATTTGCTCATCCTTTATGCAGGCAAACATCCGTTTTCGACATCCTAGACATCCAGTAATTGGTGATAAATTTAGCAGCAGGCATGGTCAAAAGGGTGTTTGCTCTCAGCTTTGGCAGGATACTGACATGCCTTTCTCTGGAGTCACCGGGATGAGGCCTGATCTTATCATCAATCCTCATGCATTTCCTTCTAGGATGACAATTGCTATGCTCTTAGAATCAATCGCTGCTAAGGTATGTCCAGTAAGCACAAGTATTTTGTCTCTCAGTTTTGGCCTAGGTAGGGTGATTACCACTCGGAAGAAAAGCTGAGCATCACCATATGTTAAAGCTACCTAATATACCAGAACTCATTACTTTTCCGAAAGATTTCATTCATGATGCTCTGTATTGTTTGCTTTTATTTAGACATTAGACAATGAGTTCATCAGCTAAGAGAAACCGAACATTTAGTTGTCCCTATAAATCCTGGCCTTTTAGTTGAAGGATTGAGCTCTGACGATTCATAACATTCCTAGTCAAGAAATGCTTAGGCAAATGAAAGTCATTGACAGAAACTGTTCACATATGTAATTCCCTTTTCTGATATTACTTGCACTACGCTTTATGTTGCATCTTGATATTTAGATATCGAGCTGATGAATGGCAAACGAAAGGCAAGATTTAGTCTTTCCTTGAGTCTTGGTCTCTAGAGGTCAATAAATGATCTCTTAAGGCTCCTAACAAATGCAGTGAAGAAATGTCCTGAGGATGAAAGAAGCTCATATCATGAACACTTTCTTCCGCTTTAAACATTTACACATGCTTCCTTGCTTTAATTTATATGAACTCTTAGCTGAAGAAGAGTCAATTGGTAGTTGATGGTGAAATTAAATGGAGAAATAACAGAGGGGATCTGTCATATCTGGATTGTATTTTGTGAGTTTCTTTCAACTTGGTTTTATACTGTCTTTCTAAATGATTGTTTGTATTCTTTTGTTGTGTCCATTTTCAAATGGTAATTCAATTTTATTCCATTTTCGTTTTTATGACAAATGAAGTCTAGCATAGATCAACTAAACTAAATTCGTGCAAGTTGTAAAACGCCTGATGTTTGATGGTTGTAGGGGGGTGCCTTGCATGGAAATTTTGTGGATGCTACACCTTTTTCAAGCTCAATGAAAAAGCCCGAAGGGTCAGAATCTGACTCTGGTTCACTTGTAGATGAACTTGGTTCTCTTCTGGTTAAACGTGGGTTCAATTACCATGGACTAGAGGTATTGCACAGTGGAGTTTACGGGACAGAGTTGACGTGTGAAATATTCATTGGGCCTGTATATTATCAGCGTCTCCGGCACATGGTTTCAGATAAATTCCAGGTACGAGTTTTTTTTTTTTTCCTCAGAGCACAATAATTAGGTATTCTGCACACAAATATAGTTTCGTGTTAGCAATCTCTTGCCATCAGTATCAATTTCATAGCTGAAGTAATGCTTTTCCAGTAGTCTCTCGTTTTGAAGAATCAGCTAGACAACATTGTTTTGGTTTGTTCAAGTAGTCTTAGTTACATGGTTTCTCCTACTAGAGATGGGCACTCAAATGTCATTGTCTATTTGTTTGTTTCCAGGTTCGTTCTACAGGAACAGTTGATCAGGTCACCAGGCAACCTATCAAAGGGAGAAAACGCGGTGGTGGTGTACGCTTTGGAGAAATGGAACGAGATTCCCTTCTGGCTCATGGTGCTGCATATCTGCTACATGATAGGCTCCACAGGAGTTCTGATTATCACATTGCTGATGTGTGCTCCCTTTGCGGAAGCCTCCTGACTACATCGCTAGTCCAGTCGCATAAGAAAGAAGTGCAGGAAATGATTGGTAGACACCTGCCACCTGGCCGGGTTCCCAAAAAGGTTACGTGTGTTTCCTGTCAGACTAGCAAGGGCATGGAGACTGTGGCTATGCCTTATGTTTTCCGATATTTAGCTGCAGAATTGGCAGCAATGAACATAAAAATGACCCTCCAACTAAGCAAGGGAGCTGGTGCTTGAGCTTGAGCTGATTCTTATTGAGTATTCGCTGCCCTATTACACAATACGACGTTGTTAGGAAAAAAAGGTGTAAGAGATGTTGTGATGTTTTTACCCTAGGCAATGTGTAGAATAGATGAGCATTTTGTTGTTTTAATCTCCGCTGCGTCGATTTGTCACTGTGATCCTCATGTAATGATGATACATATTTTGAGTGTAACTGTAAATTTACTGTTTTATAGATGTAATGTTTAAGGTGGTGATGATTTTTCCTAGAGCTAACTCCATCCCTCGTATTCTTTTATGAATGCGCGTTCGAATGGAAAGCTTTACCGGATGTGGTGGTAGGCATTGAAAGTCATTAAAGAATCCACTAAAAAACAGCCTTTTGAGAGAAAAAACAATGGCATCAAATCCACATTATTGCAACAGCCACTATCTTTGACCAACTCGTCACAAGCACTCACATGCCTACATATATATCTTAAGGTAGCTGAGATGATACGTCTTTGATTGCGTTTCTGTGTGTGTACAAAAGGTTAGTTTAAAAAACATTTGTAAACTGCACTAAGCTTTCAATTCCCACTAAAACAAGAGTGCTGCTGCTGCTGCTGCTGCTGCTCTTCTTTTCATTCCCTTCACTCTCACCAGCACAGCTCTGTCGCCCCGACGACAGAGCTGCACTTGTAGCATTCAAAAACACCTTCTCAACTCCCAGCTCTCTCCCTTCATGGGATCCTCAATTCGATTGCTGCAACTGGTACGGTGTGGAATGCAATGAGACGACTAATCATGTCATCGGACTTGACATAGCATCTGTCGATCTCAATGGCACAATCCCTCCTGCTCTTACCAAACTCAAACATCTTAAGCATCTCCGCCTTCACAAGCTCCCAAATCTTGTTGGCCAAATCCCTCCTGAAATCGGACAACTCCCACTACTAACATACTTAGTCATAAGCTGGACTAACATCTCAGGACCTGTACCTCATTTTCTTTCCAATCTCAAAAACCTCAGATATCTCGTTCTCTCTTTCAACCGTTTATCCGGCCTCATCCCGCCTTCTCTCCCAACTCTTGCATATCTTTACATCGTTGATCTCAGTCGAAACCAGCTCACAGGGCCTATACCAGACTCATTCGGCCACTTCCCTCTGACGGCCGGGTTTCCAGCCTTGGACTTGTCTCATAACATGCTGTCGGGTGACCTTCCGGCCTCTTTGGCAAATGTGAACTTCTCGCAGGTTGACATATCTAGAAACAACTTATCAGGAGACGCATCGGTTTTCTTTGGCAAGGATAAGGTTACTAGCACCATTGTCATCTCAAGGAACAGTTTCGAGTTTGATTTCTCCAAAGTCAGTTTCATGGAGTCATTGGATGTATTGGATATATCTCACAACAAGATTTATGGGAGCATTACGTCTCAAATCACTGACGCCATCTACTTGCAGTCTCTCAATGTTAGTTATAACAGATTGTGTGGGGAAATCCCAACAGGCTGGAAGTTGAAGTATAGGTCTGAGAGTTGGGATAATTCATCTTTCTCCCATAATCAATGTCTCTGTGGAGTTCCATTAGATCCATGTAAATGATGACAGTTTCCTACAAATAATAATGTAAACTTTGCATAGCTGTTGCTTGTGAGGCCTACACAGTTATTTCTTGCTGCTATAAAGTCCAAATTCACATTAAAAAAAAAAAAGGAATGGTCTCAAATCCTTGTAATATTGTAACAAAGAAGTCAACCAAATGCATAAACTATATATATATATATCACAGCAGCCAACTATAGTCTATATACAAGAAGCAAATAATGCAGAGTTCACAAATTTTGACCAGACAACAAGAATTCAAAATATCATCATATCCACAAACTGCATTATAAAAGCAAGAATTCTACCCTCTCCTTTTCATTCTAAGATATATGTAGTTGATAGCAGTCATGCTACTTCTCCTCCTCTTCTTTCTTCTCCCTCAACTCTGTACAGCAGCAGAGCTCTGTCACCCCGGTGACAAAGCCGCGCTCCTAGCAATCAAACACAGCTTCTCAAATCCAAACCCTTTCCCCTCATGGGATCCTATCTTCGATTGCTGCGACTGGTATGGCGTGACATGCAATGAGACTACGAACTACGTCATCGGCCTAGACATAGCACCATACGAAGATCTCAACGGCACAATCCCTTCAGCTCTCGCCGATTTAAAGCACCTCCAAAATCTCCGGTTTCACAAGACTCCCAACCTCGTTGGTGAAATCCCATCTTCAATCACCAAATTGCCTCATTTGAGGTACCTTGTTATAAGCTGGACTAATATCTCAGGAGCTGTACCTTCTTTTCTTGCTCAGCTAAAAAATCTGGCATATCTTGATCTCTCCTTTAACCGCCTATCCGGCTCAATCCCTCCTTCTCTCGCAACTCTCCCCTTTCTTTTCGCCATTGATCTGAGTCGAAACCAGCTCACCGGCCCGATTCCAGAAACATTTGGCCACTTGTTGATATCTGCAGCAATCGTCCTATCTCATAATAAGCTTTCCGGCGAGCTTCCCTCTTCTTTATCCAGTGTAAACTTCTCATCGGTCGATATTTCAAGGAACAATCTATCGGGAGATGCATCTGTGTTCTTCGGTAAGGGGAAGATAACGAGCACCATCGACATTTCAAGAAACAGCTTTGAGTTTGATTTGTCCAAGGTGAGTTTCATGGAGTCGTTAGATGTGTTGGATATATCTCATAACAAGATTTACGGGAGTATTCCGCAGCAGATTACGGAGGCAGTGTTCTTGCAGTCTTTGAATGTTAGTTATAACAGATTGTGTGGGAAAATTCCGACGGGGTGGAACTTGAGGTACAGGTCGGAGAGTTGGGATAATTCGTCCTTCATTCATAATCGATGCTTATGTGGGATTCCTTTAGATCCATGCAAATCACTCTAATGCAAATCTCTCTCTATTTGGTTTCAAGATCTATAATAATCAGGATGTTTTTATTGACAAATGATGGAATTATGCAGAAGCTTTCTGCAAATGTAGACATATTACTACCTAGCTACGTACTGATTTTATTTCTAAAAATAAAAATAAAAAAATTGGTGGTGTGCATATGATTTGCGATAGATTGGATCCAGCCATCAATCTCATGGCCGGCCTAAAATCAGCATTTGTTTAAGATCTTAGAAATCAGTAAATTATTATAAAAAATGACATATATAGCAATGGCGGCGATCCAAATAATTATGGAGCCTGTGATTTGTGAATCCATTTTTTTGGGGTCACAACATGAAAGTTTAATAATTTGTAGTGATTAAAACAACACATGTAATTTCTTATTACACTCTCCATGTTATACTCTCTGTTACATGATCAAATTATGAATTTTTCCTGTATTTTTTTTTCAATTTTATTTTTCTGTGATTTAGTATAATTTTATAATTGTTTTTAGGGTTCACCCCACCCGATTAGGGTTTATAATTATTTTTTAATATTTAATTTTTTATTTTCAATTAATAATTCATTATTATGGTTAATTTTTTCAAAATTATGTTTTGTAATTTTTTATTTCATTTTTTTTGTTGATAAATGTTGACTATGATTATTTAAGTTATGTTTAATTCTTATTTTATAATAAATATTATTAAAATCATAAATTTAATTTAATAGTGAAACACGACATGAAATATGAAAAAGTGTAATATGATAGCTAATGAAAACAATTAATGATTTTTAGTTTAGAAGTTAGAGCTAAACGTTGAGTGAAAAGGGCAAGCTGAAGTAAATTACATGAAGATGAACGATGCCGTTGAATTTGAGAATAATACTCCTTTCATTTCTGTTTAAATGTCATTTTGAATTAATGCACATAAATTAATAAATTAATTAGCTTACTTAATACACTCATATGTGAATACATTAAATGAGTTAAATATATATGTTTGAATGAATTAAATGAGGGCAGATGTGAGAAAAATGCGAATTTTTTGCCTTGAATTTGTAGAATGACACTTTTTGTGAAACAAAAGTAAAATACTAAAATGACACTTATTCAGAAACGGATGTAGTATTAATTTCCTTAATAATGTTAAACTAAGGACACGTAAATCATAAAACAAGCCATTGAAGAGAAGAAGGAGAGTTCTATATCTTGAGAAGTACATAAGAAGCTTACAAAGAGATGAGAATCAAAAGTACTATCCCTAAGCAAATACAATCAAATATAAAATGGGGAGAAATCTAGGGTAAAGGGAAAAGACAAAAGTACCCCAATAAATAAAATACACATATAACATAATAACATAATAAATTCTAACATCCTTCCTCAAACTCAAGATGTCGCAGCAAGGAGTATCGAGAGTTTGCTAACTAGAAAATGAAAACGTGGAAGCGGAAGAGACTTTGTGAACAAATCGGCATTTGTGATGAAAGGCAAGCTGAGAGTGTCGTGTTGTAGATGGTGGCGTATTAGATGACAATCAATCTCAATATGCTTGGTACATTTGTGAAAAATAGAGTTCTGAGTAATCTGGATAGTACTCTTATTATCACAATACATAGGGGTGGGATCATGAAGAGGAACCCACACATCAGCAAGTAACCATCATAACCATACGATCTCAATAGTAGTAGGAGTCATAACCTGATACTCTCTTTTAGTAGAAAGCGAGATACGACATGTTGTTTCTTGCTCTTCCAATAAATGAGAGAATCGCCAAGAAAAACACATAGGCCAGTAGTAGATTTGCGATCAAATGATCACTGGCCCAATCAGCATCAGAGAAAGACCGAAGTTCAAGGGACGGGGCAGAGGAAAAAAAGAGGCTTTGGAAAATGGAACCTTGAAAATATCAAAGAATCCGGAGAACGACAACCCAATTACTCGTGGTGGGAGAAGAGATGAACTGACTAACAATATGAACTGCATAGACGGTGTTAAGACGAGTGATAGCAAGATAAACCAAACTGCCAACAATGGTGTCATACAAAGTAGGATCTGTCAAAGGTGTACCATTTAAAGGAGAGTACCAGACGTTGGCTTCGAGAAGAGTTTTCAGTTGTCCGTGTGTCAGTAAGCCGATCGCGTTCAAGAATATGTGTGACATACTTAGACTGAGAAAGTAGATGGCCTTTAGGAGAGCAACAAACTTCAATGCCCAAAAAGTAACGCAAAGGACCTAAGTTCTTTATTTCAAAACAAGAGGCCAAATATGATTTCAAGAGAGAAATCACATATGTGTCATTGCCGGTAATAATCATATCATCAACATATAAAGATAAGAGAATGATGCCAGAAGATGGGTTCTTGATAAAGAGAGCAAAATCATGATCAGTTGAATGAAAGCCAATGAGAAGTGAGAGCAATGGAGAATTTTTCATATCAAACACAGGGTGCTTGTTTGAGACCATATAAAGACTTCTTAGCTTGCAAATGTGTCCAGACTTATGGGGCACTCCTGGAGGAGAAGTCATATAAACCTCATCAATAAGATCCCCATTCAAGAAGACATTCTTAACATCCATTTGAGTGATGTGTCATTGATAAATCGATGCAACCACAATAAGTGCACGAATGGTGGTGATCTTGGAAACAAGAGCAAGGGTTTCTTCATAATCTAACACATATTGTTGTGAAAAACCTTTGGCTACCAATCTTGTTTTGTATCGTTCAATCGAGCCATCAAACTTGGTATTAATTTTGTACACCCAACATGAACCAATAACATGTTTACCTAGTGGAAGAGATACCAAATCACAAGTATCAGTGTAGAACAAAGTATCAAGTTCATCGCCCATAGTTTGCTGCCAATGAGAAGTGAGAGCAATGGAGAATTTTTCATATCAAACACAGGATGCTTGTTTGAGACCATATAAAGACTTCTTAGCTTGCAAATGTGTCCAGACTTATGGGGCACTCCTGGAGGAGAAGTCATATAAACCTCATCAATAAGATCCCCATTCAAGAAGACATTCTTAATTAACTTGTTGCGTTCAACATGTGGACGAAGAACAAAGCAAGTAGAACAAAAAACTCTAAAAAAAGCATAATCATAACCATAACCAAAAAGTTTTACAAAATGAGACATACTTAGTGAAAGAAGAAGAGATTTTGTTAATTAAGTAAACAACTATAATGACAGCTTCCCCAAAAAAATCACTAGGAATAGAGGAAGACAAGAGAAAAGAACGAGCCGTTTCCACAATGTGTCTATGTTTTCTTTCAGTAACACCATTTTGTTCAGGAGTGTAGGTACAAAAGGTCTACTGGATAGTGCCATCATTGGCAAGAATCTCATGAAAACTATTAAAGGTATATTTCCCTCCAAAATCACATCTAAAACACTTAATAACAACATAAAATTGAGTTTTCACATGAGCATGAAAACGTACTATAAATGCCCAAAATATCGGAACGATATTTCATAAGATAAACCCAACAATAATGAGTACAATCATCAATAAAAGAAACATAATATCCAGACCCTCCTTTGTGGCAATATGAGAAAGTCCCTAAACATCAGAGTGAATTAAGTTAAAGGAGAGAGTAGAAACCGACATACTTTTATAGAAAGGTAATGCCGAAAATTTGGCAAGCTTACACCCACTACAGTTGGAAATATCACAACTTTTTAGTTTTCCTAAAGATCCAATGGAAACTAAAAAATTCAAACGAGAACAAGAAACATGACTAAGACGAAAATGTCATAAATAAAAATCAGAGGAAGACAGAGTCAAAAGAAAAACAGATAAATAAACACTATAAACTGCAACTTCAGGTACTTGAAGTTCATTCATGATGTACATTTCTTCCTGCTTACGACCTGTCTCAATCTGTCTCTTGGAGTGTGGATCTTGCACATGATAATAACTAGAAGAGAAGATGACAAGATATCCAGAATCACAAAGTTGACCAACATATATACACTAAATTTAATGTAAATTGAGGGATGTGATAAAAACTAGGAAGGGAAATATGAGGGGGGACACAACAGATCTAACACCTGATAATTGTATAGGAGCGCCATTAGCAGTCATGATAGACATAGAATTAGAAGACACAATAGAGAAAAAAGATTTAGCAATAGGAGACATATGGTGTGAAGCTTCGGAGTCCAAAAGCCAAGCGGAAGAAGGTATACATGTGGAACTTGAAGTTGACAAACCTGTTGTAGTAGACATAACATGCGGTTGGTGGTTGAGAAACTTCTGAAATTACTCAAAGAGAGTATCTGTCATGCGGGAAGATGACGATGATCTTCTAGAAAGTAATTAGTTTGCTGAAGGGACAGTAGTAATAGTGTTAGGCAAATAAGATTACCTAGACAGATGTAGGTGAGACTGAGATTGAGGATATGTTGGTGGACGAGAACGTGATCTATTCAAAAGTTGTGGACATTGAGCCTTCCAATGACTTGTTTGGTGAAAGAAATTGCACTCATTCGATGCAGTGGACTTTGAGCCCTTGTTCTGATGCTTAGCTTGTGGGCGAGAAGGAACATCCAAAACACTTTGATTTGGAGGTCGAAGAAGTCCTTTCATAGACCCGGACTTATGTCGAATTTCCTCGGCAAGTTCCCTAACCACAAAATCAACAAATGGAAGAGGGTTATAACACAAAATATTCCCACGCAAAGCTTCACGATCATCACGAAGCGCCATCGGAAATTGAACCAGACATTGTTCCTCACGTCGAGAAACATATGGCGCAAAGGATCTAAGCTCTGCAGACTCCGTAAGAGCCAACCGATCCCAAAGATCTGTCATAGCAGAGTAAAATTCTTGAATGCTCATCTCTTTCTGTTAAGAGACCGAATATCCATCTCTAACTAATATTGTTTGGCAAAATTTGACTGAGTATACAAACGTTCCAAATGGTACCAGACTTCCTTCTCAGTATCATATTTTGCCAACTACATACCAATCGCATTCTCCACTGAGTTGTTATCTAGGTAATAATCTTTGAATTATTAACCTACCAAACATCAATCTGTTCAATATATTTCTCATTGTTTGCTTTCAATAGGCTTAGAGTGAGTTCCACACACATATCTTCACATCTTCTTATCCCTAAAAGTTTTTCATCACATAATTCCAATATGAATAATTATTCCCATTCAAAAACACAGTAATAGACTGCAACAAATCATCTATTTCAGTAGCCATGGTGAAAAACCCAACAAGAACTAATATCAGCACAACAAATTCAAAGCAGAACAACCAACAAGCTATGATGAGAAAACAAATTAAATCAATCAAAATAGGGTTTGAGAAGATCAAGAGGTGTTACGAAAAATTTAGTGTCCGTCAAAAAGCAATCAAATCCGTCAAGCAACATTGTGAACAATAACCAAAAAATTTGAATTCGCGATATTGGGTAACAAGCAATAGATTAAACCTTCTCTGATACCATGTTAAACTAAGGAGACGTAAATCATAGAATAAGGCATTGACGAGAAGAAGAAGAATTTTATATCTTGCGAAGTACACAAGAAGCTTACAAAGAATTGGAAGGCAAAAGTAGTATCTTGTATCCCTAAGCAAAGACAATCCAAAATAAAAAAAAATGGGGAAATCTAGAATAAAAAAAAAAAACTAAAATGCCCCAATAAATAAAATACACATATAACATAATAACATAATATCTTCTAACAAATACCAATATACCATATAGGTTGTGACTTGTGTGACGGACACATGGTTTTTTCAATCACTAACAAGTCATAATAGAATGTTATAAATTTATAATTAGTGTGGCGAACAGATGTAGTTCATATTATGGTATGCACATATTTATTTTTGTGATAATGAATTTATGTGGTCAAAAGTAAGTAACAAAATGTTACATAAAATATAAAGTAATACTATCTGAATAATACAAAAATCTTGAGTACACATGCACCCTAAAATTTTTAAGTAGCTGAAAATATAAATTTATTTTTTACTAGAAAATAATTTCAATACAGTATGTGTTTCTTACTTCTTTAACATTTTCCCCTTATTTTTTTTAATACTACAGCCGTTACCTATTTTGATGGAATCCAAACACATCACATAGTAAATTGTTGTTGTTTTTTCGTGGATGCATATATAATTTGCACGTGCAAAACTTGGGCATCTATACCAGAAAGATCGGGTCGGGTAACAATTTAAGTTTGATTCAATGCCAGAAAAAATAAATAAAAAAAATAAAACAGAAAAACCTAGTTCGTCCCCGAGTTTAATTTAACCGTCGTAACTAGAACATTCGAAGAACTCTGCTGCTGCTGCTATTCTATTCTCGGTCTCCCATAGTTAGTTGATTGACCTCCAATTTAAAAAAAAAAAAACAAAAAAAAAACAAGATTTTTGTAGGGTTTTACTCCACTCCCGTTTCTCTTTCATTGTTGCTTCTGCACTTTCACAGCCATCCAATGGTCCGGTGCCATGGCCTCCGCCTCGCCCGCCGCTCTCTCACTTCCCTTATGCGCCACACTTCCTATTCAATTGTACGATTTTATACTCTCTCTTTCAATTTCTGCTATTATTATTGTAATTATTGATTGTTGTTTTGCGATTCCTTCTTGAAGGGAAGGTGCAGGGGCGTCGGCGCCGCACCGTGCAGTCAATCCAGGGGTCTTTTCTATTTAAATATTGGAAATGGTAATTGGAACTTTGGATCGTAGATTGCAGTTGTTTTACTTTGTAATTTGATTCTGATGTTCCTTTTCTTTTATGAAATGCAGCGGCCAGTGACAAGCATGTGTTAAAGTCGGGGGTTTTCAGTGTTAATATAGGAGCCACACGGTTAATTCATGGCACCGGTAACCATTTACTCTGTTGTTTTCTTTTTGAGGATCCGGGGGTTGTGTTATTGTTTATTTTTGCTTTTCATTTGATAAGTGGCTAGGGAGAATTATGGGATAAACTTTTAAGACGATTTTATGCTGTTAACTGTTTGATAACTAACAAGTCTTTCATTTATGAATTAATTTCTGTGTCGGAGCTATGCTTAGTATCAGCTAAATGACTTCTAGGGGTATACTCATTGAAACTCAAAGGTAAAATAAATTGAATAAGGAAATAATTTGGATACTTAGTGTGCCGTAATTTCTAATATCATGCGTTCCCCTTAATTTTAAGGAGAAGCATGGATCCTGTTAGCATACAAAGTATTATTAGAAATAATGACGGGATCTTGTAAATGTGTTTACCTAATCAAGTACGGCCTTTCTTTCTGTAATTTAATGTGGAAGCGAAACAATAATTTTTATATTTGTTTTCCTGAGGAGGGATTTATCATTCATATGGTGAACAGTCAGTTGTTTTCCATTTTTCTTATTACATTTTATATTCCATTTGCAATCCAGCCTGCTTTATTAGCATCAAGTTAACTGATTCTCTTTTCTCTCCCCCCCCCCTCCCCCTTTAAGCACAATTGTCAAGAGATTTCTATGATGTCCTTGGTGTGAACAAAAATGCCACGGCATCCGAAATCAAGAAATCTTATTATGGGGTATGGTTCTCTCTCTCTCTTCCCCTCCTGGGAGGAACCTACATATCGTACTGTGTTGAAATGTTATGTTCAATTTTTTTTATATGATGCCATGTGCCTGAAACAGCTTGCAAAGAAGTTGCATCCTGATACTAATAAAGATGATCCAGAAGCTGAAAGGAAGTTTCAAGAAGTCCAGAAAGCATATGAGGTATAATCTGAATCTTCAGGATTTTGAAAATAAAATCCCAATTATTTTCTGTCTGTATTGGGTTGGTCTTATTTTATATCCACATCTTTTTGTAGGTCTTGAAGGATGAAGAGAAGCGCCAGCAGTATGATCAGGTCTCAAATATTTTATCTCTAATTATGTATAAGTTCAACACTATTAAATTTGTGATCTTGGTTTAAGGATATATGGTTAAATATTATTAAATTACAAATGCATATTGCATATGCATGTGCACATGATTGGGTTAAAGGGACTTCCAACCTTAACCATAATGCATATGCAAAAGGGACAAGGCATGATGGGATAGTGATGTTTCCATGGATTCCAGCAATTCTTTCCTCAAGAGTAACTATAAGTTTCTGATTTCTGGAAATTTAAACACTACACAAATAAACCTTTTTTGCCCTCATGCAGATCCATACTAAGAATTTAGTATGTGATATTGTTTACAGAGTCTTACTTTCATCTTGGGACGTCGTACACTCGTCTCGTGCATACAGATTTTAAATCGTTAATCTCTCGTGCTAACAGATATAATTGCTGATTTTTTCGAGTCGGGAAGCTTTATTGTCATTCTCTAATGGAAGTTCTGTGAATGTGGAATGTGCAAAGATTGCTTACATTCATTATAAGGGTTTTACTCATTCCTCGGTTTTGACAGTTGTGTCACAACTATGCCTTTTGGGGTTTAGCCTTTTTTTTGTCATTTCTGTTTTCTTTACATCGGCACCACAGTCATTTCTTTACTAGGTGTAACTATTCTTCCGCCATTTTTGTTTAACAGCTTGGACATGAAGCTTTTGAACGTGCTGGTAATGGTGAAGCACCTGGGTCTGATCCATTTGGAGCTGGCTTTAATCCTTTCCAGGACATATTCAGAAATGCTGATGTAAGCCCTTTGTCATAAGGCCTTGTTTCCTCTTTCCATCCTATGTATGCCCTTGCCTCCCCCCCCCCCCCCCCCCACTACTTGTACTCCTAAATCATCTCTTTGTGCTTATAGTAGGATAGAATTGGATTTTTGTTCAGTGGTTGAAAAGGTGCCATTCGAATGATTAACACTGCAGGGTATGCGTGTAGAATCTAGCAAGCCCTAAATAAGTGAAATATGGACACTTAGTTCTTTTTCTTTGGAGAGTTTAGAACAGGGTTTACCATGGGTGAATGTAAAGTAGCTTTTGCATCATGGTGGTTGGTACGGTAGGGAATTGAAAAACGAAGATGAGTTTACCTATTCCACTTAAAACTGTGCTTTTCTACATTGAGTGCTTCTGGAGGAACCAATAGCTTTCTCATATAGAGGTGTCTTGTTAACACATATGAATACTCATCAGAAACGGCAGTTATGAATTGCTAGGATCTGAAATTGCCATGTCTCAATTTAAACTAGCTGTCAAGTCATGAGCTAAAATAAATGTTTTTGCAATTTTAGTTTACTTGTTTCTAAAGGTTAGTTTATTTGGTCCTAGAATTATTCGTAGTAGATGGAGGAGGTTTATTTAAGTGAAAATGTCAGATCTTAGGAACTGTAGCAAAACCTAGACTTGTCAACCTGTGCATATTTGTATTTTGTAGTAGCATGATATTCCTTTATGCAGACTGTTTTAGCTTCTACTTGACTTTAAGAATTAATGTGCACTTTTTTTTTATGTGTGTTGGGTTTTTCTCGGAGATCAGATTTTCAACATCTTCAATAGGGACATGGGTGGCGAAGATGTTAAGGTACTATATCAATTTTACTTCTTCCTCCACGGATCCACCCACCTCACCCCCAGGGAAAGAATGTAGTCTAACAAATTTTAGTATTGACTTTAGGTTGCAGTTGAACTATCCTTTATGGAAGCTGTCCAAGGATGCGCCAAAACACTGTCAATCATGACTGATTTAACTTGCGAAACTTGTGGTATTGTCATATTTCTTCCCTATAAATAACTAATCAAAATATGCGAAGTCTCATGCTCTTCTGCCTGAGTTCATTAACTAAGAATCATACAATTGCCAATTTTAGGTGGAGCTGGTGTTCCTCCTGGTACGAGGCCCGAAACTTGTAAACGGTGTAGAGGTTCTGGCATGGTGAGTACCTCTGGAATTACTTCTTGTAATTGGCAACTTCATTTTCACATCTTGGTTCTCTTTCCCAGATTATCTCACAAAATGGTCCTTTCACGCTTCAATCTACTTGTCCAAATTGTGGAGGAGCTGGAAAAATTGTTTCGGTATGACATTCTACATTTCCAATATAAAGTTCCTGCATTTTGTTACTTTAATCGTATACTTTAATATACCCTCTGAAGCTATTCATTAATGTGATCGCATTCACCTATGTTGTGATTTGTGAACAAGAAAGTCACTAGATAGATTTTGCTATTGCTGGGATTATTCTGTTTGCCAATGGTTATCTTGGATAATGTTGTATGCCATTGTTTCCTTCTGAAATATCTTCTTCACAACATTTGTCACTATTCTAATTTGAAAACTTCTCTCTTCTTTTTTTCATGTAGAAGTGATGATGTAGAGTGTAAAAAAATGTGCTTCAGGCTTTTAATGTTCCTGGATTGAGTTTGAACTTGCATCTCTCATTGTTGTGCCTTCTTTGGCATGCAAAAGCTTCATCTTTTATTTCTCAACTCAAAGGATATATCTTTTAACTGATGATGAAACAATAAATACATTAGTTTTCTTGTGTTCTTATCACAAACCTATATCATCCATCATTGTATCAATTATTAGATGCATTAGCTATTACACCATGTGCTCGACTATCACAAAATTAATCTATCTGATGGTCAAAATAGTTATTGGAAGATGTATAAGTTATCCACAATAATATTTCATTGAGATTGAAATAGTTAATATCTTTTGTGCACTACTTGCGTTAAAAATAAGTTGGTGGGTTGAATAAAACTAAAAATCTTGCTTTTTATCTCGTCTGCAACAGAACTTCTGCAAGTCTTGCAGGGGTAAGCGGGTAGTGAGAGGGCCAAAGACAGTGAAGGTGAATTTCATGGCAGGTGAGCTCGTGGAAAAATTATAGTCCATTCTTTGCCTTGTTTTTTTAACCTGTCTTGGAGTTCCCTTTCAAAACAACTTCCAATTGGTAACTTTGGCATACATAAATTGCCGATTTCAACAATTAGAATGGCAGATTCCGATGAAATATTTTTTATACTGATTTTTCCTCTTACAAAGTTATAACAGCTTAATCTATTGAACCTCCATTGGTTGAGGGAAATTACAGTCTTATTCATGAGCAACCACATACTTCAATAAATCTATGATTCGAGGCATCTCCTTTGAATTATCAAATTTTTATTAGAGGCTTCCTTCATGTTGGAAATAACTCGGAAACCACATACTTATATTTTTCTCTGATCTGGGACATCTCCTTGGAAGTATGAAATTTCTACTAGAAACTTCATGTTGAATATTATGACTGATTTCTGAAATTGAGGTCTTGGGGGCATTATGGTTGTACTCTGGTTATTGTATTGTTTTGAGGAATAAAATGGTCCCTGCAATAATGAAACATGGTTGCAAAATGACATGGTTCTGCATGAATTTGTATCTACAGGGGTGGACAGTAATGAAACCATTAAAATCCCCAGAAGTGGTGGAGCAGATCCTGATGGAAATCATCCTGGCGATCTTTTTGTTATGATTAAGGTCACTTGATTAGCTTCTACACTGGCTAATACATTGATTCCTTTGCATAGCATATGCAGTTGATAATGACATGCTCAAAACCTTGCTGGATTATTTACAGGTCAAAGAAGACCCAGTGTTCCGAAGAGAAGGGGCTGATATCCATGTCGATACAGTTTTGAGCATCACTCAGGTAATACTTGTCTAGTAGGTTCAACCTTTGGATTTGATAACTGTAGATCATGTATGAGTTCATAAATCATATGTTAGCAATGCATTAGTTTGTTATAATTTTGTCAATCCGGCGAGGTTAATCAGAACTTGTGTTCTTTTGTAGGCAATTTTGGGAGGAACAATCCAGGTTCCTACTTTGTCTGGGGATGTTGTTGTTAAGGTAGCTGTAACCTTTCACTTTAGTTATTTTCATGTTAAGTAGATAATGTAGCTTTTCACTAATAACTACGGAAGGATTTTGGTAGTGTGAGCTTTGTTGTAGCGTACTTTCAATATCTTTTTCCTTTTCTGACATTCACCTATCATTTCTGTTCTGTAGGTTCGCCCTGGCACTCAACCTGGGCAAAAGGTCGTCTTGAGGAAAAAGGGTAAGAGTTTACCTTGATATATGCAGTCTCCTTTGCTCTTGGATATTTAGCTCAATATAGGAAATAGTGAAATCATATATTGGACGAGGGGATCTGTAACATATTTCATTTTGTTGTCGATATTTTGCACTTCCAGTTTTAATGCAAAGGTAGCTATTGTGTTGCCCTTGTTGTGAATAATGCCATGCCCCATGTACTTTGCCTGGCATGTTTGTACTATCATCTAGCATGATTCTCTGGGAACAAATTGATCTTTCAATTGGTTTAACGTAGTTCTTGCCCTACTTTTTATTCTTTCCTTCTAAATAAATTTTACATTTTTGGTATACTTTCAGAAAAACTAATGATGTTTCCTGATGTCTTGTGCAGGGATTAAAGTCCGAAACTCATTTTCATTTGGTGATCAATATGTGCACTTCAACGTCAGCATTCCCACGTAAGTGGCTCATTAGTTGAATTAGCATCAGTTCTTCCTCTGTTTATTATAAATTATTTGTTTCTGGTGCTCTCGTAACCTAAGAATATATAAACATTTAGCAAATATGCTTGACATCTTCCAGAACTTCAATTTTGAGGTTGTATTTGTTTGAAATGGAATGGCGTTGATCCACCATTAACATTAGTTGATCTCTCAGAAACGTGACCCAGAGGCAGCGGCAATTGATTGAAGAGTTTGCTAAAGAAGAAGAGAATAAGGGGTTTGCTAAAGAAGACGACGATAAGGGGGCTGCTGCAGGAGCGTCGAGCTGAACCGAAAAAGATATAGCTAGGCAGAAGTAATTTAAGTTTATTTCTCAGTTTTGGCCGAGCAATTTTACCCCTTCCCCTTCAATTTTGTGTAACATTTGTTCTAGTGACTGCTCATATTAATTATAGTTAATCTCTCTCCATAAAGGTCAGCTTTTTGAAGTTTGATCTCTTAGCCCCCATTATTTGTACTGTACATACACAAATCTCGAACGTCGTCTTCGAATATGCGCAGCAGTTGCCTTTCTCAAAGAGGATATAATTATAATAATTCAAAATGTGTCCCATTTGTTACTTATTTTCATGCTTAATGAATTATTCTCCTTTTCAATCATCAGATAAATCGCTTATAAAAATTCGCAACCAAATATTCTTCGCAAGTTAATGCGCTCGATTCAAGAAATTCTACTGCGAGAGGAGGGGTAGAATTTACACAAAAATTACACAAGTTGAATGGTAAAACGTGCACATTTGATTGTCAGATAAACTGCGAACTTTCTAAACTAAAAATTCAAATGTAACCAAACAAAATAGAAGGTTTGAGAGGGGCCTACTGTTTTCTTTGTTTCTTAGAAGTGTACGTATGTCATATTTATAACAATCCCGGTATTATTGAAAAAAGGAGAAGATATATATATATATATATTTTTATTGAGATTGGGATTGGGATTGACATTTGAGTAATGAGTAATGAGTAATGACTATGCATCAAAATTATTGCCATCCAAATCCAAAGCACCCATGTATTTGACCGAGTGTATCGACTTTGGAACTTCACCACTTAGCTTATTATACGATAAATTCAAAACCAAAAAATAATTTTCTGGGCTAAAACTATCCGGCACCTTGCCTTCCAATGAATTCCGGCTTAAATCCAAATGACTCAAACCCTTGTTGCCGAACAATCTCGCCGGTATCTCACCGGACAGCAGGTTCGACTTAAGGTTGAGGCTCGATAAAGCCGGCATTGACCCGATCCGGTCTGGAATCGAACCGGATATCTGATTCATTGACAGGTCCAAATCAGCTATCCTGTAAAGACCGGCGATCGAATCAGGTATCGAACCGCCGAGTTGGTTCCCGCTCAATATCGCTCGGCTCAGCATTTTCAGTTTTCCGATGTCCGACGGAATTTCTCCTGAGATTTTGTTGTTGCTGAGGTCGAGAAACTTCAGGCTGTGGAGGCTCACGACGGAAGAGGGGATTTCACCGGAGATCTCGTTGTCCGCGAGATTCAGCACGACGAGTTGGCTCAGCTTCCCGATATCCGAGGGGATGTCGCCGGAAATTCTGTTTCCGGAGAGGTCGAGGATCCGGAGGCCCGAGAGGGAGGTAATGCACGGTGGAATGTGGCCGGATATTGAGCTCCAGTCGGTGACGATGAGAGTGGTGAGCTGATCGAGCTGGCAGAGGGAGTCGGAGATGAGGCCGGTCCAGTCGCCTTGCAGAGTCGGGGTGGATGAGTCGCCGGCTCGGAGAACAATGTCGGTGACTCGGAGAGTGTCCGGGTCACAGACGAGTCCGGGCCAGGCGCAGCAGTCCGTGCCGGTCCATGCGGTGGCGATGGAACCGCTGATTGCATCTCTGATCGCCGACACCGCTGCCAGGTCCGTAGATTGGCTGCCATTCGCATAAAATGAAGTAATCAGCAGCATAATGCTGCAAACTGCGAATACTCTGCTAATCAATCTCATTGTTGTATAACACAACACAATAATGCAATCAGCCAATCACTGTGTATATACGTATAAATGCACACACTTGTGTGGGGAGTGAAGTAGTGTTTAAATCGGGGAGGAGAGAGAGTGATGATGAGAGAGGGTGAGGAATCTGCATTAAAAGCTGCGGCAATAAAGAAAATTAGAGTAGCGCCATGGACGGCTGGGGAAGGAGCAGAGGCATGTGCAGTAGCCTCTGCCCGGTATATTAATTAATAATAAAACCGGATTCCATTTAATTTCAATTCAATATTTGAACAATTTAGTTCATGCATGTTCTGCTTTACTACTTTTATTTGACATTATTAATCAATTTGATCGCTTATTATGAATATCGTTGCAACATCACATGTAAGTGATGTAACAATCGTGTTCCATCTGTTATGCTAACTTTTTTATTTCCTTTCAAAAGGGAAAAATACTAGTCCCCTAAATGTGATATATTTGGAAAAGTGGCACTTCCGATTTTAATTTGAACTATTTGATGCTCTAAACTTGGATGTAAATAAATCTATAGCTCTTGAGTGTATTAAATGTGATGCATGTGTATCCATCAACTTCAATGGAGAACCAATCACTAGCATGTATCTTAGTTGATATTTCTCCCTCATTGTGGGTGAAAAAACAGATACATTATTAGATACAGTCATTTTTTTATATTGATGGTAACCCGCAGTTGCTGTTAAGATGCGCACTGGGTGAACCCCACCTCTATGTAACCACATAGGAAAGGTAAATCACATTTTATATATTTTGTCTTTCAAAAAATACATTATTAGAAACGACCATTTTTTTGTGCCAAGTGTAACCCACAATCACTAACGAGATGTGCACTAAGTAAACTTCGCTCTTGTGTAACCACACATGAGAGATAAATCATACTTGGAAAACGAGGTGCGTAGTGGATAAACCACAGTCCCTGTATAACCATACAAGTGAGGTAAACCACACTTAGAAAACGAGATGCGCACTGGGTAAACCACATATGAACAGGAGAGGTAAGCCACATTTATAAAACCAGGTGTATTGGTGGTGGGATTTGCGCACTAGGTACATCTTGCCCCTGTATAACCACACAAAAGAGGTAGATCACAGTTAGAAAACGATAAACCACACTTGAAAAATGACTTGCGCACTAAGTAAACCACACAAGACATGAGAGAGTATGTACTGGGTCCACACAGGAGAGAGGTACGTACTAGGTAAACTCCACTGGTAAACCACATAGGACAGAGGTGTGCACTGGATAAATCTCGTCCCTGTGTAACCATACTGAAGAGGTATACAACACTTGAAAAATGAGATGCACATTGGGTAAACCACACAGGACAGGAGAGATAAATAATGTTTATAAAACTAAGTGTATTGGTGGTAGGATTCATGCACTAGTTAAACCCCGCTCCTGTGTAAGCACATTGAAGAGGTAAATCACACTTGAAAAATGATAAACCACACTTGAAAAACGAGTTGCGTATTGGGTAAACTACACATGACAAGAGAGATAAACTACATTTAGAAAACCAAGTGTGTAAAACCAGGTGTGTTTGGTGGTGGGATTCGCGTATTGGGTAAGCCCCGCTCTGTGTAACAACATAGAAAAGGTAAACAACACTTGGAAAATGATAAACCACACAGGTTACACAGAAGAGATAAACCACACTTGAAAAAACTAGATGTGTTGGTGGTGAGATTTGAACTTGAAACATTTGACTTTAAGATAACACCACTACACCACCAGATGATATAGGACAAAAAATGACCATCTTTAGTTATTTAATAACAAAATCATTGTCAAAAATAATTTTCCGCCTAAACCCATTTCTAATTTTAGAAACTAATTTTTTATTATTATTTCAATCCACTAAATAATGTTTTATTATTAATTATAAACCATTTTATCAAAAGATTCACATAGTTTCTTTAAAAATTGCACAACATGACAACCTATGCATTTCTTCATAATTACAACAAAATTTGAATTTCAAAATTAAGTTTAAATCGTCATTTTTGTTTTACTTTTTTTTTTTGTGTTAAACTTAATCTCAATGACCATTATTGACAAATGTATGTTATAATTAACCCCAAAAATAAATAATATGAAAATTTATATAATTCCTTACATAAAATGAAATTTGATATTTTGTATGCATAGAGCATTTTCCTTGCTTCGCGATCAACAACCCAAGTTCAAATTTCTTGTTATACTTCTTTGTGTTTCACTATGAAAATTGTGATTTTAATAATATTTATTATAAAATAAAAATTAATTCTAATATAAATAATCATAGTCAACATTTATCAACAAAAAATGAATTAAAAAATTTGTAAATTTAATTTTGAATAAATTAATCATAATAATGAATTATTAATTGAAATTTAAAAATTAAATACTAAAAAATAATTATAAACACTAATTGGTTGGGGTGAACCCTAAAAAAATCTTAAAATTAAATTAAATTACAAAAAAATACAATTAAAGAAAAAAATTATATAAAAAATTCATAATTTGAAAATTTATGTGATAGGAAATCTCAAGTGGACAAGCCCTTGATATCTAACAAATAATAATAAAGAGTATTAATTATAGAAGGTAAAATTAATAAATATGATTAACTTGCGCACCACTAATTAATTGATTTGCACCTATACATCAATAATGAGACATTATCATGTTGTGTTCCATGCAAGACACAATTTAAAGTTTATAGTTTAAAATCCAAAGTGACCAAGTGTATAGGATTTAATTTTCGAGCTCAAAATCATAACATTTTTTTTTATTAAGGTGGACTCTCGTATCATTGGGATAAAACAACATTATCGATAGACATTATAAAACTAAAATGGGATCACCTGTTGCAAACCCTGTTGCAACTCTTCAATATTTTTCAAAAAAAAAAAAAATTATTTTTTTATTTTTTAATTTATTATGATTTATTTTAATTTAAATTTTCTATTTAGGGTTCATCCATCCCCAATTAGAGTATATTAAAAAAATAAAATTTTAAAAAAATTAGTTATGCAACACCAAATGTAATACAAAATGCAACAGAGGATCTGCTCTGAGGATTGACAGGCTAATAAGAAAAGTATATATTCTTATAATCTTCTAACTATGTAATAATTTCCCCTTAATAAAAACTACTCCCTCAATTTTATAATAATTGATGTTTTATGTTTTACAACAAAAATTAAGAATTAAAAAAGAGATAAATATACCCTTTTCTCTCTCCACTTTTATCAAATTTTTTCAAAGGTGAGTTAATATATATTAGATTTTATAGTGTTTTGATATGGTTAAAATTGGGAGAAAGAGTTAAAATGTCTAAATCATCAAATAATTTGAAACAAAATTAAAAAGCTAAAAAATCAATTATTATGAAATTGAAGGAGTATATAATAATGTTGAGTTTTAGAAAAAGCACTCTACGATATGGCCGCTCTGACGCTCTCTTTTTAATTATTCTTTAACATATATATATATATATATATATATATATATAGAGAGAGAGAGAGAGAGAGAGAGAGAGAGAGAGAGAGAGAGAGAGAGAGTTTTTTCTTATTGAAAGATGAAGAAATAACGAGTATCAAACTTGAGATATTTCTCTTTTATACATTGATATCCACCGTTTAAATGTCGATAATTTTGTTAAAATAAGCCAATAGTTGAGATCGTGGGCGGAGCCAAAATCGGAAGCACAAGATTGGGCGTGGGCCGTGGGGCGGTTACTAGAAAGGTCCAAATGGTTGGAGACCATGCCCAAGTTTATTTTTATTTTGTTTTATGATTACATTATCTGAAGTTTATAATACAGAATGAAAAAAATGGAAAGATATATCATATAATCTTATAGGAATATCTTAGGAAAAAAGAATTTATTACTTGCAAGCAAATTCTGATACGTGTGTCTGCTTGTTTACTGTAATATTACTTATTTTCTTATTGTATTTTAGTGTTAAATGTTTTAGCACCAAAATAAAATATAAAAAGAACTAAAATTATACTAAACAAGTCCGTTTTCACGTTCACACACCAAACTTAATACTTATTATAACCAACCCCTATATTTATATGTATGTATGTACGTACACACACACATATATATGTATGTATGTGTATATATATATTATAGGAACAAAATATTTGCAGTTTGCAAGCAAACACTTGAATATAGTTGTTACTTGCAAGTTGCAAGCATCTAATTAAGTTTGTGACTGAACTGTAGAATAAAAATTAAAGATATAGTAGAGTCCTTAAATTCAGAGAAAGGTCCTAACTCCAGATCTCGAGGTCCAAATTTTGGCCTATGAGAAATCATAAATCATTACTTATTAGGGAATTTGTATTTGAACTATTGATTTTATTATTTGTATTTTTTTTACTCAATGCACTACAAATTTTACTATTTACACCACACACATTACATTAATAACATTTACTCCAAAAATATTTGTTTTACTTAAAAAATAAATAAAATATGTTCGAAAACATAATTTCGAACACGTTCACCTTTTTTTAGAATATTAATTCGAAGGATTCTAGTACTTAGAAAAAAAGTTGGTTCGAAAGCTAAAGTTTGAACAATCCTCATTTGTCCGAAAAGTTAGAGCTTGAATGACACTTATAAAACTTCATGGTGCAAGGGTGTTCAAAGTTAATTTTTTGAACAATCCTCATTTGTTACAAACAATATTTTTCGAATGAATTATGTTCAAAAATTAAAGTTCGAACCACTCCAATATGTTCGAAAACATAAAATTCGAATGCCCCGAATTCCGTTTTTTCTTCAAGTGTTGCTCGCAAAATGGAGTTCAAACCACTCCAAAATGTTCGAAATTTCCAATTCGAACGAATCGTCATCTAGACAAAAATAAAATAAAATCACAACGCGTTCTAAACTCTATTATTTTTTATCAATACACTCATAGTAGCATCTAATACTTGTAATAAACTATTAGAAGCTGATAAATACTTCTATTAATTTATTTTCTTTTTTGTTTTACTTTTATTTTGAATTTGTGGTATATTGAATAATTTTAGTGGTATGAATAAATAATAAAAAAATATTGAAGTAATTTTATAAAAAAAAAATTATAGTATAAAATAAAGAGTAAAATTAATAGTGTAAATAGTCACGCTAACGCACTCACACCCTATAAAGGGCAGAGAAAAACAAAGCTATAAAGAAAAAGAAAAAAAAAATCTCCCGCCATCACCATTTCAGCAACGCAACTCTCGGAATCCACTACCCCACCAACCATTTCCAATTCTCTCTCTCTCTCTCTCTCTCTCTCTCTCTAAAACTAAAACCCAGCTATGCAGATTCCGGTGATCGATCTCACCCCGTACTTAGAATTATCCGGGAAATCTGTGAGCGCCGGCGAGGAGGAGCTCGATTCGAGTCTCAAGAGTCTGTGCTCGGAGGTCAGCCGAACCCTAAGAGAGACGGGAGCTTTGCTTGTTAAGGATCCGCGATGTTCCGCCGAAGACAACGATCGCTTTCTTGATATGATGGAGAAGTATTTCGAAATGCCCGATGATTTCAAGCGCCGCCAGGAGCGTCCGAACCTGCATTACCAGGTTTTTTTCTTTCTGAATTCTGTACTGCGGTTGAATTTGGCTGATTTCAAATTGGGTATCGATAATTGAAATGATACACTCCAAGGTTTGATTTTAAAATAATTTATTGCGTCTCAATTTAGTTGTTTTAGTGCTTTTTTGTATTCTTTAAATCATAAATTTGATCTATTTGTGATATAGAAATCACTCTAGAGAACAATCAACCACGACAATGAAATTGGTCCATTCAACCCCGCACTTGGTGAAATGCACCTGAAGTCAAATTTTGTTGTAGATAAACACAGTCACACACCTCAGCGGGTATTGGTGTGCGTTAAGTACTCCTAAGTGCGGTTTTAGTTGTAGATATACACACAATCACACAGCTCAGCGGGTATTGCTTTGGACATCTACAATCGTTACACCGGCGCATTTCACCTGTTATTGCACCATCCCCAAAACCACTCACGGTGTTTTTTCCAACTAATATATTTCTTAATAAACCTTTCGGGCATATACTCTCAGCCATTATACAATACTAAATAAACCCAATGTATGATGATCACAGTGACTTGGTTTTGTGATCAGTACTCGGATTTGGGTGGAACAAATAGTGAAGTTGAGAGCACATGATGGTATTAGGTTAAGTCATGTAGAGTTAATAGAGCGGCATATTAGCACACTGCACATACCCTCTGAATTTAAAGAAGCATATGTTGATGTTCATACTGGGACAAAAAATTATTTGTTATTTGTTCATGCTTAGACAATTTTAGTTGTTGCTTGAATTAATATAGTTTTTGTGAGCTTTGGATGAGGCTGGACAAACTAGCATTCTTCGTGTTGAAGTGTGAAAAAAATAGTTGATGAAGACCCAGATTATTGAATTCGTGTTCTTTTCTTATATTCTATCTCTTCAATTTCCATTTTTGAGTTCAATTGAGACACTGGGGGATAGTGTAGTTGATAATAGCTATATCTTAAAATATTCTTGTTTGGAGTATCTCCCTGCATCACTCAAAGGTAATCTCAATGTTGATGTTATGTTTACTCAGGTTGGAGTAACACCTGAAGGAGTTGAAGTACCCCGTAGTTTAGTGGATGAAGAAATGCAAGAGAAGCTAAGATTGATGCCAGTAGAGTCTCAGCCTTCCACTCCCACTGGACCTGATCCTAAGTGGCGATATATGTGGAGGGTTGGTCCACGGCCATCAAGTACCCGCTTTAAGGTCAATCTCATAAAGGTGTTCTATGACTGATTTAAGTAGGCTTCATATGCTGATGTATATTTCTTTTATAGGAACTTAACTCTGAGCCTGTCATACCCGAGGGATTTCCTGGGTGGAAAGATACCATGGATTCATGGGGGTATAAGATGGTTTCTGCTATTGAGGTGGACATCAAATTTCCCATCCATGTTTTGCTGGCTAGCATTATTCTTTTTTCCTTTTATGTTATGACATTCTTTGTTAGGTTGTTGCTGAAATGGCTGCAGTTGGATTTGGCCTGCAGAAAGATGCATTCACTTCTCTTATGAAGCAGGTTACTCTTCTATCCTCCATTCTTTCTTCAACTCATTCATGACGAATGGATGACTCCCACCCTTTACATTCTACCAAAACCTTGGGTGTGGGTATGATCTTTCCTATCTGATGATGCAAATCCTTAGTGCTTTCTTGACGTTCACTTGTTCTCTCTCTATATGTTTCTATTTTCATTGTGCATCTGTTGATTCATTACCTCAGATTTTCTTATGTAAAAATACACTTTTCATTTCCAGGGACCACACCTACTTGCTCCAACAGGAAGCAATCTAAGACGTCATGGTCAAATAGGCACTGTATTTGCAGGGTATCATTATGACCTCAACTTTCTTACTATTCATGGCAGGAGTAGATTCCCAGGACTGAGTATTTGGCTGAGCAATGGGGAAAAAATGGAAGTCAAAGTTCCCGTGGGATGTCTCCTCATTCAAACAGGAAAGCAGGTGATTTCATTAATATTGGCATATCTGATGATAAAATTACCTATAGATTGTTTGCATGTCCAGCTGATTGTTAACCTTTCATTTGTGTTTTGATTATTATCAAAAGATTAGCAAGTTTATTTGGTGCTATAAAAACCATAACAGTTCATTGTTAATATTGAGGAGGAAAACGCTACCATGAGTATGGTAATCTCCTTTTAGACCCAATACCCCCCCCCCCCCCCTTCAATATATCACCCAATTTGCTAAGCAGTAATTTGAGAAGTGTTATCTTTAGATATTTTCCTTGGAAGAATTCTTATAATATTCTCTGGAGTCCTTCACATGGTATGGGTATACAGATAGAATGGCTCACTGGTGGGGAATGCATTGCTGGCATGCACGAAGTTGTGGTGACTGATCGCACAACTGAAGCAATAAAATTAGCTTCTGAGCAAAACCGCTCCCTTTGGAGAGTCTCCTCAACGGTGAGTCGATGCTCTCTACCCATGTGGTTTTGATCATTTTGTGTCCTGCTCTTTTGCTTTGCTAAAATTTGGCCACTTCTTCTGTTACCTAGCTTTTCGGGCACATAGCATCGGATGCAGTTTTGAAACCATTAGGGCATTTCGCGGACTCACCCCTCGCCTGCAAATATCCTCCTATGCGTGCTGGAGAGTTTGTAGAACAGGAGCTCGCAGTTATCAATCTGAAAGGAAGTCAAGGAGATGCATCATAATTTATAACCCAAGATAGACTGTCACTGCACAATGTTGCTTGATTTATTTCCAATTGGTTTTTAGGATGTTGTGTCGTTCACTACTTCAATCAGTTGGTGGCTAGACAAGAGGAATGCCGCTCACTTACATGGATCTCTTTGATGTGTATGTTTGCTCGGGATATTCCATGCTACCCCGGGTACTACTACTACACACTTAAATTATTTAATGTTTCGATGACGCCCGACTTTAGGGTGGATAAATATTGTTTTTTTTTTCTTTCTTCTTTCCTTCACACTTATTAGTGATATTTATTTATTTTTCTTCTTCTGTGAGCGAATACTGATCATTTTCAAGAACTATAGTAGCTCCTTTTTTCCAAGCGGGATGCAAATTAGTGACATGCGTCATGCCTTCTCCATCTTCAATTGTTTTCTCCATTCACCGACTTCTCGATCGACAGGGAAACATTTGAGTTATTATAATGGAAAAAGGGAATATTATCCATCTAGATTCTAGACTAGTTTGTGGTGGACCCTAAATTGATTTCATCCTTTTTCTTCCATTTCACACTTAGAGAAACCATTTAGTAATAAGAAGTTGTAGTATTAGAGTTCCCTTTGACTAATAATAAAATCTCTCTATATCTTCGACAAGAATTTATTGCTTTACAAAACAAATCTTTCAAGTATTGAAATTTGTCTTTTTATTTTTGGCTGGGTGCAGTGCTTACCTGGAACCGTGTTTATCTTGTGAAGCTAAACAAAAAGACAATACGGTTGACTGGTGAAGCCTGCCTGCTAATATTATATTATATTATATGAACACCCATTTCATTTCGTGTGATGAAATGGCATGCATCAGCAGAGGACGTCAGCAGTTTTTATTATGTATTAATTCAATAATAATTTAGGAATCATTTTATAAACTTATGCAGTCAATTTCATTATTTTAATATGAAAGTCGGACCAAGTGGTAACCTGATTCTTCTTACCAGTTGTGCTGTCTTCTTCTAATCTAACTCTTTCGTTTTTACTTCTTTTGTGCCTTTGGATTTCTAACGTGGCTACACTTCATGTCCTTGTAAACATTTTTAACTTTTAGGGTTTGTTTTATTTTACGGTGCCAAAATTACAAGGGAACGTACGGATGTGTTAAATACTTTAAATATATTAGCACAACATGAATTGGCCAAGATTGTGTGTGTTGAGTTGGAATTTTGTGGGATGAAGAGTTTTTTTAATTTAAAGCAAATAAAAGCAAAATTTATTGATGTGGATTGTTGGTACAAATATATTATATATATAACAATTGAAGTTGTAGTTAGTTTACGAGAAATTCAAGTATGATAAGACGATACCACCCTTGAAATTGGAAGAAAAAAAAATGAAAATCTTGGAGGAGTCGTGATGAATGGCAGAGTTCGCTGTTGCATTCGTTCTTGAGAAGCTGACAGCGTTGCTGGAGGAGAAGGTGAGCCTCATCAAAGACGTGAAGCATGAGGTGGAATATGTGAGAGACGAACTCGAGCGAATCACTGCGTTTCTCAGAGTTGCTGATTCTGCGCAACACACTGATCCAGAGCTCAAAATCTGGGTTAAACAAGTAAGAGACGTCGCCTACCAAACCGAAGACGTCATCGACGAGTTCATGCTCCAACTCCACCGCCGCCCAAATGTCCCATGCTGTCTTCTCCTCCTCCACCGCCTCATCTCCGCCGTCACCAACCTCAAAACTCAATACCAAATCGCTTCCGAGATACAGACCATCAAGTCCAGGATGGCGGACATCGCGGCCGGCCACCGCAGATACCGCTACAAGTTCAGCGTCCCCAATCAGAGCTCCTCCAGCGGCAGCGGCAGCGGCGGCGGCGTTAACGATCGTCGTAGCGACGCCCTTTTGCTTGAAGAAGGTGAGCTCGTCGGTATTGATGACCGGAAAAAGCAGCTCGTGACGTGGCTCATGGAGGGCGGCCCGCGGCTGAAGGTGGCGGCGGTGGTGGGGATGGGGGGGCTGGGGAAGACTACTCTCGTGAAGAAGGTGTTCGACGATCCCGAGGTTAAGAAAAATTTCAACAGCCACGCGTGGATCACAGTTTCTCAATCTTTCAAGGTGGAGGAGCTCTTGAGAGACACGATTCAGCAGCTGTTTGACGAGATGAGGCTGCCTGTACCGCAGGAGATGAACGGGAATAGGCTGAAGGCGACGATGAAGGAATTCCTGCGGCGGAGGCGCTACGTGGTGGTCTTGGACGACGTGTGGAGCATTCAGGCGTGGGAAGCAATCAAATACGTGCTGCCTAATGAAGATCACGGCAGCCGCGTCGTACTCACCACGCGCCTCATGGATGTAGCCTCCTTCTCCTGCGTCGAGAGCGATGGATTCGTGTACGAGTTGAATCCGTTGTCGGAAGAGGAGTCGAGCATTCTCTTCTGCCACAGGGCATTTCAGGGGAGTTCTTGTCCGAGACATTTGAGCGACATTTGTCGGAATATCTTGAGAAAGTGTGGGGGTCTGCCTCTTGCAGTTGTTGCAGTAAGTGGAGTGCTGTCGAAGAAGAAGGAAACCAACGTCGACGAATGGAAGATGCTGAGCAGCGGCCTTGGGTCCGAATTGGAAGGGAACGATCAGCTGGAGAGCTTGAGTAACATTCTGTTGCTCAGCTTCAACGATCTGCCTTACTATCTCAAACCGTGTTTCATGTACTTGAGCAGCTATCCAGAGGATCATCTGATCGAGCACAACTCGTTGGTTCGACTCTGGATAGCTGAAGGGTTCGTGAGGCAGAAAGAGGGAAGGTGCTTGGAAGAAGTTGCACAGGGCTACCTCAACGAGCTCATCAGTAGAAGCTTGCTTCGCCCCATCAGGATGCACGATGATGGAAGTGTGAAGGTGAGCTGCATCCACGACTTCTATCGGGAGATCATTCTCTCCAAGTCAAGGGACCAGAATTTTGTCACCACCACCTCTGAGAGGTACGTGGTGTGGCCTAAAAGAGTTAGGCGCTTGTCTGTCCATGGCTCGCTCGATAGTAGTGAAGTCGAGAGGTATGGCTCTCGACTGTGCTCTCTTCTTGTGTTTGGCCTGGGAGATGATGCGCATTCCCTTTCGAGCATCCTTCAATTGATCAAGAACAGTAAGATGCTGAGGGTTTTAGATTTGAGTGGACTCCCCCTAAAGAATTTCCCCGAGGCCATTCTCGAATTGTTTCATTTGAGATGTTTGTGCTTGAGAGGTACTATGATCACAAGGCTTCCAGGAGCTATTAACAAACTCAAGAAACTAGAGATGTTGGATCTCAAAGAGACATACATCAGTGAGCTGCCAGTCGGGATTCTCCAGCTCCAGCATCTTCGCCAGCTTCTAGTGTATCGACATGTTTTTGGATCGTATATGCCTTACAACTACGTGAAAGGTTTCAAAGCATTGAGGGGCATAGGGTGCTTGAAATCTCTGCAGAAACTCTGCTCCATCGAGGTTTATCCTGGGAGCCGAACACTAAAAGAGATAGCAGCAATGACTGAACTGAAGAGAATAAGCATTACAATGTTGAGAAATGAAGATTGTTTGGCATTGTGCTCGGCCATTGAAAATCTAGGCAAGCTATCTTCATTAGGCCTGAGAGCACTGGAAGGTGAAACTCTGGATCTTCACTACCTATCTTCGCCTCCTCCATTTCTTCAGAGGCTGTATCTGGGAGGAAATTTGACAAAGTTTCCACATTGGATTCAATCTCTTGGAAACCTTGTTAAAGTATACTTGAGATGGAGCCGGTTAACGGATGATCCGCTCGTGTATCTGCAAGACTTGCCTAATCTTGTGCACATTGAGTTTCTTGATGCTTATATTGGACAGAAGCTATGTTTCAAGGCAGGCAAGTTTCACAAGTTGGAGCTACTAGGCCTTGACAAACTTGAATTGCTCAAGTGGGTGATCTTTGAGGAAGGCGCTGCCCCTCTTCTTCGTAAGTTTATAATCCAGAGATGCGCCATGCTGGAGAGCGTTCCAGTAGGAGTCGAGCGCCTCAATAATCTTAAAATTCTTGAATTCTTTGACATGCCGGATGAGTTCATTTTGTCACTCTCTCCAGAGAAATTTGGTGACGAGTACTGGAAAGTGGCTCATATTCCTCAAGTGTATCACACTTATTGGAGGAATGGTTGCTGGGAGGTCTACCAGTTGGACGAAGCCAACGCAAGAGACGAATCTCGTAGAGGTGGAGCAGCCATTGTCAAGACACAACAACAGAGGAACTGGCTCTAATTTTTTTTATTTTTCTTTTTATATCATTGCAGCATATTGTTTAGGTTGACAATAACTGCATTCTGTTTCAGCTGTCTCGTATATATCAGCATCTTCAGTGTACATTTCAATCTTGATGTTGCATTCTGTAAATAGTAGCGTATATTTGTAAATACAAATTTGCATGTAAATTGTAATGCCCAAAAAAATAAAAATAAAATAAAAATAAAAAAAGGTTTGCTTGTAATATGCTCCCAGTCTCTGCCTTCACCTTCTGATCTATTAAATCCTGTGCTAGTTACTATGCTTACAGCAGAAATCCTAACACTCATGTGTCTAAAATCTATATGATAAATGCCAACTACTTGTAACTCAAAGTTCTGTATCCTACATGCGATGTGGACTAGAGAATTTCATCTCAAGGAAAGGATCATCTTCTCATCGAAACAAGAGAAAAAGAAGAGGGTTTATTACATTTTGCCAAGTTATGGTGAAGAAGAATTAATGGTAGCTTGAGAAAGAGATATCAAGAAGAGAAAGGCAATAAGCATATCACATGCAAAAGCAGGGCAAGACATTCTCATTTCAAGATTGCCTGTTTCTTGAAAGAAATTGTAACGGCATTTCGAAAATAATGGAGGTGCAGAATTGCACATCTTTGAAAGCGCATGGAAATAGGCAAGTTTTTGGTATAGTTCGTTGTTACCAAACTTAATAGCTGCAATCCAAAGAGTCAAACAATTATAACCTATAATAGCAACTGTCTTCTTGTTTTATTTTTCAAAAAAAAAAAAAAAATTCACAAAATTTCCTTAATTTTCTGACACAGGTCTCTCATGGACTGATTCTTGATTTATTGTAGATTAAAAAAAAACATTATCATAAATGAAATGCACATTCCGTTTTTCATTAATTCAGGAAAGATTATGCAACCTAAAAGAACATGCAACATTAATTCCTAATTCTCAACCCCCAATTTCCTCAAATATTAAATAAGAGAGGCCGCAACGTTACATCCACGCCTTCTCAACTGAAAGCAAACAGAAAAGGATAAACAATAACTATCGCAACTATCTATATATAGTATACACACACAATTCTGTGTTATATACAATTGTGTGAATTTAATTCATCACTATGGCATCATGGCTTCTTTTCCTTGGCTCACTAATCCCATTCTTCACAGGTAGTCTAATTTCCAGTCTACAAACATGCCAATCTAACAGCATTCCAACTAACCGTTTCCCCCTCAATTTCAGGATCCAATGCTGCAGTCTTCACACTGCATAACAGGTGTAAAGAAACTATATGGCCCGGAACCCAGTCGGGCGCTGGGCATCCTCTACTAATCAACGGTGGCCTGCAGCTTAACCCAAACGAGACAACCAACGTCGTAGCACCCACTGGGTGGTCAGGCCGCTTCTGGGCGCGTAGTGGCTGCAAATTCGACAAATCAGGCAAGCAGGGTAACTGCACCACAGGCGACTGTGGCGGCCTCCTGCAATGTGGTGGCATTGGAGGCGCGCCTCCAGCTTCCCTGGCTGAGTTCACTCTAGACAGCCCGGAAGACTTTTATGATGTCAGCCTTGTTGATGGATTCAACATGCCTGTTTCCGTCGTCCCATCCGGTGGATCAGGCGACTGTTCAGCTGTGAACTGCAAGTCTGACTTGAACCTGCAATGCCCGGAGAAATTGCAGGTGAGGCTTGGTGGTGGTGAGACGGTAGCCTGTAAAAGCGCGTGCTTGGCTTTCAATCAGCCTCAGTACTGCTGCACAGGAGCCTACAACAATCCTCAGATTTGCAAGCCCTCTACTTATTCAGAGGTTTTCAAGAAAGCTTGCCCCACAGCCTATAGCTACCCTTATGATGATGCCACTAGTGTTTTCACCTGCAAGGGGGCTAAGTATTTGATCATATTTTGCTGAAATGTTTGAAATTATATTGAAGCAGCTAAAGCATGTAAAATTTAGTGTATCAGTGGAAATAGATATCAGAGATGGCAATTTGAATATGTGGATGAGGTATAGTTATTGGTTATGATTCTCATTGAATGAAAGGAAGCTGAGTCACATCAATTCAACAGGCCAGAATATAATTCACGAGAAAGATACTATAACGTGACATTTTTGTTACTTGAATTGTGGGGAAATCTATAACGTGACCAGGTTACTTGAAAACTCCAAAATGAAGGATTAGACTATGACGATCTACAACAACTGAAGTTGCTTGCAGCAGCAGATACAGGTTCCTGTCCAGGAACGACGATCTTGGTACCCTTAAGAAGTGCTTCATTTCCTCCAGATTCTGCTTCGTTAGCAACGAGTGTTTTCTTGCTAACGACACGATAAATCTCAGTCAGGACAGTTAGGAAAGCGGGTTCCACGTTTGTTGCCTCAAGCGCTGATGTCTCCATAAAGAATAGGTTCTCCCTCTGGGCGAACTCTTTAGCATCTTCAGTTGATACAGCTCGAAGTGTTTCCAGGTCAGATTTGTTGCCTACGAGCATAATGACTAGATTCTTGTCAGCATGGCCACGCAATTCCTCCAGCCACCGAGCTATATGATCAAATGATTGACGGTTGCTGATATCATAAACGAGCATTGCCCCCACTGCTCCTCTGTAATATGCACTCGTCACCGCCCTATATCTGAAGTCATTGAGTTTCCAAAAATTCAAGTGAAAAGTATCAACAGACCCGAACGTATGAAACTGGAATCTCTTCTCTCGTATGAATATAAACAGGAAAATAGAAACAGAACGTATAAAACAAAGGTGGAACTCGTGACAAACCACCATGCTTTGCAATAATTTATCACTTCTCCGAAGACTACAACCATTTAAGCCTTGTAATCCACACTCACTCAACAAACAACAGGGACCATTCGTCATTTCTAACTTGAAAATGTTAGTTTCAAGGACCAACAATCAACACTAACTTGTATGGATCAACACAAACAGAGAACGAGAGCAAATGTAGCAAAACAATCTCAAATTCTATGTTCTTAGAGTTGCAAGTTTACTAGTCTAAATGAGTCTACGCCATTAAACATTTTAATGTGTGTTTTTAGATGGTCCGAGAAAATGATAAAATGGTTATGAATAAGAATAACAAGATTTCAGCATTTCTCAAACTTGAGACTGAAGCCTTAACCACCCTTTAAATGGTTGATCTTTTTCCATGCTTAGTTTTACAAAACATCAAATTAAAAATATAGCAAATAAAATGGCAACATAATTGATACAAATAAAGGTAGAAAAAGACATTGCAGCATTTTGAATGGTTCTATAGGGTGCATCTCACAATTCCATAAACAACAAGGTATAAGCAAAAATGATTGCTTTAATAGGATGCATTTCCATAATTTACACTGCAGAAAAGTGATCCTAAACTCCTAATGCTAGCTTGTATTAATGAAAACAAATTCCAATACATTTAGTATCCAGTTCCCTGACCAAAACAGAGTAGCTCAATCTCCTATAGTTAAAGAATTGAATGCCACTATCAAGAAAGAAGTTGCATAGTTACACGTCGCAGAGCCAAAAATCCAAAAATCCATAGAGATAGCAAGTTACACCATTATTTCCAGGGAAGCCTCTCATTTAAGGCATTAGTTATCTCACTTGTTTGACCAACTTTATCATAACATAAAAACAAAGAAGACTGCCCAAGTAAATCGAGAAATAAATTCACAAAGATTGAGAGAGAGAGAGAGAGAGAGAGATCCATAGAAAAATGAAGTCCCTACCTTTCTTGACCAGCAGTGTCCCAAATCTGAGCCTTGACAGTTCTGTGATCGATGGTAACGGTGCGCGTCTGAAACTCAACTCCGATCGTGGACTTAGAATCGACGCTGAACTCGTTCCTAGAAAAGCGCGCCAGCAGCTGCGATTTTCCCACCGCCGAATCGCCGATCAACACGATTTTGAAGACGTAGTCGACTTTGTTGCCGAAACCCCCTCCGTACAAATTCGACATCTCTCGATCAAACGGAACCAACACGGCTTGATAGCAACTATTCAATTTCGGAGCTTTTCTACAAATAATAAATATTTATAGGATTGGATTATTACAGCATAAAATGCAGACAATGAGAATTCAGAGACCGATCAAAACTATTTGTACACGACTTTTGACTCGTCGGAGTAGCCGCCACACCACACCGCGCGCACAATTATGGCCTCTTTCCTTTTTCTTTTTTCTTTTTTCAAACTTATTTATAATCACTATTCAATTAATATTTCGGAGCCAATGTATTTCAAAATCAAAATCATAACATTACATCGCATGTTAAAGTTTGTGTATGCAATATTTTAGAAATCCAGTTGTAAATTCCCACGACTTTAAAGGCAATCATCATGAAATAAAAGCACAATTTTCCATCCCAAAATAAATCACTTTACAAGTATGGGTTTTTGTTTTATTTTTTTGAGTTTGGGTTCTTAATAATATATATATATATAAATTATTTCATGGACTAATTATAATTTACAATTTTTTTTTCTTTTGCTGCTTGATTGACTGAGTTAAATATATTTCCTTAAAAGCAATTTAGTGACATCTTGCTTGCCCTAGTTTAATCCAAACAGTACAATTGTCACTTATTAGCATTAATCTAATTACGATCTATATCTGTTTTTTAAAAAGAAAAAAGAAAAGAAAAAAAATTACTATCTATATCAAGAATGAAGAATCTTTAAAGGAAACCTTTCCGTCGAAGATTACTATTATTAATTAATCTTTCTTTATTTTAAACCATGCATGTTCCATCTCACATACGAATTGTCATTACAATTATCACTAAAATCCTATGTTATGTGCTATTTTGCTTTAACGAAATTATGATATACCGAACTACACGCTTATAAAAGTCTAATCAAAATACACATCTAAATCTGATTTATCTCATTAATTATATCGACAGTAACAGTACTACCATTCTGTAAAGCAAGTGCAGTAGTAACCCCCAACTATAACACGATCACGTATACCCAACTACACGCTTATAAAAGTCTAATAAAACACCTTAATTTCTATACACAAATTATTCATAAAACTAGAGTAAAATCAACCTACATCATCATAAACTACAGATTACACCCGCCTTGTAGCTAGTAGCTACCAACATTCACAACGGAAACCGTTCCTTCCACTATATATTGGTCCGAGGTTCAGCACGATGACACGGCTCGTTGGGTGCACCCACGTATCACAATCTTCGCCTCTCGGCATGCAAGTGGTACCTAGCTTGTAATTATAGTTTGCCCCAGAGATGCCTACGCGCGCTACGAGTTGGGACTTGTTTGTTGAGGTTTGTTTGAGCAGACGCACTTGGCTTTGGTCTCCGTGAGTGTCTGCACAAGAAAACAGAAAAAAATAAAGAGGGGAAGATGAGGTTGGTGGGAGTTGGGAAGTAATTTCATGTGAATCATGAGTTTCTTTTGACTGAAAGGGATTGCTCTCTCTCTCTCTCTCTCTCTCTCTTATTACCTCGACTTGTGTCTGAAGGTCTTTAATGTATTGAACTGCCAAATCCAACATATCAGCTGTGCTGGTTTGCTGTGTCAAAAGGAATCCACATGAGCAAAAATCATCAGACAAGAAATCGACAGCAAGCGTATTCTTACATCGGATCGGACAAGCTAGAAAAAGTTAAATTAATTACCTTGTCCATATTTGGGAAAAGATCTTGCAGCTTCTTCATCTTTTCACTAATTCTAGTCCGTCTCACCTAATTAAAAATCAGAAGATCGTCATATAATTATAGTGCGAATGAACCTAGCTAGTATCATGCATCGCGTGTTATGTTCATGGCATATTGATCAAGCAAATGAGACGATGACTAAAGCTGATCGAGTATACTGAATTAATATATACGTACGTACGAAGAAGAAGAATCTTAATTATAACCTACCCTCTCTGCTATACTTCTTGGATGAGTGGCGCAGCCTCTTTTCGCCCTAATCTGACAGGGAACTGTGTCCGGTTGAAACTGTAGAAACTTCTCTACTTCTGCCATTTCAGAAGATGTTTTGGGCATGCTCAAATGGTGAACTAAACCATGAGGGTTTTTTCTTGTTTCTCCATTCTGATTCAAATGGATCCGACATGATCAATATATAATGGCCAACAGAGTAAACATAGTATTCTTAGCTAAAAGAGAAAGACGAAAATTCCTACCTCCAATCCATTGAAATCGGAAAACATCTTCACATTATCATCCCGGCTTCTTTTCAAGCTGTTGAAAGAAGTATCATTCCAGGAGTCTTGAGGGAAGACGGCCTCAAATTCTCTGGCATTAGCACTATTAGCCCTCCCCAACACTCCGGTTTCAAGGCTACGGGTGCCCATGCTTTCATTCACAATTTCAGGTATGCTAGGCATGAACCTCGAGCTCGAAGATGGACCAGATGAGAAGTTCATGTGATTGCTCAAGCCACCAGCTGCTGATGAACTGCCTTTTGAATGGCTGTTATGGACTTTGTAGTTTCCCGCCTCTCCCATTATGCCGTATCCTAAGGTGCAAACAAAATCTTCGATATTATCTTTCAAACATTATAATTCGTAACAAACTGGGAATCTGGGATTGGATTAATTCGATTTTTTTTCCTCAAAGGCTGATTATTAGAGTTCTCCGAGATCCTAAATAACGTCATATCCAATTTACTCAACATAGTTACTCACAGAAAAAATCAAAAAAAGGAACAATCGATATCAAGATTTCAACATAACTAGTATTACCAATACCAACTGATGTTTGTACGTATTGAAGTTATTCAGATGGAATACAGAGTATATACTATATACAGTACGCATGTGAGATGTAAATCATAAATATAAAATAAAATCATATTTTATTGAGTCTTTTAACTCCCCACAAGTCATGATCGCCTCATATTCCGGATCCAAAAATAGCCTAAAACTAAAGTCAACCCAATTGGGTACCCAAAGCTAGGCCAAACAAACAGGTTTTTTCCAGCTAATTAAAATTTAAAACCCATCAAAATTATTCAATCACAAGTTCAGACCAGCAAACAAACAAACATGATTAATTCCCACAACTTAAAACTTAATCAATCAAAATGAGCAGATGAATTACCATTGAAAAATCCAGCAGGAGAACTGCTCTGCCTCACAAGATTTGAGGCATTTCCATTGTTCATTCTCAAATCAACTTGATTATCCAATCCCACAGAATAAGATCCAACAATAGCACCTCCACCACCACTCACAGCACTCTCGTAACCCATCAGTGACCCGGGTCGGGGCTCCGATTCAACCCCGACTTCCTGCTTCAGATGATAATGCATCTGATTTCCGCCACTGCTTCTCTTCTGATTCAGATCAGGGGGGCCATGCCCATCCATGAGAGCCGAGAACAGAGCTTCAGATTCATCACCGCTGCTGCTGTTGTCAGTTGTAGAATCCAAAAGCGCCGCCAGAAACGAGCTCGGTGCCGATCGATACCGCGATAATCCCTGCTGATTATTATTATTATTATTCTGCTGTTGCTGCTGCTGCTGTTGAAGTGGAGTTTGATTCAGAAACAAATCAGACCCCATCGAATCTCTGTTCTTCGAGAACTGTGCCTCACCTGAAACGTGCTTCAAACTGTTGTGATTGCTCGGATTCGAGAGCAGAAAGCTGCTGTTTCTGCTCATGTCTCTTGAGATAATCGTCTCTGAACTAAGCATACTAACTACCTAATTACCCCAAATTATTATTACTGCAGTATTATTTTATATAATTAAAAAAAAAAGAGAGAGAGGAAAAGTAAATAGACAGGATTATTGTGGGAAAAAGCTGCGAGAAAGCATTAATGGAAACTCAACTCCAAAATTAGTAGATTTTGATGCGGGTAAAAAAAAGATGGGATGGATCTTTTGGTCGAAAAAGAAAGAGGAAAACGCTGAAAACAAGGAGGGGTTTTCTGCGGAAATCTACAGGGTTTTTTACTTTTTTTGCTATTTCCGTCTAAAATGACTACTGAAATGGCAAAAAATTGAGCCAAAGCAGAAATGATTAAATTCATGCCCAATCGCTATTTATTGATGCCATATTTCTCCCGGTGCCCTTGCTTTTATCTTTTATTACAAATGGATATCCTTTACCGACATCATCAGGTCCACACTAAATTTCATGGTCAGTTCAGCCATCGCTGTTTATTTACTATATAGCCCTTGCTTTATCTACGTATTTCCGTGTAAGCCCAAAATTTATTAGCCTTGAAAAAAGTCTTACCTAATTAATTAGGTAAAAACCCCAGCTAAATAATTACGAAGATATGTGTAATTTTCTCGAATTATTGAGCCATCAAGTTTTATTTTCACTGTCCATTTACATACATACATACATATAATCACAATAAGCATACAATTTATTCGAATTGGTTTAGACAATAAAAAACAAAGTCAAACTTCAATATAATTCTTAAGTTTATATATACATTATATATTACAACTCGAATTTGACCTATCTAAAATCGGATTAAAAAAAATTAATTTCCTTTTTTTTTCTAATTAATTAAGGAGACACCACCTCAAACGGCGAAACATGAACGTGGCGCTCCTTAATAAAAGAAGAGAAAAAAATATTTTAGTAAATGACCAAACCGTCATCACATTAAACTATAGTACTTTTATTAATTTACATCCTTCTTTCTTATTTTTTTGTTGTTCCCACTTCACACAAATTAACAGTAGGGCATATACATAGCACGAGAATCTCCATCTGGGACTTGTGTTGTTGTCTTATTCGAACATTAATGTACGTATATTAATCCAGGTAATACTTCCCATCTTTTCAACAGTTTAGCTTATTAATTAATCTAAATGTACGTATATTAATCCAGGTAATACTTCCCATCTTTTCAACAGTTTAGCTTATTAATTAATCTAAATTCTTTAATTTTTTCCACAACTTATTATATATGCAAAAGTTTAAATTAATCAGTTATTGAGTGGAGGAGGAGCAGAGTAATTAGAGAGAGAGAGAGAGAGAGAGAGAGAGAGAGAGAGAGAGAGAGAGAGAGAGAGACTAGTGTTTCGTGGATGGGTTGTGTAAGTTGATCAATTTTTGGTTAAGTTAACGTTATCAAAACCTTGGAAGCATAGAAAACTTGGCTTACGGGTTAAGTGAAGCTTATTATTTATGTCAATGTAGTTGACGTCAAAATGAGTGGTTGGGTGCCTATTTATACATCTTTTGACTGTGAGGAGGCAACTGGGGTTACTCGATCTTTTTATGGCCTTAATTTCTTTACTAATTAATCAACCCTAACTGTCATTAAAATTGGGTTAATTTGTCACTTTCCTGCATGTGTGTATTTAATTGGGTGGGGGATTAAGTTATATATTTTTCCGACTTAAATTTGTTTATTTTTTAACTTACCTCGATTCGGCTTAAAAATTCAAATTGGAATTAGTTTTTATTATGTTTGATTTTTTTCATTTCTAGAACTTCGCTTTAATTAATTGTTTCTTAGTTTGAACTTTAAAATTATATTATAGGATTTTTTTATCAATTAATTTAGAGAAAGAAAGACAGGGGTAGAGGTCATCTAGTCCCAACTTTGTGTGTCAATCGTATGCCTTATATATTGTTAATAATTTTTTATAAAAATAAAATTTATTATATTATAACTAATCATAATTAATATTTATTGCTAAAAAGTAAAATTTTAAAAAATTATATACTCTAAATTTGGAATAATCAACCCCAAAAATTAATTATATTAACTAAAAAAAGAAAATTAAATATTAAAAAATAATAATAAACCCTAATTGGGTGGAATAAATCCTAAATAATAATGTAAAATTATAAACCAAAAAAATTAAAATTGAAGAAAAAAATGGAAGAAAAAAGTAATAATTTTGAGGTTTAATTAGTACACAGTTGGCACACACAAATTGAGACTAGAAGATCTCAAAAAGAAAGATAGATAAGTTATTAAATTGAAATGAAAATTAAAACCTTAAAAATAACGTGATTTGATTTTTATTTTATTTTTATATTAATTTTCAATGAAATTTTCTTTGTGAATTATCTATTTTATTTAATAAATATATAGTTTATTAAAATAATTAAAAGATATTGTTTAGGTCTTATGTGTGTGTGTGTGTGTGTGTGTGTGTGTGTCTTGATTTGGTTCAAATGGGTATACTAGTGCTTCGTGTGAGAACTGTTAATGATACTTATTTATTACGATTTTATATCTTTTTTTTACTCACACACCCGACATGTGGTATTGAGAAGATTCGAATCCGTGATCTTTGGTCTCCAAGCAATCTCACTCTATCACTAGGTCATCACTACCGGGACACTATGATTTTATAGCTTATCTTATTATTTTTAGTGCTATTTAAAAAAAAATAACTTATCTTATTATATTTTTGTGCTGGTGCTAACAAGCATTAAAATACAATAAGATAAGATATAAAATCTAGTAAATAAGCACCATTAGTTCTCACATGAAGTACTAGTACTCATTATAACCCACCCTTATATATACGGGATAGATCATATATATGAGAACTTATCTCACATGTGAGAACTAGAAACTCAACTAATTCATCCATTGTTTTGATTTAGATGGCCACAATTTATTTAATTTTCGGTCAAAAGCAATGGCAAACTTACAATATTTGAGGAACTTAAAAAAATGCCCAATTTTTGAAATCATATATATAGCACTTTAAAAAGGGTGTCTATTCTTATAAATTATGATATGCTAAAATGAAAGTAATATAATGTTATTATGAACATATACACATGCTACTATGAACATGTAATGATGCTATCATTGACGAACATCATTACTGGTATTATGAGTAAAATTTACATGCTTGAGACTTGAGAGTATTTTTTTCATGTTGTCATAAGTATTTTTCCATGTTATTACGAATATTTTGTCATGCTATTATAAGTATAACTAGCATTATGCTATTATGAATAAAAAAAAATATTTATTCGAATATACATATGCATAATGAATCTTAAATGAAGAACATGAAAATAGTTGTAATTTAGTTTATAATTTACGTAAATTTGATTAAAAATAAGCAAGTTATGAATGTTTAAAGTATCAACATTTTTTTTGTAATTATACTTACGTCACCCTTTTTAATATATGGTTTAAGTTCCTCGTATTTACCACTATATCACTGTTTTTTTGTTTGAATCTGGACCATTAAGATCAAATATTGTACAAAAATGAGCTAGACAAAAATAGACTACAATTTTTTACTTTTTGCACTTCACTTATTTTGTACACTTCATATTTTTTTCAATGCACCACACACGTTTACATTTATACTCTTCACTTCAAAAATTAATACCCCCACTCTCCTCTATCTTCCTCTCATTCCTCTTCCTCCTCTCTTCTCACACCTAAAATATGCTAAAATTGTAACTGAGATTAATATTGTTGGAAAACAAACAAACAAACAAAGAAGAGAAACGCGGAAGTTCAAAAATCAATTTAAAAAATTCAGTTTGAATCATGTCACAAAGGTTTAAAATTAGCTTTTTTTCGAATGTAAGATATGTTCAAAAACATATTTTCGAAGATTTGTTAGATTATTGAACAACATGTGTTTCAATAGATAATTTTTGAAATTTTTGTTCATTTAAAAAAAATGAACATAAAGATTATCTACGAATTTTTTTTAATTTTGAACCACAAGTCGGTTTTTTGTGTTTCAAAAATTGAGCGATGGTAACTGATTTTGGTTGTGATTTGGGATCAACCATGAAAGGATTCGCCATTTTTTTTTCTTTTATGGTTAATTTTTATTTATTTTCTAAATTGGTAGATGTAATTTGATTAATTTCTTATAGATTGTGACGGATTTGGGGGAAGTGGCTGTAGTGGTGGCGGAGAGAGCAGCCACGACGGAGAAAGTGGTGATGGAGAGAGCAGTCACGATGGAGAAAAAGGTGGTCGATAGAGGAGAAGACGTTGGTCCACAGTTTTGCTTTTTGTTCTTTCCTTTGATTTTTATTTTATTTTTTAATTTTTTTTAGCGAGGGAAGTAATTAAATTGTGAATATAAAATTATTACTATTTTTTCTTTTTGTTTTTAATTTATGGTGCATTGAGAAATTTTTATGGTGTAGGCAAGCAACTAAAGGGCACTTCTTAAGTTCAAAATTCTTTTATTTTTCAATTTTTTTTAATTTATAGTGCAAAGAGTAAAATTAATAGTTAAAATAGCAGCTCCCATAATTTTTTTGTCTATTTCCTTTTTTTATTATTTTAGTTTTTGGGAGAAGAAGCATGCATGGAGAGGAGAGGGGTCTATATTTTAAATTTTTATTTCTCCCTTTTCTTGAAAATGATGTTTAATAGTTTATATTCTTCCTATATATATTGCAGTTTTATTTTATTTCAATTCACATGTGCACGTACTTAGTTTAAATTGTATAGTGTAAAGGTGAAAACCAGAGAAAACCTTATGGGTCCGCATGAAATCTGGCTGAGAAAAATAATCTAATTTCTTATTTTAATATTCATGTATTTGGTTCATTTTTTATTTATTATGAAAATTAAGTAATTAGATTCTTCAAAATAAGAAAAAACGTGTAACTTTTCTGGAATGTGAATACCTAGTCCAAGCTGTTATACTTATTCCTTGTTTCTAGGAATCTTGTACTAAATGGTTTTTTTTTTTTTTTATTTCTTCATCAATTTTTTTTATGAATTATTATTAGTTTGGATTCATATTTTTTAAACACAAAATTAAACAAATGAATTTTTAAAAAACAAAAAAACTAGATTCATTATTGTCTTTTTTATAAATTAATACTAAGTTTGGATTAAAACATTTCCAACTAAAATAGAAAAAAAAAATTATAATTGAGAAAGAAAATAAAAAAAGGGGATATACTTTTTTTGTTGAAGAAATTCAGACCAAAATTTGATTATTCTATCAACCATTTTTTTTGTCATTTCTATCAAAATTCTAATAATATCATTTTAGACAACTTTGTGGACTAAACGACGACCATACCATTGTCAGTATAGGCAACTTTGACTTCCAATTCAATAAAAAAATATTTGAATCAACAATATATGATTTGTCTAATTGATCGTAAAGATATTAACCCAAAAATATGAAATAATTGTCTTGATTATTTTTTTAAACATATCATTTAATTTAAATTAAATTAAATGTTGCATTAAAAATGTATAGTTACTTTTATAATTTGAGTTTAAGTAATTATACTTTATAGTGCTCGTACTTTAAATTATAAACTACTAGCATATCGCCCGTGCGATGCACAGATGACACTCATGGAATATTTTTTATTAAAATATTGTATTTAAAAGTATTCATTGGATTATATGCTTATATATAAAATTATGAACTTTACATGATTTTTTATTTTTAACATACATTTTAAATTGTTATACCAAAATAAAAACTTGACCCAATTTGTAAATTTAAAATCGATTCCAATTTGTTTATTAAAAACGATATCATTTGACCTTTAATATAAGTATCTTAAAATGACATTTTTAATAACTCTTCTACATGCATATTCCGACACTCGTGCTGATTTCAATTTCACCATATTTCCATCAATCACAAAATATGTTGATTCAATTATATGTCAAAATTTGTAGTGGAGTAAGAATATGTATATATTGATCTAAAATAAATAAGTAAATAAAAGTCAACTTACAATTTTAGCAACATCAAATAAATTATAAATGACAAAAATGTGAATTGAATTATTACTTTAAATTAAATTTTCATCTAATATTTCAAGCTCGTGTGTAACTTAATTACACAATAATAAGTAACACCCCCCCCCCCCCCAAAAGGATCTATGACCCCAACGATTATAGTTTTGACTCGATCCATTAGCAGTCGCATCGATCTCCTCATCTCTGTCACATGAATCATGTTCTTCGCCTCATTCATTTTTCTTCTCCTTTGATAACCACAAACCAACTCTCACCCACATACATTTCTTATTATAGAAAATATAAAGATTTACAAAATAGTATTTTTATTAATTTATTAGTTTTCAAAATGAGATTTCTATCACCATTATTTTCTATATATGTCCCTACTCTATCATCACACAACAAAAATTGAAAATGAAATCGAAATTTTCGTAAGCCCTAGACATCATTCCTATCATTAAATAAACATTCATCCACACAAAACTTCAAACTAAGTTTACCTAGCTAATTATCTAAGTGAGTTATACGCTTTAGGCATGAATTTTAAGAATTTATTCAACCAGCCAACCAAAAACGTTCAACATCATTAATATGCCATTTTTTTCTATACTCTTACAATCTGCAAAACAACAATCACGTAAAATATATGATAAGAGTACAATGCTTCAAATGTATAAAAAACTAATTAAAAGATAAATTGAAAAAGAATTTCAATGCAAAACAAACTATAAAAAGAAAAAAAAAAGAATTTTGAATGCAAAACAAACTAAAATAAAAAAAATAAAAAAATAATGAGTGGTACTTGTATTTTTTACTATGAATTTAGGAAATCATATCAGTTGTACTAAAATTTACTGTAATTATTTATCTTATAGAGTTTTATTATTAAATTGACATGACTAAAATACACAGATTTTCGGTACTAATATATATTTACATTTAATAATCAATTGATTGATTTAGAAGATTTTCAGATATCAATTTAAAAGTTTATATTCAATTCAGAATTTTAATTTTAAATTCAAAGAATTTGTAGAATTTATGTATAGTCAGACATAGATATAGACACATCAATTTGATGAAATAACAAATATTTTTAGTTTTGTACGAATATATGATTACAAAGTAATCAATTAACATATTGAGGATTTAATGCTAGGGGTTATTTTGTTTGGTTAGTTATGAAACTTACGCCTAATTAGGATATTATATATATATATATATATATTCAGACACAAAATATTTTACATCCTGGTATTAATGCACTTAATAAGGTAAATTATAAACTAAATTTAGTTAGGATAGTCTTCTTATATATTAGGCGAAAACTGAAAATAATAATAATAATAACAACAACAACAACAACAACAACAACAACAACAACATTTCCGTTTTCGGAGGTGGAATTGGGTGGAGAACTTAACTTTTTCTATTTGCGGATCCAGAGTCGTTATTGTATATTATATATTATATATTATATAGATATAGATATTGGTACAGAAGTGCGGATTTACCAAAAATTTGCCTTATATCATAAAACATAATTGATAGATGGTATTGTTATCCGTATACATAAGAATAATTAACATAGGGAGATGCGTATTATTTCGTATGTTTGTAAATCTACATTAGCCAAATCTACGGTATATAATATATTATATATAATTATGGAAATAAAGAATTGTTTTACGTGTAATCTAGTGTTGATTCACTCATCAATATATCATTATATAATTAGCCAAATATTTAAACTAATTAATTGTAAAATATTTATGGAAATATATAATCATGTATTGGTAATATATTAATATACATGGTTTAAATTAAAAACAATTGATTAAATAATATATGAGATGACATTTTCATTTTTGGAAGGTCCATTTGGCGGGAAAATTTAGAGTTTCTATTATGGCTACGGTCTTGTTATTATATATTATATAGATTGGTGGCAGGAAATAATATATATATATATATATATATATATTAGGTATTTAATTATCTACTTGTTTAATTTTAATTCAATAATGAAACGAGAATCCTAACAATCACTACAAGAAAATCCACAAATTTCAGTGGAAATATTCCAATGACTTTATATACTCTAGAATTTTTTGGATTCCAGCGAGTATTTCAACGAAAAATATTTGCTCGAATTTTCCATCGAACATTCCAGTGGAATTTATGTTCACTTGAATTTTTCACAGGATATTCCAGCCAATTTATGTCCGCTGGAAATTCCATAGTAGATTTGAGTTGATTTCAGTGGAAAATTCCCGCCGGAGTTTTTCCGCTGGAATTTTCAAATATTTTTTTTTTATTTTTTTCATATTCAAGTTGTATTTTTCCTATGGAATATTTTAATATCTTTCTATTTATGTTTTTTTTCCCAAATTTCAACTGTATATTTCCACTGGAATATTTTAACATTCATTTATTTATGATTTTTTTTTTGGATTTCAACAGTATTTTTCCGTTGGAATATTTTATTATTTATTGTATTTTATTTATTATTTTTTTAATAAAATTTTAGCATTTTTTTCATCTAGAAAATTTCAACTTTGATATTTTTTATTTTTTTAGTTTACTGTGTTTATTAAATATTGTAAATCAACATAAACTCATATAAATAATGCATTACACAATAACATATTAAAATGTACTTTAGTCTTTTTAACTAGATAATAATTATTAACATTTTAAATTAAAGGAAAAATATATACTTATATATAAGATAAAGTATCATAAAAATATAAGATGAACTCGAGATTTAAATAAATGTATCCTTTTCTATTAGAACTTATAAAATAAACTAATTAATCAATTAAAGTTTATAAAACAAATATATTAAATTTTATTTTAATGTTAAAAATTATATGTTGTAGTGAGTTTTAAAAATTTTAAGTTACAAATCATAAATTTTATAAGTAATTTAAGTGTTATACTGATGCAATATTATTTTATAATTGTTCTACACTTATAATAAGTTTTATTCAATATATAATCATATATGATAGTCTCCTAAATTTAGACTTTGATTAAGTCAATTTAGCACACATATAGTTTATTTATTATGTAATATACACAATTAATCATTTAAGATTTTATAAAATTAATATAGATAATGTCTTCTTACAGTTGAAAACTATGTATATGTGCTGGAATTTGCGAATTTCTTTACTGTACTCTAAACACATTCTTTGTTTTATATTAACACTTTGTTGTAGTATATTACACTTTGACTGGAATTGTTTAACTGAAGTACAAACAAAGAAGGAGAAGAAGTAGAACAATTACAATAAACTGGAAATGAACAAAGTAAATTAGAGACTGGAACCGATGTGCAGATTCTGGCAAGCCGAAGCCAATGTAGCATTTTGATCCATGCAAGATGTCCTATTTATAGGCACATCTCCACTGCAGGGGACAGCTAAGGTTTGAGGGCATTCGGGCACCGGCATGGGCACGGGTGGGCACGCGCGTGTGGGCTCATGGCCCACATCCTTGTGCACTTAATACTTCACTTAAGTGTTAATACACTTAAATACTTTTCTTAACTTGATTAAGAAATTAATGTGGGATTATTTAATGTGTCTTAAACACATTATCCCATACACCATAAATGCCCAATCGTGTGACCAACTTCAACCATTTATTTCTCACTCACCAAAAATCGAATTTGAGCAAATAAAATTACTATGATTATCTACTCACAACATAGAACAATCGCACGGTATTTAATTCCTCCAAAATTAAATATCACGATCACGAAAAATCAAATAAAATAAATCAAAACTCACTTTATTAAATCCTATTTTCCAACACACTTCACTAACTTAACCAAACACCCCTTTATAACGTGATAAATAAGTAGTCATGATTCAAGAATTATTTCTATGGCTAGCTAGTGTTTTAAAATCCAATACTAAACTAAATTAAAAAAGAAATAGCAAGAAAAAAAAGGGTTTTGGTTATAATAAACTTGCAGCTGGCATCTAATTACCCTATATATCGTTTGGTAGGAGACAATATTTAATTATAAAATAATTTAAAAAATAACAAAATTTATTGGAATCAGAGTTCTCATGCCCACCGACCAGCCTTAGTCGATCAGTGGAATATTGCGAAAAGTTTGGAGTTCATTTTTCTTTTTAATTTTGTTTAATTTCCATTCTGTTGAGTTAATCATAAAAGTCAACTTCAAGGAGTCAATCGCATATATCCATATTTCAAAGTTTTACAACTTGTTAAGAAAGTCTTTCATTTTTGTTTTTCTCGTCGGTGAAAGTCTTGACTTTAGTATCCATAATTACTTTAGAAAACTACATCTATCAAATTAACTTTATCTATAATAAAGTTAGAATTGCTGTATAAAATGAAATTAATTGATGGATATGACTTTAATTAGTTATGAGATTTTTTTTTGTTTGTTTCATATTGTTGTTTTTTTTTTTGAGGGAAAAAGATTTTATTAATTAGCTACCTCCCTTAATCAGAGAGGATAATCCTTGTTCCAAGTACAAAAATCACCACTTCTAGCACCAAAATGTGTCAACGCATGTGCAACGACATTTGCATCTCTATACATATGTCGAAAATCAATAACAAAACCTGCTTTTACTACTTCATCAAGAATTAGAAGATCCGTCTCTATGTACCGTTTGCTCTCGTCACCATTTGCAAGCATTCGAATAGCCAACAACGAATCAGAGTACACAATAAAAGGAATGAGACCCTCTTGTAAACACAACCCAACCTCATAGAGTATTGCATTAATTTCAGCATCAAGCACGGAGATAGGACGTTGGATTCTTTGCCAAAGCTGCATACATCCTCCCTTCAGAATCTCGAACTGCCACCCCCACTCCAAACTCACCTTAATCATCATTGATTGTGAACTGCCACCCCCACTCCAAACTCACCTTAATCATCATTAACTGTCGCATCGACATCAAGATGGAAAATCCCCTGAGTAGGCGCCTTCCAATATCTGCTGCCCACTTTAACCCCTATTGATATCGACGACACAAATGCAAGAAGGGCTGCTTGGAACTCTTCAATTAATGTCTTCTATTGTATTTCAAAATTGCGGTTTCTATCTTATATTACAAAAAAAACACACCAAAATTTAAGCAATTTGAAACTAATCACATAAATATGTATAAATAAATCAACTTAATTGTCTGTAAGAAATGGCAACTCCCGTCCCCTTGGGATTGGTCTAGTGGTAGAATGAGTTTTTTTTTTTTTAGGTCAAAAGTTCCAAATTCGAACTCCACTACCAACACCACTAGGTGTCAGCCTGTTACATTTGATTTACCTCTCTTGCATGGTGTAACATAAATTTTGTATTTAATTTGGTAAAACACAAAACGTATACAATTCAGATGATTTCGGATCAAAAGTATTTATACGGATCCAATCTCTATTTTTTCTCTGATTCTTCTCTTCAAAACTTGATCTTCAAACGGTCTTTGAAATCTTCAGAGTAAACTTGTCTCTTTGATTTTCTCGGACTTGTTGTTTGAACTTGACCTTGGAAGTTTTTTGGGGAAGATTTGTATCATCGATCTTCTTTGACTTGATCTTTAGTCTTGATAACGTTAACTCGGAGGGTCGACGCCTTGTTTCCGGATCAAACGCCAATTTCGGAATGAATTTGATGAAGAACGCATTTGACTGCCTTACTTATGGATCAAACGCCGTCTTCGAGATGAATTTGGTGAAGAACAACTTGAATATTTGAAAGAATTTCATTTATGAAAGTTCTTCTCAAATTCTTGAACTCTTCAAATGGTCTTGTTTGTGGATCAAACGCCGTTTTCAGGATGATTTTGGTGAAGAACGCATTTGAATGTCACAAGAACACCTTGAATATCTGAGAGAATTTCACTTATGGAAGTTCTCAAATTCGTGAACTCTTCAAATGACTTCTGGTGTGATTTTTCAACTGATATGGAGGCTCCTGTTTATAGTTGTAGGAAAAGAGATCTAGAGCTGATGTAACACTATCTCATTGGCTATTGGAAATTGATATATATCTTTTGAAAGATATTTATTTGTTGTCAAAGACTCTTGATGTTTATCATATAATAATATCTTTATTATTTAAATACTTTATCTAATTTTGGATTTCATAAGATTCCAAAACTAAATAAATATATAAAAAATAATAAAAATATTATATATAATATTTTAAATTTTTACTATCTACAAAGGCCCCCTCGAGACTTGTTCATGGACGACTTGACGTTTGAAATGAATGAGTCTCGAAAATTGATTAGATAGTTTAAACTCGTATCAAGGAGTTTTAAACTTGAATTTATTAGATAGTTTATACTCGTGTCAAGGAGTTCTTGAATTTCAACTTGTGAATAGTTTATACTCATATTCAAGAGTTCTTCAATTTGAATTTATTAGATAGTTTATACTCGTATCAAAGAGCTTTCAATTTGAATTTGTTAGATAGTTTATACTCGTATCAAGGAGCCTTCAATTTGGATTTGAATTTAGATAGTTTATGCTTGTTTCAGGGAGCTTTCTTGAACTTGGATAGTTTATGCTCATATTAGAGAGCTTTTTCTTGAACTTGGATAGTTTATGCTCATATCGAGGAGCCTTCAATTTGAATTTGGACTTTTTAGACCTTTTATACTCGTGCCCATGAGTACTTGGATTGTAGACATTTTTTTATTCGTGTCAAGGAGTCTTAGATTTGAATTTGTAGATATTTTATACTCGTATCAAGGAGTCTTGAATTTGAATTTAACTCTGTAGACATTTTATACTCATGTCAAGGAGTCTTGAATTTGAATTTATAGACCTTTTATACTCGTGTCAATGAGTCTTGGATTTGAATTTGACTTTGTAGACATTTTATACTCATGTCAAGGAGTCTTGATATTTCTTGAAGAGTTTAGATAGTTTTGGCTCTTATCTAGGAGCTTTGGAAGATAGTTTAGGCTCTTATCAAGGAGCATTGCAAGATAGTTTTGGCTCTTATCAAGGAGCATTGCCATTTTGAAGACTTTAGATAGTTTTGACTCTTATCAAGAAGCTTTGTAAGATAGTTTAGGCTCTTATCGAGGAGTGTTTGTACTTTATTTTCATGGATTGAAATATTTACTAGTATTGCACCCGTGAGATGCACGGTGAGAGCGGGGTACACATATTTAAAATTTTATTAAAATATGACACAATAAAAAAAATACTGCTTCAATTATCGTAAAAAACAAAACTCATGCATAGTGTAAAATATAAATCATGAATTGAAGTATAATTTACATCTTTAAAAAAAAGTAATTATTAAAAAAAAGGTAACTTGAATAAAAATAAATAAAAAATGGTTCAAAGTAAATTATAAATAAATAACAAACTTCATAAATATTTGAAAATTTCAAAGGTTCTGAAAGATTTCTTTGTATACCACGTTTGTAGTTAAATAAAAGAAAAAAAAATTGTAAATAATAAATATAGTACTCGGTGTCTTGCAGTTGGGCATCCACAAGCTTCGTAGGACGTCCGTTACGTTGTATTTCTCGGGGCTCCGAGTGCTTTTCAACTTTTCCAATAATATCTCGTATAATAAAAATTTATATATATATATATATATTAGTAAAACCAAAAAATCTATATAATATAAACTGAAATGCTAATATTAAGTGTAGTTAATACCAAAAAGCAAACACTCATTAAATGGACCAACATCTTGCAAAGATGTGAAATCTCGAAATTGGAACATGCAGTGTGGAAAACCATCATCCACGATGGAGATAACTTTCGTATAGGAAGAAGAGATGAATTTGAACAACTGTTGGGTTGTTCTATATTTCATCTTATTATCTTGTATATCAAAAAATTGAAAAGCGTATAAACCACCTTCCACAAACGATATTAAGCTGCGAAGTTGTGGTTTGGAATGAACTAATTTCTTGTAAAATGCAATTGCGCGTTTGATTTGTATGCGTAGCATACGGATCTATTTATAAAACTGTGTGAAGAAAAATATTTATGGTATGAATTGAATTTTTGGATAAATTAGATTTGTTCTATTATATATGATTTATATATACACACAAATCTCTAAAATATATGTGAGAATATATTGTTGATGTGTGAAAATTAATGAGGATATCTATATCTATATATTATCTAATAATATCTAATAATCATATCAATTCGAAATTCCTAAGTGATAGTATATTGCAGGTAGTTTAGTATTGCGGGGAATATTTATATATGAATATTATGAGTAGATTTTTAGGTTAATATTTAATTAGATTTAGGTTAATTAAATTGTATATACATTTAATTAAAATCTTATATATAATTAAAATATATAATCTAATATTAATATTCATATATTAGTTCCTAAAATAAAAAGATATGGTGTATATGTGTATATATATATATATAATGAAATTTATCTATCATAATATCTATCACAAATAACATGATTTTATATAACATGTTATATTTAATCTTTGTAGGTATACAAAGATTTCGTTATGGACCAATATTTGGTCCATATATATGTCGGATATTTAATGTATATGAATATATTTGGTCCATATATATGTCGGATATTTAATATATTTGGTCCATTAATATTTACATTAATTTATATGAATTAATTTAGTTAAGCAAAATATATTATATAATTTTTCAGATTAGGGAAGTTATTTTGGGCGGGAAAAATTAGTCATTAACTATCTTACTTTTAGATATTATATAGATTAGAGGACTTGAATGGGCCTATGATGAGATTTGTATCCGTTTCTTCATCATCATCATCATCATCATCATCTTCTTCTTCTTCTTCTTCTTCTTCTTCTTCTTCTTCTTCTTCTTCTTCTTCTTCTTCTTCTTCACTTGGAGTTTCCTCAAAAGGTTTGCCTCTATCATTTGTTCTTGCTCTTCTTCAAAGTTGTGAGGCTTTTGCATCGATCGTTCTTCAACTTCATTTGCTGCCATACTGAACTCCATGTCGTAAGCTCTAGTGGCCAATTCCTTAAAGGTCTTTGGCTGAATCCCTTTCAAAATATATCGAAGACCCCAACACATCTTGGATGCACATTTCAATCGCTGAAGTTTCTGATAATTGATCTTTGCAATTCAGGCTCAAGTTTCTCCAACGGTTGATGTAGTCGATGACAGACTCTTCCTTTTGTTGGTTTATATTTGTGAGTTCAACCAAGCTAACCGTCCTTCGAGTACTGTAGAAGCGGTTAATGAATTCTTTCTCCAGTTGCCCCCAACTATCAATTGAATTTGGCTCCAAATCGATATACTAATCAAACGCGTTGTCTTTTAAAGAACGAACAAATTGCTTTACCAAGTGATCTTCGTATGTCCCAGTATCATTACAGGTCTCTACAAAGTGAGCCACATGTTGTCTTGCATTTCCTTTGCCATCAAATTGTTGAAACTTTGGCGGCTGGTAGCCATCTGGCATCTTTAAGTTGTCAATTCTTGGAGTATATGGCTTGTTATAAGTTCATAGTGATTTAAGACTCTCTCCAGACTTGTCTTTGATTGTTTCCAGTATTAAATCTTAGAGTTGATCGACTTGTATTGAGCTATCAGACGAGATTTCAATTTCTTTGATTGTAGATTTTCCACTTTTGTTGGCACGTAACTTTGCAGATATCTCAACTTCATTATCTCCATCTGTTTGCTCGCCACCAAAATCAACAATCATTCCTTTATTCAGCTTCAAGATTTGAGCATCCCGCTCTTGTATCCGTTTGGCAAGTCCTTCAACAAGTTTCGTCAAATTTGTAATTTGCTCTTTCAAAACTGTAGACATCTTGATGCTTGAGAAATTCGATGAAGAGAAGAGATGAGAGGTAGAGATAGTCCCACTGGGCGTGCCGAAATTTGTAACATGAATTTTTGCATTTAATTTGGTAAAACACAAAACAGTGTACAATAAAATGATTTCGGATCAAAAATATAAATTTATGGATCCAATCTCTATTTTTCCTCTGATTCTTCTCTTCAAAACTTAATTTTCAAACGGTCTTTAAAATCTTCAGAGTAAATTTGTCTCTTTGATTTTCTCAGACTTATTGTTTGAACTTGGCCTTTGAAGTTTTCGGGAAAGATTTGTATCATCGATCTTCTTTGACTTAGATCTTTAGTCTTGATAACGTTAACTCGGAGGGCCGACGTCTTGTTTCCGGATCAAACGCTAATTTCAGAATGAATCTGATGAAGAACGCCTTTGACTGCCTTGCTTATGGATCAAACGTCGTCTTCGGGATGAATTTGGTGAAGAACGCCTTTGAATGTCACAAGAACGCTTTGAATATCTGAGAGAATTTCACTTATGGAAGTTCTCAAATTCTTGAACTCTTCAAATGGTCTTGCTTGTGGATCAAACGCCTTCTTCGGGATGATTTTGGTGAAGAACGCCTTTGAATGTCACGAGAACACCTTGAATATCTTAGAGAATTTCACTTATGGAAGTTCTCAAATTCTTGAGCTCTTCAAATGACTTCTGGTGTGTTTTTCAACTGATATGGAGGCCCATATTTATAGTTGTAGGGAAAGAGATCTAGAGCTGATGTGACACTATCTAATTGACTGTTGGAAATTGATATATATCTTTTGAAAGATATTTATTTGTTGCCAAAGACTCTTGATGTTTATCATATAATAATATCTTTATTATTTAAATACTTTATCTAATTTTGGATTTCATAAGATTCCAAAACTAAATAAATATATAAAAAATAATAAAAATATTATATATAATATTTTAAATTTTCACTTACTACAAATGCCCCCTCGATACTTGTTCATGGATAACTTGTCGTTTGAAATGAATGAGTCTCGAAAAAATGATTAGATAGTTTAAACTCATATCAAGGAGTTTTGAACTTGGAAATAAGGCGTCGACCCTCCGAGTTAACGTTATCAAGACTAAAGATCAAGTCAAAGAAGATCGATGATACAAATCTTCCCCGAAAAACTTCCAAGGCCAAGTTCAAACAACAAGTCTGAGAAAATCAAAGAGACAAGTTTACTCTGAAGATTTCAAAGAGCGTTTGAAGATCAAGTTTTGAAGAGAAGAATCAGAGAAAACATAAATTTTGTAACATAAATTTTGTATTTAATTTGGTAAAACACAAAACGTGTACAATTCAGATGATTTCGGATCAAAAGTATTTATACGGATCCAATCTTTATTTTTTCTCTGATTCTTCTCTTCAAAACTTGATCTTGAAACAGTCTTTGAAATCTTCAGAGTAAACTTGTCTCTTTGATTTTCTCGGACTTGTTGTTTGAACTTGGCCTTGGAAGTTTTTCAGGGAAGATTTGTATCATCGATCTTCTTTGACTTGATCTTTAGTCTTGATAACGTTAACTCGGAAGGTCGACGCCTTGTTTCCGGATCAAACGCCAATTTCGGAATGAATTTGATGAAGAACACCTTTGACTGCCTTACTTATGGATCAAACGCCGTCTTCGGGATGAATTTGGTGAAGAACAACTTGAATATTTGAGAGAATTTCATATATGGAAGTTTTTCTCAAATTCTTGAACTATTCAAATGGTCTTGCTTGTGGATCAAACGCCGTCTTCAGGATTATTTTGGTGAAGAACGCATTTGAATGTCACAAGAACGCCTTGAATATCTGAGAGAATTTCACTTATGTAAGTTCTCAAATTCTTGAACTCTTCAAATGACTTCTGGTGTGATTTTTCAACTGATATGGAGGTCCCTATTTATAGTTGTAGGGAAAGAGATCTAGAGCTGATGTGACACTATCTCATTGGCTATTGGAAATTGATATATATCTTTTGAAAGATATTTATTTGTTGCCAAAGACTCTTGATGTTTATCATATAATAATATCTTTATTATTTAAATACTTTATCTAATTTTGGATTTCATAAGATTCCAAAACTAAATAAATATATAAAAAATAATAAAAATATTATATATAATATTTTAAATTTTTGCTATCTACACATGGTTTGCAGGCTATTACACATGGGCGGAGTTTACTCAGTTTGCATATCAGTAGCGGCTGCGGGTTATCCTCGACATAAAAAAAAAAATGAAAACTCTCACATATAACTATATGAGCTAAGCTTTAATCATCATTTTTCCGAAAAAGAGGAAAGGAAATAGTAGGGGGGAAATGGAAGAAATTTAACTAGTTCACACCTCAGAAAAGGGGAAAGGAAATAGTAGGGTGAAAAATGAAAGAAAGTTACCCAGTTCGTACCTCAATAGCGGCTAACCGGCTATGAGTTATCCTTGACATCAAAAAGAAAAATGGAAACTCTCACATATGAGCTAAGCTTTAATCATTTTTTTCCAGAAAAGGAGAAAGAGAATAGTTGGGGGAAAATGGAAGAAATTTTTTCGCAACTCTAATTCTTTGCACTAAATTTTACACAAAATAAGAATATTTTCTCTTAAATATTTCATTTTGCTTTATAATTGAATTATGAATATGCTTAATGATTTAGTATTTTTTTGAAATGATAATTATTCAAAATTAATAACTATTAATTATATAATTTCAATAAAATATAATAGTTAAATATTATGTACTATTAAAAAATTATAATATAATACGCTTGGAATAATAAAAGTACATTAAATGGTCATCAAAATCTTACAATTAGTGAAAAATATTACAAGACTACAACACTTATGAAAATACATATATTTTGGTCTCAATATTCATAAGTAGTATATTTTTGTCACGTATGCTCCACTAATGCATTTTGAAGCTCAATGTGGGCATCTTTGTTCTTGATTTCTTTATGTCGAGCAAGAAATTCATTGAACCTAACACTATCATTTGCTGGCTTCTCATTTGTTGCGAATTTGAGAGAAGAAAATATGATTTTATTCAAAAATTTGGATTCTATCTCCGATCCCACTACACGTGAATACATTTGCGGTGAATAAATTAGAATTATACAAAAAAAAAAAGCTTGTGAGTCTCAATCATCTCCTCATCAAGGAGAATTTACTCAATTCAATCAATCCAGATGTGAGGGACATGTGTTTAAGGATTCTTCAAATAATTTCGGTCAATATTATAACTATCTTAGAGGATCTAGAAATCATTTGTAATCAATGTATTTTTTCAAGTAGTTTTAGATATTTGTAGTGTGTTTTATGGATATCCCTATATATGTGCTATTCATGAATGAATGCTCTGCTTAATTTAATTAAGATATTTAATGTAAATTTGTGTTTTAAATCCTTTAATTTTTCAAACCTTAGATTAATAGTTTATATATTTCAAGTCTTGAATCGATAGAATCTATCTTTCAGAATTTATATCTATAAATAAACCATTTTTCGAACTTTAAATTCATAATTCTCCTAAAGTAAAAGTAGTGGTGGAAATTAGCAAGGATTATTTCAATTAATAAGATAGCAGTTGAAATAATTAGTACTTCAAATATAAAAAGTGTATATAATATGCTAAAATAAATTATTTCTTCCAAATGAATTACCAACGATCAAGTTAGAATTTGAAACTTTGAACAGGATCGAATAGCACAAGTCAAAAAAAAAAAATAAAAAAAAATTAAAACGAATATTATTGTAAAATGAATAGCACATATATAGGGATCGATATCCATAGCTATCTTACATTCTTACATACTTACGCGCTGTATATGATTACTAGCATTTCGCCCGTGCGATGCACGGAGGTATTATATTGAATAACATTAAGTTAATATTTGAATAGTGATTGCAAAATAAGATAATAATAATAATAATAATAATAATAATAATAATAATAATAATAACAATAACAATAATAATAATTAGTAAACGACATATTTTTTGAGAACATATTATCACAAATCTATATAAAAAAAGTAAAAGATATAAAAATCGGAGTAGTTTTTTGTATATAACATTCTTCCTTCATTTGTAATTAAAATTCATCATGACTAAATTTTGGAAATCATATAAACATTTACAATCGTCACATAATTTACATTATACGTAACAGATGCATCTGAAGTACTAAACAAAATAGGTATTGGTTTGGTAATGGTTGAAATGGCAAACTCGAATTTGACAAGAATCTCATTTTTTTGGCAGCACGAAGGGGGAATTGCCCCAAAATGATGGGGGTCAAGATACTATAAGGTCTAGGCGGCTGACTCAAGTACCCTCACACCACGTGAAATGGTCGCCAATTACATGGCTCACTCAACCGTTTAAAGGCAATTAGATAAACAAAACAATCAGTTGTGAATAGTGATCATATATTGTAAGTTTCACGTAGACAGACAACTAATTCAATCATGCCAATCAAATTTATTAGTGATGGTATCTTCTTTCTCGGGATAAAATATAAGGAAATGTAGATTTTATTTGTTTATTTATTTTTAAGTCAACTAAAATTATGTATTACTAATTAATGTTCAATCACTTTAATTAATGCATATATACAAAGATTACATTGAGTAATACATGAATATTTAACGAACGTTTATGATATGGAATAATTTTCGATTGTATATAATTACGCTAATTATATACTCTGTAATCTTTGTATATATGCATTAATTAAAGTGATCGAACATTAATTAGGAAATTATTCTAAGCAATATATGTAAGGTGTGTGCGCGCGCGCGCGTGTTTACTTTAGATTGATTACTATTACATAATTAGACTAATATGTATATGGTAATTATATATATTTATTAAGTTATTATATGCGTATCATATATTATATATATTTGGTCAATCATATCAATGCTATTATAGTGCAGTTTTTAATTTTTAAACTTAATTAATGTTTTAAATTTTTAAACTTAATTAATATTTTAATAATCTAGCTATGATAATCAAAGCTATATTATTTTAGAAACTTATAAACATGGCAGATTCCCAAATTTTATTGATCCAATTAAAGTAAAACAAACTCATAATTAATTAATCAATTATTCAAATATTAATATTAATTATATTTCTTAATTCAGAAATGTCATTTGAGCAGGAAAATGTAAATTTTTATTTGCACTCACGGTTTTGTTATTATATATTATATATAGATATAAAGCTAATTCAAGAGAAATCCCAATTTTGAAAATGGTTTCCTATTACATATATATATATATATATAATATTGATATCTATATTACATCTAAAAGTAAGATAGTCATTGTAAATAAAAAGAATAAATTTTCCCGCCTAAATCATTTTCTAATAATAGTGATATAATCTATATATACATGTAAATAACATGCAATTAAGTAATAAAAATTATGAACTAATTAATTATATAACACAAATAATAGAATATACATTTATCTTTTCATGGTATGTAATCTAGATATTTACCTGAAATTTGTGCATGTATCTTTCGGAAGGGGTTGAAAAGTTTTATTACTTTGTTAATTTTGCATCTGCCCATATTTAACAAATAACAGCTAACAATATCTATACAAATCGGTGAAATAATTTAATTTTGGTAATAGAGTGTATACTTATATGCTATTAGATTTAATTGATTATTGATTTAGAAAAATATTTAGAAGATTGTAATTTGTCATATAATCGGGAATTTCCATAATAATACATTAATCTATCATAATTGCATAGATTTCAAAATACTATATACTAATAAATATTATTCGTCTAATAACAGAAAGTACGCATAATATTTGAAAATCTAATATAATTATATTAATTATATGTTTCTATGATTATATCGATTTATTCCATAAAATCACCAACAATTTCATATAAATTTAATTAAATTTGTTAATCAATTTTTAACTCACCAATAATCAGGCCAATCATTTAATTGATTTGATTTGAAATAAATTTAAAAAATTGTCATATGTATGTATAGGAATCAATGTTTATTTAAAAATAAAAGTCATCAATTTTGTCTATAAATTGTAATATGATTGCCATTTCAAAGGCTTAAAAGTTTTTCATTTGTTTGTTTTTTTTTTGCATTAATATAGTTGTTGATGATATTTTTATTTTTTAATTTGCATGATTCAATTTTTTCAGTTTAGTATCATAAAGCAAAACTTTGAGAAAAAGGTAGTCATTATTATCTTTTAATAACAAGATCAAGATAATTAGTCTCATTTTTCAACTCGCAACCACAGACAGGTACATATTGAAGTTTTAATTTGTTCTATTTTTCAGTTAACGTTTAATTTGAAATTGAGATGCGTATGTGTTTCACAATTTTACCCAAATGAATTTAACCACGAATCTAATTTATGTTTTGTAGAATTGTTTGTCTAATTCTTCATTTCAACATCTTCCGATTCAAACCTAATGATATGTTTTTTGAAGTATAGCCAACTGTTTTCTTTACTTTTACAGTATTTATAATAATATTACATTTATAGAACAATTTTCTAATTTATGTGTATCTGATGGATATTTCTAGAAATTATACCTTATATTTGAGGGTTTATTCATATGGTTAATTGAAGATGGGTAAATGTAGCCGCAATAATTGTAAATAGGGAGAAGAATCTAAATCGTTAAGCTTATTGTTTGGTTGTAGTGTGAGGTATGAAGATGAAGATGGAGATGGTGATGAAAAGGAAGATGCAATTATTATACAAGATTGATGGAGATTTTTCATTTTAATTGACCATATTAAGTTTTGGGCAATATCAATAGCTTATTTTGTGTCACCTACATATTTTTGTTATTATCATTTTATTTATTTTAAAATATATAACTATTATTTGTATTTTTTTAGAATAATACGTATCGTATATAGTTTGTAATTGTTAGATCGAATGATGATAAGTTTATTTTGTTTGTTTAATATTAATAGGCAAATTTATACTTCAATTTATCTTTATGTTTTATGTTGTAAAATATTTTTTACTTTATCTTAATTAAAAATATAAAATTATAATTATCTTACTATATGTGCGTGTTTTACATAAATAAATTTATTGCTCATAGAATATATTGTAAAATTGATCTACTATTTGTAGAGATAAACTAATTTATGATAAAAAAAAAAAATCGTGCAAATAGAGATAAGAAAAAATCATGCATCTATAACAACAATTTCATGATACCATTCAACATTTTTTCTAAAATTTATGTAGTAACAATTTATCATTTATTTTTTTATCCCAAAATAAGGCATTAACGTTTTCTCTATATTATCCTTAAAGGAACATAATAATACTTATTTATAAACTTTATCATTTTCATAGTATAGGTGAAGAGACAATCAAATATTATAAATTATTAAATTTACAATATCTATTATTCAATTGTTGTTTTTATTGCATATTGCTCTTGTAATTTATTCATTTACATAATTTATCTCAAATTTGTTGTATTAATTACATTTATTTGTAACAAAGCACGCATTAAATATTTATCTCAAATTTCTTGTATTAATTACCATTATTGTGGCGATGAAATATAGGCAGTAGAGTCAACTTTAACAATCATTATATTTTATTAGGACTTTTTTTTTTGTAACCATTATATTATTGATTTTTTTTTTTACCATCATTACATTGCATATCTTACATTTCAATCCCAATCTAACATTATCTTAAATGACGCAACACTAACGTTTTCAAACTCCATTATTTAAGTTTGTTTTAAAACTAACATGATTCTATTAAATTTCATTTAAGTTATATTTAAAATGGATAATGGGGAAGTTATAAAGCTCATGATAGAAAAATCAATTTAAAGTCATGATTGATTTTTTAGATTATTGGGATTTTGTTATATGATCAAGCAGCATGCATAATTTCACATTTTTTTTATATTTGGCGAACGTAATCTTTTAATGATTAGAATAATAAAATTTATTGTGACATTTTAATAAGACGCTAAGTTTATGTATCTTATCCGTGCATCGCACGGGTGATATACTAGTTCATTATATATAAACATATAGATATATCGTACAAAATAAGTATTGTTATATTTTCGAGGATACTATTGAAATTGTTAGAGGTATCATATTGAAATTGTTGTTATAGATGCACGATTTTTTTATCCTCTACTTGGATATTATTAATTAGTTTATATATAATTTTTTATTGTAAATTAAATTAGCCAATATTAAATACACATATTTTTTTAATAAATAAATACACATATAACAATCCTAAAATTTATTTTATGGAGATAAATAGCTTGAAATTTTATGAGGATAATTATTATTTAATATTTTAGAGCATAAAATCAAACATAAAACATAAATCATAAAGTTAGATTGAAGTATAAATTTACAATTGCCGGAATTAAACAAACAAAACAAATTACGCTACACTATTCAAGAAATTTTTTTACAAACAACACTCATCATGATTCAATTTTGATTTGAATTTACATGTTTCAGTTACATTCTACTTCAAGGGTGGGTATGATTGACATATTCATCTCCGTCTTCATGCGTTCACACCATAATAAAAAAAATGCTCCACAATTTCACATTCTTCTCCCGATCTGCAGTTAGTGCGTTTACAATTCTATCTTCCTATGAATAAACCTCAAAATATACGATATCGTTCCTAAACATTCACATTGACTACATACAAATTAAAGTTGTTTTATATGCATATATTGTAAATATTGTAATAATAAAAACACATTTTTTTACTAAAATTAATAAACATACACTTAGTTTTGGGAGATCCACGCTGAATTGAAGAATGAGAGAAGCAATTCTAAAAAAGAATAAATTAGATTCATGGTTAAATTCATTTAGCTAAAATTGAGATACGTACCTCTATTTGTTTCATATTCATGGTTAAAAGTTCAGAGCAGACTGAGAAATTAAACAAAAATCTTCAATATGTACCTGTTAGTGATTGCGAGTTGATAAATGATATCAATTCTCACAATATTGTTATTAAATAGATAATGATTATCTTTTTCTCAAAGTTTCAATTTGTGATACTAAACTGAGAAAATTGAATCTTGCGAAATAAAAAATAAAATAAAAATATCAACAACAAGTATATATTAATGAAAAAAAATCTCTTTAAAGTATTGAAAAGAAGAATACAGTGCGAAAATGATAATCAATCACGTTCCTATTTATAGAGGAAATAACTTTTAAAAAAAAAAAAAACAATGAGTAAGTTTGAAATCAAATCAATTAAAATTATTACCGAAAATAATACTCACGAATAAGGAAGATTAATCTACCCTTTCATAAATGTATATTGATTAATTTGCAATATATTTTTATGGAAAAGTCGCAAAATCAATCCTTAACCTAATTCCAATCTATTAACATCTAAAACTCCAATTAATCTGTATCGATCGAAAAGTCAACTATATTAATTAAGGAAAATGTCTAAATATTAATTGATTAACAATCTTCATAAATTTAAAAAAAAAATTGTTCAACAATCTAGTATTATATTAACTACATATTACATAACTTAAAAAACGACTTAACTAAATATGTATATTATTCAATAAATATAATCTCGGCAGATAAATATAGAAAGGTGGATTTTGCGGATAATTACTTTAGGTTACTTAGCTAGTGTATCGAGAAAAACGTGATCACAAATCTTGCTTTCATTAATCTACATAATTAAAAATTATAATTTATTTATATAAAGGTTGGGGTCTAGTTGGTACTAATTAATAAATCCCTTAATGTTGTAATGTATTAATGATGATTGAATTTTTATTTCCGTAAAAGATTCCCTGCATTATCAACATGGTGCTTGAACAATAATTTAGTTAATATAAAGATGAGATCCTATATTCATAATGACATGCATAATGATAGATTAATATATAATATAAATAAAATAATATAATATATATTAATTATAACATAATTACACGTACAAAAAGTAACAGACTACATTACATATATTATATTAGGTAGGATAGTTTTGGTCTAAATAAAATCATATAATAATGTACATTAATTGTAACATAATTATGATAAAAAGTAATTAATTACAATTGAATTCTTAAATTATGGATAGTAAGATATTAAGGGATTCACCCACATTAGGCTTCCCTTGAAAAAAAAATAACGGTTATTATATTACATGTATATATTATTATAGGATAAATTGCCTTAAAATACATCAACTTTGACGTGTTTTTGGTTTTTCACATATTTTAAAAGATATAGTTTTAATAACATGAACTTAACACTTGTTTGATTTTTCCCATGATTTTCAAATTTCAGTCAATGGAAATGACTAGATTGTCGGAGATTTCCATGTATACATCTATGTGGGTACCAAATTACTTAAAATACATGAATTTTTGATCGATTTTGATCGGATTAGAGTGTCCGAATTTGAAAATTATGTGAAAAACCAAATAAATGCTAAGTTCATATTATTAAAACTACGTTTTTTAAAATGTGTGAAAAACCAAAAACACTTAAAGTTTGTGTATTTTAAGGCAATTAACCATATATTATATATATATTAGGTAGGATAGTTTTAGCGGGAAATTAAACCCTAAACTATCCTACTTTTAGATATATAGTAGGATATTATAACTAATTAAATAAAATTATTTATGAGGTGATTTTGTCATTTATATAACAAATCATTTACGTAATTAAGATATGATTTTCCTTATATAACAAAATCTATATTTATATAATTAGATAATTAATTAATGACTTCATTTAATCCACTATGGATTCGCAAATCAATATTAATATATTAATATATAATTAAGTGCATACTTTATAAGAAAAATGGATTTAATTAGCTTCATATTATATATGGAAATTCAGTATTAATATATATGTAATTTTCTTCGTCTATTTTCCTAAAAAAAATGCTCTGTCTATGATATATTATACAATTGTTCTCCTCGTAATCCAATATTAATGAAAATGTATAGTAATATATTTGCAATATATTGCTACAATATTCATGATTTTTGACATGGAAAAAATAATTACATAATATATAATATCACGTTTATGTTTTTGGAAAGTGAAAAAGGCGGGAAAAATGAAGATTTCTATTTGCGGTCACGGTCTTGTTATTGTATATTATATAGATTTCAAACGAGCAATCAAATCAATTTATCAATTTGACCTAATTATGAATTCACATTCGTGAACATGAGTAATACGTTACGCCTAATTTAGGCATCGAGCAGTCAAAATAAGTTTTACAAATAATTTTGTACTTCTTATTGGAACAATTCAAATTTCAATAATATTAATGCTAAAATGTATAGTGACTAAAAACAAAGAAAAAATATATCACTAAATTAAGATGGGTTAGAGTTACAGCAACCGCCAACCCCTGTTAATAAGGGGATGAAATTTCCTGTTATATTTTTTCTTATTTCACTCCGTGTTTCATTATCAAATTTATGATTTTAATAATATTTATTATAAAATAAAATATAATTATAACATAAATAATCATTGTCAATATTATCAACACAAAAAATGAATCAAAAATTATAAAACATAATTTTGAAAAAATCAACCATAATAATGAATTATTAATTAAAAATTAAAAATTAAATATTAAAAATAATTACAAACCCTAATTGGGTGGGGTGAATACTAAAAACAATCATAAAATTAAACTAAATCACAACAAAATAATAGTGAAGAAAAAAATACAAGAAAAAACCATAATTTAAAAATGTAACACGATATGTAACACAGAAAGTGTAACATGAAATTTCATGTGGTTGAAAAAGTTGTTACCTAGCTTAGGCGCTAGGCAATTAATAAGAGGTCTAGAACACTGATTAAGACATATATGGAGTTTAACTAACATATTAGTTTTATCTAAGTCATGGATTGTTGCGTATTAAGCTGCCTATCTAATTTGTTTTTCAAATCTATATTTTTAATTGGGTGCATCGATCAAGTCTAATAATTGAATTTTTTTTTTCACTCACACACCTGACTTGTGGTATTGAGGAATGAATTTTTTTTGAATTGGATTAAAATTATATACTATATGAAAAAGGAAAAAAAATAGAAATATACGGATTAGTTTTAATGTATGATTTTGGGATCTTTATAGATACTAAACCAATTATACTTTTGACATGATTAATGGCAGAATATGAATACGGATTAAGGAATGTTATCGACATATATGTATGTGTGTGTGTATTCCAATATTAATATTCGTTATAGAAAGCAAGAATAAGAATTTTCCTATTTTGCAATCCAAGTCTGATAAATCGTTGTGGACAATTCTGAAGCACAATAAAGCGCGAATATGCCAGAAAATCAATTAACTCAATCGTTTCATATGTGTATATGTATTGTATATTTGAAATTTATGTACATTATTTTCCACCCATATATAATAATATATGACAAAAACTTGTATGAGACCGTCTAACGGGTCTCTTACGTTAGACAGATCTCCCTGACCCGACCCGATTGAGACCCTACCCGGCATATATATATTAAAAAAAATGAATCACTCTCTCCTCTCTCTGATGCGATTCACTCTCATCTCTCTACACAATTCTCTACTCTCCTCTCTCACCATCTCCTCCGTCTTCAACCGCCGATTCTCCTCCCCCGTCTTCAACCGGTGATTCTCCTCCTCCGTCTTCAACTGGCAATTCTCCCCCGTACAACCGCTGCTTCTCCCCAACACAGGACCCTCCACGATCTTCTTCCTCAACCGCACCAATTATTGTGAATTATCACGACCATCGCCAAAGGAAGTTGTGCCACCACCATCACCAACTATCACGACCACCGGCACCGCAGTCCTATCCATAATCGGTGCTCTATTATCAACATCTTCGACGTGGGGTTCAATTCCTTATTGTAAGTTTATCTAATGCTTTTAATTTAGGGCATTTTAATTTTAAATAACAGAGAATCCTACATTGAGTTCATTGTGTTGGTCCTTGTTTATTGTATTTGGTTTAGAAAATCTACTGCGTGCTAGTTCGAACTCACGAAATTCAGGAGGCAATCATAGGCGAGTGTGGAGGCGAAGAAAATTGGTACGATTGTAAGCCCTAGATACGCTGTGTGTGTGCTTGTGTCGATGCTCCATCAAAGAATCATTTCATGTTCATTACTCGTTAATGTTGATTGAGGATATGGTTGGAGCAAATAGGGTTGCAAAGGGCACTTTATTGGCATATAGAAGCTCGTGTTGTCTTGGATCTTCAAGAACTTGTGAACTCTGTATGTAATTTTAAACAACACTGAAAATGTGATACTGCCTTTCAATTTTCGTAAGTTTTCTTGGTTTGTGAGGAAAAAGATGTGGTAATTGGAAAAGAGATTTCGTTGGTGGAAGTTTACATTAGGCAACTCTTTCAATTTAATTACTTATAGTGTGCTGGTAAGATGAGAATTTGCTTGTGTCGGTATGCTTGAATTTGAATTTTTGATTTTTTTCATTTTTATTTCCTATAATTCAGGAGAATAACCGTGAATTTCAATTTTCTATGATTGATGGTGATTTCCAAAAATTCGAAGGCAAATGGTCTGTGAAGTCTCAGAAAGGGTATGATATATTTTTTTCTTCTTTTTGATCATATCATAAGAATGATGAATTAATCTAATTATCTTTTGTATCAAGTGACTAATTGTGATTGTAAAAGATTTATCATGCGATACCGATTTCTTCATCTTTGAAAGAAGTGTTCCATCGTACCTGTCATTTTGTATAGTAACGAACATTTAAGCCAATATCTAATCCTCTTTCCCTGCTGGCTAATCCTACACTCACAACACTGATACACAACTTGTCACAGTGCTTCTGATGGCAAATAATATGCTTCTATGTACTAGCCTTGTGAGTTATAGTAATGAGTAATGAACATGAAATGGTTCTTTGATGAAGAATTATAAACCATAATTTAATATTGAAGTCTTGTGTGTTTGTTTGGAAATTTAGATTCCCAATTCTAGAAACATAGCTATTTGTGTTGAGATTTTGAAATTTAATCATTTAATTTATATAGTGTTTTGGGGTGATTGTTGTACCTCTGTTTCTAGCATGTTAGCAAGTGAATATAGTTGTTTTTTAAGTTTCTTGAAAACTTTTGCTGCGCATCAAATTCTCATGTCTTTGATGGTAATTCAGATCCATTTTCTCAACTATGTATCAATGGATTTAAATTTAGAGGAAGCTAGTCTCTTAAAATTTCTTATGAAGAAAACTGTCAAACATGACTTAATTGTTTTTGTACCACATGGTTTATGAATCATGAGCTTTTTCTACAATTGCATTTTCAGAAAATTATAAGGTTTGCTAACACCGTAATTAAAATTTGTTTTTTATCTTGAGATTTTCATTTAGTATATTTTCTGAATTTGTGTTTAGTTGTTGACACTGATGCTTTTATTGTATTCTTTGTAGTTGGATTTTTGAACAAATATTTTACTGATGGAAAGAATTAAAAAGAGGTTGCAACGACCTAGTAAGTCATTACCTGAGGAGAAGAAAGATGATGCTACCAGGTAGAGTTGTCAAAATGAGCTGAGTCCGCCGGACCGGTCCGTCCCCGCCAATTTTTTAGGCGGGTAGGACTTTAATTTTGAGGCCTGTTTTTCTGACGGGCCTGGGTGGGTAAGCCCGCGGCGGGGCGGGCTTTGGCGGGTAAAGCCTGCAGCGGGGCGGGTAGCCCGCCAGCCCGCAATTATATTTTTTTTATATATATTTTTATGATTTATATTTATATATAGTTATTATTTATTAATAATGGATAAAAAATAAATTAATATTTTTTACCCTAAATAAATCCCTAAGACCCTAATTGAACCAGCGTCGTTCTCGTTCTCGTCGCCCCCAGTGGTTTGAGACTTTAAATATTTGGACTAATTTATATATTTTGTTACTTTAATCATTTGAATATGTAATTTTATTTTGGTCCTAACTCCTAAGACTCCTAACAAAGTTTGACATATATTAATTATTTGACATATATTTATTCTCAAGGTATACCGACTCTGACTATTCAAAGGGCTTTTTTTTTTCTTTTTCAATGTTGTATTAATGGCTATGCCAATTAATTTTTTCAACAATTCATGTAATGCGATTGGAAATTCAAGTGATTAGTTATAAAGAAAAAAAAAGATAATAATTAACATAAATTAAACACTTTATGAGAGTTTCGTAAATAAGTTAAATGCTTAATTATAAATAAAATAATATTTTCTGAATTTTACATGAATAAATAAATAAAATGGAAGAAAGTAAAAAAAAAAATCAGAAAGCCGCGGGCCGGCACGCCAACCCGCGGGCTTAGACGGGGACGGGTAGGACCCTGTTTTTTCGGGCCCGCCCCTCTGGCGGGCTTCCCCGCCCCGCCCCGCCCCGTCTCGCCAAAAGGCGGACTTTCCGAGCCCGCCACCCGCCCCGCCCTGCCCGGTCCGTTTTGACAACTCTACTACCAGGTGTGAATTTTGGTGTTTCAAATTATCATGTTATTAGTTTTTTAATGAGTCTGTTGTATTTTTTGTGTTACAAATTATTTATGTTAGTAGTGTTAATTTTTCTAAATCATGTCATTTTTTTATTGCAGTGAGCATACAGAAACAGATGTTGACGTTGTACGAATATATAAGAGGCGTAAACCATCTGTTAAGGAACATAACGATAAAGATGTTGTAGTCAGGTAGTATATACATGCAGATACTGTATTTTTTAAATAGTGATACTTGACAGATTTTTCGTGATACTTTTATGTTAGTTACTGATATTTACATTAGTTTTTTATACTTATTTTTACCTAGTGATACTTTATGTTTATTTGGTGATACTTTTACATTCTTCATGTTTATCTTTACTTATGACTTAGTGATTCATGACTTTTATAAGTAGGGATGCTTATTTTTTAAATAGTGATACTTTTATGTTAATTAGTAATGTTTTTCTGTTACTTAGTCATACTATTTTACTTATTGTTACTTATTTTTACATTCATTGGATAGTGATACTTATTTTTACATTCATTTGACAGGGATACTGTATTTTTAAATAGTGATACTTGACAGGTTTTTAGTGATACTTTTATGTTATTTAGTAATACTTACATCAGTTTATTATACTTATTTTTACCTAGTGATATTTTATGTTTATTTAGTGATACTTTTACATTCTTTAGGTTTATCTTTACTTATGACTTAGTGAATCCTGACTTTTATAAGTAGGGATGTTTATTTTTTAAATTGTGATACTTTTATGTTAATTAGTAATACTTTTCTGTTACTTAGTCATACCATTTTGCTTATTGTTACTTATTTTTAAATTCATTGGATAATGATACTTATTCTTACTTAGTGATACTTTTACATTTACTTGGTCATCCTTTAATTTTGACTCGGTGATTCTTGAGTTTAATAAGTTGTGATACTTTATTTTTTAAATAGTGATACTGTTTTGTTTACTTAGTGATGTTTAACTTTATAATTCAGTGAGTTTTTTAATTATGTTATATTTTATCTTTTCTTAGTGCCTGTTTTACTTAGTGATCTCTTGTTCATCATTAGTGATACTTACTGGATAGATAATGATGCTCATATGGATTATTAGTAATACTTCAATGTTTTAATTTACTTTTCATAATGCAGTGAACATGATGATGAGGAATCTGATGATAGTGATGATAAGAATGCTGAAGATTCTTACTCTGAACATGAAGTCAAAACATTTTGTTACAAAGCATTTACTATTATATCCTTCATATTAATTTAATGCAAAGCATTTTGTTATAAAAATGTATTAAGTATTTTTTTTCATATTTTGATATCAATAATAATGTAATGAGTATCAAAAATAAAAAATTGATAAATTATATGTAATGTATCATTAGTGATGAAGAAAGTATCACTATGAATACCATTAAGTAACACTATTTACTGCATGATTTTTGAGTAACACTGTTTCATTTTTTTAAGTAACATGTTACAATAATAATGCAACATGTTACATGATTTTAACAATAATATAATAAGAAAATTACAAGTTATATGAGGAAGAAAATCACAGTATCAATATTGATGAATAAAGTATCACTGTGGATGCTGTGGAGTAACACTATTTACTGCATGAATAATTTAATGCAAAATATTTTGTTAAAATAATTTATCAAGAAATAATATAACATGTTTTATGATTTAACAATAATATAATAAGAAAATCACAAGTTATATGATGAAGAAAATTACAGTATCAATACTGATGAATAAAGTATCATTAAGCATCCGTGAAGTAACACTATTTGATAATCACAATTTCAATAATATAATATGGGATACATTTCTCAAAACAATCTGAATGCATTCTCAAAACAATCTGGAATTAGGGATTTTGGACCCAAACTCCTTTGAAATTGAAGTGCCACATGTATTCTTCTTCTTTTTTTTGAAGGTGCCCGTTGATTCTTTTTCTCCTACCATTTGTGGTTGATCATGCAAGATCCAATATTGGAATAGAAGAGCTTGAAGCATCCGTATCCACCACGGAAGACACTGTACTCAACAACTCTTCAACATATGCTATGACCTTGTTATGTACTCAACAACTCTTTACAAAATACTACTGAAGTATTACTAAATACCATAGAAGTATCACTACTATATATAAATATAATATAACGTGTGATGTGCACTTTTGTTGATTTACCGAGATAGAAAAAAATATTGTCAATAAATGTGTGAAATGTATCATTAAATACCATAGAAGTATCACTAGTGTACAAAATTCAATATATTCATGCGATTTACAGTTTTGTTGATCTATTCAGGCAGAATCGTAATTAAAATGAAGGATTACTATTACGATAGAAAGTATCACTAAATATTATAGAAATATCACTAATTTACGAAATACATTTTGCTGTTGATTTGTTACAAAATCAAAGAATAGAATTAAAGTACTACTTATTGTCAATTTGCAATATAACAGATTCATCCTCGTTGATATATGTTTTTTCTACATCTTCAACATTGTCTTCATCATCAAGTATAACAATATCTGAAATTTAGAAAATTTAAATCACTTTTAGAATTACTATAACACTAATAGATTACTAAATCAAAAGTTTAATGAATCAGTTCATAGTTGCATTTTATCGAACAGTTTGAATTTAAAATTTGATATACCTAATAATTGGTTAAAAATTGATACAAAATTTCAAATCTTCCAAAATAAAAACACATACCGGTTGTTGCTATTGTTTCTTCGCCGGAATTAAACAGAATTCCAACGGGAGGAAGATTACATACTTTTCTCAAATTATCAATTGAATCGTTCATGATTCGCCGGATGGGGAAAATCTATGCGCCATCGCGAGCTCGACAGAAAAACCTAGGCGGCGCGGCGATCTGGATGGGGAAATGTGGTCGGGACGTCGAGCTGGACGAGAAAATTTAACGGCGTGGCGATCTGAGGGAGAAAACCTAGATGAGATGGCAGCGAGAGATAAGGGAGAAAAAAATATGATTTTTTTTAATATATATATATATATATGACGGGTCGGGTCAGAATCGGGTTGGGTCAAGGGAGATCCATCTAACGTAAGCAATCCGTTAGACGGTCTCACACAAGTCTGCCCTATAATATATAGTACAAATTAAGGAGAAAATGGCGTAAATATATAGTGATATACGAAACTTTATTTATTAAGATTGGTGATGATCCATTTTAGACAATTAAGATTCGAAAGGAAAAGGATGGCCTGGTCGCATATATAATTGTCTATGCGCGTGACACAGGAGTATTAGAGTATATAGTTCTTATTCGATATTTGTGATTTTTCTACCGGGCTATTGGATTTAGGCATGCTACATCACATTTTACTTTCAATGGGATTGCCCTTTACTAATCATTTTATTCTAATCTATACATGATTAAAATCAAAATCTGTCAAAAGTAAATATTTTAATTAGCGCAATTTTATTCACAGTCCCCAACTTTCTCTTTATGGCCCCCTCAATTATTTAAAATATTAATATTTTTGGATAGACTCTTTTACCCTTGTAACCCCAGTATCTAGAAACCCTAGTAAAAAATTAAAATATCTTCAGATGTAGCCCCTTTCATTAGTTTATGTTCTTCTATTTCATCTCTTTCAATCCGAGTAGAATTGAAAAAAGAAGAATAGGACCTTTCGTCATTAAATTTTCCAGAGAAACTAAATTTGAGAAGCTACAAGATGGAGAAGATAAAAGTTAAATCTGCTTCTACCATTATTATTTGTCCGACTTTATTATCAACATTGTGTGTGATGTGTTTGTCATCCAACTTATATGAAGCAATTAAATCTCCAATTAACATAAGGAGAGAATGATTTGGAATAAGTGATTATTGTGGCTTTAGTGTTTGTTTAAAAAAATCTTCTTCAAACTTAATGAACGTTGAATGGGTTTTTTTTTTTCAATTCATACCAAATCAGCAGTGCAACGTAACTTCGAATATGATGGAGTAGTTTCCGTTAGATGCTTCAGTTGTTCTTTTAGCTTTGTTGTGTATTAAATTAATTTCTTTTAAACCTTTGACAATATAAATGTAAGATGAAAGAATGGGTATTCTATATTTCTATGGGTTTTCAACAAAAGAAAAGAAACGGGATTATGTGTGTAGGAGATTTAATTTAATAGGTTTTAAATTGTGGTAGTTAATTGAGGGATAAAAAATCTTATCGTATTATTATTTATATTTAATAAAATAATATGGACTATAAAGAGAAAATTGGGGATTGTGTTTAGAATTTCCCATTTAATTATCTTGTGAAATTCCATCTTTTCATATTTAGAAATTTGTGATCCACTAACTTGTATCATATTATTGTATTTTATTATTTATATTATCTAAAAACTATTTATAATTTATTAGATTATAATATATCTCTTGGTTATTACCAAGTCTTTTCTTTTCTTTTTTTAGGTAAAAGTTCAAATTTGATCATATTATATATTTTGTGTGCTAGCTAGAAATTAAATAAACTTTTATGTTAAAATCATGATATATATATAATGAATATTGAATCTTGTGAGACATGTCAAAATTTGAATCTGAACATCATCAAATATCAACAAAAATACAAATGTACCATTAAATATGAGTTTGAATAGTCAAATATTTGATTCGTAAAACGGTCTCATACAATTTTTTTTGTCTTAAGAATATAGACAGATATAGATATAGCATTGCACAATTAATGATTTTGGATAATAATTTATTATATAGAACATAGATATCCATATGGCTTCAATAATAAGTATTTGTTAGAATATGTTATATGTACTTTTATTTATGTGTTAGGGTATTTTAATCATTTCTTTTTCAACCCTAGTTCCCTCTTTTTAGTTTGGATCTCATTTAGTTTTGAGACTCACTTTTTGTCTCTCATTTTTTATAAGCTTTTGACATACTAAAAATATATAGTACGGTATTTCACAGTCTATGTTGATCGAATGAAGAATGCTGAAATGGTAGTTGTCTGTTTTTGGTGGCTGTGGTGGATTTTGGAGAGAAAGTCCCCTCATAATTAAATATGAAAAATGTATCTCTCCTCATTATTTCTTGTTTAGAATTTAGAATCAAATTTTAAAATATGTAAGGAGAAACATGCGATTTTTTTGGTGTTGGTCCGACTCTTGGAGTATGAATTTTATTTTTTAAAATACTAAGAAAAATCCAAATTTGATAACATTTCAAAAAATACTTAAAACAATTTTACTTCATGAAAGTAATTTTTCTTCAATTTTAACACGTATTCTTAGATTATTATTATTATTATTATTATTATTATTATTATTATTATTATTATTATTATTAATGATTATTTGCTCAATATTTGTATTATGTGTTAGTTGCTTTATTATTTGAGATTGTTTGTTAAATATTTGATTATGAATTTTTATGATTATAATGAAAGTGAAAAATTAGGAGTTTTGAATTTATTTTGTGATTTATGAATGCTGCATATTTATGTATTATTAAAAATGTTTAAAGTTGAGTTTATAAATGTTAACTAACATTATTAAAAATTAAGAGAAAGAAAGCAAGCAAAGAAAAGGAGTAGTGTCAGTAACTTAATTAGTTCGTTAATAAAAACAACATTATTACACTTTGAACTAAATTAAATATAAGTTACAATCACCCTACCATTATTCTTTTTATATTACACAAGCAAACTTGAAATTAAGAACAAAGTAATGGTTGCTAACTGTCATCCCTCCCCAAAAAAAAATTCTGGATGTCTCTCTATATATAATGTCAATCTTGGGCTTTGCACATTTTTTTTTTATTTTATTTAGGGAAAGATGAAGTAATTAATATTATTAACTAAACCGTGTGTCAAAAGTGACACAATATCGAAGTTATAAATCGAATATTGATGGACTTGGTTCTTTTTAGTCCACGCATGTGTATAATATTTGTAGTCATGCATTACAATTTTATAGTAACTCTTTGTGTTGATAATTTTCTAATAAATTTCTGGAGGAATTAAATTCTATTTTAAATTGGTCCCTAATTAAGATCTCTAGTTACAATCATATATATATATCATTGATTATTATACTATATATGTTTGTATAATTGTATATCTATCAGATGATGACTACTTGTAACATTATTTTATGATATTATGTTGTTGGAAATGTATAGTATTGAGTTTTCAAAGCTTTTGCTTTTAATACATACATTTAGTCTTGTAAAGAAACATTTTTAACATTTTGTTCGATGCATTATTGTGTGTGTTCTTATTTTATTTTAGTGATACATATGCTAAAACTGTTATAATTAAATGCTCATAAGAAGTTGTGAAGTAAAAAATGTAAATAAAAAATCAAATTAAAGGCTTTAAAAAAAAATTGGAGCATGCATCTTCCTTAATTTGAGAGAGAGAGAGAGAGAGAGAGAGAGAGAGATGTGCTTCTCATTTATGAATTAAGGTAATTAATAGTAGAAATATAGAGCAGTCACGAAAGCATGAGATGGCGAAGGAAGTCATCGCAAATTAAAAGTCTCAATTAAAAACTAATAAAAATATATAGATATTTGGAGTTTGGTTGGGCTTTGAATTACTTAAAAGTAATTAGGATTCAGACTTTTTCTTCGTTAGGTCAATAATGCTCCCTCGATCTGCTATTTTTGTGAAAACCCTTATTCTCAATAAAACTTATATACACCCACTCTGAAATTTTACTCTCTTTCTTTCACCTTAACTATAAATTTCGAATGTAAAGGCTGCGATTAAATTTTATTAAACTCTTTAACAAAACTTAAAAATAAATAGGTAGTTTACTTCAGTCATTATAAACCATCAGTATCACCCCTAATAATTTTAATTTTTTATTAGCTTTGAGCAATACTATATTGTGAATAATACGAATTATATAAAACTTTATTATACAAATTCTCAAAATTTATAAAATATAAGTTCAATGGGATGGATTACAACCAAATTAAGTTTGAGGAACACTTTTACGAGACTGTCTAACGGATCTCTTATGTTAGACGAATCTTATTTGATCCAGGAATTAAGATGACCCTCCTTTTTTCTTTTCGTTTTAGTTTTTTTTTTCATATTTTTATAAATATATATTTAATATTTTAAATTTTTTTATCGGGCGTCTCGTACAGTGAACTCGCCTGACTCTAACACTAGAACTCGTGCACTGCGTTCGATAATTAATTTTTTTGAAATAAATATATAATCTAAAATAAAATTAGTGGACTCTAAAATTAAAAAGAATTAATTTAATTTTTTTATCCGACGTCTTGCGCAGTGCACTCACCTGATGCTAATATGTGAGCTCATGCACTGCGCTTGATAATTTATTTATTTTTTTGAAATAAATATATACTCTAAAATGGAATTAGTGAATCCTAAAATTAAAGTGCATTAATTTAATTTTTTATCCGGCGTCTCATGTAGTGCATTCGCCTGATGGTAATGAGTGAGCTTGTGCACTATGCTTGATAACTAGTTAAGATGAAATAGATAGTTTAAAAAAATGAAATTGGAAGGAAAGGGAAAAAGTCTAGAGGAAAAAAAAAATGAGAAAGTGTTTAACCACGAAAGGAAAAATAACCTAGGAAAAAAAGGGAAAGGGATGGCGCGTGTGATCCACGCGTCGCGTGTTGGGCACAGGCGCCAGCACTGCTGGGCTTGATTGGGGGTGGGTCTGGGCTGATTTTGGACTACTTTGGTTGATTTTGATCTGATTTGAGCCATCTAATAAATTGTAATTCGTTAGATCATTTTATACAAATTTTTGTCATTAAATTTTAGGGTTAAAAAAATGATATAAGACAAAATTTAATAGTTGACCACAAAATTGCTCTTACTTTTTTCTTTTCCTTCACTTTTCATCTCACTAAAACATGGAGTACTTTTTTATATTTATAAAAAAAATGTATGTTTGAATTATAAAGTGCCGATTCTGCCCTCCCTGAGAGGGAAATAGACGAATCTAAGACTAAGAGCCATTGATTAAACTTGATTATAAATCTTGTTTTTTCCTGTAAATGTTTGATATGAAAGGCTTAAAAATAAGGATAAATTATATAATTTAACACAACGTTTATACGTGTTCGATTTGTAATCCACGTATACTGCTACTTTCGGTGACCTAAATGATATTATTATATAGATTCACTATGTACGTCAAGATTCTCCATCAGTTTGATTTTCATAAAATATTATTTTATGTATGATTAATATTGATGATGTTACAATTATAAAAAATAGTAAAGATTATGATATGAATTATAAATATTTAAACGTTGTGCGGAAATTGTAAAATAGTCTAAATGTTGTGTTAAATTATGCAATTAACCGTAAAAACAAAATGATCAATCTTGTCAAAAGATGTGAATTCCGAAAAAAGATAATATGTGGTTGTGAAAAAATATTAGAAAAATAAAAATGAAAAAGAAGAAAACTATTAAATTTTCCCTCAGCGTTTCACAGTTGGATTCCTTGGTTGCGAAAGCGATTTATCTTTGCGTGAATGATTTTGATTAATACAACACAATGCGAAAGTAATTAAGAGATAAAATACCACATAAAATGAAAGATTTGATTGGAGGTTTGGGGCTGCTTCTATTCATATTCTTTGTGAGAATCTGAACAGTCTAAAATCTATACACGTGTCATTTTGGGTTCCACCAATTTATTTAAATATTTAGCCACGTATGAAAAATAATAAATACAGAAATCAGACGAGTGACAAAGAAAAACAGATTGATATGAATTCTTAATGGACTTAAATTTAATTTGCTAAATATATTTTCTACAGAGTACCATTACATTTACGAATTACAACTTGGATAAAAATTCAAATTCAGTTCTACCATATTTCAAGGATAAGTGGTTAATAAATTAAATGAATGGATCCAAAGGTTTCTCGTTTATCCATTAAAAAGAATTTATCTATCTAACCCAAAATCAACCAACTAAAATGAAAGGATAAAGGAAAATATTATTACATAATTTTTGGCGTGCAATCTCAACATTTTTCAGATCTCTGTGATCATTTTTTCTTTAATTGAACATTGGTCATCACGGTGCGGTGTGAATAACTTTTTTTAATATGTTCAGATTAAATTGACACTTAATGGTTAATGAATAAAATGAAAACTGTGGTTGTTGACCTGAAATTTGGTATGCGATTACTTGCAATTTCTCTTTTTACTGATTTATTATCTAAAAAGTAATTTTCTCAATGTTTCTATAAAGTATTTCTTAAAATAATAAAACTTTAAAGTATTATGCATTTATGCTATATAAAACATTTGTGTATTTATACATGATTGAGTAATTGACACAAATGGCTAATGTGTTTAGTTTCTTTATCTTAGTTTGGATGGAATTCTCTGCTACATTCTACACAACACTTTATGCTACGCATTTAAAAATATTGATTTTTTAGTCCCTTTTTATAAAAAGGGACTAAAAAATCAATATTTTTAAATGTGTAGCATAGAATGTTGCACATAATACAGCAGAAGATTTTATCCGATCTTCGTGATATATTTAATTCTTTATATACTCCCTAAACTTCTGTTTATCATTTTAGGATTTTCAACATAAAGATATAAATATTTTAATAAATATAAACATTCCTATAAAATCCTATTAAGATATATTTTCCTAAAAATATAAAAAAAATTATCTCACTAATATTAAAAGTAAGAGATTTTGTGAGAATTTGATACAGTTAAAATTGGTAGTGTAAAGCCGAGGCAAGCAACAGAATTATTTATAAGGTACAAAACCTAAAACGACGAATAAAAACTTACGCAGGAAATAGTACATAAATTAAGGATGCCAATTTCGAAGGTTTTACACTAACAAAGACAGTGCAGTTTTTATTTGAGCCCATGCCCAATTGTGTAGGCACTCTATTTATTATTTCTAATAGCGTATAGCCCAAATCAAAATGTGCAATAATTTGCATGTTCAACATCTTGAATTATTCAATATCCCCAGCAAAACAAATGTGCACAAAGAAACAACTTGACACAAGAATCAAGGGGAAAAGAGACGTATAAATCCATCACAAACAGAAGACATAAAATTGCAATTTATCCAATACAAAGTTGAATTAAGTGTGGCATTGTTGGTAATTAAACACAAGAGAGCAAACAGGGCTTCAACAACAAAAAAATCTGATCACGCTGGAGCAGATACTTCCTGACGAGTCATCAGTAATACGCCTTCCGAGGATTGTTCTGTAAAGAAGAAGGCTCATATGAGATACAGCTCTAAATAGAACATGAATGTGCACCAAAAAGGCCAAACAAATTCAAGAAACCATACCAGAGGATTCGGTCTGTGACGATAGCCAAGCATCATCCGCTTCTTATACTGCTCATAAATGTCGTCATCAGCGGAAACTTCACCAGGAGCATGTGCACCAACACCCAAGTTATCCTTTTTCACATCTCCTGCCATAACTGGAGTTGCAATCCCACTTTTGGAGCTACCCAGGCCCTCACCTGCAGTCGCACAATCAAGTTACATGTGAGAGATAATTACATTTGTGTGAAATGATCAACATTGGGCATTTCAGTTCACCATTAATGTATAGTGTTGGTATGATCAGATCTCTTTACCTTCCTTCCAGCCCATTTTAGACAGGAGCCTATGACCAACATTATCAGCCTGAATTTTTGTCTTATCTGCATACTCTTTGGAAACTTTCTGGACAGATGCATCATTACATGCTGTCATAAACTTCTCGAGTTCTTCTAGAGGAATATAATCACCCATGTGATGCCCTTTCTTCGAAGCTGTGCAAGCGTGCATTGAAACATGAGAGAAGTTGCACACAAACTAAAAGAAAATGGGACTTCAAATGATACCTAAACTCACAAGGGCCACAAAAAAAAGGAACTTGATGCTAAAATTAAATTGTTTTTTTTTTGTTCTTTTTTCATATGAACGTCAACCTTGCAGTTGCAGGGATGCAGGTGGGGGCATCTCATCCTTTGAGGATTTTGGAGGCCTCAGCTTCTCTTCTTCCGCCGCCTTCTTCATGTAGTACTCCATCATTGCTATAGGATCTGAGCCAGCTGGGGCACTTGATTCACCTTATCAATATTTGACAAACACGGGATACCAACGTTAAATGCCAAACTAATGTCGCAATTTCAAAGAGTGGTAAACACTCCACTAATGGGCCACATAATAAACTCATCTCACAAGAAATTACTAATTCGCTACTTAATCCACCTGTTCTTATTAAGAATCTAATAGTGGGCCGAAACCACAATGCTTCCCAATTTTACTACAAAAAATTACATGTCTGCATCGTATGGGGTTTCACTTCATAAGTAAAAATACATCAAAGTGCAACACGTGGCTCAACACATAAGATCATTATGACAGCTTATATTTTCTCTTGGGATTAGAAAAAAATATCCAAAGGAAAGCCTTAAAAGCACCTGTCTATCAATAGGTCAGAACTGTTAACATCCTATTTCCAATACAACCCTGAGAGCAGGCTTTTCAACAGCATCATATATCATTCCATGCTGATACAAACTTAGATCACTGAAAACACCATAACATACTTAAAATACAAAAAACAAAACAAGATACCATATCTTCCAATTGTTGTTTGTGATGATGCATTTGTTGCTCCTCTATTCTCTGTGGTTTCATATAAGGCTGAAGCTGGAATTTGATATTTAGAATGCTGATGTTGTGATCTCTGGGAACTAGTCACTGGATTGGGAAGTGCAGTACCTATATCACCATGAGAGGGATGATTAAAAAAGGGATATATATATGTGTGCGTGCATACTTGTACAGTCATTGAAATTACAGAAAGAATTCAGCTTCCTGCACACAATCTTTAAATTTGATTAGTGGCTGAACTATGTAACAAAAATTTCTGTGCTTGGACAAAATCATCTGATTCAGCTTACAGTTAAAAAGCATTAACAGAAGATCTTATCCCATAGAGCATGACATGGTCTAGAAATCAACAGATGCTAATTGTTTGCAATAAGATGTTTCCAACCAAGAACATAAGAGAAAAAAATTAACAGATACTAACCACTCTGCGATGCTAGGGAATCTCTGGTTTGGGACAATGCCTTTTCCTCTTCACTGAGTCTATATTCATAATACTTGTAATCTGAACAACTTTCATCGAACAAAAACCTGATTGAGACAAAAACAATAAAGATCTTGAGGCTATAAGATCAAGTAAAAACGTCTGCAGCAAAAGAAAGATTAATAACACATAGAAACCTTCCCTAGAGGTAAGAAGCGTCTATCATCAAATATGAGCTATTGAGCCAATAACAAGTATATACATAATAAAAGAAAAGCAAAACCGATCTGGCTCAGCCTCATGAGTCATCCATAATCAGATATAAGACTCACAAACATTAAAACATATAAATGCAAAGACACACCCCCAACTAGAGACTGAAATGCTCATTATTCTAGTAATTAATCATCAAGACCCCAAGAATGAACCGATGTTGAGTATCTCATTAAGAAATAGGAATAAAAAAATTCTACAACATGTCTAAACATCATGATGATAAGTTTTGATATCTTGGATTTTCAGGAACTTTCTAGTTACAGGGAGTTGTTTCAAATTAGGCAATACAAAACATCATTAATGAATAATATGCTGAACATAAGGAAAGGTAACAATTACAAGAGTAGATGATCTGCCAAAAAAAATATAATACTGGTGAAAGAGAAAATCTGAAAATATAACAACCAAAAATGTTTAAGATATTACAAAAAGAATGCAGTAAGGCCAGTAATTGACATGTCCATTATAATCTATCCAGAAGGCAAACTATATAGAGAAATGAAGAATACATACTTGAAGGGAGTGTCTCCTGGGTTTTTCTGCCTAGTTACATGCTCAAACTGCCTTCCATTCTTGGCTACAAAACTTGCTAACTTGTCCGCAACTTTCCTTACTGTAGGATCACTTGGGGGAGACGGTGCTGCATTTCACTTAAAGAACTGATTAATACCAAGTGAATGTAAATTACTCTTGCAGCAGGCGTGCCACATTTTCCAAATCTTTCAGTGAACATCTCTTTCCACCAATGTTGATAGGGACTTATGCATAAGCTGCACTCATCAGATAAAAAGTAATTCAAAAATATTTTGCCCTTACTCCACCAGCTTGCCCAAAAATTCCCAAGATTCTATAACCAAGAAGGACAAGATAAAGAGGCACAAAGAGCACTTTGACACCAATATTTCAAAATGAAGGTCTAACTAACAGTTCAGGGAAACCAGGTGCATCATGGCTCATTTCCAAGTAAATCGGAGTTTCAGGCACAAACTGGAAGGAAGGAAGGAAGGAAGAAAGAGAGGGCAACACTTCCAAGTGAATTAGACATATTAACGCAAGTCTGCCCACCTAAAAATTAGAGAATCAAGGGAATCGACTCAAAGATGATAGAAACCCATGCACAGGTACAGTCAAAAGTCAAACACTTCACAGGACATGTACAGGTACAGTCATAAGTCAAACACTTCACAAAGGATATAATGAGAATGATCCTGAGAAGCAGCTTCCAAGTGGAGTAATAAACAACAGAAAACATGATCCTGCTTAACTTCATTCTCAATTCGAAGTTATATAAAAGATGAACAAAAGAAGTAATTACCAACATCAACTTGTTTTGATGACTGTTCAAAAGTATTAAGATGGCCCAACTTCTGCCGCTTCATTGGTCCATCATCTGAGGAATTTCCAGCATCCTTATCATCTTCATCTTCATCTCCATCTTCCTCAAACTTTACAGGTGTGACGAGTTTTGGTTTTTGCTTCAAGCTGAATGCAAGTTTTCCACTTGAAGGAGCTTGGGTTGGCTTCCGAGAGCCATTAGACTTAAACTCTAGGGATGTCTTACTAATGACAGTCTTTGGACTGGATGTCACCAGCGTACTAGAGCCGGACCCAAATTTATCCAATACTTCAGACTTCTTCTCCTTCTCCTGTTGAAGCTGTTTGAACCTCTCCATGAAAGATCCATCGTTAACAAATAAGCTAGGATCGGTTGCTTTATCCATTGCCTAAACACCAAGTCTGGCTCAATGTTTACAGTTAGCCACTGCTTGACAGGCAAGCTCAAAAAAAGTAGCATTTTAATGTTTCTATATAAAAAAAAGCTACACTCTTGGAATTAATACAGTAGCATTTCCATAATGAGCAGAAAGTTGCATAACATGGTCAGCAAGAAGTAGGACTTAAGCGGATGAATCTGTATAATGAACAGTTAAATACATATCTGTTTTGATAACAAATGATAAACGGCGCATTCTGGAAAACTCCTACAGTCACCAAGGCAAGTGAAGTATAGAAGAAAATACAGCATCCAAACTCTAGATTATTTTAAATTAATCAAATACCTAAAAAGACAACCAGTGACTGTAAAATTGTACAAATCAGAATAAAACTTTCATGCACAAGAGATTGCAAACATTCAAAGAGAACTATAAGCCTATGAGATAAAATAGCTCATACCGAAGGTCTACCTCCAAAATTGTAATAGAAACACATATGGAAGCTCAACTAATACAAAGACTTGCCTACGGCGACAATGACCAGCATGTCCACATCCAAAGAAATAAGAAGATTAATTGTGAGAACCATGAAGATCAGCTACAGCAAATGAATAGCAGCAAGAATTTCCCCTACAAATTTCATGATAAGCCATTTTGAAGTAATTTTGCCTCTGTTGGTGGCTAGAAAGCGGTAAACGAATTTAAGGATCAAGAAGAATCCTTAAAGGGGTAGATAGGGTAAAGTTCAGATTTTCATGGTGGGTCAGAAATTCCAGGTTTGTTTATTTATTTATTTTTTTGTTTCAAATGATTCCAGATGTTGGAGTTGTATCTTTAGCCAGGATGTTATCATTCTTTCGGGAATTATTCATTTCTAATAACACGTCATTTTTTTCAAACAATATCTTGTTTCTTTCAAAAGAGTAACCTTCCCTCGATAAACCAAGAAAGGGATCTAAAAAAATCACTGAAGAAGTAAAATCTTGGCATGAACCTAAAAGCAAGGCGAAGAGGGTATTGACAAATTATTTTGTTCCTATTGGTTTGCAAACATACTTCTGTTTAATCAACTCCACATGGTGCAATCAAAGACAGTAGCTACTGGAAAAATAAACCTATATATATATATGAACCTATGTAATAAAACATAGAATCGGACAATACCCGATCAACCACTTTAACGCCAACAGATGAGCTACATCAAAATCCCTTAAAACGATTGAATTGACCCTTACCCAGAAAACAAGATTAAAAATCAAAATATTTAAAGGAATCACGCTGAGATCGTGTAATAATCAAGTCAACAATTCGCCCTCAGCCCCCACCCAAATTCGAAGGAAATACCAAAAAAAAAAAAAACAGTGGATTATGTATACCAATTGAAATAGAGACCAATAAGAATATGAAAAAAATAAACTCTACAAACAGCATAAGAAAATTCATATACATTTTTAGTACCTAATTTACAATGAAGAGGAGTAATCGAAGCGCAATCGATCGATAGTGGAAATTATAGCGGAACCCTAAATCAGAAATCGGCGAATGAAATAATTTGCAGCATCCTAGTCTGGTATATTTAGCAAAAGGGCAAGCTGCAAAGCAAAACCCAAATTCGTTTACCGATAGAAGAAAAATTGAGTGGTGAAAGGAACCACGATTTATAATATTTTGTTTCATTGTTTGCATCTTCCACGACTTCACTAAAATTATGTCGGTGCCTCAGGCCACCCAAACGATTCATTGAATTGACTATTCTGCCCCTCATATTTTCCATTTTTTTTTCATTTACTTACTAAACTGAATTTTAGACGATTATACGAAGTGGGTGGCGGATCCAAATATAAATATTTGGGGTGGTGATATTATAGTTGTAGTGGTCATTTTTCGTCAGTCTGCTATGATGGTCAAGAAGGTTGAACGTCGTCGTTCAATTAGTTTTCAAATAGAACCGTTAAATTGAAATTTGAATGGGCGATGACAGTTCCGGTTTATCTGGAAAGGTTGACGGGTTCAAAGAAGTCGGCACGTTTTTCAACGGCCTCCGCAATTCGCGTGAACCCTAGATGCTACCTCCGTCTATAATAGGAGGTCATCCTCCTCATTCAGCGACTACACAGACATACCACAAGTTTTATCTTCTACCCTAGAACGTACTAAACATCGTATTTCCTTAGTTCGATCTCTCGCTGATGATCTAACCGCAAAAGCGAAGTTCCTACGTTTATTTAATTTATTCCGTTTTTACCGCATTCTACCTTCAGTTCTTTCCTGATTTGAGCGTCGGAGGCTCAACGACCATCACCGCCCCGACGGTCCTTGGCTCTTACGGTGTTTTTCCCTGTTTCTATTTTACAGATAAGTCGCTGCTCCAGACTAAATCGATAATTGTAAATTTTTGGATCTACAATTTGCTGCCCATCGTGGGACAACGATCGTATTCGTGAAACGAAATAGCAATGCCTAATGAGAACCGTAGAGAATGAAAAGGACCCCAGCAAGATGGGAGAACCGCCATGCCATCGTCTGATGTTGATTTGTCACTCGCTAATGTTCTGGGGAATATGCAGCATCAAATGGCGAATATCACTGGGGAGTTGACACTTCTGAGATCAGAAAATGCTTCACTCCGTAGTAAACTTGAAGATCTGGCTATTAATGATAGTGCACGCCATCAGAACTATATCAAACCCACCAATCTGTTCAACGAACCAAATTTGGTATACTCTGAGTGTCGTCGTTTTGCTACTTTTACTGATCCATTTAATGTAGGTACTAGAGCTATCAAATGGGTCGGGACGCGTCCGGCCCGAAACCATTTCGGGCCTAAAAATTTGAAGCCCAGCCCGACCCTAAGGTCAGGCCGCCCTTGGGCCTAAAGCTAAAATTCTGTTTTTCAGTGGGTCGGCCCGGCCCATTCGGACTATTTTTTTTCGGGCCGGCCCGGCTCGAAACTATTTCGGGCCTGTAAAATCGTGGCCCAGTCCGGCCTAAAATCGAGCTGGGTCAGGACGGCCTATCGAGCCGGGCCGGTTTTGACAGCTATAACAGGTACTAGTGCGTCAGCACGGAAGGTATACGTTAGGCATCAAATGTAGGAGAGCTCGCTAAGGCCACCCTCAGGGTTTGAGTATCATGCCTCTGAGCAGGAAAGATTCGATGTCAGGCCCTTGAGCAAGAGAGGGTTGAACAGCAGTGCGCTTCAACCAGAGATTCGATCAGAAAAGGATTGATCATCTAAGTAAATTGGAGCAATGACTGCTGATATCGAGGCAATGATAATGTGAATTCTGAGTGTACCTCTACTAATCTGCAAGGCTGTACCAAATAGCTTTGCCAACTCACCATTCGTAGACGAATTGGGTTAACAGAGATGCCTTCGAAGTTCACTTCTCATCTATGAAGTTGTTCGAAGTTCACCTCTCAACTATGAAGTTGTTCGATGGAACTTCAGATCCAGACGATCACATAACAGAATACAAACAGAAAGTTTTCATCGCAGTAACACCAAAGTACCTCAGAGAAGTCTGCATATGTGCAAAGATTTTGGGTCAAGCCTATCAGGAGCTGCACTATAGTGGTTCACAAACCTCTCGAACACTTCGATTGGATCATTTGCTCAACTCACAGACCTTTTTGTGGAACAGTTTGCCAGCAGCCAAAAAATTGAAAAATATTCTGATGACCTCTATGCCATTATCCAATACCCAAATAAAATACTTAGGAACTGCGTTGCAAGGTTCAATGGAAAGAAAAAAGAGATACGTGGTTGCAATGTTGACACCGCCATATTAGCCTTCAGAAAGGGGCTTAAGAGGGATTTAGATCTCTACAAAGAACACACAAAGTACATGTGCAAGACAATGGACGATATTTTAGCGAAGGCATGGGCACAAATTAAGTGGAGAAATACGAGGACCAATATTATCGACCCAAGCTAAGAGATCGAGATGACAGAAGAGACTCTTATAGAAACGATAGAAGAAGGGTCGACCATTATCCTCGCAATGATCGCTACAAATCTCGGGGTCGAGAAGATATTTTAAATTCGTATTATCGATGCTTACCAAAATACAACCTATGCATCACACCCTCAGAAAGTTGGTAATGCCTTGAAGGAACTTGGTAGTACAGTGAAGTGGCCACCTTAGATGAGGAGCTCAGATCATGAACGTGACAGAACAAAATACTACGAATTCTACAAAGATCACGGCTACAAAACAAATGATTGCATTGCACTATGTCACGAAGTCATCAACTTACTCAAGTGAGGCTATCTGAAATACTTATTGATCGATAAGAAGAAGCAGACATTCAGCAAAAATAATGAGAAATCGAGAGATCCACCAAAACCCCCACCAATCGAACATGTGGTTAATTGCATAACTGAAAGATACGAGGTTAGCGGAGTGTCCCAAGCATCAACAAAATGGCACTGCAGATCTCTCAAGTGCACATCCATGATACCAAATCCCAATGCAGAAATGGAGCTCATGACTTCGAGTTTCACCACCAGTGAAGTTTCTGAACTCTCACACCCGCACCACAATGCACTCATGATTTATATTCTTATTTCTAACTGTGTGATCAAGAGGACTCTCATCGATGTCTAATTGTGTGATCAAGAGGACTCTCATCGATGGTGGTTGTTCGACCAATGTTATTATCTTATCTACATTTGTAGGTCCCCGAGGCCAACATCGTTAGAAAATCAATGACCTTAATCGGGTTCAATGGTGAGCACAAAGCCGCCATAGGCAAAATTGCATTATCTGCATACAGAGAATGGGTCAAGATACACATCAAATTTCAAATCATTGATACGAGCTAAATGATGTACCTTCAACCTACCAACAAGTCATACGTTTCCTAATCCCGTAGGGAGTCAAACAAATTAATGGAGAGCAAATTATGTCAAGAGATTGCTATATCTCAGCTTTTAAGACTAACCACGTGCAGGTATATGAGGTAAATAAGATTGATGAGGCATCGACACCAAATTCAAAGTACGAACATAGAGAGAGCTCAAATTCAAAATATGAGCACGGAGAAAGTTCAGGGTCAAACTCCTATGTCGAACCTAAAATGGAAGACCTCGATGAAGTACAGATCCATCCTGACTATCTAGACCATGTCATTCAAATAGGGTCGAGGTTGATCTCTAAAATGTGAGCGAAGCTAATTGCATTTTTATCAGAACACCACGACTGTTTCGCATGGTTTCGCGCCGACATAACAAGTATCGATCCTTCTATCATAACTCACAAATTACGGGTAGATCGTAATCACACACTGATCAAACAAAAAAAGAAGAAAGTTCATAGTAGAATGAGATCAGACGATAGAGAAGGAAGTCCAGAAGCTAATCGATATAGGGTCAATTCAGGAGGTGCAGTACCCTGATTGGTTAGCCAACATTGTGGTAATAAAAAAGAAAAATGGAAAGAACATAATGTGCATCGACTTCACTGATCTCAATAAGTCATGTCCAAAGAGAGAACAGAAAATTCCCACTTTCTCACATCGACACGCTTGTCGACGCAACAACAGAACACGAAATAATGAGCTTCATGGATGCATTCTCTGGGTATAATCAGATTCTTCTATATCCGGATGATCAAGAGAAAACGACGATCAAGAGAGATTCTCTTGGCTCATTTTCAATTGATAAAAACATGTCTCTCTCAACCCCAGATCATTAACAGAGTTTAGTTCTATTTGTACCCAAGGTTTTCTTTCCACCGATCCATTAGCACCAGGTCTAAGTACATGAGAAACTGATAATGAAGTACCCCCACTATTTTTTGAGAAAAATATTTCCATATTATGCATTAAGAAAAACAAAACAAATTAATACAAAAATAATGACATTCAATTACAATTCACAATATATCAATTTCAAATCCCTAATTTTTAAAGATTCTATTTCAAAATTCTGATCTAATTGTGCAACATTCAAATTCCAATTCTAAGTTAAACAATCTCAATTCTCGAAGAAAAAATAATAGTCTAAACAATAATACAATACAAATATACAATTGTACAAATATTTATAAATTATATAATTATATAAGAAATTGAAAAAAAAAATACTTACCTATTTTGAAACTCGAGAGTGGTGAGTAGCGACTGGTGTAGGCATGGTCTGTGGACTACTCTGTTTTGTTTGTGTAGGCATTGATACACTAATTTTTTATGTATTTAACTGCAACTAATACAAATTAATGCAATAAAGCTAGTAAAATGAGTATCGTATCAACGGGGACTGCAATTAAGACATACACCAAGTACTAAATTAACAAATTCCTATTATCCGGGTTATCCAATTCCTTAAGTAAATTATTTATAGACAGAGAATTAGAAGTAAACTATTCAATTCAACAATTCAAGAGAGAAACAATTAATAACTAAAATAACTAAAATTCCAAAAAATAATTAATCAAGCAAAATAAATAATTAATTATAGGGAATGCATACACATAAATCCATTATGCATTAATATAATTCTAACAATTCTCAATTTTAATCCAATTCGATAGAGGATCAGAAATGTCACTACCTATCTCTGACAGGTCTCAAGGTAGTCGTGGATTAGTTTCTAGAGTTATTTGTTAACTCCCTAAAGCATCAGATTTAAAACCTTCTATAGATTGTAAAACGCGTGTATCAAATTATTCAATTAATCCCACTAATTAATTATCTCTGTCAGGTCTCAAATTAACTAGCTAGCATACAATGATTATGAACACTAATCAATGTATGAAAAATCAACACTTGAACATTCGAACATGATAATCGGAAGAGAAATTGTATAAGAATTAAATTAACACATAATTTCAATCATGTTTTACAAATCCTAGAATTAATTATAAGAACTACTCACATATACTTAAATCTAAAATAAATGAAGAAGTAATTAATTAAAAGACATAATTGAAATTGCAAAATATTAAAAGAACTGTGGTTAAATTATGTAAAAGAAAACTTCAATCTTCAAAGTTGCAAAGAAAATGTTCATCACGCCGCTGTAAGATTTAAAAATAAAACTGAAAATATAATGAAAAGAGGGTCCCAAATTTCGTCCAAGAAGAGTCCTTAAATAGTAGAGGAAACCCACAGAAGGAAGGAAAGCCTGGTCCAAAAGAAAATCTATCGGAAATTGCTGAAATGAGCACGATCTGTGCTTAAATACAAAAACTCACGGCATTGGGAAAAATATAGAGCACGGACCGTGTTCCCTCTTCATCATCCGACACGCTTCATCGTTTTGCTCTGTTCTCGCTTGTTTCTCATCCGATTCATTTGATTCTTTTTACAACACGCTCCTAGCTCAATTCTCTATCTTCTTAAGTACTTTCCAAGCTTAATTGAATTTCATAAAATAATTGACATTAAATGCCTTCAAATTGAGCAAAAACGTGACGTTGCACAAAATATGGAAAACAATTTGCAACTTCTCAATATATATATGCAATGCACAAGAACTAACATCCAACTAGATCTCAAAATGCATAAAATCCATGAAAATCAAGGGCTCATTAGGCGTCTCTCATTTCAAAAATACATAAATAAAAATGGAGGGGTGAATTAATTTTAATTTTAGAAAAAAATTAAAAGTACATATTAAAAAATTGTTGAGGGGGTAGTTGTCCCCTACATCCGCCACTGCGAGTCAGCATTTATTAAATCTAATATTACATGTAATGAATTATCAATTAACAAAATATATAAAATACTTTGCTATTTTGGTTTAATCACAAACTCCAAAATGAGAAATATATCTCGTATTATATTGATAGTTGATTTTTACCATCAAATTTGTAGAGTTACAATGTACTCGAATCCATCATGTTTATCCAAATTTGAACTGTGAAACCTTATAACAAGATATAATAAATTAAGCCACATAATTTTTGTCTATAGTTCGTGTTTATACAACCAGCAACATAATTTACTTTTTACAATATATCAAACATATCTCATTAAAATTCCATCATTAACATATAGAGAAGACCAATATTCCTGCGTAGAGAAATGAACATAAACAAAATTGGCAATACCACTGAATTAATGGTCATGTGTCATGTGTGGGCAGCTTCATTTATCTGGAGATGTTTGTATTTATTGTGATATATATACATATATACACACACACATATATATATATTATTTATATAGGAGTACATGTAAATACTAATATATGTAGATCAGTGTTACAATGCTTCTGGAAAGAATATATATAATCCAAAGTACAAGAAAAGATAATCGAGCAGAAAATAAATAGAGAAAACTGAATTAAACGATAGTAAGCTGAGTCGATGAGACCTCTCTCCGCAAGATAAATACGCCTCAGCTAGTGCTCACGGTTTGGCAAGACAAATATACCCCGACTAGAGCTCACGGTTTGACGTTCTATCTCTCAAAGATGAAATAGCTTCGCCCTTCTGGTAGTAGCACCACAACATCGGCAAGGCTCCGACAAACTGGGAGCAGACACGATTTTGATTTTTCAGTGTTCTGGGATGTCCTAACATATAGACATTCATGTTCGTTTCTGAGCCCTAAAACTGTGACGACCAAGCCCCGGAAGCCCACATACGCCGGTAAGGCTCTGATGAATTGGGAACAGACACAATTTTGATTTTTCAGTGTTTCTAGCATGTTCTAGGATGTCCTAATATATAGGCACTCACGTGCATTTCTGAGCCCTTAAATTGTAACGGTCATACCCCGAAAGCCTACGCACACCCAAAGTCCAATTGCCAAGATCCAAGTTTGAATACGAGACGAGCCTGAGCACGGGCACGGGTAGGCGAGTGCTTGTATGCGCGTGTGGGCTTATGGCCTACATCTTTATGCACTTTAGATATTACACTTAAGTGTTAAAACACTTAAATACACTTCTTAACTAGGTTAAGAATTCAATGTGGTATCATTAAGTGTAAATGGATAAAAATACCCATTTTCTTATTCAAAAAATGTCTTTTACCCGGTATAAAATAACCATCCAATAAATACCCATCTTGTCTAAAATACCCTCAAAAAGTGTTCACATGTGGATGTTTTACACATTTCTTACACAATTGTACTTTGGAATACACAAACAAACATGTAACTGTACTACCAATGGGACATTTTTTGTCCCTTACATTAAAGTCCGTGTGATTAAAGTAAGAGTACAGGTACGACTTACAAATCACGAGAAAGTGAAACGAATTTAAATTACGATCGGGATTTCACTGAATACGATCGTGATCTAAAATTATCATATTCTAAGTATTTCGGGATTTGATTGTGATATTATCGGGATAATAGCGGGAGTCATGTTTATCCCGATAGGATTTAGATCTTGATGTTACTTTCATCCCGATAGGGATTAGATCGTGATGTTAATTTCAAAAGTATATCAGGATTAGATCGTGATGCGGTCATGATGTTATCAGAATTGTCAGTATATCGGGATTAGATCGTGACTCGATTGGGATTACCATCGTGATTACCTATCGGGATTCTGATCCAATCAGGATTATCATCGTGATTACCCCATCGGGATTCCGATCCCATCATGATTACCATCGTGATTACTCAATCGGGATTCTAATTTAATCATTAAATCAAATCTCTCAGTTCCTGAAAATTTTAAAAAACTAAAAAATCTATTGGAACAATTTCTCACATTTCCAAAACTCTTAAGATTTTAAACTTCTCAAACAAATCAGTGATTTTATATTCTTTTCAAATAATCATTTGAAAATTATTCCAACAAATTAGTACATTAAAAATTTCCCAAAGTGCATAAAATATAATAAAATATTCTTTTAATTACAACCGCATACAATTTAATTTTTCGTCAATTTATTCCTTTTTGCATGTGATCCAAATTTAATTAGAAAACCACCATGGTTAATGTAATTATTCTTTTTAATTTGGTTCTTATTTATATGGCTGCACACAGATTGGGTTGGGTTCATTGGGTTATGATAAAAAGTTTAAAAGTTGCAATTAATGTTACCAAAATTTATATACAATTTAAAAAGAATTTACATTCTAGATCATTGATAACATATTTTAAAAAATGTTGATTAAAAACATATCAAATAAAATAAGATGTTAGGTATGTCGTGCATTATAATATAGACATTAATTACCAAACAAGCAAATTATATAGACAACTTCTTTAAAAAAAATATATAGACAATTATAATGACCAACAATCATCTATAAACCAAAAATTAAATAATGAATATTAAAGTTCTCGACAATCAATAAAAAAGTCTTAAAATTACAATTGAAGTTTAAAAGCCTCAAGAAAGAAATAACTAGCTTCATGTCTTCAAAAAATTATCTGCACACATGTTTAGGAATGACTAAGTAATAATTGTAAAGAAATTCAATTATAATTAAAACTAAAACTTTGTAATTATTATTAAAATAAAAACTTTATAATCTCGATCATATAAATCATGATCGTATAATCTCGATCATATAAATCACGATCGTATAAATCACGATTCTATTTTAAGATATATATTTTTGGAAAAAAACAAAACAAAACAATACACAAAATTCAAAAAAAAAATGAAAAGGCAAAATGGCATAATAGACTTGCTCTATATATTATTTTAGCATGCATATTTGTGTTGATCTCATTACGAGGAGCATGTTGAAGTAAGCATTAATCATTAGAATTAAATATTTTATATGTAAAATAATTAAAAATAATTATAATGATAATGATATGATGTGCAACTTTGCCATAAGATGAATTTCAGTACGAAAATTGAAACATAATCACACATAGTTCTCTAATTGAATATATATATATATATATATATATATATATATATATATATATATATATATAATAGGGGATGGTTCAAATGTTAACACCTTCCTCCTGTAGAAAATAGGATCCAATCTAGATCATCCATCTACTTGATGCTCTTATAGGCAACTTCTTTAAAAAAAATATATAGACAATTATAATGACCAACAATCATCCATAAACTAAAAATTAAATAATGAATATTAAAGTTCTCTACAGTCTATATTTATTTAAAAAAAATAGTGAGTGCGGCTCATGAGCCCCAATTTTTAAGATATATATTTTTTGGGAAAAAAACAAAACAAAACAAAACAGAAAATTAAAAAAAAATGGAAATGCAAAATGCCATAACAGACTTGCTCTATATATTATTTTCACATGTATATTTGTGTTGATCTCATTACGAGGAGCATGCTGAAATAAGCATTAATCATTACAATTAAATATTTTATATGTAAAATAATTAAAAATATTTATAATGATAATGATTATGATGTGCAACTTTGCCATAAGATGAATTTCAGTACGAAAATTGAAATATAATCACACATATAGTTCTCTAATTGAATATATATATATATATATATGTAGGTGTGTGTGTGACATATAGGGATTTTGATTTCATCAGGATTATCCCATCAAAATTTTTTGATCCTATCGGCATTCTAATCCCATCGGGATTCTGATCGGGATTACCCCATCAGGATTCTGATCCTATCGGGATAATAAACCCATAGGAATTTTGATCCCATCGGGATTACCATCGTGATTCTGAATTTATAGGAATTCTGATCCCATCGGGATTTTCGATCGTGATTACCCCATCGGAATTTCGATCGTGATTACCATCGTGATTACCCCATCGGGATTCTGATTTCATAGGAATTCTGATCCCATCAGGATTTTCGATCATGATTACCATCGTGATTACCCCATCGGGATTCTGATTCCATATGAATTCTGATCCCATTAGAATTCTGATCCCATCAGAATTTTGATCGGGATTACCATTAGGATTACCCCATCGAGATTCTGATCCCATTGAAATTATCATAGGGATTATCATATCAGGATTACGATCGAAATCTCGATGAGGGTAATTTCAATTTTATTCCCGACTGTATGTGGGGGTTGGTGGGATATTACTTTTGATATTAAATGCTTATAACTCTCTTCAAAACCTACAAAAAGCCTTTCAAAATTCTTACACATATGGGACACATGTCCTTTTACATTGGAAAATGAAAAAGCAAGGTTATAAAAGTAAAATTAGGTATTTATTGAATGGTTTCACTAAGGTGGGTAAAAGAGGTTTTTATTTTAGAGATTTGAGTATTTTAATTTTCGACTCTATCATTAATTGTACCTTAAGCACATTTTCCCATACACCATAAATGTCAATCGTGTGACCAATTTCAAAAATTAATTTCTTACTCATCGAAAATCGAATTTGAGAAAATAAAAATACGACGATTATCTACTAAAAATATAGATCAATTGTACGTTATTTAATTCCTCCAAAATTAAATAACATGGTCGCCAAAAACGGATAAAATAAGTCACGACTTAATTTTTTACATCCAATTTTCTAACAATATATACATGTGTGTATGTGTGTGTGTGTGTGTATTAGTATTTAGTACTATGATATTTTTGCCCTAAAAGTAAAAGCATCTCATACTTTTTTTCCCTCCAAACCAATCTTAATATATAGAGTAGGGGAGGATTATTGTGTGGGGGTAAGTTTACTTTAAGAATCAATATATTTTTTTTATTGAGCCAAAAGGGGGTAATTATATTAGAACATAAAACGTTCTGTACTCGGAAAGTCGGACAACAAAAAAATGGAATATCACCAGTATAAGAGAAGAAAATAGGAATTGAAATAGCTAATTTCGCTAAGGCATGAGCAATCGTATTATTATTCCGCTGAGTCCAGGAGTCCAGCTGTAGGTAACTTGATAAAAAAGGCGTGCCTCCACCCGGATCGTATCACACACTACTCTTCTATAGGAGAGGTCATCTACTTCAGTTAGCAATGATCGGCAAAGCTCATGGCAATCAGTTTCTAAAATAATATTTCGGCACACATATTCCTTAGCCAACAGAAGCTCATCTTGACAGGCTAGGCCTTCTTCTGCAATAAACGAATCCACTTGCTGCTCAATTCTTCTACACCGCGCCACAACCTGCTTTCCTTCCAAGTCGCAAATGACAACTCCAATCCCCAAACCCCCCAAAGGATGAAGAGTTGCATCAACATTAAACTTCCAACCACCATCTGGTGGTTTTTGCCATCCTGCAGTAGAGGAGTCTTGGGACTTCGGGGAAGATCGAATCAGAGACTCTTGGAATTAAGATCTTATTCCTGTTTAAAAATCTTAATTTGACTAAGTATTAAGTTGTGTGCTTTAAGGTCTATTTTTTAGTATCTTAACCTACTTTATTGAGCAACAATTGGGTGCAGGAGGCCCTTATTTGTGACAATATCAGATGACGTGCGTGGCGACACACATCCATTTATTTTATTTTTTTATTTCTTTTTCTTGGATGATTTTTTTATTTTTATTTTATTTCTTTCTTTACAGTTTTCTATTTTTTCCCAAAAATAACATACTCTAAAATAAAAGTTAATGTACCATAAAATTAAAATAAATTGATTAAATTTGTTTAAAATAATTACAAATTTATACCCTAAAATGTAATTAATAAACTCTAAAATAAAAGTGAATTGATTTTTTTTTTGAAATTCGGTGACTTAAGCAATGCACTCGCCCGATGTTAAAGCGTGGGCTTATGTATTGCGCTCGATAATTAATTTAATTTTTTGAAATAAATATATACCTTAAAATGACATTAGTGAACTCTAAAATAAAAGTGAATTAATTTAATTTTTTTTAAATCCAGCGACTCGCGCAATGCACTCGCCCGTAACTAACGCGTTGGCTCGTGTATTGCGCTCGATAATTAATTTTTTCAATTTAAATATAACCCCTAATTGAGATTAATAAATCTTAAGAAAATATAAACCATAAAAAACCCAAAAATAAATCCCTAAAAAATTATAAAATACTAGAAAAATCCTAAAAAGGCTAAATCCTAAAAAACCATGAACTCATAAACTCTAAACATTAATTGGAACGAAAAAATCACAATTTAAACTAAATAAACCTGTATGAGGATACAAGTGATACTTTTAAAATTTTGAGTGATATTTTTTAGTATTACGATTGATACTGATTTTGATGGATTTTTTTTAAAAAAATTGACCCGTCCATCTGAAATAAACTTATATGCATCTTGCGCATGCAAGTTTTGTTTACTTTATTTACTTGTTTGATAATTGGGCCCCCTTTGGAACATTATGGATTATGGGCCATTTTACAAATCGAGTTATTTGAATTTTTAGTACCAACGAGTTAGTGTTTTCCATGTGGGATGGGCATAATTTAATTTATAAAAAATAAAATAATTTCAATTTAATAAATAGAGGATGAAAAAAAAAATTAAGACATGCACAATATTTGGGAATTGGGATACGGTGCGGTGAATCAATTATTTGTCAAATAATATTTTCCGTGAAAAATAATTAGATAACTATTTTATTTTCGCAAAAACTCCTGTGCATAAGGTGCATGGGTCGGCCCATCAGACGGGCCGACCCGCACCGACCTGACCCGCGCCCATGACCCGTCATATAAAACCAATTTCTGGCACTGTTCAGTCATTTCCGCCCTTTCTTCCTCGCCTGCAAACCCTAGCCCCCTTTTTGTTCACCGCGATTCTTCACCTTCGTCTGCAACCTCTAGCCGCCTCATCTCCACCGCGGTTCCAACCCTAGCCGCCTCATCTCCACATCATCTGCAACCCCTAGCCGCCTCATCTCCACCGCGATTCCAAATCCTAGCCGCCTCCCTAACCCTCTTCGGTGTTCATACTGGCTCCAGCATTCGGTGGTTCGTGACACTAGATCGGTGGTTTGGCGTTGTCAAGTTTGTCTCTCTCTCTCTCTGTACTTCTCTCCATCGATTTCTTCTCCTGAAATTAATTTATTGGAATAGGAATATTATCCCTAATTTGGTCTTGCATTTCAAATCTCTGTTTATTTTTCATTGCTTTAGTAATTTTTTATATAAATTTTCCGCCCTTTTTATTGATGCTCGTGTTTGAGCAAATTCATGAGATTGGAAATGAATTTCATTATCGTGCTTCTGTTTGTAATTAGTTTAATGGGAGAAGTGGTTTTTTGTAGTTAAAAGTTGTTGAAAATATGATTTTACTGGTTATGGGGTTTATGTGAAAGACTGGATTGATGTGCCTGAATTTTTTTAAAATTGTTAGTAATGTATATCAATTGCAAAATGGAACTCAGTTTTCTGAAATTAACTTAGATTATTTATTGAGTGTTATGATGTTAGAGGTAGAATTTGGTCTGGAATTTTAATGAAATGCTACAAATTCTCGTGCGAGTTAAATCTTAGGTTAGTATTATATATTACTATATATCACATATGTGTTCTTTTGAATAGTGTCCATCTTATAGTGGAGTATCAATGTTACTAATGAATAGTACTAGATGAGATATGTGTGAGTATCTGAATGTTATAACATATTTGTTTTTGTGTGTTTCTGTGCATTTTTGAATTTTGTGTATTGAGTATGACATTAGAAACTGATTGGTACCATTTGATGTGTTGATTTGACTGATTAATTTGAAATTGTGTATAATTATTATGAATTATGATTTTAGGTATCATTTTCAATGCTTATTAGTACTAATTGAATCAGAAACATGTATCAAAATTTTCAATTTATGTTTGTCTATTATATGTTTTGTTAAATTTGATGTTTATGTTTGTAAAATTTAGTATAGCCTGTTTTGACCCTTTTATTGTTTGAATGTGCGTGCATTTGTGTATAGAGTATCAATTTGCATGTTGCTTAGTACCAAATGAGATGTTTACAAGTATCAATTCTGCTCTATGTTTTATATTTTGTATGTGTGTGCAATTTATATTTTTTTTTCAAAATATAAATTGATAATTAATACCAAATGAGATGTCTATAAGTATCATAGTGATTTTATTTTATGTTTTATTTGTGTGCATTTTTTTTTTATTATGGAGTATCAATGTTGATGTTGATTAGTATCAGAGTGTTTTTGCTTATAAGTATCAGAGTGTTTTTGCTTATAAGTATTATAGTGTTTTTTATGGAGTATCAATGTTGATATTGATTAGTATCAATATTGATGTTGATAAGTATCAGATGCTTATAAGTATCAGAGTGTTTTTGCTTATAAGTATTAGAGTTTTTTTTATGGAGTATCAATGTTGATGTTGATTAGTATCAATGTTGATGTTGATAAGTATCAGATGCTTATAAGTATCAGAGTGTTTTGCTTTATGTGTTATTTGTGTGCATTTTTTTTTCTATGTAGTATCAATGTGGATGTTGATGAGTACCAAATCAGATGCTTATAAGTATCAGAGTGATTTTATTTTATGTTTTATTTGTGTGCATTTTTTTTGTTATGGAGTATCAATGTTGATGTTGATCAGTATAAAATCATATGCTTTATGTGTTTAATGTTTTATGTTTGTGCAATTTACATTTTTTTTGTATGCAGTATCAATCTTGAAATAGAATTGTACTATTTCAGTTGACTATATGTATCAAAATTTGAAATATTGTGTTATATAGTATGTTGTGCTTTTTATGTGTGTATGTATGAGTTCAGTTTTTATATGCATTTGGGTTTAGTTAGTGTTATTGGTTTATATGTCTATATTTTTATCATTATGTATTTTAGTATCACTCTGTTTGCTTAATAGTAACATTTTATATACATGGTAGTATCAAAATTTATTTCAGACAATATCTATGTAATTTATATTTTTCATAGTTTGTGTGTTTTAATATATCAGGTTTGCTCAATGAAGAAGAAGGTGTCCAAGAAGCAGGAAGCTTCCAAGGGTGTGAATGTAATGCTAAAGTTGTTTGACGAGGCGACTTCTCGTGCTGCAGAGACGTCCAATGTTGATGTAAGAAAAAAGTCCAAGAAAGCCGTAGAAGAGACATCTCCCATTAGGTATTTGAAATTGTATTTTATGATATGATCATATTTTTGTATTTTTTATGTTTATTAGTCTTCTTTATCGTCAAGTGTTTGATTTTTCTTTTTTGTTTTTTTCCCTTTAAGTTCTAGGGAGGGGAAGAAGCTGAAGAAAAGAAAAAGAGACTCGATTGATCCTTCTTTTGTTGGGGAGAGCAGTAAGTCAAAGAAGGGTCGATCGAGTCCCGGAAAGAAACTGAAAGATAAAGATGAGAGGTACTTTATTTATGTGAATGGATCAGTTTTTTTAGTTTTTTTAATGGTTCTGTAATGTTGGTTATTTTCTGTTTATTTATGTTTTAATTTTTGTCTTTTTCGTGGGTTTTTTTTATGTTGGCAGCAAGCATGAGTTGACTATTAAATGTCGTCCTTCCTCTATATCTAGTCTCATTCCTTTATTTTCTCATGAACAAAGGGTAGCTATAGAGGAGATAGGATTTGGGGGTCTTTTTTTTGTACAAGATTTTGAATATGTGTCTTGGCATAATGCTTATTGGTTTTTTGAACACTTCAACCCAGTCAGTCGGTTGTTGTGTTTTTTGAATAATGAGAAGTTTATTGTCACGCCTTCTGATGTGTGTCATATGTTTTTGTTGCCTATGAATGATGGCAGGGCTGTCCTTCGGGGTAAGGACGAGCCCTTTTTGAAGTCTTTTTTAAATCAGTGGGTAAAACTATATTATGAGAAGAATATAGTTTCATTATCTGGTCTGCGAAGTCTTTTGTTAGATGCTAGATTTTCTGATGGTGGTGATGATTTTAAGAGATTTTTTGTCTTGTATTCAATGTCGGTATTTCTAGCACCAACAATGAATGAGACTACTGATTTGTATTTGTTGAAGTCGATTGTTGAGGTTGAGTCAATTTCTTTTTTAGATTGGTGTTCATATGTTTTAGAAAGGCTCTGTAGAGCAATGGTTTATTTGAAGGAGAGGCCTTCAAATAAGAATGTGATTGGTTGTGGCCTGCTTCTTCCACTTTTGTACTTCCATCATCTTAAGTGGAAGGGGTTGGCCGTGTCGAGCTCGTTACCTCTAATTAGGCATTGGAATTCTAAGTGCTTTAATAAGAGGTTGTTAGAGGAGTTTGTGGTAGGGGTTTATCCTATTAGCCGAGTGGATGGACATGAGGCAGCATCTCCTCATCATGAGAGACATGAGGTAGCATCTCCTCATCCGCATCGTGTGCATGTGAGCAATGCCGGGACAGATCCATAAGGGATGTATTGCTCCTCTCGGGTGAGAAGACTGATGCTGAGATTAAGCGTCTTGCTGGGAATGTAAGTGATATGTAAATTTTTTTTGGTTTATTTTTATTCATGTGGTGACTTGTTTTTTTTTCTTTTCTTTTGGAGGCCTCGGAGGAGACGTTTTTGCTGTTGAAGCAAGATTTAAATATAGTCTCCCAAGCTCATATGGAAAGATTGCGAGAGCTGTCGACTTTCTTCCAGCCTCGTCAGCCACAGGAGGTCCCATCTGCATCTGTGAATGTTGGGACCTCCAATAAAGACTACTTTGCATCTGAGAAGTTCTTTCTTCTCATGGATGAAGTAGTGGCGAATTTCAAGGCAATGCAGGAGGACTCTAAGCTGTCATATGCTGCTTTCCCGAGTCTGAGACCTCCATCACCTCTATTTGAAGTGGATCAAGCAGCGGTGGAAGATGTCATCACTAACATCTGCAGGGGTGATGTGAGCTCCTGCTCCGCCGGTCTTGGCTTGGAGAAGGCTGAAAAGAAAGCTGAAGAAGGAGAGGAAATTGTAGAAGAAGCTGCAATAGGTATGAAGCTTCATTTATTTTGTAATGTTTTGTATTTTTCTCTATTTATTTTTTTTATTGATTGTGTTTGAATATGTGTTATTGCTTGTAGATTTGGCAGATGTTGGTGGTGTCGATCGGGGGAAAGAATTGTTGAAAGATGGTGATGATGGTAATATTTACAGTTTGTATTTATTTTTATGTATGTATTTATTGACCTATTTTACCTATTTATTTCCCTTTCTAATGAAAATGTGTAGATGTTTCTGTTGTTGATGAAGTGCTTATGTCTGTTGGTCCAAATGGGACTCAAAATTTTGATATGCTTGCAGATTTTGGCACATGTTGTTGCTGTCGATTAGGGGAAAGAATTATTGAAAGACGGTGATGATGGTAATATTTACAGTTTGTATTTATTTTTATCTTTTTATTTATTGACCTATTTTAGTTATTTATTTCTCCCTTCTAATGAAAATGTGTAGATGTTTCTGTTGTTGATGAAGTGTTTATGTCTGTTGGTCCAAATAGGACTCAAAATCTTGATATTGACCCAATTGATCCTTGGCTTGTGGTGAACAATGAATGGACTGTGGATGAGAAAGTTGGCTTCCGGTCAACTTTTATGAAAAAGAATGAATGGCACATGAAGGATCTGACTGCAAAGGAGAAGTACTTTGTTGATTATTGTTTTCACAATCACCATGCACCAATCATGTAAGTTATGTTTTTTGTTCAATTTGTGTATTTTGGTGATTACAGACTGTTCTTCTAAATATCTATAACTTGTCTTTTGCAGTTCAAATGTCTTTTCATGTAGGAGCAGTTTCTTTATGTCCTTCTCGATTATGCAATCCTGCAAGACAACTCTTTTATACATATATCAATCATTGATGTATGGGCATTGCTTCTTGATCAAGTGGAGAAGCACAATGCACAGACTTTTGAGAAGAATCAGTTGAAGCTGTATTTCACTGGTCAATGTTCAGTAAGTTTATGAGCCTCTTTTTTGTCTGTGTTGATGTGTTTGTTTTTATTTTATTTTTAATTTTTCCCCCTTTTTTCATATCAGTTGTTTTTGGGAGATTTGTTGAAACTAAGGCGTGAATTGGAACGTGAGAAGTCAACTGTTGATGAGGACATGGTGATGCTTTTTGAAGCCAAAAGGAAAGGATTGAGAGAGAGCTGGAATTTCAGTATGCAGCTTATGGGGTCGTTGAATATGGTGAAGACTGCTGGAGTGATGTATTTCCCGGTGCATTCATCTGGGCATTTTTTCCTGGTGGTGATAGATTTTCGTCAGAGATTGGTGCATTATCTGGACAATGTCAAGGCGGTCTTCTGATGCAGATTGTATATTTTGGCGGCTGGAAACTTTGTTGGTAAGCGTTTTATGTTGCTTGTTATGTTTATTTTTTTGTGCTGTTAATTTTATTGCTGTTTACATTATATTAATTTTGATTTTCTTGGTGTAGCATGAAGAGTTCGCTGATTTTCTGCAAGAAATTGGTCATCCGCAAGCATCGGAATTGAAGTCTTATCCTCTAGTCAATGTCGATCTGGAGTGGCAAAAGATTTCAACTGGTTTCGATTACGGGGTTTTTGTTATGAATCACATGCAAAATTTCGAAGGCAAACCGTATAAGTGCACTGATTTGATGAAGGTCCAAGTTGTTTAGTTAATTTTTTTTCTTTTCTGCCTCATGTTTTTTTTTGTTTGCTTATTGAAATGTTTGAACTTTGTTTTTGCAACCGTTGGGTAGAAGAAAGTTACGGGCATTGTATTGTGCTCAGATTATACTTTCAGGCACAAACGACTCGCGATTTGAAATTCACCAATCTGTGTTGGACTTCATCCACAAGAAGAATAAATGATGATATTTGTGATTGAATCATGGTTTTTTGTTGGGATGTTTTAAGATGACAGATACATTGATGTTATGGTGAAGATTGATATTTGATTGCTGGTTTTGTTGGGTTTTGGTAAAAAGAGGAAAAATTCTGTTTTTCGTATTTGGTTGATGATACAGTTGGTTGAATATTTTTTGAGACTTTTTGAAATCATGAATAGATGGGATGCCTGGGAATGTAGTAAGAGTGATTTCTGTTATGTGTTATGGTTAATGGATGTTTTGGATCATATATTTTGAGTCAATGGAATGGTGTTTGGTATTATTTTATCTTAAATTATGAATCATTTTAGATGTTATTTGTTGGAATAAATTTTCTATAAAGTATACAGGTTTATGTTGAGTTTTGTGATTTTAATAACTAGCACAACCTGCATTGAGCAAGAGCCATATTTATTTTCAGTGACAATCGCAGTATCATTTGTTAACTTATACAGTATCAAATGTTCAATTAAAAAGTAAGCATTTATTCTGATTTCAACGAAAGAGAAAATTATTATCATAAATCATATTAGTATCACTTGTGTAGTTATAAAGTATCACATTTTTTTTTAAAAAAAAGTAACATTACATCGTAAGAGTATCATTTATCCAGCATAAACGTATCAAATGCAGAAAAAAAAAGTATCATTTTAGAATCAAATGTAATATAAATTTAATAAGTAATTTTAAAATGCAAAGATTTGTATTTTTCTGCTTGATTTCCAATTTAAGAGTTAATTCACTCTTTTTCACTTCTATGAAACATGGAAAACATTTTTTTATCTCAACTAAAAAAAAAACAAAAAATCAGTCTAAAATAAAAATTAAAATGTCATCAATATTCTGTTTCAAATTGAACTCTTAAAACATCACAGGATAAATTTAAAAAATGAGGAATCTTCAGTCCAAGAATCTGCAAAGTAAATTTAAGAAATAAGTCAGTTAGATAGAAAAGGTACTATTTAATAAAAATTAAAGTATCAATTGTGCTGAAGATAGGTATCAAACCTGATGTCCATCTAAAACAAACGAGGGTTGGGAGTCTTGGAGCCAAACTCACTCAACTGTGTTGAGCTTCCTTCAGCACTTTTCTTCTTCTTTCGGCCTTTCTCAAGTTGACCCTTGATCCTTTTTTTCCTCCCCTTGGTTTTTGCTTTTGCTAGATCGAGTACACTCACGGATGATGAGGAAACATCCGTGTCTTCAATCAAATTTGTGGTGGTTGTTAAAGCCTGGACACCATCAAGTATACTCTTGGATCCATCTTCCACAATCATTCTTGCTTCTTCATTAGTTTGGGCTCTCAGAAGTATAGTGTAGTAGTTCCTAGCCATCGTGTCCCTCCAAGCAGCGGAATGTAGCAAGTCGGTATTAGTATGAGGTGCACTATCAGCTTTGTCCCATAAATCCTTTTTTGCAAGTTTTGTCAATCTTTTCAAAATGTAGAAACCTGGTATTTCTTTGACCAAGTGTCTATCCAATATTCTCAAACAGTGGGAGCAAAGCAATCCATACTCCTCAAATCTCCTACACATGTAACTTATATAGTTGTCTCCGGAATAAAAATTCACCCTATGAGCGGCCCGTTCATCGTGGTTCTGGACATCGTACACCCTAACTTCTAATTCTTCACCCACCATCTCAACGATTGATGATATAGATTTAAGGAACTCGTCTTCAAAATCACGGAAAACCGAGAGTGTATACACCTCAGATGCGTGCTTCACCATCCCAACCAAGGGTAGACGTGAACCCGGTACTGCCCTTGAGCATTCAAACTTATCAACTTCTTCTTTACTTCTCCATCTCTGCACCGTTTTCTTGAAGATGATGTAGAATTCATTCAAGTTCGTAGCATTGCTAGCCTTGAATCCGATCGCATTGCTGGTGCTCTCACTCCTCTGTGACGACAGAATTCCAGCAGAGAAGTATGACTTATTGTATGTCGTGCACCACTTTTCTCTAAGCTCATAGAGACTTGAAAACCAGGAGTTGTCTTCTAGGCCGTACTCATTTATCATTGATATCCAGTAGCCCTCAAACTCTTCTACATTCACACATCCAGATAGACACCTTTGGAAAACATCATTGAATGACTGGTTACTCTTCAAATTTCCGAAACGACTGATTGCATTCTGGTAGAGATGCCATATACACAATCTGTGTCTTACATCTGGGAAACCTGTCCACATATAGATTAAAAGCTATGTTACATTTTATCAAACTGTTTTCAAATAAATGTAACAGTGCAATGGTATGGTCATGAAGATTACCTTTGATAATGCGCTTGTAATTGCAAGATCTTGATCTGTGAAGATTGTGACAGGGCATTTCATCTTCATTGATTTCTTAAAAACTTCAAACAACCACATGAATGTCTCCGTCTTCTTATCTGATATGAATGCACAGACGAACATGACATTCTTCTTGTGATGGTTCAACCCAACGAACGGTGCACAAATCAGGCCGTACTTGTTGGTTCTGTAGGCCGTGTTAAAGACCACAACATCTTCATAAAGGTGGTAATCTTCACACATCATCGAATCTCTCCAAAATACATCAGACAATCTTCCATCACTATTCAACTTAAACCTATAGAAGAAGTCTCCATCTTCGACTCCCTCTTGACACAACCTGTCTATAAGTGTCTGTGCATCCCCAGCTTCAATCGCACTCATTCTCATTCGGTTAACAAAATTCATGTGATCTTTCAATGTGTGACCAACCCGGTGATCGCCCCTTGCTTCTTTTGACATGTATCTGTACGAATATGTGGGTCCCAGTCCAGAAGATATCATGTCTCCAATCACAACAACTTTGTTTGTAGTAATTTTTCTATGAGATCTATACATGTGGCTCCATTTTTTTCTTGAAAGCTCATGATTGTACTCCTCATTATGATCAATTACTTCAAGCATGCCTTCATCATTTTTCTTCACCCTCAAGAACGCCTTGTAATCAGTACGCGTGATGTTATTTTGCCGAAAGCTAATCTGATCTTCATTGCTAGATTCACCAACTTTGCCCTTTTTCTTAACACCTTCCTTAGAGCACACATAGTATTTCTCAATGATCTGACCAAGACTATTTGTTCTTTGTATATTTTTCCTAACTCTAAATCCAACCTCTCTAGCATGCTTGCAATACAATTCGTACATCTCATCAAAGGTTTCTCTTTGAATACCAATCAGAGATCCAGACAAGGTCACAGTATCACCTAATGTGCACGAAAGTATCAATTAAAATATTGTACAGTATCAAAGTCGTGTGGGTAAAACCTGATCAGTTTATGTAAAAATTTTACCTCCGTATTGTGCTCGTATAAGGATTGCCTCACTATCAGAATCATCAATTATCACAAGAGCTTCTGAATTATCTCCCACATTCATGTTAATTGCATCCATCCTAAACAATATACACATCCAAGTATATTTTTCAAATTCCCAACAAAAATTTCGAAAATCTCAATTATTCAATTCTAAGAAACTGCAAAATAAATTTTCCAACTACAATGGATACAATGTAATAGGTTTGATTGAATTCTTGAATATTACCTTGAAATTTTCGAGCTGCAAAAAAATTGGAATCAAAATTGAATTTCTTCACTGTGGAAGTTAATGTATCGATCGTAGCTTCCGGCGTCGTCGTCCTGGCCTTCCGGCGGCGGCGCTGATGGTGGCGGCGTCGGGTGAGGTCGCCAGTCCCCCTCTTGCCTTCATCTCGGCCGCGCGTATCCTCTCTCTCTCTCTCTCTCGCATATTTTTCTGTTTTTTTTTAATTTGGGCTGAATTTTCGGAACTGAGCTGGATCCGAATTGATGGGCCGATCCGTCTGATGGGCCGGCCCGCCAGTCTTCTGCACAGGAGACCAGCCCTTTTATTTTATATGGTCATCAAGTGACAACCGTTTCTATATTTGACGTGGATACGATTTAAGGACTTGTTTTTATCATTGATTAAGATGGATCGAGTTTAATATTCTAATCTTAGATTCTGATGTTACTTTTTCAGTTTTTCTATCCGTTTATTTTTAGGTTTTCTTTTTTATTATATTAATTCACACTTTTTTTTTAATTGTGACATTTCTTAAGAAAAACAAATCATTTGTTACGAACCTAATTAAAAATTTATATATTTGGCTTCAAAATAAGGGGAGAATTTGTTATTGGATGGATATCAAACTATGAACTTTTGGAGGGGGAATAGAGAAGATCTTTCAAGGATTGTTTTCAACAAAAAAAAAAGCCTTCTATTTCGATATAAGTATTCCAAGCTATATATAGGGGTGTAAATGGGTCGGGTCGAGTCTGAACATACGTATGTTCAAACTTGTTTGAAATGATATCGACTTTTAAATTTTTTGTTTAAGCTTGTTTGATTATCTATCGAGTCAAACTCGAACGAGCTTTAATTGAGCCGAACACGAGTCGAGCTCGAGTAGTTTGATATTTTTATACATGATTGCTCATTTTTTACTTATCGAGCTTGAGTTCGAGTCGAGCTTTAAATTTTATCGAATATAAAATTATGTTTGAGCTTGTTTGATATGCTTATCGAATCGAGCTCGAACGAACTTTTAATGAACGAACACGGGCAGAATATCGAGCTATTTAGTTTGATTTTCAGTCCTAGCTATATATAATTTATTCACTAAAAAAAGAGTTTAATGAAATCATTGTATGAATATATGAACTTTGGGGGGGGGGGGGGGGGGGGTAAATAAGTTGTAGAGTTTATATCTAAAAATCCTATAAATGGAGAAACATGATTTCACTAAGTTAGATGCCATTGAAAACGATCTTGAAGTTATAGCCAACCAATATAAGGGTTTCCAATTTTATGTGAAACGTTGTTAAGTCGTTATCCACTCCCACCAGCTAATAAGGATGCCATTTTTAGTACTTTAATTGCAAATTAGTTATTAATAGATTTGTTTTTGAGGGAACAAATTAGTTATTAATTGGTAAAAGAATTGTGTAATTAATGTGTTGGGCGCATAATTACGGACAATGAGGCCATTTATGGTTCAACACTTTCACGTGAGAATAAGTGAGTATTGTCGTCTTTCATCAAGACAATTCAAAGGCCCATGTTCTCTTCGCTCTTTTTATGGACCATTTTTTTCGTTTATTTTAAGAATCGCTTGTTAATATGAGTATTTATCCAAATATCTTTTCGCAATTAAAATACTATCCGTTTCAGAACAATTATCAGTTTTGGAGGAATACACGCATACTTTTTAAATAATCAAATTATTCAATATTTTTTTGCGAATATATTAAATGAGTAAAAATAAACGTTTGAATACATCAAAGGAATTATTATTCTCAATATTTGAAAGTTTTAATAAAAATAATCCAACATTTTAACAATTATAAATTAATTCCCAATGTTTGAATATTTTCACAGAAATAACCCCAATATTTAATAATAAAAATTTAATTTATTATTTTTTAAACAAAATTAGAATGTTAAAACGATACTTATTTTTGAAATGGATCGGGTGTTTTTTTACATGCATTCTGTTGAGTTTCTACCCTCAAGAATAGCTAGGATAAGATATATTGATCTATGATATAATTTGTGTGTAGAAAAGAAATAAAAGAACAAGAAGATTTATAGTGGTTGGATCATTAAAGATCTACATCCACTTGGTGTTTCCAGATTGTATTGAATTGTCTTTGATGATTTACAGATTACAACTTTTCTCTCTAGCTAGACTACACTACAAGAGATATATGCACATTCACTCTTTGCTGAGAAGAAAACAACACAGCTGATATATATATGTGTGTGTGTGTGTGTGTATATATATATATATATATATAAGCAAACCCTAACCCTATACGGATTCAAGAATCTAACTGCCTTTGGTGCAACTGCTATCAACTAACTGCAACTGAAGAATCTAGTTGATAACTGCTGCTAGAGACCACACAACTGCATAGGGTAGGAATATATCAGCTGCGGCAATACTCCATGCACCCAACACTATGAATCGCATGCAACTTAATTGCATTTGATAAGCATGCACTGCTCACCCTTGCTTCTCAGCTTGATCTCATCACTAACTTCCATCTGATGTGCTGCTCTATACCATGAAGACATACAACACATTCAAATATTTTTCCTACCTCAATTTTTTTAATTGGCGGCTTGCTAGGAATGAAGAGACGTGCATAACATATTTTAAATTGTCGAGTGTCGACTCTCCTAATAGTTATTGAGAAAGTCTTATTTAATAATACAATCAGATAAAGTTATGTAGATATAAACAACAAATTGAATAAAAGGTATGTAGATATAAATAACAAATAAAATTAAAAATGTGAAGTTGCATGTGGAGGCGACCAAATGAAATCTTCCATCCTATCTTCTATGTCTTATTTTGTGTCTTAATTTGATTTTTATTAAATTTTCATTCATTTTCTTCAATTTTAATTTATTCTGATTTACTTTAATTTTATAATTATTATATAGGATTTATTCCACCCTATTAAGATTTGCATTTATTTTTTAATAATTATTTTTTGTTTCTTATTTAATATAATTGATCAATAGCTACGATTGATTATTCCAAAATTAAGGTATATACTTTTTAAATTTTTAATTTTCAGCAATAAATGTTAATTATGATTGGTTATATTATGATAAATTTTATTTTTGGAATAAATATTTATAAAATATTAAATTTTACAGTGGAACACAATAGTGAGATAAAGAGTGTGGACTAGAGAATTTTATATTTTTATTTTTTTTTATCTCGGAGGCGAGTTTCTCTAATTAATCTTGTAAATGTATGATATGCTTTAATGTTGATTAATGTTTGGAGTATATGTCCAATGAATTTGTACTAACTATGTTTATTTATGTTAATTACTAAAACCGGATTTAGTGATACAAACATTTATAAGTCACAAACTCAAATATATAACTGGATAAACTAAATGTAATTGTATTAGTTTAACATTAAGATTCAATTATATATACATTTGAACTTCAATTCTTCTTGACTAAGTCCTCATAATACAACACACACGCAAGTGTATAGTACATTAACTTCACTTCTCTAAGAGCATCTTCAACCGACTATAAAACTAGATTTTGCAGTGAAGCTTTCGCCCCCAATTGAACTATCAACCCAAACCCAAAATGAGTTTTATCTCATTTTCTCTCGCTGGAAACGCAAATATGCGTTGCTACCGTTCAAAAATGCATCTGCATAATATATATATATTTTTTTATTGCAATTCATTCTTTTATTTGTTAGAAAAGGTGTTATGGGAAGGATTATTGAGAGTATATTCTTTTAAGTTTGAGAATGAATGGTAGGTTGGAGATGAATTATTATTTGATGGGATATTTACTTTAAAATGGTTTGAGGTTGGGATTGTTGGTTGAAGATAGTGTAAATGTGTAATGCATGTAAAATAGATCAGCATCTAAAAATCTGAAAAGTTGTATATTTTTCTTTTAATCACTCAATGGTATAAACTATAAAACTATATATACATAGATATCGAAAGCAAGAGAATGAAAAGTCACTTGATAAAATCACATATTATAGCTTTTGCATATCCATAATCACATGACACACATGACAATACCTAAAGCTAAAGGTGACCGTAATCTTCACTGCGAGTTCTACATAAACATGCATTGTCCTTTTTTCTTCTTAAATTATTCTTTCTTCTTCTTCTTCTTCTTCTTCTTCTTCTTCTTTGTTGAATGAAGGGTGACTTCAAATCTGCTCAATGAAGGCTGTTGGCAAAACCAGTTAAGGGAAAGCTGTTGGTGGAAGTTTGTAGCGGTTATTTGTTATTGCATGGGAGCCGTTGATCTATTCAGTTACTTCCTAATTTGAGTGGTGAAGATTTGCTGTTGCATAGCTATTAATTGAAGCAGTTAGAGTCGGATGAAACAATTCATTCATTCCATATTTCATAACCCTTGTAAAGCCGAGAGAAGTAGATAGAGATAGAGATCTTGATAGTTTGAGAGCTACAATCTGTTCAGAGTTGTAAGCTGTGATTGAGGCTGTTCTACTCTTGTAATCTACATTCTTGATCAATAATAATAGAGCAGTTAACCCTCCGTGGATGTAGGCAATTCTTGCCGAACCACGTATATCGATTGTGTCATTTCTATTGCTTTTCTTGTTCTATCATACACCACAAATTCTTGCGTTGTTCTTGGTGTTTGTATCTATCTTCTTCGAGCTCAATCCATCAGTTTCTTTAACAAGTGGCGCCGTCTGTGGGAAATCAAGATCTCACGATGACCTCGATGAAGTTCGATGCGGAGAAGTTCTCCGGCAAGAATGACTTTGGCCTGTGGAGAATCAAGATGAAAGCGTTGCTGGTTCAACAAGGGCTCGCGGACGCCTTGAAAGGAGAGAGAGGTTTTCCCGATGCTGCTACACCAGCGCAGAAAGCAGAATTGATGGAGAAGGCACACAGTGCCATTGTCTTGTGTTTGACAGACAAGGTTTTGAGGGAGGTTTCGAAAGAAACTTCGGCAGCTGGGGTATGGACTCGTCTGGAGCAGCTCTACATGACAAAGTCTCTCGCAAATCGGTTATATATGAAGCAGAGATTGTATTCATACAAGATTGTGGAAGAGAGAAGTGTCATAGAGCAGCTTGATGAATTCAACAAGCTACTCGATGATCTTGAAAATATCGATGTGAGTTTGGAAGATGAAGACAAAGCGATCATTCTCTTGAATGCTTTACCAAGATCCTTTGAACATCTAAAGGATGCCATGCTATTTGGCAGAGAGAATTCTATTTCTCTAGATGAAGTAGAATCAGCCTTGAAAGCAAAAGAATTGCAGAGACTCAATGATGAAAAGAAACTACCATCTGGAGAAGGTTTGAATGTCAAGAAGTTCAAAGGAAAGGGAAAGAAACAGAAGCCAAATCCAAGTGAAAAGAAGCAGGGATCCAACAAAGAAGAGGAATCCACAGAAAAGGAAACCAGAAAATGCCACCATTGCAAGAAGAAGGGACACCTCAAAAGGGACTGCTACTCTTGGAAGAACAAGCAGGCTCAAAAGAATCAAGCACAGAGCTCTGCAGATTGCACTGAAGAGTGTGAGGGAGCTGAGGTCCTTAATGTGATGCAGAAGCGCATGGAAGATGCATGGATCATGGATTCTGGTTGCAGCTTCCATATGTGTCATCGTGAGGGGTGGTTCTTGGATCTGGAATATCAAGATCTTGGGTCAGTTTTACTGGGAAACAACCAAGTTTGCAAAGTGAAAGGCATTGGTAGAATCAAGTTAAAGATGCATGATGACAGCATCAAGATTCTATCTGAAGTGAGGTATATTCCTCAGTTGAAAAGGAACCTGGTTTCTCTTGGTTTATTGGAATCAAAAGGATTCAGCTATGCATCCAGAGAAGGATGTCTGCACGTGATGAGGAAGTCTGAGATTGTAATGAAGGCAATACGAAGACACAACCTGTATCATTTGGTGGCTGAAACTGTTGCTGGCACTTTAGATTTATCACATAAATCTGATATTAACCTCTGGCACAGAAGGATGGGTCATGTTGGTCAAAAAGGATTGAATCAGCTGGTAAAGAAGGAGATAATCAAAGATGTTGAAGGATCAGATCTTGAAACATGCGAGCAGTGTATCTTGGCAAAGAACAAGAAGGCACCATTTCAAGAATCAACCAGAAAATCTCAAGCCCCCCTTTGCTATGCTCATTCTGATTTGTGGGGGCCTTCAAAGAGCAAGACTCTGGGTGGAGGCAGATTCTTTATATCCATTATTGATGACTATTCAAAGAAGCTGTGGATCTTTATCCTGAAAAGCAAGGCAGAAGCTTTTGATAAGTTCAGAGAGTGGTGCAAAGAGGTGGAGCTTGAGAAGGATACCAGTCTGAAATGCTTAAGGACTGACAATGGACTGGAGTTTCTGTCAGAGGAATTCCAGAATTTCTGTAAAGAAAAGGGCATCAAAAGGCACAGGACTGTACCAGGTAACCCTCAGCAGAATGGTACAGCTGAAAGAATGAACCGGACTATACTTGAAAGGGTCAGGTGCATGCTATTTGGGTCAGGGTTGCCCAAAAGGTTCTGGGGAGAGGCAGCAACTACAGCAGCATATCTGATCAACAAATGCCCATCATCTGCCATTGATTTTAAAACCCCAGATGAGATGTGGTATGGCAATGTGGGCAGCTACAATCACTTGAGAATTTTTGGTTGTAAAGCTTATGCACATATAAAGAAAGATAAGCTTGAACCAAGGGCCTTGAAGTGTGTTATGCTGGGATACCAAAAGGGGACCAAGGGATACAGGCTGTGGTGCTATGAACAAGGGGTAAAGAAGATCATCATAAGTAGGGATGTGGTATTCAATGAAAATGAAATGCCATTTCTATCTGTTACAGATATTGGAAATCAGAAGGAGGGACAAAACTCTAAAGATAACATCACAGGAGTTGAGGTGGAGCTTCCAACTGAAAATCAGAATACCAATGAAGGACATGAATCTGATGGGGAGCATAACTCAGATGAAGAAGGACAGCAAACCAATGATGATGATGACTTGAAAGATTACCAGCTTGCGAGAGATAGGACCAGAAGGGCTATTAGACCACCATCCAGATTTGGTCAGGCAGATATGATATTCTATGCCTTAAATGTTGCTGAGGAAGTTGAGTTTTCTGAGCCTGCAACATACTCAGAAGCCTCAACAGGAAAAGAAAGCAAGGAGTGGATCAAGGCCATGGAGAAAGAGATCAGTTCTCTGCAGAAGAACAAAACCTGGTTGCTGGTTGATAAGCCTAAACATCAAAAGGCTATAAGTTGCAAGTGGATTTATAAGAAAAAGATTGAGGTGTCAGACCATAATAAAATCAGATTCAAAGCAAGGTTAGTGGCAAGGGGCTTTACACAGAGAGAAGGGATAGACTTCAATGAAGTATTTTCACCTGTTGTAAAGCATTCTTCCATCAGAATCTTACTTGCCATTGTGGCTCAATTTGATCTGGAGCTGCAGCAGCTTGATGTTACAACAGCTTTTCTACATGGTGACCTTGAGGAGACAATTTACATGATACAACCTGAAGGTTTTGTTAAACCAGGAGATGAGGGAAAGGTATGTTTGCTGAAAAAATCCCTATATGGTTTGAAACAAAGCTCTAGACAGTGGTACAAGAAATTTGATGATTACATGTTGAAGATTGGTTTCCAGAGATCAAAATATGATAGCTGTGTATACATTAAGAGGAAAGATCAGATTGCTGTGGCTTATCTACTGTTATATGTAGATGACATGCTTATAGCAAGCCATAGAGCATCTGAAATTGAAATTTTGAAGCATGATCTCCAGTCAAGGTTTGAGATGAAAGATCTGGGAAATGCCAAGAGGATTTTGGGCATGGATATAAAGAGAAACAGAGAAAGGGGAGAGCTTTGGCTCGTTCAGCATGATTATATTAAAAGAGTGTTGAAGAAGTTTGGTATGCATGAATGCAAGCAAGTATCTGTTCCCATAGCTCAACAAATCAAATTGTCTGCTGATCAAAGTCCTAAGACAGCTGAAGAAAGGCAGGAAATGAATGCTATACCCTATGCAAACATTGTTGGGAGCATAATGTATACAATGGTTTGTTCAAGGCCTGACATTTCTCACGCTGTAAGTCTTGTTAGCAGATACATGGCAGATCCTGGGAAGGCACACTGGAAGGCATTGAAGTGGATTCTGAGGTATATGAAGGGAACATCTAATTTTGGAATATTATTCAGAAAAACAAGACTGGAGAAGGAGGATCCTTTGATAGGTTTTGTTGACTCAGACTATGCTGCAAACATTGATAACAGAAGGTCTCAATCTGGATACATTTTCAATCTGTATGGCTCTGCAGTCAGCTGGAGATCATTTCTTCAGTCGGTGGTTGCTTTGTCTACAACAGAGGCTGAATATATGGCCGTTACAGAAGCTGTAAAGGAAGGAATATGGCTGAAGGGTATGATTGGAGATTTTGGGATTGATCAAAAGTCTGTTGAGATCAAGTGTGACAGTCAGAGTGCACTTCATCTAGCAAAGCATCAAGTGTTTCATGAAAGGTCAAAGCATATTGATGTTAGACATCATTTTGTCAGAGATTTAGTGAACGATGGTGTTGTAAGGATGGTGAAAGTGTCCACAGAAGACAATGCAGCCGACATGCTTACCAAAGCTTTACCTGCTCCAAAATTCAGGTATTGCTTGGATTTGGTAAGTCTTGTCTCTCATTAAGAGAGTGTGAAAGCCCTGTAATGGGGCAGTTTTGAGGGGAAGCTGGTTCTTGAATGTTCATTGAAGATTGCTTAGTCAAGGTGGAGATTGTTGAATGAAGGGTGACTTCAAATCTGCTCAATGAAGGCTGTTGGCAAAACCAGTTAAGGGAAAGCTGTTGGTGGAAGTTTGTAGCGGTTATTTGTTATTGCATGGGAGCCGTTGATCTATTCAGTTACTTCCTAATTTGAGTGGTGAAGATTTGCTGTTGCATAGCTATTAATTGAAGCAGTTAGAGTCGGATGAAACAATTCATTCATTCCATATTTCATAACCCTTGTAAAGCCGAGAGAAGTAGATAGAGATAGAGATCTTGATAGTTTGAGAGCTACAATCTGTTCAGAGTTGTAAGCTGTGATTGAGGCTGTTCTACTCTTGTAATCTACATTCTTGATCAATAATAATAGAGCAGTTAACCCTCCGTGGATGTAGGCAATTCTTGCCGAACCACGTATATCGATTGTGTCATTTCTATTGCTTTTCTTGTTCTATCATACACCACAAATTCTTGCGTTGTTCTTGGTGTTTGTATCTATCTTCTTCGAGCTCAATCCATCAGTTTCTTTAACATTCTTCTTCTTCTTCTTCTTCTTCTTCTTCTTCTTCTTCTTCATTTTCTTAGGAAAAAGAAAGAAAAATATTTAATTCCACAGAAAAATTATATGTGAGTATGCTACCTTTTGGAAAGAAGAATAGGCGATTATCCAAAATTCTTTACAAACAATATAGTGATATGTTTTCTCTCCAAAAAAATGTGTATATATATATATATTGATATGTTTAATTTCAAGGATATCCATTTTGTATGTTCAACATCAGCTAATAATATTTATGTACAAAAATGATATATACAAGGGCGATTGTCGCCGTTTGGAACAGTATTATATTCTGGTTCATTTAATGTGTTGACAGGCATAATTAAAATACTGTTTGAATTAAGTAAAAAATAAGAAAAAATGAAAATGAAATTAATTTATGGTAATTACAGTAAGAGCTAAGGCATGCCAGCTGATGCTATATATGATGTTTATAGACCTACATTCTTAAATGCACAAATACTACTGTATTTCATTTAATTTGCATATGATCATCGGTGCGTTTATCAAGGCTGCACAGACAAGGAGGCCATCTCATCAAATCAATTCAATAGTTTAACGCCTTCATTTTTCAAATACTTTGAAATAAATTCATTGCCCATATAAATTATTTGAATAAAATTGTTTCTTCATTTGTTTTTAATAAATTAAAATCGGTTACTATTTAATGATGTTAATCTAGCGATAGACTTCTTTCACCTTTTCCTTCTTTTTCTTTTCTTTTTTTTTTCTTTTCTTTGATTTTGGACAAAATCATTGAACCGGGTATGTATTTTTGTTTGCAAGTGCTAATTTATGTCTGTGTTTTGTTGCTAACAACACAAGTCATTGATTAGTTCTACTTCTAACGCTGTCTATAAAATTGAAAACGAATATTATAAATTGCAATCAAATAGGATGGTTGAATGGTTGACTTATTGGTATCTCGCTATATGAACATTGAGCACAGTAACTCGCTCATGTCGACGACTGTATCAGTGGATTTGTGATTTCTTTCAAATATTATATCAAAATAATTGCTATGAATTTATTTTTGATGTAAAAAAAAATGTTTGAAGGGCGTAGCCAACTGTAAGTATAAATACCTTTTTACCAGTAGAGTGAGTAAAGCAGTAGCTGATCTACACATCACGTGCCTTCTTACAGCCTTATTTATAACAAAAAACTACCCCCATTGTCTCGTCGTCATCCTTTTCCAACTGTAATTCTCTCATCTTCCCAGGGGCATTCTTGTCCCATCCCTCTCTTATATAACCTTCTTCTCTTATAAACCATTATCCCTCTCTTCTTCCCACACTCTCCTCCTCCGCCACCTCTCTTCATATCTCTCTCTCTCACACACAACATTGTCTTAATTAAAACACGTACATACATATATATACAGAGAAAGTATTAACTATAAGTATGGCTAGCGGAAACGTGTTGGCACACACAGTAGCGGTGCTACTACTGGCCGTGGCTGTTGCGGTGAATGGCTGCCCGGCGGCTGACCGGGAAGCCTTACTAGCTTTCAAGGCTGCCCTGAACGAGCCATATCTCGGCATTTTCAACTCCTGGTCTGGCGAAGACTGCTGCATCAACTGGTACGGCGTCAGCTGCGACCCGGAAACCAACCGGGTCGCCGACATCGTCCTCCGCGGCGAGTCCGAGGATCCCATCTTCGAAAAAGCCGGCCGCTCCGGTTACATGACCGGCTCCATCTCCCCCTCCATCTGCCACCTCGACCGCCTCACCACCCTCGTCGTCGCCGACTGGAAGGACATCTCCGGCGAAATCCCCTCCTGCATCACTTCCCTCCCTAACCTTAGGATCCTCGACCTCATCGGGAACAAAATCACCGGCCAAATCCCCGACGACATCGGCAAACTCAGCCGGCTCACCGTGCTGAACGTGGCTGACAACCAAATCTCCGGTTCTCTACCGTCCTCCATCGTTAACCTCAACCGCTTAATGCACTTAGAGCTCAGCAACAACAAGATCACCGGCAAAATCCCGTCAGACATCGGCAAACTATCCATGATGAGCCGAGCTCTGCTCAGCCGGAACCAGCTCACCGGTCCAATCCCGAGTTCCCTAGCCAACATCTATAGGCTGGCCGATTTAGATTTATCGATGAACCAGATCACCGGTTCGATCCCGGCCCAGCTTGGGTCAATGGCGGTTCTATCCACTCTAAACTTGGATAGTAACCTACTGTCCGGCCCGATCCCAGCCGGGCTGCTTGCCAACTCGGGCTTGAACATTGTGAATTTGAGCCGAAACGGGCTGGAGGGCAATCTACCCGACGTGTTCGGGCCGAAAACATATTTCACCGCCATTGATTTATCGTATAATAATTTGAGAGGTTCGATTCCGAAATCATTGTCGTCGGCTAAGTACATTGGCCATTTGGATCTAAGCCACAACCATCTCTGCGGCCCGATTCCAAACGGCTCGCCCTTCGATCATTTGGAGGCCTCATCTTTCGCCAACAACGATTGTTTGTGTGGAATGCCGCTCCGCACTTGTTAAATATTTCTCTCTTTTTTTCTTCAAATATTAACTACATATTGCTCTTAATTTTGTGTATTGTTAATGTTGTGGTGTAATGCCCTTAAGAAAAGGTCATGGGATTTCCACGTGAAAATGTGTGAGAAGCTTTTATGGAGAGAGTTCATTATATTAAAGTTGGAGCAGAGATTTTATGCTATATTATTTATTATCATCATCATCATTTTTTTATGTGGAATGTCGTGATGCTATTATTAGTTAATTAGTGGGTGCTTTTTGCTTAGTCTCTGTCGATTTTGAGCGTCGAATCATTGAAAGCAAACAAGAATATAGCTGTCGTAAGATATTATTAGGTTGTAGAAATATGAACCTCAATCGTAGAGAGCTTGAATTTTTTCCAGCAAGTTTACTTTCACATTTTGTGTACCCAAAAAGACAAAGTTAAATGAATGAGAAATAACTCAAAGCCCAATGTCGATCAAATTTAATCCTAATTTGAACTTATTACACTACACAATAAATTGATCCATGAACTACCACTGCAAACAAGATAAATCTGCATACTTTTAAGTTTGATAATAATTGAAGCATTCGTTAGGATTGACACTTGGTGATATTGTACAAAATTAAAAAAAAAAGAAACGAAAAAAGAATTTGCAGTTCAAATAGTTCAAACCCCCAAGGGAAAAATAAGCAACAAGCCAACCAACCAAAACACACACACACACACACACACGTTCAATTCTTTAAAAGAAGACCAGAACGTGTTCAGAAAATACAAAGTTTATATAGTGGTTAATGACCATATAATTCTTCTGTGCTAAGACTTCACTGCCTTGTACATTAGAGGGATCTTCATCAAAAATTTTATTAATTTTATGAAAAATATCGAAGTTCATTGGAAAAATATACACAGAGGAGGAGGAGGAAGAGAGATTGAATTGAGGTATTAAAAGAAAGAATGTGGGAAGCAGAGACAATAAATTGTAAGTAGAATACAATTTAAAAATTTTGGAGATGAGAATCAAACAAAGGTCAAGATCAGTTTTGCAGAGCACATGCATGTCCCAACCCCATGTGACCTGCCTGGAAATGAACATGAATTATTATCATATTGTGGGCCTCAACTCATTTGCACTTAATTTCAACAAATAACATATTAACTCACTTCAATCTGCATAAACTTGAATCTATCCAATGCCCAAACACATCCCCCCACATAATTCTGTTTCAATTATTTCCAGACTATGATTATGAAATTACTGTAACTAATGTACACTGTAAACTGTTGAGTTGTTATTATAATTTGGCCTCTTTTAAACAGTCTTAGAGGTAATGTGCAAATCTAAACATATCAGTGAATTTGTCAAGTTTTCTTATTAAGTATTTTTTCTTATCGTTTCATTTACAGTAGTTTATAATTTATAAGATAATGGGTGGCGTGATCAACTCTTATTGCAGATATATGTTGGATTTAGCTGATAGCCAAATCCCACAGGCCGTTGCAGATTTCTAAAGTTCAAATAGTGCCAAATAATAAATAAAACAGCTATGTTAAAAATAAATAAATAAATAAAAGGGCTGAAAAGGATATATCAGGGGTAGGTAGAAATGACAGCAAACGATATGCAAAATTCAATATTCATTTTCACTTACCCTAAGAAGCCATTTCTTAATGATGTTAAGTAGCAGTGTAGATGATGACACACTGAATTAATCACCGGGGCAATATAATTGATGTTCAAACGATGTAATACAGATCGGAAGTTTCCCGAAAAGCTAATCATACGTTCTTGTCTCCATCAGAACAATAGGACCATTATTTTCATTACTACAGAGTTTCAAAAGGGAAGTGGAAACACATAACTCTTGAATGGAAAGGGCTCACATGATACCAGATTTCCTTCCTTGTACAAATTTGTTCCAGATGAAAAATAACAAAACAATTGTAGTCAACTAAATTGCACAAAAGGTCCGATCGCTTGTTTGGTTTTTCTTTTTTATTTGTCATTTATCAAAGATATAAGTTCGGTTTACACATGACTCTCAAAAATTAATTGCGTGCTGCTACATACTAATCAAATACCTTTATGCTAAACATGCCACGTCTATAAAAACACGTGTCTTAAGTATTATACATTATTGGCAAAACATATTCTTAGGTCCCTATATATTTTTTTTCATTTCAATAGGTCCTTGTACTTTTATATTCAATTTCATCAAATCTTTATATTTTTACATTTTATTTCATTAGGTCCCCATACAATCTTTTCATTTTTACAGATCCATGTACTTTTTTTCATGTATGATTTCATTAGGTCCTTGCATATAATTATTATTTAATTAAATTACACGACATATCCTAGTTGGAATTTTATATAATTGTTATGTAAATAAAAAATTATAACTACTCAATGAAATCCTGTGTATATATGAAATATATAAAAGTAAGAGAAAAACATCAATTAAGGAGCACGCTGCCAGATTTATAGTTTTTTTTTATATATTTCATTCTTGAAGTTTTGTACAATATAGAACTTTTAGTAATTTATTCTTGAAATTGTATAGGAATAATTGTTTAACAACAATCCAAAATAAGTTCAATGAATATAAATAATGAACCGTCAACACAACCCAGAGATGCTGATTTTCACGCAAACTAATTAAAAACTTTGTTTATTACTTCATGTTTCCGGTGACTTGGGTCTCACAAACACTGGGAGGAGTGGCATGAATTTTAACTTGCTCGTGAGTTATTTTTTTTTTACGTAATTTATTCCATTATTTCATAATGATTTAATTAAGAGGTTTTAAGTTATTTTATTTTATTTTGCATAACAATCGTATAAATTCAATTAAATAATAACTGATCACATGCAATTTTTTTAAAATGGAAAAAAATAATCAAACTATTAGATCATTAAATGAGGATATGATGAAATTATACATAGTAAAAGAGCCTATTAAAATGAAAAAATTATACATGGATCTAATTAAACAAAAAATACAAGTATTGGGACCTAATAAAATTAAACTTTAAAGTATAAGGACCTATTAAAATGAAAAACGGTATAAGGACCCGATGAAACAAAAGATAAAAGTACAGGGACCTAATAATGTGTTTTATCTACATTATTTTGTCTTAACTTAGATATTCTTCCATACTTTTATGACATGTTTACAATTTATATAAGAGCATACTAGGTTATGCAAACATTTAATAAACTAGATTAACTTCCGAGTCATGCACGGATGAGATATGTATAATTATATTTATTGGGAATTATAATTATGAAAAAATGAAGAAAATCATTACAACATAATAGAATTAATTTCTAATTAAATTAAAGAATTTTTATATTATTCATTTTTTGGGTTAATTATAGCAAAAATTTGAGATTGAGCCTAACCAAAAAATATGGAAAAGAAAAATGACGATTTAAACTTAATTTTGAAATTCAAATTTGGTTGTAAGTACGAATAAAATGCATTGATTTCTACATTATGCAACAATTCACATGTGCAACTTTTGATAAAGTGATTCACAATTAATAATAAAATATTATTTAGTGGATTGTTGAACTTAATAATAAAAAACTAGTTTCTAAAATTAGAAATGATTTTAGGCGGGAAAACTATTTTTGACAACGATTTGGTTATTAAATAGATAAAGATAAACGTATGTTTTTGTGTGTAGATGATCTATAGTTCTTACTTGGTGGCTTGGTTTTAAGTGACATTGGTGCAGTTCGTTACAAAAAACTCGAGTGAAGATAAAAAAACGCTACTTCGAATTCCCTATTTGCTAGTTAGCTCTTCTTGATTGAACAGTAATAATGCATTTGATATGATTTGTATGCAATTTCAATATATTATTAAACTCAGGAATCTACATTTCAGATTCAAATCCAATATTCCAAAATCCCTCAGGAGTCGAAGGAGGAGCATACCTGTATCGATGCCTGGATACTCCATCATGATGCTCACAGCGAATGTTTTGCTTATCATTGGCACCAGGGAGAACAGCATCATAGAACTTCTTGCATTGCTTGCATTCAACACCTTTCAGATTTTCGCGCTCGGATTTCTTTCGTACTGGTTCCACGTATTTAAAACCTGATGTTCCAGCCCTTGGAGGTGACTTGTGCAGCTTATTTGTTTTAGCATCAGCATTTATGTCCTGTGTTTGATCATCAGAGTCATCAAGGCTCATGTTAACTGCACCCGCTTTAGGAAAATCTGGAAGATCCTCCATTTTGGCCTTCCCTAAGTTTCCTCTAGCGTTCTCCAGAGGCGTATCAAGGAAATCATCATGGAGATCAGATCCCACACGGCTCTGATGGGACCTGGTGTCCCTCCAATAAGAATGGGTGCGTTTTGTACCAGCTGGTGGACAAGGTTTTAAACTACTTGGGCCTTTTGGAGCAATGAGAATACTTGAAGTTAAAGGCGAGGCAGGACTAGTTCTCTGAACCAGTACAGCCTCTTCTTTGTCCTCTACTACTTCTTGCTCATCCACTGGTTTCATAATATCACAGGCGAGGTCAGAAGCTTTTAAATTATATTTCTCAATATCTGAAAAAAGAAATCAAAAGAAAATTAGATGCATGCTGAATGGAAAAATAACGCCAATGATAATTTATGTGTGCAAAACTTGAGTTCAAAAGGCTTGGAAAACATAGGTGATAGGACATTAATAGATGCGGATTGTGCAGGATGTATGTAGTATGATGGAGTTCAAGATATTTTTTCCAGCCATTTGTAACGCTGCTATGCACACCAAGAGATTTCCAGTACGTCCAATTCACATCTGAGATGAAAAATTGACAAGGCATGCATACTGGAAAAATGAAATTTGCATAAAAAAAATATAACATGGAGCATACCATGTGATGGCACTGGAGTTTGATTGTGTCTCATTGCTTCATTTTCACCTTCGATTCTGTCGAGAGACAGCATAGTCTCTTGACTAATGTTATATTTTTTGAGGAGATAATTGTATTGAGATTTCAGCTTCTTATAGGCTGTGATAACATCTCTCTTTTTCCTCTTTTCAGAAAGCAGTTCAGAATCTTTCCCCTCAATCTGTTGCAACAACTTCATATGCAGCTCCATCCCTTCAGAAGACTCTCTTGTTCTCTCAGAGAGACTTCGCTGAAGCTTATTGACTCTCTCCCCTAAGCCTTTCTGTTTATCCAGAAGCCGTTTCTTCTCCTCTTGAACCTCTTCCAGTGCTTGCCCTCTCTTGACTATTTCAGAATTGAAAGAATCACTTTGTCGCAGTAACTGCTCTTGCCCTTTTCTTAAATCCTCAAGTTCAGAAGTTTTCTGCTGGAGTTCCTTTTGGAGTTCATCCACACAATTAATCAAACTCGCTACTTTTGATGCAAGAAGTTTGTTCTCCTTCTCGTGTTTATTCAATAGTTGTCCATTATTCATTATTTCTGTGGCTTGATATTCAATCTTCTTAAACAAATTTCCTTGCAATTCCTTCCCTTTTTCAACTTCTTCAGTCTTCTCTCTGAGTCCTGATATCAGCTCATTAACTTTACTCTCCATATTTTCTAGTTTGCGAATGAGTTCATTAGTTTTTTCTCCATACTCCTTCAATTGGATTTCTTTCTGTAGAATCAAAGAAGACTTTGATTGATTTACCTGGAGAAGCTTATTTTGCAACTCCATCATATCATCAACTTCCTTAGATTTCTTCATGAGCTCTTGTTGCAATCCCTCAGTATCAACCTCCAGCTTCTTTTGCATTTTCAGAAGCATGGTATTTTTTTCTTCAAGCTCCTGTGTTGTCTTTTCATAGCTATATAAGAGGGATGATTTCGATTCAAGACGCTTCTGCAGATTTTGTTGCACTTCCCTCCTTTCATTTGCTTCCACGGTTTTCTGATTCAACTCTTCCTGAAGTTCATTAAGGCGGTTAAAGGATTTGTTTTCCATGTTGATATACTTTTCCTGTTCCAACTTCAGAAATTTATTATCTTCGAGAGCCTGCTGGTTTTGACACTGAAGCTTCTTAATCTGGAGCAGCAGGTCTTTTTCCTTTTCTTTGTATGCATCTTCTGCGGCTTCCCTTGCTTCTGAATATATTTTCTGAAGGCTTTGAGTATTTTGTTGGAATTTTGGAAAAAGTTGACTGCAGAATATGTATTCTATCTGAGAAATCCTATCTTTGGTTTCCTGTATTGTAGCAACCAGGATGGTACTGAGTCTAGAAACATATTTTGCATCGGAACTGTCAGCAGGATGCCCTAGCTTGGGAGAATTTTGCAGAGGGTCGTCCATTTCCAGCATAAGTGAGAATAAGCTGGCAACCTATGATCACAACTACAAAAAAATGAGCTAAATGATATTGCTCATTGGCTTCACTTGATCAGAAAAAAGCGATACTTGCACTACACTAGAGACAGCGAATTGGAAAAAGTCTAGCGGCAATTACTCTGAGATTCGGGACACTAGACTGATGCTGAAAGAGAGATAATGTATGACTTTTCAAATGATGAATACAGAATACTTAATCAGGAGGTTCCCAAATACATCTTTGTATGTATTGCTTTTTTTCAGAAAAGTTATATTCACCTGCAAAAATGATTATACAAAACAAGTCATACCAACACACATAAGGGGAAAAAAGGCAGGGCCATCAAATCCAATAAAAGTTTTATAAATCAGATATAATCCATCTAAAAGTGGATTTTCAAATGAGCATCCGTAGGATCTAATATGATGTTGAATCAGCTAGACACCACCATTGCTCAGAACACATTTGACTGACTTGCACCTAGACCATGCTAGTACAAGTCAAATGAAATCATATGCAGAAAGGCCTAAATAGCATAACTGCCTCGAGCAGCTTATTTCTAAGATACAAATTTCAACTTTCTGCAAAATCGCCCCAAAATCTTCATATCATTTCTCACTGCATCTCATCTTGTTTAATGAATGAAAGCAACTGATTCAAGACACCATAAATTTATATTCCACCCAAACTGCTAAAAGATTTAGTACGATGCGACAGAGACGCACCGAAAACACACATTAGATGCTTTGCAAAAGTAAAACTTAATTTTGAATTTTGCGTTTGACAGCGAATTTAAAGACATGGAAAAAAAATCGAATGGAATAATTCAAATCACATTCTACAATGCGATGTCTCAAACAATTGAATCCGCCAATGCTGGAGATAATAATATACAATTCAAACCCGTTTTGAGTTTACGGAATGTAAGGAGAGAGAAGAGAGAGCTAGATATGCTTACCGGAGGTTGCAGAGAGAGAGAGGGATAAAATGCAAAACCCTAATCCCCGTCGCCCGTCGGAGGTTAGGCAAAATAGAAGTGTCCGCTAATATTCTTTCAACGCGGGAATTTTTTTTTTAAGCATCTCGAATTCCTTCCGGTTATATTGGTGTGCAAGTGTGTGTATTTCTCGCCCAAAGAAAATAAAATTACAAAATTTCGTCTCACAAATATAATTCTATAAGTATATTCCACTAATTAAGAAATAATAATTAGTGATTTTTTTTACAACTATAATTAAAATAATAATAATAAAAACAGTGCACACGTTTGTCAAAGGTAGGAAAATAATACACGGAAAGACCGATATAATTCAAAACTTAATCTATTACTTCATGTTTTTGAAAGTTCAAGATAATGTGCACTAGGATGACTGGATGAGGTAGATAGTTTGAAATTAAATTATTTATAAATGGACTAATATTCACATTATTTATAAAAGTATTATCTTACATACCTAGCATTGCACGTCATAAAAATGTTCACATGTTTACGAAATAAAACATTATCTTACATATAACTAGCATGAGAGCAACTCCAATGCTAACATCAAATCACCAATTTGGTGCTGAAACCCATTCCAATGCTGCACCAAATTGGTGCTGATGGGTCTCACAACATTTAATGCATTATTTTATTATTTAAAACCATTATTAAATAGATTATTTAATAATTTTAATTTAATTTATAAATTATATATTCACTTAAATAGATTATTTAATATTCATTATTAAATAGATTATTTAATAAATTTAATTTATAAATTATATATTCATTTAATTTAAATTATAAATCATCTAAATAAATATATAATTTCAATAAAAACACAATTAATTAAACATAATGGATAGAATGAAGTCCCACATATTACAAATTACTAAAAATTAACTTAAATATTGAGACCAAAATATATGTATTTTCATAAGTGTTGTAGTCTTGTAATATTTTTACTAATTGTAAACGTTTGATGATCATTTAAAAATACTTTTATTATTCCAAACACATTATATGTTATAATGTTTTTAATAGTACATAATTTTTTAATAGCATTTTTTTTTTTGAAAGTATATAATTAAAAGTTATTAGTTTTGGATAATCAATCATTTAAAAAAAAAATCATTAAGCATATTCATATTTCAATTATAAAATAAAATAGAATTTTTAAGAGAATATTTTTATTTGGTGTAAAATTTGGTGCTGAGCATTGGAACTGCAAAAAAATTTGGTGCTGAAACTGCACCTATTTGATTGGTGCAGAATCTGCACCAAATAGGTGCTTAGCATTTGAGTACTTGCTTGAACATCTAATAAGTAAATATTCTTCAAGTTTGACTGAATTACCACGCACCACATCATAGCTTGCTGTGATCCCATCGAATAACTAAATAAAGTTTGATGCATGGAAGGATTCGATTAGATTCAAATAGAATTGAGTAACAGCTTGTAATGGCCAAAAAACTAAAGAAAATTTGCACTATAAATGACTAGAATTCTCATCTCACCAAAATGAAGAATTACAAATTTCAATACACTAGTAAGAAGAAGGCAACACACTAAGAAAAGAACAGGAGTAAATAGCATCAATATGAAGTCAAATGTCGTACAAAAGTAGCACCACAGATATAACTGCTTTCAAGTCGCAGCATGATAATCCTTTTCAAACTTTCACTAAACATAAAAGATCCTGGGGTACAGCAAAATTGAATTTAGCAAGTGCCTATAACAGAAAACAAGTCACTCTTCCTCATCAATGACTGCAGTGCCCAATCCCTTCAATCCCCCTTCTGGAATTTCGGCAACAGTCACCAAAGAGTAAAGCTCCTCCTTGGCATCTTCATCATCGTTCCTCTTTCGTGCGATGCGAACACGAATTCTTCTCGGAACACTACGGATTCCACGGCTCCAAATATGCTTGTTCAACTTGACATCAACTCTGACATCTGTAGTTCCCATGGCTTTCTGGGCAAACTTTCTAATTTCCTTTATAGCTTTTGGAGCTTTCTTCTTGAAGGTGCTGCACCAAATACATAACCAGGTCAATTATAGTATTGGTACAGATTAATTCAGATTAAGCATAAATCAAGTAAAGCAAAATCTTGAACCTCGCTACAAATATTTACTCCAATTCACAAGCCCAATAAATATTTACTCCAATTCACAAGCCAAATAAATATTTAATCCAATTCACAAGCCAAATAAATCTTGAACCTCGCTACAAACAGTTTTTTACAAACAAAAGAAACCATCTGTCGAGCAGATTAAAATGTGCAAGCTAGTAAATTGCCATGAGTACATATGCAAACTGTTGATTGAAATCCACCTCAACCACACAATTGGGTACAGAGCCTTTCTATTGATAGTGATTCAAATATCATAGGAAAAGCAAGGCGTCAAAAGTAGGCAGCCACGTCAACAAAAAGGGCACTAGTAACAATATTATGTTCATAGATGAGATTTTCAACTTGATGAACAAAAGCCATCAGATAAGGAATGAGTATACAAATTACGCTCCAGTACATTCAATAATAAGAACACAAATCTTGGAGCAACTCAACATAAAGCAGCCACAGCCAAACGCCGAGTGAAGAGTATGCATACAGAATTTTGGGAGTACGGATAGAAAAACAACTAGAACAGACAATAAACAAATATCCATACCCCAAACCCAAGCTCCTTGGTAACTAGACACCATAATTTAAAACTGTAACTACTAAATAATTTTTATCCATTTCATAGTGTTCCAGTTACAATGGCGATCTCTCAATTTTAAGTAAGCATTACATAATTTTTCAGTTACACATAGCATGGCGGGATTCTAGAAATATAGTTTTTCCAGAGATACTATTAGGGAAAAAAGTAGCAGATTTTAAATAAACCAGAGCACGTGAACGAATATAAGGGGGAAAAGAACGAATATACAGACCATTTTACTACAAATCAGATGCAGAACATCGATTGCAAAAACAACAGCGTGATTCAATCTTCTTCAGCAATCAATATGAAAGAAAAACAAATCTAAAAAATACGTCCAAAGCGGATGAGAGAGAGAGAGAGTACCATCCATGGAGGCGCTTGTGGAGATTGATGGTGTACTCCCTGGAGACGACCTCCTCCTTCCTGGCCTTGTTAACCTTCTCCACCATTTTCGACTTTGGCTGCTGCTGCTGCTGCTGCTGCTGCTAAACGGCACTGCCTGTTACTTCCCTGGAGCTTAGGGTGTGGAGAAACCCTAATTTAATGGAAGTGCCGTTTATATAGAATACGATTTTACCCCAAAAAAAAGAAGCCTGGTTTGAGTAATATGCCAAGTTAGGCCCAATAGCAAAAAAATCTCAATGGGCCCAACACTTTGTAAGCCTCGTCTTTTTACAAGCACTACGCAGGTAGTCGACGTCCATCGACTATATTTTAGAAGACTAAAATGTACAAGTTCTTAATTACATTTTGTAAATCACTATAAAATATCCGATTTTTTTATTTGTTTTGAAGATAAGTGTTAAAAGTGTGTTTGTATAAAATGCGATTGATTAATATGGAGTTTGAAGATGTTAGGAAAAAATATTTTCTAAGCAATACACATTCAAATTTGATTATGTTAATAGCACAGTATTCTGATTTCTGAGTGCATATTTTTATAGATAAAATTATCAAATAATTTTGTTAGATACTAAAATATTTTTAAAATATACACGCATTTTTTCACAATATTATATGTTATGATTATAAATTAATTTTTTTTAATTCATTAGGTAATTCATATTTTTATGTATTCTTTTTCATATATGAGGGTCGAGGGTGGTGACTGGTGAGAGAGGATCGCGTGATCTTTCATTTTTATCTCATTTTGCTTATGTAACATAGTAAGATGATTTTGTTGTTTAAAATGTTTTACACTTCACTTTCAATTTTTTGTATTTGATGATAATGTTGGTTGTTTTTGATTTGTGATAGGCTTAGAGAATTTTCATTTGTGCTGTAAAAATTATAAGATGAAGAAGAAACCATTTCATGGCTGTTGCCGAGGCGCCACAACGAGCGATGCCGTTAGGGCAACAGGATGAACGCATTTTTCTCTTCTTCAAGTCCATGTTTCGAGGGGTGTGGCATCCGGCTCAATATTATTTTCGAAGCACCCTAAACAGTTCGAAAATATTTTTTTTCGAGCATAACTTGTACATTTAGAAAAATGAAAAAAAAATAATAATCGAACTTCTACAATGGGATTCAAATTGAATTTTTCAGACATGTCTTGTAAATTTGGGGAGACTACGTATATTTTCCCATTTGATTTGTGGCCACTGATTTTTCGAGAAAGGGATGAGTTAGCTCGGCCAGCTGATAAAAGCAAAAGGATCTCGAAAAAAATGGTGGGCTCGATTTGCTTCGATTTCCAGCTACTACAAATTTGGGTTTAGGCCTTAGGGGGAGAGAGAAAAGGATCGGGGAGAGCGCGGTTTATTTTTTCTCCTTCGTTCTTTTATGTTTTATTATTATTAGCAGCAGCAGCAGCAGCATCATTAAATGGTATTTTAAATAATCTAAAAAATAATTCATGTCTTTTTTCTTAATTTATGGTGTCAAGAACAATTTTTGCACGGCAAATAGATACTCCCTAGCTAATTTTACTTGCACTAAAAAATGACCACACTTTCTAAAAGTTTAAAATTGATAGGAAAATGTATCATATTAACATGAATCTATATTATTATATCTAAAAATAAGATAGTCACTATAAATAGTAATAATAAGTTTTCCCGCTTAAATGCACTTTCTATAAATAAAATTATAATATTTATTAATTAATTAATATTTATATTATATAGTCATTCAATACTAGAATTTCAATATTATAAATTATTATTTTTATTTTGCAAAAATACTATTTTTTATCAAAAATTATTTTGTTCATTCAATGAAAAAAAATTATGTGGCCTTTAAATTGTTGATTTATATGTGAATTTACTAAACACCTATTTTTTTATTTATGATGGACCATAAGTTTATATTAATTATCATTCTTTTAAGTGTTATGAGTGAATGTTATAATATATTAATTTATAATATTTTAAAATTTTAAGTTGATTAAATATATTAATATAATTCCAGGTCCACATCAAAATTTCAATTAAATATATTTAAATTTTCAAATTAAATGTATTAATCAAGATACATCAATAATTTTAAATTAAATCTACTTAAATTTTTGAATTAAATGTATTAATAGAACTTGACAATTAATTGTTAAATATATTTATGTCATGAATTATATATATATATATATATATATATTACATTTAAAGCTTATAGTTTTTGTTTTTTCAAACAAAAATCACCACACATTAAAAAACTTACAAGTATTGCTATGCATGAACAAATTATAAATTGTGAGTCACAATAATGATATTTCCACATTTGTTGATCTCTAACTTGAGATCAACTGCAATATTTAGATATTTGATATTATCATTTTAATATTAAATATTAAATATATTTTAAATTTATACATTTGAATTGAATTATATATATTAAATAGTTCAAATGAAATATTTTAAAAATATTGATTTAAATTTTCTACTCTTTAATTGATTAAGGGTGTTTCTAAATACACCGTCATTTTTTCTTTATACACTACATTTATTTCATATACCACACATCTTTTTCATATTTTCACATTTTGTCTTTACACACCACAATAAAAGCCATTTCTATCATTTCACTATGAAAATAAATTTTAAAAATTCGCAACTTTTCTTTCTCTCTCCTCTTGGAAAATGCTCTGACTTCTCTCTAGACTTTTCCAAGTGTTCTTAGTATGTTCTTGCCGATTTCGCATTTTTAGTTCATGATTTGCATGTTTTTTGGCTTGATTTTGTGTTTTTTCTTCATATTCTCTTTTTTCTTGTGTCAATTTTCTTCAAAATTGATGTGTTGATTGTGTGTTCATCAATTCTTCATCCTTGTTCTTCGTGTTCATCAAGTTTTATTTTTTTGTAAATTTTGCATATTTTGAATTTTCGTCCTATTGGTGATTGTCTGTGAGCATCCGCCTTCATGGAGGATTTGTCTGGGGGTCTGATGGTGAATCATTCAGAAAATATAGTATCAAGCGATGATGATGAGAATCATGGAGTCAAAAAATTGTCCAAAAAAACGCCAAGTTCAAGATCTGCGAAAAAATCTTAGTTGAGTGGTTCACGTCGTCCTCCTTTGGCGTTTATTGGGAATAGAGAGCTTCGAGATCTTTCTAAGTTTGCTAAGGGGTCGGTAAAAATTGATTTGATGAAAGAGAATATTCGTGCCAAAAAGAAAAATAAAAAAGAAGTGAAGAAGGCCGATTTGAAGTCATCTCATGTTGATAATGAAGGAGATAAAGATTTTAGTTCGGATTTTACGTCGGAGGGGGAGGTCTTTGAGAAGGATGACATCTGTTATGATGCTAAGCCATTACAAGTTGTTGAAGCGGGTGCTTTGATGGAAAAATCGTTCTTTGAAGGTATGGAACAGTCTGCAAGTTTAGAGGGGTCCTCACTGTCGGATTTAGGATTAGAAATGAGTTATGGAGTTGGAGAATTGAATGAGAATGGATCGGAATGCTTCGGGGTAGTCCAGATTTAGGTCCAATTTTTTCGAATAAAAATTTGGATGTTTCGGTTGAAGATATTAATAAGGGAGTGGATCGGGTGAATACTGGGTTGAATGAGAATGTATTTGATGATAATGCATTACAGAAAGAAAAGGAAGATGATCAACGTCTCTCAGAAATGGAATTCAATCAATTTTTACGAGAAGATAGCGCTGGGGGTCCTTATTTCACCAAAACGGCGCTGTCTCTTGTTTCCCCAGAAAACCCTAATTTGATAAACCCTAAAAATTCAGATCCTGTGATCGAGCCACACCACTATTGAGCCCTTCTGTTCAGCCACAATACACCCACCATACTCCTCCTAGTCCTTCTTACATTATGGAGTCGACACCTGTTATCAGTCGAGCCATGAACATTGACCTAACCCCATTCTTATCCCATTCAGCCTCCCTCTCTGATTTACACCAAATTCATCCAAATCAACCCACAAGTTTAGACCTTCGCTAGTTCTTTTCCGAACCAACCCCTGTCGCATGGTTCGATTTTAATGAGCCATGACCCGTCTGAATCCATGAGCCAAGATAGAGCCCCTCACTTAACCCAGTCAACTTCATTCTCTAATTTGAATCAACAGCAGCCAAATCAGATTTTGGGGATGGGTTCGACCCTTGATAATTCGATTATGATTAAAACCCCTTTCAATGGTTCTAATTTATTGAATCATGGTCTTTCTGGATCGAGTACAGTCTTATTAAATTAGCAGGAAGCCGCGAGCCATATTGAATTGGATAATTTTGAAGCTCAACCTCTTTTGGCTCAGGAACCGAACATGTGTGCTAATTATGTTGAAAATTCGTGTTTTGGGCTGCAAAATAATAATTATTCTTCAGTTGGGCCTGATTTAATTGATTTCCCCCCTTTGCCTTCAAAAAATAAAATAATTCCAGCCCAATTTCCCATTAATCATCTTTCTGGGCCAAGTCAGCAAAATTTTACAGCGCCCAATAGTGGAAATAATTATTTGTAGCCCAATCTGAAATCTTTTGAGGAAAATATTCTCGATCAGCATTCTGGAAATTCGACGAGCATGGAGATGATGAATATTGAGGTGTCGAATCGTGATAAAGAGATTAATGCTGGAGATAATCTGAACAATGTTGAGGGTGATGTTGATAATCGAAATAATTGTGAGAATGGGATTCAGAAAAATAAAGAAGATAGTCGTGACACTTCTTTGAGATTTCTTGATGCTCTTCATGCTCCTTCCCAACAGAATGGTCATGTCATGTTTAATGCTTCCACAATTAAAGATATTGGATCCTTGGAGGTACGTGATGGTTTGTCGGTACTTTCGTTTAATAACAATGATCATGAATTTCTTGCAGGAAGAATGGGGCTTGCCTTGATAGGAAAATTCTCCCATGCTATTCCGACGTCTGCAAGCATCGAGAAAGCTCTCTGAAATATCCAGATCACGGGTACCTTGTCTTGGTATTATCTCAATGCTAGGCACATATTAATTAAATTAACGCATGAAGTTGATTATTTGAAATTGATTAAGGGCGCACATGATTTACCTATTTGGTTTGTGAATGGTTGTCCAATGAGAGTGTTTAAGTGAACACCGGGATTTAATCCATCATTTGAAACCTCAATATTTGCTATTTGGATTACATTACCGGGTTTACCTCTACATCTTTTTTATCACAATGCTTTATTTAAAATTGGATCAATCTTTGGAAAACCTATACAAATCGAGAATGCTACTGCTAATAGAACTAGGGTCTCTTTTGCTAAATTGTGTGTGGAGATCGATTTAACTAAGAATTACCCTAACTCTATTGTTTTGAATCTGGATAGGCATGAAGTAAATCAACGTGTTATATTTGATAAGCTTCCTCTTTATTGTTCTGAATGTAAACATTTAGGACATGCAAAGGATACTTGTTATGCTATAGGTAACATGCAGGTTCCACGTCGTTCACGAACATCACGGCATACCTCATTTAATCCTAACCACTCTCGACCGCCACCACGGGACAAAGGAAAGGGGGATTAGTATGCAGCAGGTTGTCCAGAAATCTAACAGGGAGGCTTATGGATCTTCATCGAAAGAAACTGAAAATAATAGCGAAGGTTGGCATCATATAGATCGACATAGATGCCGGCATACTTCTCATGCAATTGAAAAAAATAATTCGACTGTTGGCAGCCGATTTCGTATTTTGAGTGAAGGTGTGGATCAACATACTGTTCTACCTTCAGATTCTCAAGAAAATTATAATCTATATGAGCTTAATGGAGTGCAACAATCTGTGGATAAAGGAAAAATGGTAGGGGTCAAATCTTCAGTTAATCGTGAGCAGCAACAATTTTTAGTTGATCATGATGATATTTTGGAGTCCGAAAATCAGCTGGGGTCTACAATGGGTTCTAATATTGCTGATAAATCTGGGCAGCATGTTAATGATGGTGGAAATAGTGTGAAGACGTCTGTGGAAAAATCTGATAGATTGAGTGATCGGTAGGAATTTTTTGTTGGCTCGGTTTCGATGTATAGTGATCGTGATAGGGCTGCTTTGGCTTCTGGAAATCAGAAACGTGATGGTGGAGAGCTTAGCCCCTCACGAATGGCAGTTGAAGACGGGCGGGTTCGTAGACGTGCTCGTGTTTTTGATGAAAGAGGTGGTTCTATAAATGGTGATAAATCTCGGTTGTATTGGTCTCGACATCCCACTGAGCTTGATTCTTCTAGAGGTAATGATTATCATGATCCCGGATTGAATAAAAATACCATTGATGCGGCCGTTTGTAATGTTCCAACTCATGAAGCCGTTACATCTCCCATGCAAACGTCTACTATCGTGCATGGTCAATCCAAGGAGATTCCGCCATCTCCTATGAAGTTGTGATTGTTTCCTCATGTCTGTACAGCTTTTGATTTGGAATGCACGAGGCTTGGGATCTAAAGCCAAGTGCGGCTATTTGCACAATTTGATCAGGTTGCATCGTTTGTCTCTTTTAGTGATTATTGAGCCTAAAGTCCGATTTGATTCTGATTTTTTTAGTCGTCGATTTGGGTTGAAATTGGTGGCATCGAATTTATCTAATCATATTTGGATTTTTTGTGCTCATGATTTTACTGTTGCTGTTGATTTGGATTTTAGTCAGTTGCTTCATGTGAGAGTAGATTCCCCATTGTTGAGCAGGACTGTGTTTTTATCTCTTGTGTATGGACGGCATTCTCGTGAGGATAGATTTGAGCTTTGGGATCAGTTGAGGGACATTGCTCTTGGTATTTATGGGAGGTCGTGGCTTGTTGGAGGTGATTTTAACATTTTTTTGACTGATGATGAGGTTGAGAATGGCGTTTCTGATCGTCACCGTGAGATGATGGATTTTGGGGACGCCATTTCAGACTGTCAGTTGTTGGATCCGGGTTTTGATGGAGCTTGGTTCACTTGGGAGCGTCCTTCCACTGGTTTGAGAGAGAGATTGGATCGGGTTTTGCTTGGAGAGTTCTAGATGTCAGTTTTTGCTGTGACTAGAGTCACTCATTTGTCGAGACACACCTCTGATCATGCTCCTTTGTTGGTTAGGTGTCAGTTCCTTGACCAGATTCTGAAATCCTCTTTCAGATTTCAGAATATGTGGATCAGGCAGCACACCTTCAGGGACACTGTCATGCAGGAGTGGACTGCGCCTACTGGTTACAATGGTATGATGAATCTGCAGTTGAAGTTGAAGCATGTCAGGAAGAGGTTGAGGCAGTGGAACTGGGATGTGTTTGGAGATGTGTTTGCTCGGGTTAGACAGGCTGATGCTGCTGTTGCTGTTGCTCAGGCTTCTTATGATTCTTCTCATACTCCGGATGCTCGTGCTGAGCTTAGTCGATGTGTGGCTGAGTATGTGCTTAGGACTCGGATGGAGGAGGATTTTTAGAAGCAGAAGGCAGCGGTTCGGTGGGTGACTGAAGGGGAGCGGAACTCTCATTTTTTCAGGGATGGATGAAGCAGAGGAGGTGCAAGTCCAGGATTCACTCGATTGAGGATGACAGGCGTGTGATAGAGGATGATGATGGGATCCGGGCTTCAGCTACTGGTTTCTTTCAGAGGCTCCTCACGTCAGATATTGATCAGTTGGGTGATCCGGATTTCAGTTGTTTGCATGGGATTCCTACAGATATGGATACAGATGGGCTCTGCCGGACTCCGGATATTGATGAGATCAGATTTGCTATTTTTGGTATCAGTGGGGACAGTGTGTCGGGTCCGGATGGTTTCACTTCTCTGTTTTTTCAGCATTGTTGGGACATTGTTAGTAGTGATGTTGTGGGGGTTGTTGTTGATTTCTTTGCAGGTGCTCACATGCTACGCAGCTTCACGGCTACTACTATTGTCCTTCTGCCGAAGAAGGAAAGACCGGTTGCTTGGACTGATTACCGGCCTATCAGTTTGTGCAATGTGACCAATAAGATTATCACGAAGATTCTGACATCTCGGTTGGCTCCCTTCTTGCCTGCCGTGCTTGCTCCGAATCAGAGTGGTTTTGTGAAGGGTCGCTTGCTCAGTGATAATGTCTTGCTTGCTCAGGAGATGATTGGGGACCTTCACATCAGCCGTGATGTTCCTAATATAGCTCTTAAGCTGGATATGGTGAAGGCGTATGATCAGGTTCAGTGGTCGTTTTTGCTTGCTGTTTTGAGACATATGGGTTTTCCGGATCAGTGGGTGGACATGATTAACAGGTGTATAAAGGATTGCTGGTTCTCAGTCCTCGTGAACGGGGCCCCAGCTGGTTTCTTTCCCTCTTTCCGAGGGTTGAGACAGGGGGATCCTCTATCTCCCTCCTTGTTTGTTCTTGCGGCTGATTACTTGTCTCGGATTCTGGACAGATTGATTTGTGGTGATCCGGTCATGAGGTACAGGACGGCGAAGAAGGGTTTTCCAGTTTCTCACTTGTTTTATGTTGATGACATCATCATTTTTACTAGAGCTGACCCAGATGGTTTGGGTCGTCTTGTGGACTGCTTGAAGCACTATTCTTTGGTTTCAGGCCAGCTGGTGAACCGGAGAAAGAGCAACTTCTACATCATGGAGAAGTTTGTTCCGAATTGGCATCACCAGATTCAGTCCATCTGTGGGTATCAGCGGGGTTCTTTGCCGTTCACTTATCTTGGGGTCCTGATCTACAGAGGCTTTTTGAAGTGCTCGCTTTTCATCCCTTTGAGACAGCGTTTGAGTGACAGGATTCACAGCTGGTCGCATAGGCACTTGTCTTTTGGAGGTCATCTGGCACTCATCAGGAGCACCCTTGCTACTATTCCTTTGTACATCTTCCAGGTCATGGAGCCGCCTCAGGGGGTCCTTCATCAGCTCGAGCAGATGATTGCTCATTTCTTTTGGGGTTCTGTTGGAGAGAAGAGGAAGATGCACTGGATCAGTTGAGAGGCCATTTGTTTGCCGGTTTCTGAGGGAGGTTTGGGTATCCATCGGTTTGGTGATCTGGTCACTGCCTTCAGTTGGAAGCTTTGGTGGAGGTTCAGAGCTCGTGATTCTTTGTGGGCCTGATACATATGGGCTAAGTATTGCAGGGGTCATTTGTATCCTTTGAGGGTGCCGTTGGGTCCGCATGACAGCCGGGTTTGGAAGAAAGTGGTTAGGGTTGGTGCTTGGGCTCAGGATCATATCCGGTGGTCCCTTGGGGACGGACAGGTTAGTTTTTGGGATGATATTTGGTGTGATGATGTTCCCCTATCTTCTTATTGCCCTGCTTCTCATTTTGATCATTTGCATGTTGATTGGTACTTATCTGGTGAGTCTTGGTATGTTGAGCGTCTACATGCGTTGCATGAGCATTTTGCTTTGCCCGTTGATTTGATTAATTCGGTGATTCGGACTCCGGTGATGTGGGGAGAGAGGGATAACATGCGGTGGAATTTGACCTCGACAGGTGAGTTTTCTTTGACCTCTGCTTGGGATCAGGTCAGATACCGGCGGCCTGAACGTGCCATCTTTAGGTCCTTTTGGCATGATTGTCTCACTCCCACTATATCTATCTTTCTTTGGCGTCTCATGCATGATCGCATTCCTGTTGATGTTAGGTTGCAGTCCCGTCGTATGTTGCGAATTGGTTCCATATTACTACTCCACGTGCACACACTGCTGCACATGCTTTTGGGTTTTGGAGGGGGCTGTTCCCACGGTCCGTTCCGAAGCACATTAGCTTTTTGATTCCTTACTTGGCTTTCTGGTTTATTTAGACGGAGAGGAACAGCCGCAAGCACCGCGGCGTTCCTTTCCTTGTGTCTCACATTGTTTGGCAGGTACACCATCACCTTCATCTTTTGGTTTCGGCTGGGAAGCTCCTTCCGCAGCATTGGTTGGGTTGTTACCCTCAGGTGCCTTTTATGCCTGTTGCTGATCCCGTTCCTAGAGCGTTACGATTTAGAATGGTGTCGTGGCGGCCTCCGGAGGCACCCTGAGTGAAGCTCAACACGGATGGATCTTTCTCGACGGATCTTCAGATGGCGGCTGGTGGTGGGGACTTGTTCGGGATCATACAGGTTCCCTTCTGGTTAGTTTTTGTGCGCCCTTGAGGGCGGCCTCCAGCTTCGATGCTGAGTTCCAGGCTCTACTTCACAGTCTTCGGCTTGCAGTTCAGTATTCGGATAATGTTTGGATCGAGATGGATGCGACATCTGTTGTGTCGGTGTTGCAGTCGGGACGTCAGGGCTCGGCTGTTACCCGACATACGCTCACCTCCATCAGATTGTTGTGTAGAGGTCGGCTTGTTCGGTTCACGCACATCCATCGTGGGAAGAACTGGGCGGCTGATTTCTTGGCTGGTCGAGGGGCCCAGACCTTGGCTTTGACATTTTATGATGATGTTTCAGCACCTCCATATCTGCTATCCTTGGTACGGATGGATCAACTGGGTTATCCCAACTTTCGATTTCGGTATCATTGATGAGGCTCGTGTTTTCTATGTTTTGTTTATTTTATTATTTTGGTTTGGTTTTGTGTTTGGAGTCTCAGTTGGCTTGTGGCTGCGCTCCACTTGTTTGTGATTTATTTAGTTTAGGAGTTAGCATTCGTGTTGTGGATGCATCTCCTATATTTTGTTGCGTTTATCAGGTTCCAGCTCTTGGTTAGGAATATGTTCACTTTTGGGACATATTCCGCCCATGACATTGTATGAGACGTTTCAGTATTTATTTACAGGCTGGGCATGGTGCCGAATGCCCCACTCTTAGGGGTGTTTTTTTAAAAAAAAATAAATAAAAAAAATAAATTTAAAAAAAATTCAAAAGAAATTTAAAAAAATTATTTTCCACCCTCTCTTTCTCCCTTCCATACTACATACCTACCGCCCCTCGTCGTAGTCACCTTTCTTCCTGACCTGCCGCCTTCGCTTTTCTTCCCCAATAATTATTTTTTTTCCAAAATAAAATAGAGAATGACGTAGTTGCCGTCAACATTGTGTTCCAACTCTGAGAAAACCATTTTTTCATATTTATAAAATATTCTGACAAGTCCTTCAATGTCATCAGATTTAAAGTAATATCATCAACATCATGTTTCAAATTTCAACCCCTCAATAAGATATATGTATTTCTCCAAACATTTATGCAACAAATCCTATGATTGAAGAAGTTAATGAAATCAATTTTTTAGCCCCAAAAATATACGACATCAATACACACATTTGATTTCATATGCAATTCTTAAAGAAAATAAATGGAGGAAGAGGACATAAATGGAGTTTAGTATAAATGGAGGGAAATGAGAGAGCAATTGTGGGGGCAATATGGCGGTGTGGTCACTAGGTGGGAAGGGGGGGATTTTTTATTTTTATTTTATTTCTTTTTAAAGTAATTTTTAATATTAAAATTGATATTTATGTAAATTAATAATTATTTATTTTTAATTAAATTTAATAGTGGTGTATAAAGAAAACTTAGTGGCGTATTTAGAAATCTCCATTGATTAAATATATTTTAAAAAATCAAGATCCGCATACAAAATTTTAAATTAAATATATTTAAATTTTGAATGGTTGAAACTCGAAATGTATTAATTGATCTTATCATTTTAGTGTTAGATAATTTTAATATTTTCAAGTTATCATATTTAAGTTATCAACTTTAAAGATATTTTAAATAGTTAAAACTTATATATTTTAATTTTATACCAAAATTTATCCCACATTGAAGAATAAAGAAATAATATTGTATATGAACAAACTATGAATTATAAGGCCCAACAATGATCTCTGCAAATTAAGATCAAGTATAATATTTTATATTTGATTTTATCAATTTAATATGATACATTTTAAATTTTTAAAAATTAAATCTTTTTGAATTAAAATTGAATTCAATGTATTAAACAAATATAATAAAATATTTTAACTATATTAATTTAAAATATTTTTAATTTTTTAAGTTAATTAAATATATTAAAAATCAACATCCACATCCAAAAAATATTTTAATGAGGTCAAATCTTTAAAAATAATGTATTTGATTTTTTCAACAAAAAATATATTTTTTTCCATTATTCCTCATTCTTGTGTGTGCGCGTATGTGTAGATTTGTTAAATTCTAAAGTTACATATCAATCATCGGGACTATGATGTTTTGTTTCTCCACAAGTGGGTTCATAAAGTTACATATAATAACATATAAAATCCATTTAGATTGTCTTCGCCTAAGCATTTTTTTTTATAATATATTATTACATATTAATTGCTATTTACATATTAAATTTCACATACCCTACATCTCACATCGGTTGTAGATTGTAATATTGGGATGTATGTTATATAAAAGAGTAGGTAATCTTACATCGAAACCTCAAATTAGTTCCACATTTTTTTCTAATTTTCCTACATCCAACACTGATTATAGATTGAAATATTGGGATGTAAGTTGTTGTATAAAAGGGTGGAAAACCTCAAAATTTTTATTTAATCATATTTTGAACAAAAATATTTAAAAAATTAAAAAAAATTCGTGCCTAATTAGTCGATTAATCGTTGTTGAGACCAACTGGGCAGCCAGGACTCTGCCTTCTCGATTTTACAACCAACTTGGGTGTTTCTAGCATGGCTAAAGTCGACAAGGCTGACTTCTTTAATGATGAAAAATACATAAGTAATTTATGATTCAAACGATATAATTCATATATTTATATGCGAAATTCATGATTGAATATAATTTTATTATTGTACATAAATATTTTTTAATAACATCTTCTGTGCATCGTACCGGTGGTATACTAGTTTTTATATATATAAAAATATAAAGATCCTACTTTTAGTAACTTTTGTGTTTTCCACCCAAAACACACATTTTCAATGTAGTAAGTTCAATAAATATATATAGTAATTTAATTATATATCATACATAATATAATATATAATATTTTACAAACACACGAGCATAAAATGTCTACAAATTCAAATTCAAATCTAAGATTTCTTGACACGAGCATAAAAAGTCTACAAATTCAAATTCAAGTTGAAGGCTATTCGATATGAGCATAAACTATCCAAGTTCAATAAATCTCCATAATACGAGCATAAACTATCCGAAGACAAAAATATTGAAGGCTCCATGATACGAGAATAAACTACTAAATTGAAGACTCCTTGATACGAGTATAAACTATCTAATAAATTCAAATTGAAGAACTCTTGAATATGAGTATAAAATATTCACAAGTTGAAATTCAAAAACTCCTTCACACGGGTATAAACTATCTAATAAATCTAAATTCAAGGCTCCTTGATACGAGTTTAAACTATCTAATCAGTTTTTTAGACTCATTCATTTGAAACGACAAGTTGTCCATGAATAAGTCTCGATGGGACATTTGTAGATAACAATAATTTTAATATTATATATAATATTTTTATTATATTTATTTAGTTTTGAAATCTTATCAAATCTAAAATTAGATAAAATACTTAAATAATAAAGATATTATTGTTTGATAAATATCAAGTTTCTTTGGCAACAAGTAAATATATTTAAGAGATATATATTAATATTCAAGAGCCAATGGGATCATGCCGCGTCAGCTCTAGATCCTCCTCCCTGCAATTATAAATAGATGGCTCCATATCAGTTGAAAATCGCACCATAACTCATTTGAAGAGTTCAAGAATTTGAGAAGAAATTCCATATGTGAAATTCTCTCAAATATTCAAGACGTCCTTGTGGCAGTCAAAGACGTTCTTCACCAAATTCATCTCGAAAACGTCGTTTGATCCATAAGCAAGACAGTCAAAGACGTTCTTCATCAGAAGAACCAAATTCATCCCGAAGACGGCATTTGATCCATAAGCAAGACAGCCAAAGGCGTTCTTCATCAAACAGTCAAAGGTGTTCTTCATCAAATTCATCCCGAAAACAACGTTTGATCCATAAGCAAGACAGTCAAATGCATTCTTCATCAAATTCATCCCGAAGTCATCATTTGATCCGGAAATAAGGCAAAGACCCTCTGGATTACGTTATCAAGTTCAAATACCAAATCAAAAAAGATCAATGATACGAATCTTCTCCAAAAAACTTCAAAGACCAAATTCAAATAACAAATTTGAGAAAATCAAATAGACAAATTTACTCTGCAGATTGCAAAGACCGTTTGAAAATCAAGTTTTGAAGAAGAGAATCAAAAGAAAAATAAAAATTGGATCTGTATAAATATGTTTTGATCCGAAAATTATTTTATTTGTACACTATTTTGTGTTTTACCAAATAAAATACAAAAATTTGTGTCACATAAACATCTTAAAATCAGGCTCAAATGTGAGCATTCAATAATTGATGTAAGTATATTCAGAGATAGAAACAAGTAAGTAGAAATTTAAAGAGAGAAACCGACTCAAAGAAGAACGGTGAGAACTAGCTAGGGGTGAGCAAAAAATACCGAAAACCGAGAACCGAACCGAACCGAATTAATTCAGTTTTTTTGGTTCGTTTCTTTTCAAAATTCGGTTCGGTTTGGGTTTTTTTTCTAACAAAAATTCAATTTTCGGTTTTGGTTCGGTCCAGAGGAAAAATACCCGAACCGAACTGAAAAATCAAATTTACATATATTAGCAATAAAAATACTCAACTTTGTTGGACTTTATAGTTTATTCGGCTTTGCTTTGTTTGAATTTACATCTTTTTGGACTTTATTCAATTATTTATTGGTATTTTTTGAACTTGAATCTTGATAATTAGCTAATTCATACTTGTACATATTTAATTATATTGAATGAAGAGAATTTAAAGCAAGAAAAAAAGCAGAAAATTTAAGAAAATTTTCGGTTCAAAACCGAATCGAACTGAAATATTTCAGTTCAATTCGGTTCAGTTCCGATTAGAAATTCGGTTCGGTTTAAAAAATTCAATTTTCTTCAGTTTTAACATTTTCGAGACCGAATCGAACCGACAAACCGAATGCTCACCCCTAGCGAGAACTTTTCTTTTCAACCAGAGCTAACACTTTCCGGCTTATCTTCAACAAGAGCTTACAGTTTCCGTCTTGGTTTTGTTTCGGCAATCGATGAAGAAGAATGGCGAAATCTAACAAGAGTGAGCTAGGGATTTCAAATTTGAGGTTCCATCATATCTTACTCGGCGATCTGCTTGCTAAGGTCCAAAGATTTAGAATGTCCATGTGAGACAGCTTGATAAGAAAATTGCTGCTCGTTCAATTTAATTCGGAGGGTCTTTTCTGGTGGAGGGAAGGTGAATTTTTTTTTATTTTGATGTTTAGCGGGGAAAATAAAATCTAATTATTTGGTGTACTGCTGGGTGAGTAAAATCTTACAAAATAATTGATTTTTTTTTTTTGGATTTTAGAATATTATGGATGAATGGAGTATGCTATGTTTTAGTTTTAGTTTTTTTCGATAATGCATGTAATTTATTTAGACCAATGCATATAATATTACTAATTATACCTATAAAAATTATTTTTGCTTAATTATGCTTTTACAAAATTGAAATAAAAAAATGTCACCCTTCAATTATTTTGGAAGGCATATTGAATGAATTAAGTACATTCTTTATTAAGAGTAATAGGTTATTATATTTCATTACGATTTTTTTCCTTTTTCTTTTTAACTCTTTAAAAAAAGCAAGAACGATTAAAATAAATTTGTATATATTAATATATAATTTTATTTTTTTAACCCTAAACCTTTTAAATATTTTGTCTCAGGCCACATCCTATTCTATCCTATCTTAATCTTAATATATATAAAGACAAATAAATATACTTTAAATAGCAAATCTCATTTTCCCGTCCATTTACACTTACCACAAATGGAAATAACAATTATTCTACATCGAATTTTAAAGAGAATAGTTTTATTTTAACATACTATAAATTATAATGACCAATAATGAAATTTTTACACATTTCTTGGTCTCTTATTTGGGAACGAGTATAGTTTGATTTTAATACTTTAATATTTAAATACATATTAAAATATTTGAATTAAATTTCGACAATTAAATATGTATTTTTGAAAATGTATTCAGGTTTAATGATCAATAGTTGATCTTATCATTATAAATTTTAAAAAAATTGTTAATGTTTGTAAGTTTAAATATATTTTAATCAATTAAATTATATTTATTATAATTTTAAAATTAAATACATCCAACATCGAACACTAACATATATTAAATAATATTTATTAACAATGTATTTTGTAATATTCCGAATTAATAATAATTATGAAATGTATTTCGTAATTTTTCTTGCTTCAACAAATTATACTAACAGCCAACAAGTCAATTTTAGAGTTTGCGCCTTCAAATTCAAATCATATATATTTTGAAAAATAAATAATTAAAGGAAATGTTGCTGAAATATATAGCAAAGCTTTTGTGAATCCTAACAACATTGTATGTTATTTAATTTAAATGAATAAATTTGAATTTTGGAATTCTAACTTTATATGTGCGCGCGCGCGCGCACACACACACACATATAAGCTACTAGTTTGATAGCAGTACTAGGGATTGATATACTACAAATTCAGTGTTGATTGACATGTCATTTCAGGAGACGTGACAAAATTATATGTTATACATTCAACAGAGTTGGCAAATTTTAGAGTAATTATTTATACAACGATATGATGTTGTTAATACTCACTCTATAACTTCATTACATATATTCCATACATCACAAATTTACTCAATTATTATTACTTGAAATGGTTTATGTAAAAGTAAAATGTCTGCAAAGTTTCAAATGCTCCTAGAGTTGAAAAAACTGAAAAGTAGTAAGAAGCCAAATCTTTTAAAGGACAATTATCCCACATCGAATTTTGAAGATAATTATTCTACTTGAATGTACTATAAATTTTAATAGTCAACAATGAAATTCTCACATCTCACACTTTTCTTGGTCTTTTAATTAAGACTTGAAAATAAATAGTGTGTTTGAAGTTATCAGTTTTATATTTTAATATGTATTTAAATATTTAAGTTAGAATTTCAAATTAAATATAAATATTTGAAAATTGATTTTATCAGTATAAATACAATTTTTTTTTTTTACATTTGCATGTACTAGCCTTAATTTGCAGTGGCTGCACTTTGTTTCACAACGTGCAAATATTAACTTGATAAATAACTTAAATTAAAGAATTACTAAAATCACAATTTAAGTTCGATGTTTTTAATCAACCGTAATGATACAATCGATATTAAACATTGGTTGGATGAGATTCAACATATTATTTCAACTCTTAAAAAAAAGACATATAGCTTCCTTAGCATATACATATACATATGTATATATATACGCGCAAATTAATTTAAAAAATGGTCTTGCTAACGTGTAGAATTTTAGAAATCAAGACTAACATCAAAAAAATTTAATTAAATACATTTAAATTTTTAGAATATATATGTATTTTTGAGCTTATCAATTTTATTTTAAATATTTTTAAAATTGTGAAGTATACATATGTAGGTGGTCATCTTTTGATATATTTTAAATAATTATAACTTACATATATTCATTTTACAAACTAAATTATCTCACATACAAGAGCTAATTTTTATTGCCATATCATAATTCTGATCATCCGAACACACCTATTTTTTTTTCGTTTATCAAAATTATTATGTGGCAAAAAAAATTTAGAAGATTAGAAAACTAACTTTGCCCAGTAAAAACCCCCTATATTCAACATCCCAAGATTAAATTAATTACAACACATGAAAAAATATTACCATATCATAATTCTGATCATCGAAAAAATAGAAGTTTGTTGATTATGCAACAAATATATTAAAGAAATTCAAGATCCACATCCAAAATCTTTTAACAAGTTCAAATCCCACATAGAAAAATAATGAGTATTGTTCTGTTTGAACATACTTTGAATTCTAATGTTCAATAATGAAATTTCTTACATTTCTTGGTCTTTTAAGTTGAGATCGAGTATAGCGTTTGATATTATTAGTTTCGTATTAAAATATTTATTTAAATTTTTGAGTTTAAATATCTATCATTTTCTTATTAAATATTATTTTTACTTTTGTGCTTTTAAATTCAAAAATATATATATAAAAGTTAATATAAATATATTCAATTTTTAAATTTTAAATGTATATAAGTTTGTAATTTTAAATATATGAAAACTAAATCTTAAACAATAAAATATTATATACTTTAATTATTTTACTAAATTTTTTCCACATCGAATAACTAACAAATATTATTTTGAATGAACAAACTATAAATAGTGAAGTTGAACAACAATATTCCTACTACTTTTTCTGTATTTGAACTAAGATCAAGTATAATATTTTATCCCATATTGAAAAATAAAGAGCATTCTTCTACCTGATCATACTATAAATTCTAATAGTGAAGAATGAAATTTTAATACATTTCTTGATCTTTTAAGTTTATTTTTTCTTATCAGTTTAATATTAAAATGCATATATATAATTTTTAGTTTAAATATTTATCCATTTTTTATTAATTATATATTTAAAATTGAATTTTAGCTTTTATGTTGTTAAATTCAAACAAAAATAGAGATATATAAAAAAATCCAAATAAATAAATTTAATTTCAAAAATTTAATGTATATAAGTTTATAATTTAAATATATGAAAAATAAATCTTAAATGATTAAATCTTATATATTTTAATTATTTTACAAAATTTATTTTCAATGAGCAAATCATAAATCGTGATGCCCAACAATAATATCCATACAACTGTTTTATGAATTTTAAAAGTCAATAATAAAATTTTCACACATTTCTTAATCTTTTAAGTTTAGATTGAGAATAGTACTGTTTTATCTTATCTGTTTAATGAGTTTAAATATCTATATCAATTTTTTATTATATATATATATATCTAGAAATAGTTTTTTAATTAAAAAATTATAATAAATAATTTTAATCTCTAAATTTTTAAATATAGATATAAGTTTACAATTTTAAATTTATGAAAAAGAAAGCTTAAGCAATTAAATGTTATATTTTATTTTATTTTTACTAAAATTATCTCAAATCGAAGAACTAACAAATTTAATTTTGAATGAACAAATAATATATTGGGAGGCCCAACAATAATATTCCTACTAGTATATCTCCCATACGATGTACGGAAATCAGTCTACATATTTTAAATTTAATGTTTGATAATATAGTTAAAATGTTGGTTGTAATAGTATAAGTATATAATAAGAAATAATTATAATTTTATCAAATGATAATTTACATATATAACATTATATTTGTAATTTTTCAAATATATTCGTAAACACATTTAGAATGTTTTTTTATGCTTTTAAACTGAATCAATTGGAGATTTATACACACTTATTGTGTATGAACATGTACCACATGACAATGTTATTTTTCAATAGACATATTTGAATATATAGTTTATTTGTTTTATATATTTAACATATTAAATATACTATTATTATTGTTGTTGTTGTTGTTGTTGTTGTTGTTGTTGTTGTTGTTGTTGTTGTTGTTGTTGTTGTTATTATTATTATGGCATATGTGCATAACTTCTTGACATGGTTTATTTTATAATTTTTAAAATAAATAGATAACAATTATTAATAAATATTATATAATTTTTTAATTAATAGAATGTATAAAATAAATACAATCAATATAAAATATAATTCGATATTATCTAAAAACTCTTAAAAAATAATGATGTTAATATATATATATATATATTAATATAATGTAATAATAGAATATTGAATTGGCTAGGATCTTTCAGGAATTTAAAAGATTGATGTCAACAAGTAAACACATGTTATTATTATTATTATTATTATTATTATTATTATTATTATTATTATTATTATTATTATTATTATTATTATTATTATTATTATTATATATTTCTACTCTCTTATCATTTTTATCTTTTGGATGATTTTTCTTTTCAATTTTTTGTCCGTCATTAAAATCTTCCATTAAATATAATCATAAGCTACACTTTGTGGAAAAATAATAACTTTAATTGTATAGTGTAGAATATTGCATATAATGTAGTAGATAATTTCATCCACACCCTAAAAGTATATTAATAAGAAAAAAAATTTAATTTTTCAGTATTTAGTTTTAGACGAATTGACCTCATTTATTTTATTTCTTTTTTTTTTTTTTTTCAGTAAAAGCTCATGTCCCTTTGTTTACACCATAAGTAGTATTAAAATTAAAAAAGTTGTCATTCAAAATGCCTAATAATTATATAATAAGTCATTTGGTTATAATTAAAAAATTGAAAATTCAAATATTTTCGATGGCCATTTGGTTATCTTTTGGTGATTATTATTTTTAGAAAATTTAAAAAATTAAATATGTGAATGGTTGTTAATTGTTATCTATTCATGTTTTGGTGATATTTTTTTTTATTTAACAAACTCTAAAAAGATAAAAATATGAATGTTTATAGATAAGTAGGATTACAATTAAAAAAAAAAATTAATATTTTCCATGGGCATATTTTGTTATGTTTTGGTGGTATTTTATGTTACGAAAATCTAAAAACTATTGATGTGAATGGTTGTTAATTGTTATCTAAGCATGTTTTGATGATATTTTTTAATTAAATTTTATAAAGAATTCGAAATATGAATATTTACATCATAAGTAGTAGTATAATTATCTTTCTAAAAAAGTAGTATAATTTAAAAAATATAAATATATAAATTTGGATAGGCATTTATTAAATTTTAATGATATTTTTTATTTAGAAAATCTAAAAAAAATAAAGATGTGAATGATTGTTGATTGTTATTTATGAATTTTTTGTGATATTTTTTTTATTTAAAAAATCTAAAAAATTTAAAATTGAGGAATCAAGGATTCGAACCCATGTGCACTCAGCTGAAATGACTCCAACCAACCACTTCGGCTACTGGCTATCTTCAACATATTTTCGGCAAACAGTTTTATTTTAATAAAGTTTTGACTAATTTATTTTTATGACAATTATACCCCTACAATTTTGCTTTAATATATGTATAGATATAGATTACTTTCTTCGTATTTCAAGTATAATTAAGTGTAATGTTGATTTCACATTGAAAAATGAGGAGTATTGTTCTACTTGAACATTTTGTAAATTATAATAGTTAATAATAAAATATTCATACCTTTATTGACATTATAAGTTGAGATCGAGTATAATATTTGATCTTATGAGTTTAATATTAAAATATATATTTAAAATTTTCATTTAAATATTTATCAAATTCTTATTAAATATATATTTAAAATTAAAATTAAAATTTTATATTTTAAATTCAAAAATATAAACACATAAAAAAATTCAAATAAATAAATTTAATTTTGAAATTTTAAATATATGAAACATAACTTTAAACAATAAATCTAATATATTTGATTTTTTTATAAAAAAGTTATCCCACATCGATAAATTAACAATATTATTTTGAATGAACAAAATATTAAATCTTATATATTTGAACTTTATTTTCAAAAATTATCCCACATCGATGAACTAAAAAATATTATTTTGAATAATCAAACTATAAATTATGAGGCCAACCAATAGTCTTTCAACTTTTCAGTCTTTGACTTGAGATCGAGGGTGATATTTCGATATTTGATTTATAATTTATGATTTTATTGGTTTAATATCAAATTCTAAATATATTTTAAAATAAAAAATTTAAGTTAAATATATTAAAAAGTTCAAATATACATTTTAAAAATATTAATTTGAAATTTTTAACTTTTTAATTTAATTAAATATATTTAAAAATCAAGATCTACATCCAAAATTTTAAATTAATGTATTAATTGATCTTATCAATTTAATGTTAAAAATTTTTAAAATTCATCTAAGATAAGAGAATTGACATATATTGTTGTGCATCAACAATCTATATATATATTAAGGCTCAAGAATAATCTTTCAACCTTTTTCAATATTTATGTTAAGATCACATGTAATATTTGATATTTGTGTGTACATAGCATGTGCAAATGCATCATTAATTTTAAATATTTTTAATTTTTTAATTTAATTAAATATATTAAAAAAATTAAAGATCCACGTCTAAAATCTTTCAAGACGGTGTACTTGATAATATATATATATTACCACTTATCATTCAAAATTTAATTTTTTTTGTAGATTTGTGAAGTTCTATACTTGCATATCAATAATTGGGATCACAATATTTTATTTTTGTATAGGTGGGTTAATAAAGTTACATGTAATAATCGGCAGAGCCTAAGTAGAATCTAGATGTTTTTTTTATTATATATTATTACATATTGCTATTTACATAATAAATTTTCATTTACCGTACATCTCATATCGGTTGTACGATGAAGATTGAGATATAGGTTGTTATATAAAATCTCAAATTATTTTTTTAACATTTTCTATATTCCTCATCAGTTATAGATTGACAAACTGAAATGTAAATTGTTGTATAAAAGATTGGGTAACCTTAAATTGAAATTGAAATCTCAAATTAGTATACTTTAATTAGAAACTTGCTTTTCCCACCTAAATCTACATTCCACAAATAGAAATATAATATAATATTATATATTGCCAATTTATAATAATATATATTATATATGATAACCTGAGTTATTATGACATGCAATACACAAGCAAATCAATTAATAGCTAATTAATCTAGCTATGATTATGCACATTTTAAACAGTGATTAAAATTGAGAAAGTTATTAGTATAAATATTGGTTATTGAAATTGATATTCGAGTAAAGGTTTTTTCTCGAATTCGTTTTATGCTATTGGAATATAATGAGTTATTAACTATTTTGATTATTTTTTTAATTTTTTTTTTGTTGAAATATTTTTGAACTATGTTGATTGCTTCTTTGCAACTTTTGGTTTGTTTGTATTATCTTTCTAATTTTCTTACATATATTTTTATTTCAGATAATCCAAGCACTCGAATTGATGGTCAAAAAATCAAGTTTGTGCTTTCATTTGATTCGATTCCCTATTTTCATTTTCGGCCTTAATTTAATTTAGATTTCTTTGTATATGCATTAGCTTTTGTTATATCTCACAAAATATGAAATTGATTGCAAATTGTTGCATGGTGTGCAATCATTTTATTGAAATGAAGAAAAACTCAAAATTTTATGAGCGTGTAATAATCATAATAAGTTCTATAATTCGATCTAGAAATATTTTTTAAAGGGTTAAGGGCCAAATATGCCCTTGTACTATTTGGAGGGGGAACAAATAGCCCCCCGAATTATTTTTTATCTCGATTGAGCACCTGAACTTTTATTAAGACATCAATCAAGCCCCTCTGTCACACCCCTCACTAACGAGTAACGTCCGTTAGGGTTGATTCAAAACGACGTCGTTTTGATCCTGAAATTAAAAAAAAAAAAAAATTCTCTCTCTCTTAATGATAAAAAACAATGTAATTACAGCTGCAAGAAGTCATAATCTCCTCCTCTCATAAAAAATGAAGTTGGTAAGAACCTCGCAGAGGACCTCGTCCCACGCGCCGACTCGCAGAGGACCTCATCCCACACGCCGGCGACGTCCAGCGGCACGACCGCCCTGCACGCTGTGGCCTCGAGGGTGCCGCCGCAGCCGGATCCGGGGCAGGGGATCGCCGACGACTCTCCGACGATGGTGCACTTCTTGATCTTTATGGAGATGTGACGGGAAATGCAGTCGTTGCAGAAGTTGTGGGAACAGTTCTTGAGCGGGAACATGTCGTCGGCGTCCTTTTTTTCCGCGCAGATTTCGCACAGCGAGTGTGAGTTTGATGACTCGCCGACTTCCCTCGTCGACGGCGGCGATGAGTCTCCGACTTTCACGGCGGTTTTTGGTGGGAGATTGATGAGAGAGGAGATTATGACTTCTTGTAGCTGTAATTCTTGAGCGAATTCATTTTTTATGAGAGAGAGAGGAGAGAGAGAGAGAGAAATTATGAATTCATTTTTTTATGAAAGGGGAGCCCGATTGCTTCGATTTTTTAGCGGCGAATTGGCGTTGAAGAAAGAGATAGAGAGAGGAGAGAGAGAGAGATTTAAATTTTTTTTTTAATTTCAGGATGAAAATGACACCGTTTTGATTAAAACGACGTCATTTTGAATCAACCCTAATGGACGTTAGTGAGGGGTGTGACGGAGGGGCTTGATTGAGCTCTTAATAAAAATTCAGGGGCTCAATCGAGATAAAAAATAGTTCGGGGGGCTATTTGTTCCTCCCCAAATAGTACAAGGGCCTATTTGGCCCTTAACCATTTTTTAAATTGTTAATCTTTTTACACATGTTTGTGAAGTTCTAATAGATCTAAATTTTATACTGCGGATTCATGAAACATTGTCTTCAAATAGTTAAAGTGAAGTGCATATTAATTTGCAGTAAATCAACTACGTGGTGTTTTCAATGCGCTCAACATTTATATTATTGAAGATCAACCTCTGAGTGTTATGCTTGTTGAGTTACATGTGATGTTTCAATTGTAGTGTTACTCACCAAAATTAATGGAGATTGATAAATTTTTAATTTATATTCATACTTTCGGTCATATTTTTACTCTTTGGAGATATAAATCTCTTTGTCCCGATCTAAAAATAAAAATTGACAATACTAATATTGCATCTTTGCCCCCAATCTATATAATGAAAATTGTGAATAATATTAAAAAATGGCTTCAATTAATTTCATCATATATGTAATTCTATGATTTCTATCAAAGAAGCAATAAATATAAAATAATATTTGTATCTATTTTTTGTAACTTAATTATAATTCACATACTAGCATCAATCACATAATATGTTATATATTTACCTTAATCAAATGATCAATATGTACCAATCAATTAACTATACCATATCGAGTGAAATAGGTAAAACTTAGTTAAATTTGTATCAATTAATGAAAATTTAGCAACTCAATTAAGGTTAATTATATTAATTATTAAAATTATATATTCTATTCAATGTCTATAATTTTCGTGCTACTAATAAATTATGTTATCAGTCATATTTTACACAATTAGTAAAAACTGCATTTATATGATCATCAAATCAAATACCCAATTTAACAACTTAATTGATCTAATATTGAATGACTCAAAATTCAATTTATTTCCTTCAAATTTAATTTACTATATATTATAAAGGTACACTTTCATTCCGATACAATATATATATATATATATAAATTTATAGTGTACTATTTTTTTATTTTGTAGATTGAACATTTCTATCACCATACATTGAAGTCACGATGATTTTTTTTCTATGTTCATGATTTGCAGTCATGTAGGAGAATTATAACCACTACAAGAAATCGAAGAAGTTATTATCTTTTCCTCAAAACAATAAATAAATAAAAAGTTATTATCTTAATAGCGTTCTTGCTATAAGGCATCACCACTAGCATGCTATTTTTCGTTAGATCTTAAAAGTATTTTGCTTACTTTTAGGTCAAATTGACAACCAGTTAAAAAAATTTGTACATGATTTTTTAATTGACTATAATGAATTCAGAATTTATCAAAGTCATTGCTTGATCGAGTTAATTAATTAAAGTTTTTTAGTAGAATAACATGTTGGACAAATGAATCTACCGGCCGACGGGGAATTATGTAGATTTCATTACATTCTCATTTTCATTTAAAGAGTTTGGCAATTGTGTAATTGGTGTTTAAGCTTTTTCGAAATTGAAAATGAGGGTTTTTATTTATTTAAGAAGAGGAAGAACGGTGATGCATACTCATCAAATTTAATTCATTCATATGTTTCATCCCATGTATCTCTTAAAATGTGATATTTGTCTATAAATGCAAAAAAAATTCTTTAATATGTTCATCTATATCAAACATCAGATTTTTTCTTTTGTTATGCTTATTCACTTTTTTTTTTACATGCTAAAGATTAGATTTAAAAAATAAATAAAAAAAATTGGTGTCCTCACTATACGCGGGGCACGGTGGCTCAGATTTTCTCACTGGCGGTGGCAATGGCGACTCCGGCGACACAGAGACCCAGACCAAAGGGAGAGGATGGCGAAATGATCCATCACGAAGCACTCACAAGCCCTCTAACTCAGAGAACAACCTAGCCTTCTACACTCATAGGCCAACAGGAATCATGGTCAGATTCCGGCTAGAGAAACCAAGAACGGCGGTAGAAAACACAGAGAGAAAAAGAGAGCTTTTTCAGATTAGGGTTGAAGATCGGTGTGAGGCTTGAGAGAGAAGAGAACTCTCTCGAATGTTATAGAGAGTGAAATCACTTTGGAAATGAAAACCAGATTAAGTTTGATTAATGATGGGAGGTGAAGAGGCGTTTAGGGTTAAGGGTTTTGGGCTTCAGGTTTGGGCCACATAAAATCAGAGAAGCACATGGGCCAACAAAAGAACAGTTGGGCCAATCCTCAACATATCCACCTTTGGCCCAATTGGTCTTTTAATCACCATGGAGTCACCTGCCCAAAAATAACACAAGAGATTATCATCATTGCCATTGATTTTTACTCTAATTTCATCACAATGACAGAACTAGAGAGTGAGGAATAAATACTATGCGTATTCAATCCAGTCTCAACACAAGAGACCAACCCAAAGAATTGAAACAGGTCTCAGGTCAGAACAACTTGACCTTCAAAGACATATTTTACCTAGCTTGAGTACCAAGGGTAAATCACCATGAGTTATACAGCCCCTAGGGCAAATTGAGCATCCTGACACAGGGCCAGGACAACTCATCAGTCCTTCCATTTAGTTCAACCCAAGTCCATATTCAAGGACTTCTTGCAGGCTTCCAGCTTTGCAACTGGTAGACACTTGGTGCCCATATCTGCTGGGTTGTACTCAGAGGGAATTTTATCAAGTAGGACTTCTCCCTTTTCCACAATGTCTCTGATGAAGTGGTATCTCACATCTATGTGTTTAGTTCTATCATGAAAAACAGGGTTTTTACATAATTGGATTGCAGACTGACTGTCAGAGAAGAGCAAAGGTTTATCATCAATAAAATTGATTTCAGACAAGACTCCATTTAACCAAATTGCTTCTTTCACAGCTTCAGTAGCTGCTATATACTCAGACTCAGTAGATGATAATGCAACAGTACTTTGCAACTGAGACTTGCAACTTATGCAAGACCCACACAATGTGAACACATAAGATATAGTTGATTTTCTTTGATCCTTATTATTTGCACAATTTTAATCAACATAACATAACCAACACACTTAACACCATCAGAGGATTTAGAAAACGTTAAGCCATGGAAAGCAGTAGACTTTAAATATCTCAATAGCCATTTCAGAGCCTCCCAATGAGGCAACCCAGGGTTAGCCATATACCTACTCAAACATGACACAACATAGGCAATGTCAGGTCTAGTGCTGGTCATTAAGTACACAACTGACCCTATGGCATTGGCATAAGGAATTCCAGACATATCTCTCAAATTAGAGTCATTTCTGGGACACTGATCCTTACTTAATTGGAAATGGGAGGCAAGAGGAACATATACTGGTTTACAAAGCTCCATGTTAAATTTCTTTAACACTTGTTCAACATAATGAGACTGGTGCAATATAAGTGTGTGTTTACTCTTATCTCTATCAATATTCATACCTAGGATCTTCCTGGCATTTCCCAAGTCTTTCATATTGAAGTTTGCACATAGACAGGATTGAACATGCTTCACAGTCTTCAAGCAAGGACTTATCAGCAACATATCATCAACATAGAGCAGTAAAAACATAGGCACAAAAGATTGCATATAATACAAGCAATGATCAAATTTACTTCTGGAGAAATTCAGGCTTTTCATGCAATTATCAAACTTTATGTTCCATTACCTAGGAGATTGCTTTAAGCCATAAAAGGGATTTCTTCAATAAACACACATGATTAGGATGTTTTTCATCTACAAAACCTTCAGGTTGCTGCATATAAATGTTATTTTCTAATTCTCCATGCAAAAATGCAGTGGTCACATCCATTTGTTTCAATTCCCAATCAAAATGTGCAGTCAAGGCAAGCATTATTCTAACAGTGGTGAATTTCACTACATGAGCAAAGATTTCAGTGTAGTCTATGCCTTTTTTCTGTGTGAATCCCTTAGCAACAAGCATTGCTTTATATCTTACATTATTGATCTCTTGTTTTATCTTAAACAACCATTTACATTCGACAAGAGAGCATGCAGCAGGCTTTTCCACAAGAACCCAAGTATTATTTTCATGCAGAGATTTCATTTCACACTTCATAGCATCAATCTATTTATCAGCATCAACACATGAAACAGCTTCTTTGTATGTTTTGGGCTCAGAAGAATCAACACTATTAAACGCATTAAAAGCATACATAGACAAGTTGCAGCCATCATATCTAGAGGGAGCCCTGATGGTTCTTCTAGGTCTATCTCTAGACAACTGATAATTATCCAGATTCACATGCTTAGAGTCATGCTCAGAAGGTTGTTCAGGCTCAGATTCAGAAGATTCAGATTCAGACACATTCATGTGAGCAGACATGTCATGATCAGACCCTTGGTTGGATGCAGAATCATTTGGATTAATGTTATCATGCACATTGTCATTTAGATGATCATTCAGATTGGGCACATTAATCTCAGATAAGATTGGTGGAGGAGGGTCCACCTTAGACACAGCAGGGATGAACACAGGAACATGAACTTTCTCCACCTCACAAGGAGCATCAAAGTGTGAGGATTCATTCAAACAAGGGAAATCAGATTCATTGAATGACACATCTCTACTTATGCAAGTTTTAAATCCAGGTAAAGTTTTATCCCATAGCCTATAACCCTTGACACCATCAGGGTATCCTATGAAAATGCATTTCCTAGCTCTAGGCTTAATTTTACTTAGTTTTTGGTGAACATAAGCACTGCAACCAAATACTCTTAGATTTGACAGACAAATGGGTTTATTCCAAAACACAGATTCAGGGAGCTTGCCCTTTAGAGGAACAGAGGGAGATCTGTTAATTAAATAACAGGATGTCATTAGAGCTTCTCCCCAGAATTTCTTATCAAGGCCTGAACCAGCCAACAGGCTTCTGACTCTCTCAAGGAGAGTCATATTCATCCTTTCAAGAACCCCATTTTGCTGGGGTTGTAAGGCACTGACTTATGCCTTTTTATTCCCATCTCAGAACACAGATTATCCATAGCATGATTGCAGAACTCTAAGCCATTGTCAGTTCTCAAGCATTTAATTTTCTTATTGGTCTGATTTTGTATTTCAGTAACCCATTTTGAGAACTTTTAGAAAACATCAGATTTATGTTTCATTAAGAAAACCCATGTTTTTCTTGAGAAATCATCTATAACAGATAAGAAGAACAGATTTCCACCATGAGTTGGGACCTTTGCAGGTCCCCACACATCAGCATGTATGTATTCAAGAATATCAGAGCTCAACTAAGCTTTTGGATAAGGACCAGACACAGGGAAAGGCAACTTGTGTTGCTTTTTCATCAAACAAGGTTCACAGAAAGTCATACTTGTCACTTTATCATGCTTGAATGCACCAGATTTTATTCAAGATTTCTAAACCCTTGTTGCTCATGTGCCATAATCTAGTATGCCATAATGCAGTTTTATCAGTTTGGACCATGTTTGCAGATTGGATAGGCACAGAGAAAGCATGCACAATATATAGATCTCTCTTTTTGGGGGCATCAAAGTAAAGCATGGAATTCAATTTAAACTGAAAACTTTTGTGATTCACAGAACCAAAAAGCATTTGATCAGCCAGCTTAGAAACAGACAGCAGATTAAACTTCAATTTGGGTACATATCTCATATCATGCAAGGTTAACATGCTGTTATTCTCAAATTTTAAGCATACATCTCTTTTACCAGCAATGTTACACTATTGACCATCAGCTAATGCAACAGTTCCAGTTTTTGAAAGTTGTAAGTTATGAAACATGTGCTTATGTGGTGTGACATGGAAAGTGCAACTAGGATCAACCAACCATTCAGATTCATGCACAGATTTGGACACAACATTTGAGAAGTTTATGAATTGGAAATCACAATCAAAATGCACCATATACATTTCACCTTTATCATGATATTCAAATTCATCATTATTATAGCCAAAGTCTTCCTGATTATCAAATTGCATGGCATTATTGGCATGATTATTCCCAAACCCCTTGCCCTTCTTAGGATGTTTGCATCTGTTTGAAAAGTGCCCAGGTTTCCCACAATTTCAACAGGTTTTTCTTGGTTTTTGAGTAGGGTCTTGGGAGTGAGAGTTCTGAGGCTGATTTCTGGGGAAATTTTGGTTTCTGGGAGGGTAATGGTTGAATCTATAACTAGGATTGTGAGAATAGTTTCTAGCATTACAGGAGGATTGGAGGAGACCATCTGTTTTTTCCAGTTCACATTCTCTCCTGTGCCTTTCAGTCATTTCAGCCTCTATTCTATGTTTTTCTGCAGCTAGCACACTTGGATTTTTAGGGCTGAAATCTATATAGGGCCTCCCTTTAAGATTCCTATTAACAAACATTATCTCACTTTGCATAGGCTTTGGGTTCAATTTCTTAAGCTCATTTTCTTTAGCCTTTAACCCAGAAACAATCATATCACATGTCAATTTGGAGCCACCATATTTTAATGCAGATTTTACTTCAGAAAACATTTCAGGGATAGAACCAAGAAGGATCTGATGAGCATATTTTTCAAGAGTACTATCTCCAGCAAGTTTCAAATCCTTTAGGAGTTTGTTAAAATCATGCATATTAGAATCAACATCCTTTGAAGGATCCATTTGAAAAGACATTATTTGGTTTTGCAGAGAATAAGCAAATTCCTCAGATGTAGCAACAAATAAAGATGTAAGAGCATCCCACAGATCTTTTGCACACTTATGGTGAGAAACTTGTTTAACAACAACACTACTCAGGTTAAGTAAAATTGTAGCCCTTGCTTCAGCATTCATTTTAACAAGATTTCTATCTGTTTCAGTTTCATCAATTCTTTCAAATATGGTATCTTGCAGATTTTCTTTTGTGAGAATGCACTCAACCCTAATCTGCCAATCACCAAAATCATCCTTTCCATTGAAAGGAACAACACTCAGATTATTCATCTTTTCACAAATTCACACAGAATCACACAAGATTCAAAGAATTCCTCCAAATAACACAAAAGATCAATCAGAATCAAAAGATTCAACTAGAAGTAGGAGGAAGAACCTCCACAGGCCCAAAGATGGGTGCACCAGGGGAATCTAGAGCTGAGGCTAGCCCATATCTCAGCACAGATTGATCTGATTCACTCAGGTCAATCCCAAAACCTAAATCAGCCAAGGAACCAGACTTAGATCACCAAGTCAATCCACAGAAACTCTTTCAACAAGTAGTTTCACAACAAGGAACCAACAACCAACAAGAATCACACAGCCAGAGAGGCTCAATAGACAGATAACCAATGAACACACAAATACAGGTTATCAACCAACAAATATGCAATCCCAAAAAACCCTCCTTTTCTACTGTAATCCCTTACTCAAATTTGCTATCGAGGCAACCCGCTTTGAGAAAACCCACAGGGGAGTCTAGACGGTCCCTACCGTAAGTAAGATTTGAGGGAAAGGCTTTGAATGCCAAGGAAATTACAAAGTCAAGAGCGGAAGCAATAAAGACACAAGATCAAACGATACCACATAAATTAGATTAAGGGTTTAGGATATACCAGAACTAATTCTCCTAGAAAGCGGAGAATCGAACTTACCTATCAAATGAGCCCGACGGGGACGAGTACGGCGCAGCCCTTACCGGCGGCGGGGAGAAAGAGATGGAGGCAGAAGAGTGCCCCCGGCCAGGTCAAACCGTGGCTCCGATACCACTGTTGTGGTACAGACCCGGCTAGGGTTACACTACTTGGTTTCTAACCCCTTGCGGTCTCTTTCACTAGCTACTCAAGTAGCTTGAACAAGAAAATACAATTTTAATCTATTACAGTCAATTCTAGTAGACTAGGGCTTCAAAGCCTTCACTTCTGAAGCCTCAGAGGAGAAGATCAGAGGGACCTTCAAAGTTTCTTCACAAACTAAGGCACCAACTCGTAAATCTGCACAATAGCAAGTAAGAACAGTAAGTACAGAGGGTATGCAGCAGTAAATTGAAGTGACAAGAAAAGACAAAGAGATTCAGAGGTGGGAAAAGTGTGCACGGGGCACGGTGGCTCAGATTTTCCCACTGGCGGCGGCAATGACGACTCCGGCGACACAGAGACCCAGACCAAAGGGAGGGGATGGAGAAATAATCCCTCACGAAGCACTCACAAGCCCTCTAACTCAGAGAACAACCTAACCTTCTACACTCATAGGCCAACAAGAATCATGGTCAGATTCCGGCCAGAGAAACCGAGAACGGCGGCAGGAAACACAGAGAGAAAGAGAGAGCTTTTTCATATTAGGGTTGAAGATCGGTGTGAGGCTTGAGAGAGAAGAGAACTCTCTCGAATGTTATAGAGAGTGTAATCTTTTTTGGAAATGAAAACCAGATTAAGTTTGATTAATGAGGGGAGGTGAAGAGGCGTTTAGGGTTAAGGGTTTTGGGCTTCGGGTTTGGCCCACATAAAATCAGAGAAACACATGGGCCAATAAAAGAACAATTGGGCCAATCCTCAACAACATGGAAACTGAATTTGAGATGAGCCTAGTTGGAGATCTAAAATACTTCATATAGCTTCAGATAAAGCAGTCAGAAAAAGGGATATTTATCTCTCAATCCAAGTATGCCAGAAACTTGGTTAAAATATTTTAGCTTGAAAATTCTAGACACAAAAGAACTCCTATCAGCACCACTGTTAAGATTGAAAAAGATGATGCAGGAGCTGAAGTTGATCAAACTCTATATAGAAGCATGATTGGGACTCTCCTTTATCTCACTGCAAACAGACCAGATATAGCATACAGTATGGGAGTGTGTGCCAGATACCAGTCTTGTCCTAAGGAGAGTAACATGAAGGCTGTTGAGAATATCATCAAGTACATTAATGGAACTGCTGACTATGGATTATGGTATACTTCTGATACAAATGCAAGTATTACTGCTTACTATAATGCTGATTGGGCTGGATCTCCAGATGACAGAAAAAGCACTTCATGTGCTTGTTTCTTTTTAAGAAACAATGTTGTTTCCTAGTTCAATAAGAAGCAGAACTGCATATCCCTATCTACAGCAGAAACTGAATACATTGCAGCAAGGAGCAGCTCTACACAGATCATCTGGATGATGCAGATGATGAAGGACTATGAAGTCAGTCATGATATACATATTCTGTACCGTGACAATATAAGTGCTATCATTATCTCCAAGAATCTGGTGCAACATTCAAGAACAAAGCATATAGACATCAGACATCACTTCATCATAGAGCTAGTTGAAGAAGAAGTACTAAGGATTGAACACATGAAGACAGAGGATCAACTAGCTGATTTATTTACCAAGAGATTGGATGCAACTCGATTTGAGAAACTCAGAGCATCCCTTGGGGTGTGCTTAGTTTAGTAAAACTAAGAAAAGGTGTATGAGTATGTCTATTTCACACTCAGCAGGAAAAAACCATTCCTGCATAAAGGGACTAAATATTTTCATAAATGTTCTTCTAGATGTACATGAACATGTTTCAAACCCTGAGTACATCTTTGTCAACGGCTAGTTCTGACATGCAATTGTCATCTCTGATTTTTCAGGATTTCCTTCCGGTTTTTTAGTCTAACGGAAACCTGAGCCTATACTTTGAATGGAGTACCTAATTATAAATATGTTTAGCCGTTAAAAGAGTTCATTTTTAAGTTTCAAAATTTTGAAATTCCAAACCCTTCTCTCTTCTCTAAATCTTCTAAGTTCTCTAAGATGATACTCTTATTTGCCATTGTGCTGATCATCCCCGTCAAACACCCATATATTATCAATGGCTCCAAAACGCAAACTTGTTTGTCCCAAGAATGTTGTGAAACCCAAAATGAGATATGAGAAGGTTACATATTCTAAACCTCAAGATCAATTCTATGAGGATGATGAGTTCGACAGGTAGGTTCGGGGTGAATCATCCTACAAGAAGCCTGTATAGAGGATGTTCCGTGATGAATCTTCAAGCAAAGATACAGACGAACTGATTGAAATGTTTCACAGAGATGAAGAAGAAGAGGACTTGAAAATAGAAGAACAAGAAATTACTTCTTCCGTAAAGAAAACAAAGACCCAAAGTCTTTCTATTCAAGATTTGTGAAGAAAGCTGCTCGATCATACGACGTCAACAAGAAAAAGGCAAGAACAAAGGGAACTGGAGTCAAGAAAACAAAGAAGACTACAACCTCTTCTGCAAAGAAAATCGTCACAGCAGGTGTTGCCCAAGCCTTTCAGAAAGAGAAAGGATCTGTTGTTGATGATCCAGTTATGACTAAGGATGTTCCTGAACATGTCAAGGAACATATTGTAGAAAAGAGCACCGCTGAGACCTCAATACCAGCCAATGTTGTGCAGAAATCGTCTACTCAACCTTCTATTATTGAAGGTGATACTGAAGATAGGGAAGCTGATATTCCCTTAAGTCTGAAGATGAAAGCCCTTGGTGCTGCGATTGCAAAAGGAAACAAAAATGTCATTAAAAGATCTTTAGTTGCAGAGTTCATCCTCTGAATCTACTGAGAAGACTCATGTTCCACAACAGGAGAAGTTGCTTGCGTCTACTCAATATGATCTATTCGTCATATCATCAGTTAAGAAGAAAACACCCAGGAAGAAGGCCTCTACTACTGTGGTGCAGTTGGTTCCAAGAACTTATGTAACCTGAAGTCGAGTATCTGCCACTCCACCATCCACAGCTGCATCAACAAAAAAGAGAAAAGTAGTTGAATCGACTGGTCCTTCCAAGAAGGCCAAGAAAGCTACAAAGTCTATAGATGTACCTAAAGATGTTCACTCACAATCTAGTGAACATATGTCTGACATTTACAAACAGATAGTTCGGTGTGCCAGGTACTTCTAAACAAACAATTTTTTCGTTCTTCCAAGCATGTTGAATTATGGGAGAAAGTTAAGCAGAGGTCCATGATCTCTGAGAAAAAGGTGGACAAGGATACACTGTTGGCTACTGGAGTGTATACCTTATTGGAGGAAGTTGGGTTACTAGGAATAGTGCAGAAGGTGCAAGAGTTTGTTCCTAAGGTTGTTACTGAGTTCTACTGCAACTTGACCAAATAGATTGATGATCCAGAGTCTGAAGACTTCCAGAAAGTCTATGTTAGAGGTGAGATGCTGAAGTTTTCCCTTGAACTCATTAATGAGCTCCTGGGATGTTCATCTGAGGGGGAGTACAATGAATTAGATGGCTGGGAGATGGTTGCTGAGGAACTGACCCAGGGCATCTACAACAAATGGCCATCTCATTCGCAGACTATTCTAACCTCAAAGTTGACTCACAAATATGGAGCTCTGTTCAGAATCCTGATCCACAATTGACTACCTACTAAGCACAGAGTTGCAGTGACTCAAGCTCAGGGTAGGTTCTTATATCACCTTGGAACTTGGAAGCAGTTCAATTATGGTAAATTCGTGTTCAGCAAGATCATCAGCAGTGCAGAATCTACAGTGATTAAGAGACAACTATGTTATCCATCGTTGATCTACAACATCATTAAGCAGCAAAAGAAGAATATTTCTTCTAAAAATGACAAGGTCATTCCTCCAAAAAAGCCTCTGGTGATCAAGGTTGCTCCTGAGCTAGGAGATGGAACAGATTGACTTTCTTCCCTATATGAATCATATCTGCTAAAAAATTGAAACTGCTATCAAAAGATAAAAAAATATAAAGTAAAAATTTAATATAGCAGAGCAGATACAAGATGATAAGAAAGTGAAAAACAGTTGGATCATATGATGTTCACAGGGACATTCAAGTACGTTTTAAGGTACATAATCCTACAATTCAAGGGTTGTGTTCTTTTAAAACATGGAGCGGGTTCGCCACCAGATAAAGACAAAATGGGAGATTGTTAGTTCCATCTACACTTAAGTGTTCGAGATTGTCATAATCTGTATGGCAATATCAAAAGAACACAAAAGGTTTTGGTTATTCATGTTCGAATAACATGTTCTGGACATTATTGTGAACATTCCGCTGCCAATCTAATTGAAGATCAAGACATGTACTTCATCATGTTCAGAGACATGATCTTGTACATGGTTGTCCAGAGAGTTTTCAAGAGATGTATCATGCTGGAATTAAAAAATTGGTGCTGCAGATTCAAGATGGACGTTTCGGAATAGAAGTTGTCTTGTTCGTTATGAAGATCAAAGAAGGAAAGGTGGAGTTCTATTCAAGGAAGACATCTAAACTAGGAAAGTCTGATTTAATTAAGGAAAAGTTTCCTTGTTGAATTCTAGTCAAAATAGGACTTCTGATTACCTTGTTTAGGCTATATGTGTTGTTTATAAATAGCCTGAGATTCAGACTAGTTGAGGTGGAATGAGTTTTACGAATACACAAAGAGTAGAGAGTTAAAAGACTTCATCTTTGGAGCATATAGTATTCGGGTAGACTAGGTTTGATCGGTGAGATCATTGTATTTCTAGTCTGTGTTTGAAACTTACTTTCATACACACTTAGAGGAGTTTCGGGAGAGATTTCCTGTGGGAACTAGAGGGATTCTAGGCTGTGAGGGGAGCTCGCAATTTAGTTTAGTGAAAGAGGTTGAATTGGGTAGGAAATCGGTCAAGTGACGGGAGTCTTCATGTAATAGCCTTTGTAATCATTCAACAGAGTAGTAAACTGTTTCTCACGAACTTGTGAAGTCCCTCTGATGTAGATCAGTTGATCGAACATGGTTACCAATGTCGTGTTCTTTACTTGCTTTAAGTTTTTATATTCTGACCTTGCATGTTCACAATAATGTACACGTACATGATAATGAACATGAGCGCACATTTTATGTAACTTTACGACCAATCGACAACAACAAAGAAATTGAAAATAGGTTCGATTGCGAAATACCAGGAAGCGTAAATCGAGAGATAATCGTGAAGAAGAAAATGGTGGAAGAGAATCGAAAGTTTACTAGAGATAAAAATTGGTGCTTTGATGAGAAATTAAAGCAAGTAAAACACAAATAGGATGTTGACGAAAGTATATTTCGAGATGAGAACAAAGCGTATTTTGTAAAATTTGTCGATGAATTAATAAATGGCATATATGTAGTTAATTTTATGATGGTGATGGCATTAGAACATAGTCGGAAGCGGCCCTCTTCCTCTTTCCGGCGGTCTTTCTTGTGGGCGTTTTGATGGCCGCCCAATATTGATTGTCAGCTTTGGAATTTTCTTGAACAATATGAGCATGAGAAATATTTTGTTGCACCTTTTTCTTTATTTGGTGAATGATTCATTTCCTGTATGTGGTGACAAGTTATTCAAAATGGAGTGTTGATTAGCTAATGTAAGTTTTACTAGGTGCGTACCATTATATAAGAGTTGCAGATAGGCAACAAAAAATAAAATAAAAATACAACATTATTCATTTGAGAATACTCAAGGAATTGATCTGTATAGGGTTTGAGGCTCACTCGTCTCCTTCTTCAACATATAAAAAACACAGACTTAATTTACCATAAAAAAAAATACAACATAATCCATTCGGGATATTTAAACAACGGTGAACATCTATGTGTAGGTTTGACACCCACCCTCGAATATCTTAAATTTAATTAACAATGTACATAAATTTAACTTTAATTTGTTTTTTTAAACACAAATTTAAAATTTCAATATTTTATAAATTCATAAAAGAATTAACATTTATCTTCTTCAATTTAAACAATAAATTGTATTTAAAATAATTAAAATTTTAAATCACTGTACATATCATAAAATTAAATTCAAATGTAAATGCATATATTTACCAATACAATTATACTACAAAAAATTATAAACCTTGAAACATGTTTATAATATTTGTAGAGTCTTTCTTTAATAGTTTGGTGTTTATAATGTTTAATAAACTGAAAATGTAGTTATAAATTCAAATAAAAAATATTTTAAAATGTAATATAGCTAGCTTTATTTTTGTTATGCGTGTGTCTATATATATATATATTATAAGGATATTTCCTACCTACATAAAAAAATATTAAATATGAAAATATAAATTATATAAGACTAAATTTCCTTTTACAATAAGTACTCAATCACATTTTCATATATATGTGCTTTCATATTTTCGGATATTATATAAGTATAGATTGCATGTATAGTATATAATTAAGTAAATGTCAATACAATTTTTGGTATATAATGTCTATATTTTTATCATGAATTTCGGGGCTATAATAAATATACAGGAAAATCACATTCTTAGGCCCTTGTACTTTTACCTTTTTGTTTTATTAGATCCATATACATTTTTCATTTTAATAGGTCTTTATACTTTTAAGTTTGATTACACCAGGTCCCTATACTTTTATTTTGTAAAATTTGTCAATGAATTAATAAATGGCGTATATGTAGTTAATTTTACGTCGGCAATGACATTAGAACATAGTCGGAAGCGGCCCTCTTCCTTTTTCCGGCGGTCTTTCTTGTGGGCGTTTTGATGGCCGCCCAATATTGCTTGTCAGCTTTGGAATTTTCTTGAACAGTATGAGCATGGAAAATATTTTGTTACACCTTTTTCTTTATTTGGTGAATGATTCATTTCCTGCACGTGGTGACAAGTTATTCAAAAATGGAGTGTTGATTAGTTAATGTAGGTTTTACTAGGTGCGTACCATTATATAAGAGTTGCAGATAGGCAACAAAAAATAAAATAAAAATATAACATTATTCATTTGAGAATACTCAAGGAATTGATCTGTGTAGGGTTTGAGGCTCACTCGTCTCCTTCTTCAACATATAAAAAACACAGACTTAATTTACCATAAAAAAATACAACACAATCCATTCGGGAATATTTAAACGACGGTGAACATCTATGTGTAGGTTTGAGACTCGAATATCTTAAATTTAATTAACAATGTACATAAATTTAACTTTAGTTTGTTTTTCTAAACAAAAATTTAAAATTTCAATATTTTATAAATTCATAAAAGAATTAACATTTATCTTCTTCAATTTAAACAATAAATTGTATTTAAAACAATTATAATTTTAAATCACTGTACATATCATAAAATTAAAGTCAAATGTAAATGCATATATTTACCAATACAATTATACTACAAAAAAATATAAACCTTGAAACATGTTTATAATATTTGTAGATCCTTTCTTTAATAGTTTGGTGTTTATAATGTTTAATAAACTAAAAATGTAGTTATAGATTCAAATAAAAAATATTTTAAAATGTAATATAGCTAGAATTTTTGTTATGTATGTGTCTATATATATATTGTAACAGCCCGAAAATTGTATGATTAGAATTTATTTAAGAATTTTATTTAAGTAATAGATAGTACAAATTTAGACCCGTAATATGAAAGAAGATGTTAAAAGGATCATTCCAGCAACTAAATTACTCAAATCAAAATTAATTTGATCACCCAAAATATATACTATATACATATACATATATATATATATTATTCATGTCTATGTACCCAATATTATGTTGTAAATTAGACAATTTAAATTTATTTCAACCCATTAAATTACTTCACCTAACCTTCAGGAGATGCTTATATGTAAGTATGTAATTATATATTTGAATTTTATCAGAAATAACCTTATCCATAGAAAAAAAAATTAATTACCAAATGAAGTAGCCGTATATTTTCGAAAATGGCTTTGAGTTCTAGTAATTAATCAATTTTCATTCCACCTAATCATCTTGCTAGCCTTACACGTATCTAGTTGGATTGGTGTATACGTGTATCTATTATTATCTGCAGCTATGGGATTAGGAAAAAAAAAAACTTAATTCATTTCTTCTTCTTAATTTGGTAAGCACCACCGACCGCCTCCTCCTCTCCTCTCCTCCATTTTCCATCGCCAAACCATAACCAAAAATTACGAAAAATATACCATAATCCTCCTCTCGTTGGTTATATAGCAGCTGTGAAAGTTTTCACTCAAATAGGTGCCGACAAAAGTGAAAATGAAAGCGAAAACCATCGAAAGGTGCTGCCCCGCCACCTTGTGCCTCAGCCAACTTGCGGTACGATTTTCCGCTGATCCGACCATCGGATTCTCCCCTACTTTATACCGTTTCAAAGATTTTCTTACCGGCTACGTATATTAAGGTTCTGATCATAGATCCAACGTTGTTTAGGTTATTGTTTTTATGCTGAAAGTTTACTCAGAGTTGCTGCCGCAGGGGATGGTGCTGTTGCTGCTTCGGCTGCCCTTTTTCAGCCTTACCGAAGACCAAACTACATCATATTTTGATTTTTAAGAAGCTTTTCCTTTCAAGCTATGATGATATGATTTCATATTTCTAATTAGATCTCATTTTCCCTTTCATCTTTGTGCCGAAAGTTAACGAAAAACCACGGTCGAGCTCCTAATTCAGTTGCAGCTGCTGCCTTCAAACGCACATTTACGACCTCTCCATCAGCTAGGACTCTTCGTATAAGTCATGGTTAGAGACTCATCTTCATGTACTTCATTTTCTATAGTTTATTTCATGTTTAGGAGTTGTTTTCATCCTTTAAATTGTCGAGCAAGAATACGATTTCTACTTTTCAAAAATCTGAAAAAATTTACTTCCCGAGCATGTATTTCTCCTGCTCTTCAACTGTTTACTATCCATTACTGCTGTAGTAATGATACTTGATGAGCTTGAGTGGTAAATCTTGAGTTTTAGTTGGATTTAAACCATGTTTGTGTTGTGTCGAAGTCTTTGTACGACTTGTTTTGAAAATGGTAGATTATTAATGGTGTTATTGCATGTTTTGTAAAAGATTTGAGGGTGGTTGTATATTTTTAAGAAGTGATGGATGGTTATTTGATAATTTGACGAAGCTATGGATTTAAATAGAAATAGTAAATATATAATTTAATTTTCAATTTTCAAAATATATTACCTTATCCAGATTGTTGCGATTATCGAATAATCTTTCTTTGAGGTCCCAAAAACCTTTCAATTGTTAATCAAAAAGCTCGATAATTACATAATTAACACAAGGGCAAATTACAGTTTGATACCTGACCTTTCAACCTTTTAACAAAAATGTCCCGATCTTTATATATTTACAGTTTGATACCCAACCTTGTAAATTTTTATCAAATCTATCCCATGGTCAACTATCTAGTATCCTATAACATATGTGGACAATAAAAAATCTTATGTGGATTTTTATAATGCCACGTCATACCTAAAAAAATAAATATTAAAAACTTATGTGGATTTCCATGTAAGTTTAATAAATTAAAAAATGAGAAAATTATTCGGGGTTTGTTTAATTTGAAATATAATACATTCATTAAATAGTTTAATGTTATTTTTTTATATAATTATTTTTAATGAATATTCATACATTATTTAATAATTAACTATTCACATAATATATAGAAGATTTAAATATTTTTTTTGAATCTTAAGAGTTACAACCTTTGACAAATGGATAATTATATGTATTCGCATCGAATTTTAGGTATGACTTCTTCAATAAGTGATGGTAATAATATACATAAATATTTTAATTGACGTTAGATCAATAAACGTCAATTAAAATATTTATATATATTATTACCATCACTTATTGAAGAAGTCATACCTAAAATTCGATGAGAATACATATAATTATCCATTTGTCAAAGGTTGTAACTCGTAAGATTCAAAAAAATATATTTATTTATTTAAATCTTTTATATATTATGTGGATAGTTAATTATTAAATAATGTATGAATATTCATTAAAAATAATTATATAACAAAATAACATTAAAATATTTAATGAATGTATTATATTTAAAATTAAACAAACCCCGAATGATTTTGTCATTTTCTAATTTATTAAACTTACATGGAAATAAATAAAGTTTTTAATATTTATTTTTTTAGGTATGACATGACATTATAAAAATCCACATAAAATTTTTTGTTGTCCACATGTGTTATAGGATACTAGATAGTTGACCATGGGATAGATTTGACAAAAGTTTACAAGGTTGGGTATCAAACTGTAAATATATAAAGATCGGGACATTTTTGTTAACAGGTTGAAAGGTCAGGTATCAAACTGTAATTTGCCCTTAACACAATAATTGTTCAGTTTACGTTCATTTAGTTCATTCGAGCTTGATTGATCTTGACGGTTATAAATGAGCATATTATTATAGTTTTAAGTTATTAGTTAATGACCTAAATAGGTTCTCAAGGTTAGAATCTCGATAATTTGTAGGCCAAAGGGCAGCAAGTGCAATTTAGAGATTTTCTGTGCAACTCATCGAATGTTGAGTATCAAGACCATCAAGGTGGGTTATATATATTTTTCTCAAATTATGTTCAACTAATAAGCTCAATTATTTATTAACTGTGAAGTATGAATATCTATATCAAAATGATTTCTCTCACTGTTTGCGTTCGCCGGTATCCTACGAAAACATTGTGTGTTTAACTAGACTCGATTCGGATCCTTAAAGATTTGGGACCGTATACACTATTCTTTATTAGACAGCTGGGCTGGAGGATGTGTATATAAGTTAAGACACTGTAGGAAGGGACAGTTGAGATAGAGCGTGCAAGTAAGGTTAAAAGAAGCTTTGTATACATGGAATACTTTTGAGATTTGAAACCTTTCCATTGTTATACCTGTGTGGATACAATATTCATATTTATAAAATGATTCTAAACTGTTTATCAAAATTGCCCACTGGGTACACTAGTATTCAACCCCAAATTTTTCTAAATATTTTCAGGTTGAAAGGCAGGCTAGAAGATGATGGAGCTGAGGCAAGAGCTGCCTTTTTGTTATAATGTTCCTTTATATTTTGTTGGCGGGATAAGTTCCCTTTGATGATTGGTCATTGATTCAACTTCCTTCTATGTTGTCTGAATGATTGAGGCACTAACCCTATATTTCTATAGTTGTCTTTATGCCACAACCCCTTTCCCTTCTCCCAAGTAGCGCACCGATCCCTTGTCACTATTCTTTCGGGACTAAAACAGTACATATATTATAAGGATATTTGTTACCTACATAAAAAAATATTAAATATGAAAATATAAATTATATAAGACTAAATTTCCTTTTACAATAAGTACTCAATCACATTTTCATATATATGTGCTTTCATATTTTCGGATATTATATAAGTATAGATTGCATGTATAGTATATAATTAAGTAAATGTCAATCCAATTTTTGGTATATAATGTCTATATTTTTATCATGAATTTCGGGGCTACAATAAATATACATAACTTAATAATCTAAGGGCAAATCACATTCTTAGGTCCTTGTACTTTTACCTTTTTGTTTCATTAGATCCATATACATTTTTTTCATTTTAATAGGTCTTTATACTTTTAAGTTTGATTTCACCAGGTCCCTATACTTTTATTTTGTAAAATTTGTTGATGAATTAATAAATGGCGTATATGTAGTTAATTTTATGATGGCGATGGCATTAGAACATAGTCGGAAGCGGCTCTCTTCCTCTTTCCGGCGGTCTTTCTTGTGGGCGTTTTGATGGCCGCCCAATATTGCTTGTTAGCTTTGGAATTTTCTTGAACAGTATGAGCATGGGAAATATTTTGTTGCACCTTTTTCTTTATTTGGTGAATGATTCATTTCATGTACGTGGTGACAAGTTATTCAAAAATGGAGTGTTGATTAGCTAATGTAAGTTTTATTAGATGCGTGTTTGCAGAAAATGAGAAAGATGTATGAGGAGTGTTGAAATTTTGTTTTAACTTTATTTCATCAATTGATGTGGCAAGTATTTTCTATGTCATTAAAATAATTTCAGGTTAGATTTATTGTACATTCAAATAGTTAAGTATTAAATTGTTATTTATAAAAGATCAAAACATTTTTATAAACTTTTTGAAAAATAGACTAACATCTGATAATACCCCTAAAAAAGATTTGTTAAAATGGAGGTGGAGTGGAGCACCACACGTTTTAAAAAATGATATATAAAAATTAATTAAATTGTATTAAAGTTTACGCGAACGCTTCTTAAATTCGATTCGATCCAACAATATATATGGCAACAAATTATTTTAGTAATCATGTTTATCATTTGCAGTCATGTGTAGTTATTTAAATCATGTATACCATGTAAGTAATGAAAATTATTAATCAAATTGTGAAACCTAAGAACGAGAGGGTATTTTTTGAACTTGAACTTTAATTGTAACAACCCGTTCTCAAATTAAATGTTTAAAATATTTATATGTGAATTTGTCTATGTCGCGCCCTTAATATTCACGTATTTTAGTTTAATTGAAATTAATTTATTGAATGCAATTAGAGAAAATATGTGTGTGTGTGTGTAAATATCTGTAGAGAAAATATTATTTATATATGTATGTATAATATATACAAAATGTGAATATGTGTGTGTGCATATAATTAACAAAAATAAAATAATAGTAATAGTAATAAACACATACGTGTGCTAAAGAGGAGATTAGTGAGAGATGATGTGTCTGGAGGAGGGATTTCTAAGTGATGAGTCACGTTTTAAGATTTATTCAATCAATTTCCTTTTAATTATAAAAAGAAAGACTAATTCTAAAATCATTTCTCTCCGTCTTTCTCTTTCTAAATACACATTCAAAGAAATTGTAATTCATCTAAAAAATTCGATTGATTTCTTATTCAAGGTAAACTTTTATATGATTTAATTATTTATTTCATGTTACGAATTAAACTCATGCATCAATTAAATTATATTTCATGATTTTTTCACATAAGAACAACATATTTAATTTTTAGTCTAAATTCATTCCTTCGTATATTTGTTAAAAGGAATAATATTTGAGATTATTGGACATGATTGGCCAACCTTAACATGAATTGAATAAAGTTTCTAATAGTTACTGTATGTTTGTATGTTTCAAATTCAATTGTAAAATGAATAGGTAATCTTTGCCCATTTTATATTCAAAATGGATGTCAAATTCCTGATTGAAAATGATACATTATAATAAAATATTATAGTGCTTTTACATTAGTTAATAATAAATTTATGGAACTAATTTACAATAATTTCATTAAATAACTTAATATTGTTGTTTATATTTAGAGAATGGAAATTAATTACGATTCAAATGCATAGTTAGTAAAGCTCATTTCATAATAAAATTTAATCTATTCTTATTATTAACCATTCATTTCCTATGATTTCCAATTTCACAATTAATATATTATTAAATTCATATCATGACATGAAAAGGTTTATAAATTTCATTTAGAGTCCAAGAAATTACCTCATTTCATATATAGCAAATTAATTTGCATTCTTGAAATAAAATATTTATTTATAAAATCTATTTTCTTATTTTAATTAATTTATAGGTGCGGTGCGACTAAGACGTTAACTCTCATTTGATAAACGCTCGAGTCGACTTTCAAATTCAATTAAGGTGTGGGATTCTCATTTATTATGCCGTTGATTTTAGTTTGTCCTTGTTAATGTGATATGTCTGACGTGTATGATTTCATATTCATTTGTGAGTGTTACTGGACCATCTATTCAGTTGTCCTTCATATTTAACCTCACTATTGTGCACAATCATTTCGCTAGGGACTGTGAATAGGGCCAGGGTCTTAACTGATCCTTGGAAGCAGAGTGTGATTCATATCCATATATCAATGAATAACACGCATGTATCTCATTTTATATAAACTTGGGCAAATCATTTCGCATAATCGTCCCACACTGAGTATATTCATATATGCTCATCCCAAAAATTTACAGTTTCAAGTAAATGAGCATGGAGTCGCAGTGGAAGTCGAATGACAGTCTAGAACTCTGAAAAATTATTTTCTGCTTGATTTTATTTGACACTATTTTTAGATTAGGGTGTTACATTAACCACACATAAACATACGTAGTTGTTGTCTGTAGCTAATACTTTTTCTAACTATACACATAAGCAAAAGAAATACAAATGTCATTTTGCCGAAATATAAAATTTGATAATTTTTTTTTTAAAAAATATATAAATGTGATTAAAAACTTTTTGTCACACTTCTTAAATGTCATTAAGTAAAGAAAATTTTCTAATTAATTTACCTACACATTTTATGATTATGTGTGGCTAAACAACCACACACATAAAATGTGTGGTAAATTTATGTGTGATTAAAAATTCATTTTCTTGTTTGTACAAAACTTAATAGTATAATGATATTTATCGAAAAAAATATATATGTCCATCTAATTAATTTAAACAGTGAAGAATATATTGGTTCATAATTAACACAAGAGACTTAATTCACAAGTGATCAATTGATCAATCTGTGTGTGTGTGTGTGTGGATAATGTCCCTTTTATGGACTTTTGGGTAAACTATGGAGCCTGTATGAATATGTGATGTGTAAAAGTACCATCTTTCTTAAAGCATTTGGTGTTATGTATTTCATTAGCGGACTTCCATAAATGATCAACATTTGATTGTAATAAAGTGCCATATTTAGTTGTAATAATGTGGCCGACTAAAAAGATTTCTGTGCCCGTGTCGAATCACTTGTAGCTCTCCTTTAATTCTCAGTGGGCTGTTCAAAAGCATGTATATCGATAAGACCATTATTTATACGAACATTTTAGTGGGTGTTCAGAAGCATATCAATAATTATCAATATATAAATATTTATATACAAAATTTACATTAATTAGTGAGTTATTTATATATTACATATGATTTGTGAATATTGAGATGATACAATAATTTTTTAGTAGTTTATCTGACAAAATCTTTATCTTTATATATATAGAGGGGGGAGTTCTAGTGAGAACTAGTCTCCACGTGAGAACTAATAATCAATCCTCACCATCTAATCTATTCTACATCAACGGTTCAGATTGAAAATTTGAGACGATGACATTATCAGAATAATGTCAAACTCCACTGCCCCTGAATCTTAGTAAGACGAATTAGATAATTATACAATTCAAATATAAGCACTTTTGTTCGGAATGCCTTTTTAAAATATATTCAAACATTATTTTGATTTTTTTTATGCATTACATTATTATATCTCGTAATTAATGATTTGCGATAATTGTAAAAAAATATTTATCTATATATAAATTATGTATATGATTACATTATAATTATAGTATATGCTACATGTAATTTGTGAATATTTGAGATAATATAATAAAATATTAGTGTTTAGTGAGTAAAATTTGTTATTAATATATAGTTATAAGATGTAGATTTTATAATTCAGTAGTGTCAAGGCTCACGATCTAAAGTTCTGGGTTCATAATTATCGTTGAGACTTTATTTACCAGAATCAAGAGGGAATTGAGAATCCAAAACCAAAATATTTGAATTTTAAATTGGCAGCGAACTATTTGCACTACTAATTTTACTCTTTGCATCATAAAAAAAATAAAGAAAAAATAAAATAATTGTTAAGTTACTTTAATACCCTTTTATTACTTGTTCATACCACTAAAATTATCTAATGCACCATAAATTCAAAACTAAAAAAATAAAATAAAAAAGAAAACAAATTAATTGAAGTATTCGTCAACTTCTAATAGATTATTAGAAGTATTAGATGCTATCATGAGTGTATTGATAAAAAATAATCGTGTTTGGAACGTGTCGTGGATGTTTTTTTTATCCAGATCGCGATTCGTTCGAGATGGAAATTTCGAACATTTTGAAGTGGTTCGAACTCCATTTTTCGAACAACACTTTGCACCCTTAAATTTCCCGTGTCGTTCAAACTTTAGTTTTCGAACAAATGAGGGTTGTTCAAACTTTAGTTTTTGAACAAATTAGAGTTGTTCAAACTTTAGTTTCAAACAAATTAGAGTTGTTCAAACTTTAGTTTTCGAACCAACTTTTTTTTTTCTAAGTATTGGAGTCGTTTGAATTAATATTCTTGAACAAGACGAATGTGTTCGAAATAATGTTTCTGAACACATTTTTTCTGTATTTTTTTCAAGTAAAACGAATATTTTTGGAGTGAAGGATATTAATGTAATAGTGTGTGGCACAAAGAGTAAAATATGTAGTGCATTAAGTAACCGAAATGCAAAGAGTAAAATGAGTGGTGCATATAGAAATTCTCTTTTATATTAGAATCTCATTATTCTACTAATATGAATATGACACGAAATAAATGACTCAAGGTAGTATTATAAAAAAAATCGAAGTATAAACCGTTGAACCGGCCATTATCCAACGATGCAATTAAAAAAACAGAAGGTGTAGAAAATGGCAGATATCATCGTATGTCAATATCTCAGATTCCACTTAGTGAATCTAAAAAGTATTTGATAATTGATCTGTAGTCAACATTTGAAACACCTTTATTTAAGATTACTCTTCCGCACGATATTATATCCACATGGGAGGAATCCCAATGAAAGTAACCTAACATCATATAAAAAAAAAATGGATCCCAAATTATAAAATGATGAAGTACAAGTGCAGAATGCAGTATATGCAAAGCATTGCTAATTGACTATTTCTTAGAACTTGCACGTGAGACTATCGTGTTGTGATGTAAAAATCTCTGAAATTGGAATTTGGAAGCAGGTAAGAAATTTTCTTCCCTTTTCTCTCGAATGTATTGTATGTTAAAATATGATCCTCACTTGCATTTTCTAGTCATAATGAAGTGGGTTAGAAATGTTAGAGATTTGTTTGGCTTGAATCAATTATGATGCAATCCAACTGTTCGAATGAGCTGTTAGTAATCTTGAGGAACTTTAACTTGTTGCATTGATAATTTATTAATAGCCTCATAATCTCTTTCAGCCTCTAAATTTGAACTGTTCCAACCCAATTCCAGTGTGCATCTAATGGTAGTGTTTGTTATAATATGATCACGATTGAAAATTGAAGGGAACATGATTTGATATATGAAGAGAGCTGCATTCTGATACGTAGTATAGTAAATTAAACTACAATAATGGTGGTTGGCAGGCAGTTGATTAGGATGGGAAGCATGGAAGGTGCAAGAAGGAATGCACTTGAAACAGAATCCGGGATAAGCCGTGGAGTAGTAGAAGAAGGGCAAGCAGCAGAGGATAGGAAGACGAAGAAGACCACCCCGTCTTACTCCCTATTCTCATCTGCTGATTTTACAGACAAGATTTTGATGGCCATGGGCACAGTTGCAGCCATTGGGAATGGATTGTCACAACCTCTAATGGCTCTGATTTTTGGGGAGTTAATAGATGTTTTTGGGAAATCCCAAACAAAGGACATGTCATCACTGGCATCTAAGGTATGTAAAGGTCTGGAGTTAATATATTGAGTCCTGAATATTAATTTATGATTACTTGTGAAATTAATGTAGGTGTCACTTAAGTTTGTGTACTTGGCTCTAGGGTGTGGAGTGACGGCTTTTCTTCGTAAGTGCTGAAAGCTTGCGTCAAATAAAGATGAGTTATGTTCTTCACAAAGCTAAATAAATAACTTTTGATTTTTGCTAGAGGTGTCTTGTTGGACGATCACTGGGGAGAGGCAGTCTTCTCGAATTAGAAGTCTATACTTGAAGGCTATTCTGCGGCAAGATATTGCTTACTTCGACCAGGAAGTAAGCACTGGAGAAGTAATTGGAAGGATATCTCGTGACATAGTTCTTATTCAAGATGCCATTGGTGAGAAGGTATTTCTTTCCTTTTCTTTCTTTAATACCACCACCACCACCACTACTACCACTACTACTACTATGTATCGTCTATCTTATTATATATATTGCTCATCTGTGTGGTGTATATACATACATACATATATATATATATATATATATAGGTGGGAAACTTTGTCCAGGTGACTTCAGCACTCATAGGAGGTTTTGTGATTGCCTTTGTAAAAGGGTGGCTTCTTACACTAGTCTTGTAGTCAGCAACACCTTTGATGATCGCATCTGTTGCTGTCTTGTACACTCTCAAATACAAGATAGATTCACTGGCACAAAAAGCATATGCCGATGCTTCCAATGTAGTACAACAAACAATTGACTGTATCAGAACTGTGAGTAGTAGAGCTAGCTTAGTCAATAAACATGGCTTCTACTTGTACTGTTCTACATAGTACATACCATATTTAGTTGTTTATTTGAACTCGTGTTTAGGTTGCATCATTTAGTGGGGAGAAGCAAGCTGTGGCTAACTACGACAAGTTTCTTGCTAGCACTTACAAATCCGACATGGGTGCAGGCTTGTGTGCTGGATTAGGACTCGGATTCACCATGTTTAACTTGCTATGTAGTTATGGTATGGCTGTTTGGTTTGGTGGGAAAATGATCTTGCAGAAAGGTTACACGGGAGGGGATGTTTTCACTGTACTCCTTTCAGTCATGATAGGCTCTATGTAAGTTTCCTCTAGATCGATGTAGTAATATGAAATAAATAAATCATTTCATTTTACTGAATTTTCGCTTGAGTTCAGGTCTCTGGGTCAAGCATGGCCTCCCATGACCGCGTTTGCAGCAGGCCAGGCAGCAGCATTCAAGATGTTCGAGACGATGAATAGGAAACCGAGCATTGATGCATATGATGAAAAAGGAGAGATATTGAACGACATTCGTGGAGACATAGAGTTGAAAGATGTTTCCTTCAGCTATCCTGCAAGGCCAAAAGAACTAATCTTTGATGCATTTTCTGTGTTTATTCCCAACGGCACCACTGCAGCTTTGGTTGGGCAAAGTGGAAGTGGAAAGTCTACTGTAGTTAGTTTGATCGAACGGTTTTATGATCCAGTTGGTGGTCAGGTATTAATTGATGGAACTGATCTCAGAGAGTTCCAACTTAAGTGGATAAGGTCAAAAATAGGTCTGGTTAGCCAAGAACCTATGCTTTTCACTGCCAGCATCAAGGATAATATTGCGTATGGCAAAGACGGAGCCAGCCTCGAAGAGATCAGAGCAGCAGCGGCATTAGCAAACGCGAAAGATTTTATTGATAAACTTCCCCAGGCATGGCTGGCTGGTTGCATGCCTTAATATTATTATTTTTTAATTTCATTAGCATGATCAATAGAATTCTGGGAATATATATATATATATATGTTTGTTTAGATAAATTATTTTTTTGCAGGGGATGGATACCATGGTTGGGGAACGCGGCATTCAACTATCTGGTGGCCAGAAACAAAGAGTTGCCATAGCCAGAGCCATTATAAAGGATCCAAGAATTCTACTTCTAGATGAGGCAACCAGTGCTCTAGATGCAGATTCTGAGAGAATTGTACAAGGGGCTCTGGAAAAAGTCATGTTGAATCGAACGACCGTTGTTGTTGCACATCGCTTGAGCACCATTCGAAATGCTAATATGATTGCCGTCCTTCACAAAGGAAAAATAGTTGAGAAAGGTAAAACACATCACACGAGCATGTATTATATTGTTAATTTGTTGAGTAGTTAATTCCTTCTTATGAAAGTGTTGTAGTTAATTTATAATCATGAAATAGTTATTAAAATACTTAATTTCAGGCACACATTTTGAACTACTCAAGGATCCTAAGGGTGTGTATTCTAATCTTATTTTCTCTCAAGATGGAAATGATGAGTCGGACATGGCAGATAATATTACAAAATCTAGTGTAAGAATGTCATCTTCGCGCTCTCTGAGTTCAAGGTCTTTCGGAGTTGGAAGTAGCAGTAGTCAGTCATTGTCTCTTACTTTCTCCAAAACAACAGCAGATGATGATAAAATTGATACATTCTCTCCCGAAACATCAAAAGTCTCCATTTATCGCCTTGCTCGTCTTAACAAGCCTGAGATACCAGTATTAATCGCAGGAGCTACAGTAGGCATCATAACTGGCGCAATACTTCCCGTTTTTGGGTTACTAACTTCTTACATGATCAAGACTTTCTATGAGTTGCCTCATAAACTGAAGGAGGACTCAGAATTTTGGGCTTCGATGTTTGTCACTCTTGGAGTGGTATCACTGATTGTATATCCAACAAGGACACATTTGTTTAGCGTGGCCGGGAATAAGTTGATTCAGCGAATTAGAATAATGTGCTTCGAGAAGATGGTTAGGATGGAGATAGGATGGTTTGATATGAGTGAGAACTCAAGCGGTGTGATTAGTGCTAGGCTCTCTACTGATGCAGCTATGATTCGAGCTCTAGTCGGGGATGCTCTAGCACAACTTGTACAAGAAGCTTCCTCAGTTGTAGTCGGGATGGTTATTGCTTTCGAAGCATGTTGGCAGTTGGCACTCATGGTTCTTGTAATGATGCCCCTTTTAGGGCTCAACAATTATATACAAATGAAGTACGGAAAAGATACAACCATGAATGCAAAGGTAGATTAATTCTAGCTAAATCAAGGAAGGATAAATATGATTTCTATTTTAGTCCACCACACACACACTCTCTCTCATCATCATCATCATCATTTTCTAAATATATCTTTGATCGCTACTGCAGTTGATGTATGAGAAAGCGAGTCAAGTTGCTAACGACGGTGTTAGTAATATAAGAACAGTTGCTTCATTCTGTGCTCAAGAGAAGGTTGTGGAGATTTATATGAACAAATGTGAAGGAGCAGCAGCAAGGAGAAGAAAACTAGGATTGATTGGTGGAATAGGATTTGGTGCATCTATACTCTCTATGTATTTGGTTTATGCTGCCACCTTCTATACGGGTGCCCGACTCATCCAGGATGGGAAAACTACCACTTCTCATATGTTTCGTGTAAGTAAACTACATTTATGATTTAACACAAATCTTATCTTCTTTCTAGTTTAACTTTTTAACATGTATATGTGCAGGTTTTCTTTGCTCTATCGATGGTGGCTACTGCAATATCCACGTGGAGTGCCATGGCACCAGATTCGAGCAAAGCAAAGAGTGGAGCCGCCTCCGTATTCGCCATTCTGGATAGAAAATCTAAGATTGATCCGAGCGATGAGTCAGGCATGACTCTGGGAAATGTGAAAGGAGAGATTGAATTCAGGCACGTCAACTTCAGCTACCCATCTCGGCCACACATTCAGATTCTCAAGGACCTTTCCTTGACAGTGAGCAGCGGTAAGATAGTTGCTCTAGTCGGAGAGAGCGGCAGTGGGAAATCAACGGTGATCTCACTTCTTTATAGATTCTACGACCATGATTTTGGTGTGATAACAGTTGATGGGATCGAGATACAGAAGCTCCAACTAAAAGGGTTGAGGCAGCAGATGGGGTTGGTCAGCCAAGAGCCAGTCCTGTTCAACGACACCATCAGAGCAAACATTGCCTATGGCAAAGGAGGTAGTTCAGCAACTGAAGCGGAGATTATAGATGCAGCCAAATCAGCAAACGCTCATGAATTCATCAGTGGACTGAACCAGGGATACGACACGATCGTGGGAGAGCGAGGGGTTCAGCTATCAGGCGGACAAAAGCAGCGCGTGGCCATTGCAAGAGCCATAATCAAGTCCCCGACGATACTACTACTAGACGAGGCTACGAGCGCGTTGGATGCAGAGTCAGAGAAGATAGTACAAGAAGCGCTGGACAAAGTAATGGTGAACAGAACAACAATAGTAGTAGCACATAGACTATCCACAATCAGGGGAGCAGACCTCATCGCCGTCTTCAGAAATGGACGCATTCTTGAGAAAGGGAACCACGCCACTCTCACCAATCTCAAAGATGGTTACTACTCCTCTCTAGTAACAACACTTCACATGACCTCCGCATAACGTTTTTCATGCCACATTGTTAATTCTATTGTATAATTTACTTCAATAATCTCTCTAAAATAATGGCAGAAATGATTGTAACATAATTTTTTGTATTAAATTTGGTAAAACATAAAATAGTGTACAAATAAAATAATTTTTCGTATCAAGATATATTTATACGATCCAATCTCTATTTTTTCTCTGATTCTTTCTTTCAAAACTTTATCTTTAAATGGTCATCGAAGTTTTCGGGATAGATTTGTATCTTCGATCTTCTTTGACTTGGTATTTGAATTTGATATTCAAAGTTTTTGGGGAAGATTAATATCATCGATTTTCTTTGATTTGGTATTTAGACTTGATAATGTTAATCGGGGGCTGACGACCTTGATTCGAGATTGAATGTTAGATTTTAGGTGATTCTGATGAAGAACGATTTGAATCTTGTTAGAACTCCTTGGATATTGGGACTTTACAACGTTGTCTAAAGGGTTTAAGACCCTTGATTCCGGATCGGACGCTGAATTTCAGGATGAATTTGATGAACAACGCTTTTGACTGTATTGCATATGGATCAAACACCGTAACGCCGTCTTCGGGATGAATTTACAACACCTCTGACTGTCTTGCATATGGATCAAACGCTGTCTTCGGGATGAATTTACAACACCTTTGATTGTCTTGCATATGGATCAAACGCTGTCTTTGAGATGAATAGATGAATTTGGTTAAGAACGCGATGAATAGATGAATTTGGTTAAGAACGCGATGAATAGATGAAGATGAATTTGGTTTGGTCAAAAACGCCTTGAATATTTGATAGAATTTCACTTATGAAATTTCTTCTCAAATTCTTGAACTCTTCAAATGACTTCTAGTGTGATTTTTTTAATTGATATATAGAGGCCCTATTTATAGTTGTGGGTATGAGTATCTAGGACTGACATGGCATGATCTCATTGGCTATTGAAAATTGATGTATATCTTTTAAAAGATATTTACTAGATAAAATATTTAAATAATAAAGATATTATTATATAATAAACATCAAGTTTCTTTGGCAACAATGATATATACATTTGGTTATTTATAGATGGGCAAAGAGTCAAATAAAAAATCGAACTATATGCTCAATCCCACCTAAATATACAAATTATTTTTTAACTCAAATACACCCCCTTCAACTATTTAAAATATATCAAATTCACATTTTATGTTTAACACCGTTAATTTTTATTATAATTAAAATGTGCCTAAATTTTTCAGACTAATTATGATTGATTCGAGTGATGATATAATGCAATATGGGTATGGTTAGAAAACACTCGACATGAGTTTTCTAATTAATCTCAATTTGTCAATAGGGTATTGAACGATTGAATAATTATATACACAAATATTAATGAGGGTTTGTGTGCATAGAATACATTTCAAATCTCAACATCAATTAGATGTTGGATTTTGAAATTGAAAGAAGGGTTTGAAACCTTATAGTTTGGGTTATTTGATCATAGTTTCAATTTGTTCGATCGACATTCATATGTGATATAATTAAGCTTCACATATTTTAATTAACGAAAATAACTAATGGTGTTATTGTCAAGTGTCACTTTGACCTTTTATAATAGTTAGGGGGGCGACTTTACGTTTTCAATAATTTAAGTGTGTATTTGAACCAAAAAATAATTCATATATCTAGGTGAGACTAAGCATATAGTTCGGGTGTTTATTTGGTCATTATCCTTTATAACTACATTTCTTTCATGATCAGTAAACATTTAATTCTCACTACCCAGTTTAAAATGTATATTGAGTTTAGTGTTCATATATTCATACGAATCATTGTTCAATATTTAATGTGTGACCAAAATGTAAATTTAGAACTCATTTTTATATGCAAGTTAATATTTAATTTTCAATTTTACAAATATTTTTACATATCTATCTTTAAACTTTGAATCAAGTGATTACAATATTAAAAGTAAATATAGATAAAGAATATAAAACATGGTTTCTACTCCTCTCTATTCAAACTGCATGCCACTGCATTAATCTCTGAACTAGTCATTTATTCTATTGGTATGGAAAATGTTCTTCTTGAAGAATTTGGTGATACACTATACGTGTGGTGTAATTAAGTTAAGGAATAAGATGCAATTTGATTCTTAAACTATTTTTCAAGGAGTATCTTGATTCTTAAATTAAATTTAGTCCCGGTTAATCCGTTGAACTATTGAATTCAACTCAGTTAGCCTCTTGAACGATTGAATTTGACCCAGTTAGTCCCTTGAAGGTAAATAATTTTATTTCACTTATTTCTAAATAAATAAAAAATATGAATATATATATATATATAACAATAATAAAAAATAAAATATTTTCTTATAAATAATTTTAAGGGTACATAAATTATCATTATATTTATCACACATTAAAACATTAAACCACTACAATTGAAAACAGCAACACAAAATTGACCATAATTATGATTATAAATATATAAAGTTATGGTATATATTAAATTGATTAATTATAGACAATAATAATCTATTATAATATAATCAACGTTATACATATATTATATATAATTTATTTAATATAATATATTTATTAGAATATATATAGACTTTCATTCCCGAAATCCATATAGTATAATTTCATACACACATACATAAGAAATGAAGTATTTTCCAGATTGTATTTATAATGAATTAACTTATGATAATGCGATTTTAATTAATTCATTAGTTTATATTTTTCTTCAAATTATGCTAACTTATACTCCATCCGTTTCATAATATTTGTTGTTTTATGAGTTTTATTTTGTGTCAAAATATTTGTTATTTTAGATATTTTCACACTCTTTCTCCCAAGTTTAACCCTACAAATATATGGAGAGAGAAAAGTTTACTAACTTTTTAGGAAAATATAAAGGAATAATGATATAGAAGGAAGGGTTATATTAGTCAAAAAATTAATTGTTAATTCTAGATTAAAATCATAAAATAACAAACAATATAAAGCAGAGAGAGTATATATTTGGACATGTTGAATTAGAAATGCTTGTATATCATAATTTTTTTGGGGGAATAATAGTTACGGATTTTTCTTTTTTTATTTATTTATTTTATTTTATTTAAAACAATCAAAACAAAATTTTTTATCTTTAAGTGGCTAATTGGGCCAAGTTTAAAAGTTCAAGGGTCTAATTGAATTGAGTTTGAAAGTTTAAGGGATTAATCGAGACTAAATTTAGTTTAAGGGTCAGAATGCTCATTGGAAAATAGTTTATGGGCCAAATTGGACCTTATCCCTTGAGTTAATTCATTTCATTCTATCTTCCGAAGCATGGTGACTATATACACACGTCTATAATCTATTAAAACAAAATAGTTTGCATGATTTTTTCCCTCCCAAATGCTTAAATTCCCACCCAAAAACATCCCATCACATGCAATATTCATTTTTACACATGATGTGAATCAATATTAAGAAATAATTTATTTGGTAGAAATCGGGCCCACTCCCTTCATTTTTTATAATATTGGGCTCCACATGTGTTGAAGCTACTATTTTATGTGATTCATTTTTATGCGAATTGTTTTAGACTAATAACAAAATTATTTTTCTCTCAATATATAAAATAAAAATACAATGGTTTTTATGTGTTGAATCCCTATTTGAAAAATTATAGTGTGAATTATATTATTAAAAAAATATAATTGTTATACATTTTAGATTATGAAAATGAGCTTTGACTAAGTGAGAAAGAAACAGGTTCTATATTTTAATCAGACGGTGACTCCTATGTAAGTTATTATCGGTATTGCTTAGCAATATAAACAAAGAAGAGCAAAATTACCCAATGTATTTACATTAAATAAGTTTGATATTACCACTACAGATATGGGCGTATGTGTATAGATGTAAAAAATTGTTTAATATGTAATTTTCATTTTATATTAATCTTTATAAAACATTGAGTTTTTCAATATATGATTTTGGTGTCCCACTACATTACTTATTATGTGTTTCAGAATACCTTGCAAAGCATTAAAAATATACCTTATTTTAAATAAGTTATTATAAACAAAAAACAGAAAATAAGACAAGACACCAATTTTTGACCTAATAAGATTATTTCGATCACGCAATTGGGAACACACACACACACACACACACACACACATATATATATATATATATATATATATATATATTAAAAGTGAAAATTAAATGTTGAAAAATTCACCACGGGTGTACTATGATTAAATTTCCAAAAATGTTATACACATATAGATGTAAAAAAAAATTAAAATATATAATTTCTAATTTTGTTCATCTTCATCAAACCTTCTTAATACTCCCCATCTCAATTATATAGTTCATTTTCTCTCTACACGTAGATTAAAAATATTTATAAAAATAAGATATGAAAGCTAAACTTCCAATAGTACCCTCATTTAAGATTTATGACTTGACAAAATTGAAGTGGTTATTTTTTATATATTTAATTTTCAAGCCTAATAATGGTATTTGTACATTATTATGAAAATTAATACGACTTATAGTAATACGATTATATAATTGGCCAGAATAATAATAACGACTATATAATTGGGACGAGTTGAGTAATTTTATTTTTGTTATGCCCTAATTTTTTGGATTTTTTTTTCAAGGCTTAACATTTGAGTTTTTTTATTAGATAGAATAGACAAAATCCGCATCTAATTTGTGTTTAAAAAAATTGTAATACAATGAAAGAAATATTATATATAAAATTATTATAATAAAAAATTTCAAACATAAGATGAGATATTGGGTGTGATATCAATTATGCATTAAAGCATGTTATACTGGCAGCCACCGTGCAACGCGAGGGTGAAATACTAGTACATAAATATATTGCAATGTAGAATTTTTATTTTTATTTTTTTGAGGAAACAATGTATAATTTTTTCAATTAGGGATATTCATCCATTTATTTTTTATTTATTCTTTATCATAGGTAAATCTTACAGTGTATGCGCTATAAACATATATATCATACCAATGGTTTAATTATGCAGTATAAATTCATAAAATTAAATACTGAATTGGAAAATGATGGGGGAAATCCCACACAAACTATAAAATGTGTTGAATTGTGTAGTTGTAAAAAATAATGAATTTGAACATGTCAAGCGTGGAAAAATAAAATAAAGTAAATTTTGGGTGCCACCTTGCAACTTTTGTATTAAGTCACAACTATTTAATCATGTTGTCCACTACTGATGAATGATTTTTTATATTACCGATCTCTAAAAAAAATCCGGGAATTATCATGCTGTCCACTACTCATGCTTCAATAATACAAGTCCTCATATATTTAATATATTTATTTCTGAACTTTAGTCTGTTTTGTAAAAATTTCTTGAATTTCAAAATATGTCAATAAATAAATAAATAGATTTTCAATATTTTTGTAAATCTGTTACATGATACAATTTTTTCATGTCGAATTGCTGACAAGACATGCCGGCGTTTCTAATATGTAAAATAACGTGGGAAATTATTTCTAATTTCAACGCGATATATGATTTTTCACATAATTTTAAACGTTGGACTTTGGCGTGCTTTTTCAGTAATTCGACATAGAAAATTAAATTCGAGAAAATTTTGTAAGAATGTGGAAAGATTGAGGTCTTTTTTTCCGTATTTTGTTAAGTTTAAGATATTTTTGCAAAACAAATTAAAGTTCAGAACATCAATGTAAATTTGACCTTAATTATATTATATTTTGACAGCCTTCCCCTTATATAACAATTATTAATGAATCAATAAAGTTTAATTTAATCAAATCCTAAAACATAGTGTGGGAAATACCAATTAATTGGACCACAGTTGTAGCACTCAAGCTTTTGAGAATGAGGGTTGGAGTCTTGGCCGATCACATCCCTATGCTAATTCGTGTTACATCTCTGCTATAATTATTTTTATTTAATTTTTTTCAATATATCTTAATTGTGGAGGGCTGAACCTTGAACAAAAATTTAAAGTTAAACTCAATATGTCATAATAATTTTTAAAAAAAAATTGACACATGAAATGTCACTGAGAATGGCATAGATGATCTGAAATGGAGTCTTGGCAAATGAAATCATATCACTATGTTCAACACTCCATACTATACATTTAAAATTGTTACTTTTTATTCAATTTCAATTTCTTATACTTAAATTTAATTTTATAACTATTAATTTGGTTTGTCATGCCTAATTAGGGTATATAAGAGATGTAAATTATGTCTTTACAAATGGAAGTTATATCACAAACTGAGATCAGGGGGAATTCTATGCTACCCCTTCGCGTAGTACTCAAATGTCACAATACATCTATTGTGAGATTTTTATGTGTCACATTAGACCTATTGTAATCTACTGTGACACATAAAAGTATCAGAATAGATGTATTGTGATACTTGAGTACTACCCGTGGGGTAGCATAGACAAGCCCCTCAGAGGAGATGAAAGCAGGTGCGAGCTTTCCTCGCCGCATTAAAAAAAAGGGTTGGAAAAATTAATAATTTTAATGATCGAGATTTTTTTTTTTGAAGGACTCGATTAATAGGAGTTAAGGAATTTCCTAAATCTTGGCAAAAATAATGTTAATGTCCACAATAATATCAATGTCGAAGTCGATTGATTTCAATATATTAAACAATAAATCATAGGTTATTCCAGATAAAAACTTTGATTACTCGAATGAAATCATCTTCTATTTTAAAATCGTGTTTTATCATTTGTTCCATTATTAAATTTATTAATTATTCTTTAATAATGGAACAGAGGATAAAACATGGTTAAGAAACAGCTGTTCATCGCAATTTTACCTTCCCTCGTTTTTCAATAATTTTGTCCATGTCCGATCACCCGTAGCTCTCCTTCAATTACTGGGTGTTCAGAAGCATATCAATAAGATCATTATGTGCACATACGTGGGTGCCACTGCTCAAAAGCATATCAATATATAAATATTGCAGGTAAAAAATTACATTATTAATTTATTTTTACTATATATTATATATAAGCTGTGAATATTTGAGATAATACAATAAACTTTTGGGCAAATGGCAAAAAACACCCGAACTATATGACCAATTCCACCTAGACGTATGAACTATTTTTTAGCACAAATACACACTTAAACTATTTTAAAAATACAATCGGCCTCCTTCAACTATTCCAAATATATCAAATTCACATTTTTCATTTACCACCGTTAACTTTCTCAGTTAAATAAAATGTCCTTAAATTCTTCGACGTAATTATGATTGATTCGGACAATGATACCATGTATTGTGGTATGGTTAGAAAGCCCTCGTCATGGACTTTTAATTATACTCTCAATTTGTCAATCAGGTTTTAAACGATAGAATAATTACATGGAGAAATATCTATGATGATGGTTTGTATTACGAATTAAATTTTAAATCTCGATATCGATTCGATGTTGGATTTTGAAATTAAAAGAGGGGTTTGAAACTCCATATTGTGGACTATTTGGCCGTGTTTTCAATTTATCCGATCGGAATTCATAGATGATAGAATTGAGCTTGACACATTTTAATTAACGGAAAAAACTAACGGCGTTAACTTTAAGTGTCAGTTTGTTCTTTTTTAATAGTTTAGGGACTCGATTGTTCTTTTTAAATAATTTAGGTATGTATTTGAGCAAAAAAATAGTTTGTACGTCTAGATAGGATTCGACATATAATTTGGGTATTTTTTTAGCCCTTTACCCTAAACTTTTTAATGATTATTAATAATATAATAGTTTGGGTACATTATTTTTGGAGGGTAAATGGTAGTGTTGTAAATTTTGCAACAACTCTATTTTTATAATATAGTTAGATTAGATTAGATTATATATATAATTGTTATTTAAAAATGTAACATAAAAATTAAATACAAAATTAGATTATTATATTATATATACTTATAATAACATGTGAACATATTTAAAATACCTTTTTTAAGATATCCGAACATTTTCGAATTTTTTTATACATTATATTATTATACCTCGTAATTATTGATATATGATTTCACATAGAAGAATTTGTTAATATTTGAGATAATATAATAACATATTAGTGAATAAAATTTGTAAATAATAAAATAGTTAATAATGACATGACTTTTGGAGGGAAATGATATTATTGTAAATTTTGCAACAACTCTCACTACAAAAAAAAGTCCGATCTAGCGACGGGGTTTCCCGTCGCTAGAATTGTACGACCTCGTCGCTAAATTCTCTAGTGACGGGAACAACCCCGTCGCTAAATCACTCTTAACTAATCCACGCCCGACGGGGTACCCTTGTGCTAGGGTTCTGATTTAATTGGGGATTTATTACCTCGCGACGGGGTACCCCATCACTAGCCGGGGCGATGGTGGTCCCCATCGCTAATTTTTAAAAAAAAATGGATAAAAAAAAGAAAAAAAGATTTTCGGCGATGGGGGACCCTGTTGCTAGCCATCGCGACGGTGGTCCCTGTCGCCGCCGGCAACCCGAACCACCTCGTCACCAGTTCCCATCGCTAGATCAGCATTTTTTTGTAGTGTCTACTCTTAGTTAGATGTAGAACATTTCTTTTAAATATAGTTAGATGTAGATTTTATGATTAGGTGTCAATGTTCACGATCTAAAGTTCAGGGTTCATAATCTATACATATATTAAAGCAAAATCGTGTGGTAGATAACGGTTTTGGTATAAACTGTTGTCTATAACATGATTTAATAATAATATTTTAGACAACAGTTTCGAGTTAATAGACAACAATATTGACATTTATTATTGTAAATTTTCTTCTTCTTCTTCTTCTTCTTCTTCTTCTTCGCACTTTTCCATGACGGTTAAGATTACGACCATCGTATTTAATAAATTTTTGCAATCTTATTTTTTTTTTACTTTGAAGTTTGAGATTTTTAACATTTTTTACTTTATTTTTTTATGCATGGGTGGAGAATTTGTAGTACTCTACACATGTCGCCTAAAAATAATAGTTTTCATTTGTGTTGCACTATAATAATAATAATAATAATAATAATAATAATAATAATAATAATAATAATAATAATAATAATAATAATATAATTTGCAATAGTTTATTATTTTTTATTTCAATTTCATATTTAAAATAATTAAATAATTATATTTTTTATACCTGTCATATATTCAAAGAAATCAAACGTTCTTTGATCGTGGACAATTATACATTTCTATTAGTAAAATTGTGTCGTTTGAAATATTCCAATTTGATCTTTCTAATATGGATTTTCATTTAGTTCCAAAAATTAATTAATTTTCTATTTGTTTGTCGTACCTACACAAAATTGACCTTCTTATCTAATTAATTATGCATGTGCATATATATCATTTTTTATTAATTTTTAAAATTAAACGCAATATATAGAATTAAAAAATAATCATAATATTACAAATCTAAAAATTAATAATTATTTGTGCATCGCACAGGAGAAATACTAGTTACTGTTAAGACTTCATCTTTCATTAGTAGAGTTAAGAATCCGAAACCCAACAAATTGAATTTTATATTAGAAATCTTATCATTCTAATATATATATATATATATATATAGATGGGATCATGTGAGAACCACACTCTCCTGTGAGAACTGAGAACCAATCTCAGCCACAGATCGCTTTTTTTGGACAGCCAAGATCTGTCACAGATTGAAAAAAACGCGGTGGCATATTTGTAATATTACTGACTTTTTAATGAAATAAGGGTATTTTTGTAATTTATGAATTCATATGTCATTTCACCAAAGCTTCTCTCACTCTTTTCGCGTCTCTTTCTTCTGGCAATAGTGGTTCCCATTTCACCCGCCATCAGAGACGGCACCGCCTCCGCTGCTTGTCATCGACGGCATCAACAATCCGCCACTTCACCTCTACCAAATAAAGGCGAGCAATTTTCAGCAGACAAGAGATATGTAATTCAAAATTGGGGATAAAAGAGATAAAATAACTTGTAAATTTTACCAAACTGAGGGGTGAGAGAGGCAAATAGATTGAAGATAGAACAGTTGTTCTCTCGATAGCATTCCAGAATTTTGAAACTCCATTCTTAGAAACAACTATATATATTATTCCCATCATCGGAAGTGATCTCCGCAGCAGGAATGGAGCTGAAGCAACGGAAATCGAAGTGAATGTTGCGTAGGCATGTCAAGAACTGCATCACATCTTTCTTGAATCCCAAGGCTTCATGAATTCCGTCATATTTTTTTGGGGGTGAGATTAATTTTAGGTTTATTCTTAACTTTGAAAGGGCAAACATTGGTCTTCTATTATTTTAGCACTTGCATTCTACTGTTTTAGCACTGGTAGTTGAAATTTTAGCACTTTCATTGTCTTTTTTAGCACTTTTAGTTGATGTTTGAATATTTTGATAGGTGACAATGTTAGCATTTATGGTATTTTGTTTATGATGAGAAAGAAATTATCATAACTCTATATGTATATATATATATATATATATATATATATATATATAATAATAATTAATCCATAACATTACCAGATGATTTCAATTCCAATTATTTCAACAAATAATCATTGTTTCCAAAATTCATTATTATTGATTTTATAGGAATTTTTATGATAAATTAATTCACGCTTCACATGTGGTTGTTGGTTTATAATTTAAGGGCCAGTGTTGAATTTGGTTTGGTTAAAGACTTGAAGTCATGTTATTAAAACCTTTTTAATGAAGCATGTCATATAACAGTTTACATGCATGTTATATTTTTAGACATATTTAAAAAGGGCAAATAGGGCCTTATCTTTCTGACAAAAAAGAGGGAGCGAGATGTTTGATCGAGATTGTGGGTGGGATTAATTTTAGGTTTATTCTTAACTTTGAAAGGGTAAATACTGGCGTTCTATTATTTTAGCACTTGCATGCTACTGTTTTAGCCTTGGTAGTTGAAATTTTAGCACTTTCATTGCCTTTTTTAGCACTGTTAGTTGATGTTTGAATATTTTGACAGGTGACAATGTTAGCATTTATAGTCTTTTGTTTATGATGAGAAAGACATTATAATAACAGAGATTTGCGATCTTTTTTTCTCTGTTTAAAGTGTTAACAAATAACAGTAATACTCATTGTTTATTATAATGCTAAACAATTGTCATGCTAAACAAGGGTCATGTTAGTGCTAAAATAAGTCATGACAGTGCTAAAAAAGACCATGACAATGCTAAAATCCTAAACTGAAAAATATATGCGTGAATCACATATACAATGCTAAACTCTAAACTACAGTGTTAAAAACGAAAGATCATGAAGTATAAAAAGATACCGATGATATTTTTTTATTGTAATGCTAAACAAGGGTCATGTTGGTGCTAAAATAAGTCATAACAGTGCTAAAATGGGGAATAACAATGCTAAAACCCTAAATTGAAAAATATACGCGTGAATCACATATACAATGCTAAACTCTAAATTATAGTACTAAAAACGGAAGATCATGAAGCATAAAAAAATGCTGATGATATTTTTTTATTGTAATGCTAAACAAAGGTCATGTTAGTACTAAAATAAGTCATGACAGTGCTAAAATAGAGAATGTATATATATAATACATACAATCTCATCATCCACCTTTAACTTTACCAGACTCACAGGGCCTCGATACCAGCCTAATCTCATGGTCTACAACTCAAGGAAGAAACAGATTTACAAACATTTATTAGAAGGCTGCATAAATCCTTGTATCATCACTCAAACCATACATAAAACACAAACAAATTAGAAAATAATCATCACCCTTTCCACAAAATTAAAAGCTTTTACACCAACAGCTTTCTGAATTATCTTCAACCAAATTGTGGACCTCCCTTATAACCATATTATTAATCGGAAATGCATATCTTAATAATGCTTGTCCTTAATCATACATCATCAGAAGTTAAAAGAATGATAAACACTAAATTATTATGTTAAAACATTCTCAATCGTCAATATCGGTAAGTAAACTCGACAACTGATAATGTGGCTTATAAGTAATTTATTAGTTAACATCCTAAACATAAGATGAAAATGTAAAGAATAAAATAATGATATGTAAAAATTACGTCATCAATGGAATTATCAAGAAATTCTGCCACATATGCTAACATGAGAAGATATAAGATCTTGTTCAATATGATATAACCCAACATTTATTTACACAATGATGTAAAAGTGTAAAACAGAGGTCACGGACGAAGGGGTCAAGGAAACCAAGTAGAAACATAGATGTTCTAATTGAAAAACAAAATGTATACACGTAAATCACATGTACAATGCTAAACTCTAAACTACAGTGCTAAAAACGGAAGATCATGAAGCATAAAAAGATGCCGATGATATTTTTTTTATTGTAATGCTAAACAATTATCATGCTAAATAAGGGTCATGTTAGTGCTAAAATAAGTCATGACTGTGCTAAAATAAGTCATGATAGTGCTAAAATAAGTCATGACAGTGCTAAAAAAGGCCATGACAGTGCTAAAATAAGTCATGACAATTTTAGTGCTAAAATAAGTCATGACAGTGCTAAAAAAGGCCACGACAGCACTAAAAAAGACCATAACAGTGCTAAAATAGGAATTTAAACATTGCATTTTAAGCACAAAAAATGCATGAGTGGTTGAGCCTTTTAGCACAAAACTGATGAAATTAACGCTTCTTTCATCCAAATATAAGTAATTTGTTTGATGACAATGTTAAAAGGCCATGACAGTGCTAAAAAAAGCGCTAAACAAGGGCCATGTTAGTGCTAAAATAAGTCATGACAGTGCTAAAATAAGTCATGACAGTGCTAAAATAGACCATGACAGTGCTAAAATAGGAATCCAAACATTGCATTTTAATAGATGCTTATAATACTATTTTATTTTCTGGAGTTTCTTCCATGAATTATTTGTACATGATGATTATTTCAATTTTTGGTAAATTGAGAAGAAACATCCCATGTGGCGTCCGAAACACAGTAAATTTTTAATCTTGTCTTAATGAAAAATTATAGCAGCCCGCCACCGTCAGAGAGACAGAGAGGTCCATAAATAAATCATGACTCCGTCAAAGAAAAAAAATACAAGAGACAAATAGAGGGGGAAGAGATCTTGAGTTGTTTTTAGTTTATCTTTCAAATTTCTTGGGCTTCTGGTTTTGCGCAAGTTCGTGCTATAGCAGGAATGAGAAAGCTTTTCTCTGCAAAATGACTGTAGAAATTATAATACGTTTAAATTTTTGATTTTACCCTCGCCGAGTTTCAGGGGCAACAAAGTTTGTAGTTATTACAATTATGCCACCGCGTTTTTTTAATTTTTGAACAGATCTTGACCATCTAAATAGGCGAAATCTATGGTTGGGATTGGTTCTCGGTTCTCACATGAGGTATGGTTCTTTCTGGAACCCAACCCTATATATATATATATAATTTTTTTGAGGGATATCATTCTAATATTAATATGGCACGAAATAGACGAGTTAAGGTAAAAAAACATCGAACTAGAAGTCTAGAATCCATTTGAACCAACCTATTATTATACCTCAAACATTCAGTCCAACTACGATGTAATAAAAAAAACGAATCGTGCCAGAAAATGGGATATATATATATATATATATATATATATATATATATATATATATATATATATAATCTTATTATCTTATGTCAATATCTAAAAATAATTTGAGAACTGATCTGTAGTCAATGGTTTTGATATATTTTAATCTATGATTACTCTTCCTCCATATATTATAATGTTCACATGCGTATATGCGAATCCTAATGAAAACTAATTAACGTCATTGAAATTGGATTTCAAATCATAAAATGATGAAGTACAAGTGCAGAATGCAGTATATGTATAGCATTGTTAATTCCTAGCTAAAACTTGCGCGTAAGAATATCATGTAGTTTCCCTTTTTCTGATGACGACGACGACGGCAACAAAATAACTCCGAAATTGGAGCGTGGTAAGAAATTAAATTTTCTTCCTTTTTCTCTTGATGTATTATAATTTGTAGGTTAAATATGATTTTCGAGTTGCAACAAATGTTCACTTGCATTTTCTAGTCATTAATGTGAATATATCCCTTTAATTTTCTATATTAAGTACAAATGTTAGAGGTTTAATTTGTTTGGCTTGACTTAAATTATGATGTAATCAAACTGTTGGATTGAATGAGATGCATATGTATCTGGTCTCAGCTGGTACGAGATAGAATTAATTAAGATTATGCTGTAATTATAAATTTGAACTGTTTGGTGTAAGTTAAATGATCATGATCATTGAAAGTTTGATTGAATTTTTTTAGCATGGTTTGATATGAAAAGCTTCATTGTGATACTAAACTATGAATGGTGGTTGGCAGTAGATCAGGAATTTAGGATGGCAAACAAGGGCAAGGCAAGAAGGAATGCTCTGGAAACGGAATCCGGGAGAAGCTATGGAGTAGAAGAAGATGATAGGGAGACGAAGAAGACCGCCCCGTCTCACTCACTATTCTCATCTGCTGATTCTAGGGATAAATTTCTGATGGCCATCGGCACAATTGCAGCCATTGGCAATGGATTGTCACAACCTCTAAATGCTCTCATTTTCGGGGACTTACTAGATGCTTTTGGGAAATCCCAATCAAACGAAATTGTATCACTGGCATCTAAGGTATACATGTATTATAATTTGAAAGGAATTGTTTCAATTAGATATGTATAAATTATCTGGAGCTCAATGGCCAATGCAGTACTGCAATATTAATTTCTTTTTGAATGTTTGTGGTTACTTACTTAGCTTCATCGTGGAATGTAGGTGTCACTTAAATTTGTGTACTTGGCTCTAGGGTGTGCAGTGGCAGCTTTTCTTCGTAAGTGCTGAAAGCTTATGTCGAATAAATATGATCCAGTTCTTCAAAAATCTTAATAACTAACTTTTTTTTAAATTTTTGCTAGAGGTGTCTTGTTGGACGATCACTGGGGAGAGGCAGTCCTCTCGAATTAGAAGTCTATATTTGAAGGCTATTCTACGGCAAGATATTGCTTACTTCGACCAGGAAGTAAGCACTGGAGAAGTAATTGAAAGGATGTCTGGTGATATAATTCTTATTCAAGATGCCATTGGTGAGAAGGTATTTCTTTTCTTTTCTTTTCTCTACCTAGCTCCACCTTCATTATTATTACCACTACTACTGTGTATTGTCTATCTTATTATATATATTGATGGTTTGTGTGGTGTGTGTATATATATATACAATATATAGGTGGGAAAGTTTGTCCAGGTGACTTCAGCATTCATAGGAGGTTTTGTGATTGCCTTTGTAAAAGGGTGGCTTCTTACACTAGTCTTGTTGTCAGCAATACCTTTGATGATCGCGTCTGTTGCTGTCTTGTACACTCTCAAATACAAGATAGATTCACTGGCACAAAAAGCATATGCCGATGCTTCCAATGTAGTACAACAAACAATTGAGTGTATCAGAACTGTGAGTAGTAGAGCTAGCTTAGTCACTAAACATGGCTTCTACTTCTGCATACTATATTTAGTCATTTATTTGAACTGGATGTGTTTAGGTTTCATCATTTACTGGGGAGAAGCAAGCTGCGGCTAGCTATGAGAAGTATCTTGCTAGCTCTTACAAATTCGACATGGCTGCAGGGTTGTATACTGGATCAAGTTCTGGATTCATGATGTTTACCTTGTTCTGTAGTTATGGTATGGCTGTTTGGTATGGTGGGAAAATGATCTTGCAGAAAGGTTATACGGGAGGGGATGTGTTCACTGTACTCCTTTCAGTCATGATAGGCTCTACGTAACTTCCTGCTCATGTATTTCAATTCAAAATAAATAATTCTTCCAATACTATACGTTTTACTGAATTTTCGCTTAAATATTAATTTCAGGTCTCTAGGTCAAGCATCGCCTCCCATGACCGCATTTGCAGCAGGCAAGGCAGCAGCGTTAAAGATGTTGGAGACGATAAATAGGAAACCGAGCATCGATGCGTATGATGAAAGAGGAGAGATATTGAACGACATTCGTGGAGACATAGAGTTGAAAGATGTTTCCTTCAGCTATCCCGCAAGGCCAAAAGAACTAATCTTTGATGCATTTTCTGTGTTTATTCCCAATGGCACCACTGCAGCTTTGGTTGGGCAAAGTGGAAGTGGAAAGTCAACTGTAGTTAGTTTGATCGAGCGGTTTTATGATCCAGTTGGTGGTCAGGTATTAATTGATGGAACTGATCTCAGAGAGTTCCAACTTAAGTGGATAAGGTCAAAAATAGGCCTGGTTAGCCAAGAACCCGTGCTTTTTACTGCCAGCATCAAGGACAATATTGCGTATGGCAAAGACGGAGCTAGCCTCGAAGAGATCAGAGCAGCAGCGGCATTAGCAAACGCGAAAGATTTTATTGATAAACTTCCACAGGCATGGCTGGCTGGCTGCATGCCTTAATATTATTATTTTTCTTGTCAATAGAATTCCAGGAATATATATATGTTTGTTTACAACTTTACATAGATATTTTTAATGTATATTGATGAATGAATGCAGGGGATGGATACGATGGTTGGGGAACGCGGCATTCAACTATCTGGTGGTCAGAAACAAAGAGTTGCCATAGCCAGAGCCATTATAAAGGATCCTAGAATTCTCCTTCTAGATGAGGCTACCAGTGCTCTAGATGCAGACTCTGAGAGGATTGTACAAGAGGCCCTGGAAAAGATTATGATGAACCGAACCACTGTCGTTGTTGCACATCGCTTGAGCACCATTCGAAATGCTAATATGATAGCCGTCCTTCACAAAGGAAAAGTAGTTGAGAAAGGTTAAATTTTACATGCATGTATTGCTGACTACTTTAATTTCTTCTTGTGAAAGTAAAGATATCGCAATTAATATTCATGAAATAGTTATTAAAATACATAATTGTTTTAACTTTCAGGCACACATTTTGAACTGCTCGAGGATCCTAAGGGGGTGTATTATAATCTTATATACTCTCAAGAAGTAAATGATGATGACGGCAAACACATGGCGTCAGCTGATATCACAAAATCTGGGCGAGAGTCTAGTGTAAGAATGTCATCTACGCGTTCTCTCATTAGTTCGAGGTCTTTGGGAGTTGGAAGTAGCAGTAGTCAGTCACTGTGTTTCTCCCAAACAGAAGTAAATGATGATAAAATTGTATTCTCTCCTGAAACATCAAAAGACGACCTTCTAAAAGTCTCCATATATCGCCTGGCTCGTCTTAACAAGCCTGAGGTACTAGTGTTAATCGCAGGAGCTATATTCGGCATCATAACTGGGGCAACACTGCCTATTTTTGGGTTACTAACTTCTTACATGATCAAGACTTTCTATGAGTTGCCTCCTAAACTGAAGAAGGACTCGGAATTTTGGGCTTTGATGTATGTCGCTCTTGGAGTGGTAGCACTGATTGGATATTCATTAAGGGCGCATCTATTTAGTGTGGCTGGGAATAAGTTGATTTGGCGAATTAGATTAATGTGCTTTGAGAAGATGGTTAACATGGAGATAGGATGGTTTGATATGGATGAGAACTCGAGCGGGGTGATAAGTGCAAGGCTCTCTAGTGATGCAGCTATGATTCGAGCTCTAGTCGGGGATGCTCTAGCGCAACTCGTACAAGAAGTTTCCTCAGTTGTAATCGGGATGGTTATAGCTTTTGAAGCATGTTGGCAGTTGGCACTAATGGTTATTGCAATGTTGCCCCTTTTTGGACTCAACACTTATGTACAAATGAAGTTTAGCCAAGTTACAATTATGGATGCAAAGGTATCACCATGCTTTAATTTGCTTCTGAAATTATAGATCCACAACTATATATATATGTATGTATGTATGTTAATTTCTTACTATGAAATCCAATGCACGTGTCTTGGTTTAGTCGGTATTTGACCATTTTCTATATATATTTTCCCACTACAGTTGATGTACGAGAAAACAAGTCAAGTTGCTAACGATGCTGTTAGTAATATAAGAACGGTTGCTTCATTTTGTGCTCAAGAAAAGATCATAGAGATCTACATGAAGAAATGTGAAGGGCCAGCAGCAAGGAGAAGAAAATTAGGATTGGTTGGTGGAATAGGTTTTGGTTTGTCTATGCTCTTATTGTATTTGGTTTATGCTGCCGCGTTTTATGCAGGTGCCCGACTTGTCGAGGGTGGAAAAACTACCTTTTCTCATGTGTTTCGTGTAAGTACATGTGTGTGTATTGGGTGAGGTGGTATTGTCGGTTGTGTAACATACATCTTACAATGTAGGTTTTCTTTGCTCTAACGATCGTGGCTACCGCAATATCTGCGTGGAGCGCTATGGCTCCAGATTCGAGCAAAGCAAAGAGTGGAGCCGCCTCCGTATTCGCCATTCTTGATAGAAAATCCAAGATTGATCCGAGCGATGAGTCAGGCATGACTCTGGGAAATGTGAAAGGAGAGATTGAATTCAGGCACGTCAACTTCAGCTACCCATCTCGGCCACACATTCAGATTCTCAAGGACCTTTCCTTGACAGTGAGCAGCGGTAAGGTGGTTGCTCTAGTCGGAGAGAGCGGCAGTGGGAAATCAACGGTGATCTCACTTCTCCAGAGATTCTACGACCATGATTCTGGTGTGATAACAGTCGATGGGATCGAGATACAGCAGCTCCAACTAAAATGGCTGAGACAGCAGATGGGGTTGGTCAGCCAAGAGCCAGTCCTGTTCAATGACACAATCAGAGCAAACATTGCCTATGGCAAAGGAGGTAGTTCAGCAACTGAAGCGGAGATTATAGATGCAGCTAAATCAGCAAACGCTCATGAATTCATCAGTGGACTGAACCAGGGATACGACACGATCGTGGGAGAGCGAGGGGTTCAGCTATCAGGCGGACAAAAGCAGCGCGTGGCCATTGCAAGAGCCATAATCAAGTCCCCGACGATCCTACTACTAGACGAGGCTACGAGCGCGTTGGATGCAGAGTCAGAGAAGATAGTACAAGAAGCGCTGGACAAAGTAATGGTGAACAGAACAACAATAGTAGTAGCACATAGACTATCAACAATCAGGGGAGCAGACCTCATTGCCGTCTTCAGAAATGGACACATTCTCGAAAAAGGGAACCACACCACTCTCACCAATCTCAAAGATGGTTACTACTCCTCTCTAGTAACAGCACTTCACATGACATGACCACTGCATAACGTTATTCTTTGTTATATACTTTAATACTCGGTCTTAAATAATGGCAGAGAAGATGATATATACATCTCCCATAATGTAAACTACTCATTTTTATACAAATTAATGTTTAATGTTCGATTTTACACACACACATATATATACTTTGATGATAATACTAAAGTAGTAATCCCTTCAAAATATAATAATTACATTAATAATGATTAATCTAGAGATATTGACTGAACCACCACAACTTGTTCGCATCGACAAAGTATTAATCCCGTAGATTTTCAACTGTAACAACACCGAAATTTATGACAAATAAAAGGAATAAATATGGTAGATTCTTGGTTAGAGAATATGAAATTTTATAATTTCTACAGATTTTGAGTAGGAATGAGAAGAATATTAAACTTGAAAAGGAGCTGGGGCTATATAATCAATAATCATACTAGATTTCTCTAGTTGTTTCACCTTTTATACTATATATATATATAGGGGTAGACTTGTTTGAGATCGTCTAACGGGTCACTTACGTTAGACGGATCTCTCCTGACCCGACTCAGCGGTTCCGACCCGACCCGCCATATATACATACATATATATATATATATATATATATATATATATATATATATATATATATATAGGGTTGGGTTCCAGAAGGAACCATACCCCACATGAGAACCGAGAACCAATCTCAGCCATAGATTGATCCTATTAGTACAGTCAAGATCACATCAAAATTAAAAAAAAAACGGTGGCATTATTGTAATAAATCACAACTTCGGTGCCCCTGAAACTCGTCGAGGTTAAAATCGTAAATTTAAATTCTAAAGCAATTTTTCAGAGAATTTTTTGAGAAAATTCTATAGCACGAACTCGCGCAAAAACCAAAACAGTAAAGATTTGAAAGATAAACCGAAAATACTTACAAATCAACCGTAAAAAACTCCGAAACAATCAACAAAATCGTCAGAAAAACATGAACACTCAAGGTAATATGTATTTCATTCTTATTTTGAGAAATTTCATTTTTTTTAGCGATTATACTGTGTTGATTTATCAGTTTACTTTTGCTATAAATATCAATTTAGCATTATATCATGATAATGTAACAATGTATTTTCTATTTTTCTAAGTGCAACACGTACAAAAACCTAATCTTGCACAAACTGTATTTATTTTTATTGCATGTAAATTTTTCTATTTCATTTTGTACTGTTAAAATGACGGATAACTTGTATAAACATGTTAAACCTAACAATGTTTGCAATATATATGTGATTTACATGTATATTTTTTATTTTAGGGTTTTAGCATTCTCATTCTCCTATTTTAGCAGTATCATGACTTATTTTAGCACTCTCGTGATTTATTTTAGCGTTCATTTTTTAGCAGTCTAATGATTTTATTTTAGCATGACACTTGTTTCAAACATCAGCATGAAACACTTTTATATGTTTTTGTTTAATTTTAGCATTCAGTTTCTGTTTCTTTAGCACTGAACTTTTATAGTTTAAATGTGATATTTTAGCAATCAGATTCTGTTCTTTAGCATTATAATTGATTTAAGGATTTCATATTTTGTTTCTTTTTTATAAAACTAACACCTTTTTTCCCCATTTCCTTCATTTTAGCACTCTAGTTTACAGTTTTAGCACTGTGATGTCATATTTTAGCATTCAATTTCTGTTTCTTTAGCATTGCAATTGATTTTGTTTCTTTTTCTGTAAAAATCACACTTTTGTCCATCTTCAATTCAACTAATTCTATTTTCTTTAGCATTGCAATTGATTTTAGGAGTTTCATATTTTGTTTCTTTTTTTCTAAACATAACACCTTTTGTCTATATGTGATTCAACTGCATATTTTCTTGATTTTAGCACTCTAGTTTACAGTTTTAGCACTATGATTTCATATTTTAGCATTCATATTCTGTTCTTTAGCATTGTTATTTATGTCTATCTGTGATTCAACTGTATATTTTCTTGATTTTAGCACTCTAGTTTACAGTTTTAGCACTGTGATTTCATATTTTAGCATTCATATTCTGTTCTTTAGCATTATTATTTATGTCTAGTTAACAGAATTATACATGAAAATTACAGGTGCTAAAAGAAGTGGAGAAGGTGAAACTAGCACACCACAAATAGTACAAACAGCCCCAAACATTGATAGATATCCACTATTACAAGCAACAACATTGCCATCAATTCTATCACAGGCAGTTATGGAAATGAATAAAGCACAAGAGGAGGCAGTGAGACAACTGGGCTTTGGCAGCATTCTTCATTTGGATATAATCAAATTGCCACAAAAGATAACATACTGGCTGCTTGAAAACTTTGACCCAATATCAAGAGAACTTCAACTGCAACATGGGAGAAGGTTGAGGATTGAGGTCTCTGATGTGTCTGTGATCTTTGATTTTCCCAGAGGACCACACAAGATACAAAAGAGTGTTAGAGGCCAGATATGCCAGGTCATGCAGAAGGATGACTTACTCACTAGCATACTCTCAGATACAACAGCAGGAGAATGGTTCAAGATGAACTTCATGATTCTGGTAATTACTTCCATGATTGAGAACTATGACGACGGACATATTTATAAAAACTTGATGGACTGCCTGCAAGATATTGACAACGTTAGTCAATATGACTGGTGTGACTATGTCTTGAGATCATTGGTGACCCACACTGTCAAGTGGAAGAGCAACAAAACCATGCCCTTCACAGGTCCCATTCTGTTTTTGTTGGTAAGTCATATTAATTATTTATTTTTTATTGTAGTTCTTGTATAATAAACAGGAAGTGTTTATAGTTTCTTGTATAAACACTGCAACCATTTATCTATATACATTACTAAAAAAAAATTGTCAACTTCAAACAGATGATGTACTTGGATAGAGTTGAAGTGTACTTCCGGGAGGTGCCGAGGTACATCCCAGCATTCCATGAATGGAAAGATACTTTGCTTGCTGATAGGGAGTTAACAGAGCTTGCTACTGGAAATTTCGGAGATGGCTACCCTTGGCCGGCATACACAATGGCTGAGTTCATACAAGAAAACAGAGAGAGAGCTTGTCAGGTAGAAGAAGTTCGACAGAGAGAAGTCGAACAAGAACAGAATCCAACTGTGAATGAGCAAGACATCGCGTCAGCTCATAAGGTCATATGCCATCACTAATATATTTTTATGTTACTAATTTCTTTCTTTAGAATCATCACCAAATTCTATTTTTATAAATAACTATTTACTTATCTGATTTGAACAAAAAACATATCAGAATCAAAAAGAAAGTTTGGCAGAGGAGAGACAGCAGCAAGAGAAAGGGAAGGGATTAGCTGTTGAGATCCCTGAGACAGAGAGATGCAGTTCAAACACTCCAGTAAGCATTTCAATAATTATATAATTTAGAATTCTTCATTCATTGTTTAGCATTGTCATCAAGTTTAGTAATAATGTTCAGAAGAAAATTTACAATATTATGAAATGATTGCTAAAATAGGCAATTAAAAGGCCCAGAGAAGAGGCATACAGTGAGATACCCACAGAGACAGCTGAAATAACAAGAGTCAGCAAAAAAAAGGTGTTTACCACATAATATTAAATATATAATAACTTATATTGTTAACATGTTTTTAATTCCAATTAACATCTAAAAATACACAGAAGGCAGTGATACAAACAAGCACAGTCTCCACAAGGTCAAGGGCCATAATGAAGGAACCTGACCATTTTAGAAACCTTGTGGACACAAGAGAGACACTGACACCTTCTGACTGTGAGCTGCACTATTGGGCGATGGAAAACAAGAGTGATGATGAAAGGTACATTTATAATACATTACTATTAATATAAATAAAAATTATAAGTGCCATTTTGTTCTACCAGACTGCACTTTACACTAAAAAAAGAAATTTATACAAAATTAGGGAGGTTGTCTTGTATACTGATGAGCGGACAGAGTTGAGGAGAGATGAGATGCTGAGTTTGAACAAAAACACATACATCAGTTCTGCTGTTATTGATGTATGGAGTAGCATATTAAACCATGCTCAAGCAAAGATTCCTGAACAAAAGACTCCAAGGAGATTTTTCCTAACAACCAACGTTTCCGTAAGTGAAGAATTTCATAGTTACTATTTTCTACTTAACTCACTTTATTCTCTTTTAAACAACACTGCACATTCATGTTCAAAATTCTGTATTTGTCTTTATAGAACTACATGGTTGTTGCGCCTTCAAAAGAATGGAATGACCAGAAGGTATCAAAGCTGTTTGTTGACAACATACAACATGAACTGAACACATATCCACATGTGGAAGTAGATAAGACGGACATGGTACGTATTCATTATTAAAATTGCAAAAAGTCATCATGATAGTAACTAAAATGTACACTATTTTGTTTGCAGTTTTTCTTTCCAATAATCCAATCAGAACACTTCTACATTATTGTCATTGATACAAGAAGAATGGTGGCTGAGATCATTGACAATTCAAATGCCATGGGAGGAGAGCATGACGACCCCCTATTGAAATATGAGCATATCCCTGCAAAACTGGTAAGAAAAATATATCTATTTATTGATTTTTTCACTACTGAAATAAATTAAAAAAAACACATTCAATTCAATAATAAAAATGAACTAACTTTAATCATAAATTTCAGATCAAGCTCTTCGTTCACTTCTTGAATATGACTAGGCTTCAAAAACTATCAAAAGAAGTGTCTGAAAATATCAAGAGCATGAACCGTCTTCAAATGCCATGGAGAACTTCAACAAACAAGACTGATTGTGGGGTCTTTGTAATGTGTCATATGGAGACGTATATGGGGGATGCTGTGAGGAATTAGATGAGTCGATTAAGAGCCAGAAATGAAATGCAGCTGAAATACTTAAGGATCAAGTATTGTGCTGCCATTCTTACTGCAGAATGCAACATCCATAGGCAGAGGAATGTTAGAGATTCAAGACTCTACTTCCGAGCATCTTCTAAAGACAACCCAATCAGTTTTGAAAAGCTTTACCTAGAAGATGATAATCAGTGAACAAATATTATATATGTAACAAATTCTCTAATGCTTTAGACAACTTTTATATTTCATATTTTTGGATTATGGAATGCTTATGAAATCTTCATTTTGTGAAATATGGATAGTTTTGTGAAAATATTTGTACTAATTTGCTTCCTTGGAATTTGCTGGGGCACATCATAATTTGCATATCTGAGGTCTAATTATAGGGCATTTTGAGAAGCTAATGCAATGCATGTATCATGTATGAAAGCTACTGTTGCTCCTTACTTTAGTCAAGCATAGGATATTAGAAAATTTATGAAAAATTTTCGCATGCTAAAATTGTGAGTAACAGTGCTAAAAATAAAACTACCAGAGCTAAAATATATTGCCACATTAAACGCAAAATAAAAGTGCTAAAATACAAAATACTAGTGCTAAAATACAAAACACTTGTGCTAAAATATGAAACATCAGTGCTAAAGTATAAAATTATTTTTCTAACGCTAATACTAAATTTTATTCAATTAAAATACATTTTACCAAAAAAATATTGCCATGTGGCAAAGATATGTTATTTAATTCAAATTTACGAGGATAATACAACCATAAAGGCTCCTTTTTCTCCAGTAAAAAAAATTCAAACGTGCAACTCTTCAACTTCTCTCCATTATCTCCCAAAAAAAAATTCTTCCAAAAAAAATATGAATTGGTCACGAGACACAGAGGAATTCTTTATTGATCTTTTACATACTCGAGTTGGGATGGTGGATGTATCTGACAACTACGAGGTTGTAGATTCTCTGGATGATATTTCAGTGACAATGACGATGGTTCTTAATCAAAGAGTTAGATTGATACAACTCGTGCTGAAATTGAACGAATTAAAGGAGAAGATATGGAGTTTCCATCTTTTCATACGACACCCAGGAATCTATTACAACGAATACCAAAATATAGTCATAGCGAGAGACGAGTATTTTGAGCGACTGGGACAGAATGTAAGTATCATTTATTTTTCACATTTTAATTTTACTACCCTAACACAATTTTTTTTTTGTCGAATCTTATGACACTAGGAGAGTCCCAGGTGGAGGGACTTTAGGCTGCATGGAATGCCATACTTTGAAGAACTTCGTGATATCATGGACGGCGCCGGTGGTTTCGCCGCTGTGGATTTCGACTAGTTGGCTTCGTTTGTGGCTTGAGATCATGGAATGCCATACTTGTTCATTTTGCATTTCAGAAGGATTTTAGGGTTCTGTAATTATTGTAAAAAATTAAACTTGTTGCATAATTTTTTTGATAATTTAATCGTGTATTAATTATTATTAATTTCAGTGTTTTTTCATTTTGTTTGAAAATACAAGTGCTAAAATACAATGTGCCGGTGCTAAATAAGATACTTCCAATGCTATTCCATAAATGAATAACATGAATGGTCCAATTTAAATATTAGTATATTTAAATTACAATAAGCCGGTAAAAAACAAAGGATATTCACACAAAAATTACAAAATCTCACATAATCTTAAACTAGGCTAAGTTAAAGCAGAAAATGAAACTTGCATATATCAAAGTTAAAAAATCCTTAATCCAACGTGAAGAACATAGCTTCATAAAAATGTCAAAACCTCATATAGAGAATAGATACATTATGTTGTGTTATTTGTATTATATTTATATTGTGTAATTTCATGAAATACTGGTTACATATCACGTATAAACTATAATACATCAATCATTTTATAAGGAAACACTTAAAAAAAATTTACAGATATGCCCTCAAGGTACGAAATATCAATCCTAAAGTAGAACCCACCAGTGCTAAAATACAATGTATCAGTGCTAAATAAGAAACTTCCAGTGCTAAAATAATTAAGACCTAAGAATGGTAACTATTAGTCCAAAAATGGTTGTTTCTCAAGTGCTAAAATATGAAATATCAATGCTAAAATAGAACCCACCAGTGCTAAAATAAATATAACCCTGCATAGTTCCATAAGTGCTAAAATACAATCTAGCAGTGCTAAACAAGAAACTTCTAGTGCTAAAATATGAAATATGAAAATACACTATCTTTTCCACAATAAAAATTAATATATAATTGAAAAAAATATAAAAAACTTTTTTTCCAAAAAAATAAAATAAAAAAACTGATAATAAAAAAAAAGAAAATAATAATAATAATAATAACCCGCCATAACTTCTGCAAAAACATACACCCACAAACACGCAAAAGTTTTTCGATTCAAAGACTTCAAACACAAAAACATAAACGATTAGGGTTTTATCAAAAATTTAATTCAAAAACTTCAACCACCAAAATCGTCAATATGGAAAAAACACAAAGCACAGAGCTCGTAACCCGGAAGAACCGAAGCGACTCTTCGAAAAAGAAAAGAAAACCTGAAGACATGGCGATTGAAAAAGGTACGTAACACGTTCTTCTTCTCGTTCATCATAAAAATAAATTATGTGTGTTTCATTTTGGTTCTAACAAAAAAAATATGCAGAAAGGAACAGTGCTAAAACCATGACAAAACCTCATATATGACGAAATAAACACTTACAAAATCTAAATATGTAAAAATGTTATCGTTTACTGATAATAATCACATGTATACGAAATCAAAAATTTTAGAAATGTATATGCATTTTGCACACTGTGTTGCATGTCATGATTTCGTTTTCAATGATCTAAAACAGTAACATCGTGAATGATTTATGTCTTAATGTGTAGCATCATTATATTAGAAAAATGAATTAGCATCAAGGAGATCAAACTCTAAGCATAAGACTTCTTATCTTTATAAACATATTTAATATATATGACAAAATTTTTCCATACTCTGTTTTAGTTATAATGATAGTATAATATTATATAATCAAACCAATGCTAAAATAAGAAGTTACAGTGCTAAAAACCTACAATATTATCAAACAATGCTAAAATAAGACATTACATTGTTAACCAGTCAACTATATAACATACATGGTATATTTATAATGGTACTATAGTGTCATATCATGAATTAATTATGTGTTGACATGTAGCAAAACTTTATTACTATGAAATTAATACTCATATATAGGTACAAGCAAAAAGACAAGGTCCACAGATGATATTAATATATCAATAACTAATGAGATCAGATCAAAGAGTAAACATGATGTCAATGCTCTCAAATCTCGGTCAAGAACATTAGCACTGACATTACTTGAAAGGATAAGATCTACACCAGACTCAGATGTTGAAGACACAAGTGCTTCTAGGGCTGTAAATGAGCCAAGCTACTCGTGAGATACTCGGAGATCGACTCGAAAAAAACTCGCTCCAATGTGACTCGGCTCGTAAACGAGTCGAGCTCGAGCTCGCTAAACGAGCTCGAGCTTTTTGTCGAGCCGAGCTCGAGCTTGGGGTGCTCGGCTCGAGAAGCTCGCGAGCTTACTCGGCTCGTGAAGCTCGCGAGTAGTTAACCGAGCTGTCTCACGAGTAGTCTCGCGAGTAGTTAATCGAGTAGTCTCACGAGTAGTTAATCGAGCAGTCTCACGAGTAGTTAATCGAGCAGTCTCGCGAGTAGTTCTCACGAGTAGTTACTTAAGTTAGTTCATGATACAACTTTTGAACTATACTCGATTTGAAACTCGAAATATATATTTTTTTATTTTTTCTAATGTTTTTAAAATAAAAGTTATTTTTGTTAAAATTTCCAATTAATAATAAAATGGAATCAATGGTAATAACATTACTGGTATTAAATTTAAAACTTCTCAATTAATTAAATAAAAACTATGAAATGAAATAATATTTCAATTCATTGACAATTTGATATGTGTGCATCGATCAAGGTGGATTAAATAATAAATATAAAATAAAATAATAGTTTTATTTAATACTATATTATCAAATAAATATTAATATTAACCAAATATTATGAAAAATAATACTTTACATGAAATATTAATTGAAATTAATAATTTTTAATTGATATTAACAAAATCAATTAGTTGATCAAAGTCATATAAGTTAGTAACAACTAACAATACTATCGAAATGAATAGTAATATATCATATATATATTGTAAACAGTAATTTATATATTTATATTACTCAATTTTATATATCCGAGAATCAAGATAATATATACTCTAAGTATATATACATATATATAATCTTTCTTAACTAGATTTTAAATTATTATATCTTCTTAAGTAATAATGAAAAAAAAAATAACAAAAATCAAGACTAATATTGACAAATTAATATTCTTCATTCTTCAATCTATTAAGAAATTAATATAAAATAAAATTATATTTTTAACTAATATAATGGAAACAATGACTAATATTAATAGAAAATTATACTTAACTGAAATATTAATTGAAATCAATAATTGTTATTTCTTAACTAATATTTCAAAGTCAAAATTTTAAATTAATTAGCAATAATAACACATTTTACAAACAAAAGACAAAATTATTGAATATATTGTATATCAATATTATATATAGTAATCAGTAATATTATTATATCCTATATTCGAAATAATATTTACTCTAACACTAATACACTATATATATAATCTATCTTAACTAGATTTTAAATTATTATATCTTAAGTAATAATTGAAAAAAAAATCAAGACTAATATTGACAAATTAATATTCCTCAATCGATTAAGTAATAAAAATAAAATAAATCCAAATGATAAGTTTATCTAATATTAAAAATAATGAATAATACTAACAAAAAATATATTTTACCTGAAATATTAATTGAAATCAATAATTGTCATCTCTCAATTAATATTTTCAAATTCAAAATTTAAAATTAAGGAGCAATAATAACACTTTTATAAACAAAAGTCAAAATTATTGAATATATCCTACATCCTATATCATATATACATAGTAATTACTAATTAGTAATTAGCAATTTAGCATAGTAGTATTATTCTATCCAATATTTGAGATAATATTAACACTAACATTATATATATATATAATCCATCTTAACTAGATTTCAAATTATATCTTAAATAATAATGAAAAAAAAGAAATAACAAAATCAAGACTAATATTGACAAATTAATATTCCTCAATCAATCAAGTTAGAAATATAAATAAACCAAAATGATAATTTTGTCTAATATAATCAAAATAATGACTAATACTAACAAAAAAAAAATATGACGTATGTTGAAATTTGTTTGAAATGAACCAAAATTATAATTTTGTCTAATATAATCATATTCGACTTTGTCACGTATGTTGAACTTTGTTTGAAATATTTTAGGAATTTTGTTAATATGCGGGGTTATTATTGTCGATTTTTTTTAGTTCCAGATAAACGAGTCGAGCTTAATTTCGAGTCAGACTCGAATATAACATAAACGAGTCGAGCTCAAGTTGGACTCGAATATATCATTAATAAGCCAAACTCGAGTCAAGTAATTGAGATCGAGCTCGAGTCGAGTGTTCGAGCTCAAACTCGAGTCGAGTATCGAGCTCGAGCTCGAGTTAGGCTCGACTAACAGTTAAACGAGCCGAGCTCGAGTACATATTTTTCTTCTCGAGCCGAGCTCGAGCTCGAGCTCACGAGCAGTTAAACGAGCCGAACTCGAGCTTAGCGATACTCGACTTGACTCGACTCGTTTACAGCCCTAAGTGCTTCTGAAACCAAGAGTCCAGCAGCAAAATCCAAGCAGGGAGATCTTCAAATGCTTAAAAGCAGAACAACACCGCGCATATTATATGATGCAATCAAAAATTTCACAGATGAGCAGAAGAGTGTTGTTGAATCCCTTGGATTTGGGAGCATTCTGCATTTGAATATAAAGGAATTACCCTATGTACTTAGCTACTGGTTGGTAGGTAACTTTGATCCCGAGAGTTGTGAGTTGATCCTGAAGAGAGATCGACGATTGCACGTAGATGAAACTGATGTATCATTGATCATGGGGTTTCCAAGTAGTCCTCTGCGTATAGAAAAGAAACCTAGAAGACAAAGCTGCAGTCAAACGAAGAAATGGCAAGAGAAGTTTGATAAACATGAAAACAGAATCTCTCCGGCACATGTTTCGGAAAAAATGCAGGAAGATAAAGCTGGTGGAAAATGGTTCAAGATACATTTTATGGTTCTGCTTACAAATAGCCTCATTGAATCAACGGAGAATGGATATGTACATCCACAGCTGGTACACATCTTTGATGATGTTGACAGAATACGTGAGTACAACTGGTGTGAGTACACTATAAGGTGTCTGGTGCAGAAGACAATATTTTGGAGAAAGAAGAATGATAAATACTACAATGGACCAATCCTGTTCTTAATGGTTAGTTTAGCAATTAGCATACATTATTAAAATCAACTCTGAATTTCCATGCTCAAGCTAATGTGAATAACATTTACCCCCCTCCCCACAGATGTTTTATATGGACAGAGTAGTGTTCTATAGCAGAAGAGTTCAACGATCAATTCCAGCATTCAAAGGCTGGACACACAAGCTTATGTGCAAGAGACAGCAGTCAGAATTGAAAGGAGGTGGTTTTGGAGGAGGCCATATCTATGGCCCGAATGAAGAAGAAGAGTCTGAAAGAAGGGTTGAGAACACCATTGCTTGTTTGGAAGCTGGTCCTCAAGAACATGAAGCTCCACTTGCTCTGGAGGCTGGTGTTGAGAGAAATCATGATGAACAACCAAAAAGTCCTGTTCCGGCATCGACATTAGATCCTGTGCAAGAATATGCTCAGAAGCTGATTGATGACTGCAAGAGAATGGCTGATGTAATGACTACATTGATGAAAACAGTACAAGATGTGCCACAACACATGATGGAGAACGTCTTCTTCAAGAAGTCATATGAAACAGCCCAGCAGCTTTTGGTAAAGAAACAGCCAAGTCCAATTTCGCAGGCATCACACACTCAGACCCAGCCACAAGCAACGCCAGACGATGATGAGTTCTGGAGTGATCCAGCAAGAATATCAGCAATTGAGGAGATTGAAAGAGCTCTGGCAAAGCGTGCAGAGCTTGAGAAGATATATGCTGATGAAGGCCCAACATTCAGTCTTGGGATAAGTGATGATGCATGGGCTGGGATAATGAAGGTTACACAGGAAATTTCTGAACAGAATATGGTGGTTGAGGAACCAAATCAAACTGACACATTTGATACTGAAATCCTGGAGAATGCAATGAGGCAGGTATGGAAAAAATATTTTTAATACTTTAGGACTCTCATTATTTATTTTAGCACTCCCCTGATTTAGTTTAGCACCCCATGATTCATTTTAGCACACTTATGGCTTTTTTTTAGCACTATAATGAATTATTTTAGCACTATCATTACTTACTTTAGCATTATTTTAGCATTCTCGTGCATTGTTTTAACACTGTCATAAACTTATTTTAGAAATACCTAATATATATAAAAACTCATTGCAGGCAGAGGCTGAGCATCTAAACTTAAAGAAATCAAAGCTACATGAGACTGATGCACCATCAAAGTCAAAAAATGTTCTGGATAATGATGAGGTGTGATATAACTATGGAAAAAGTATTTTTAATATTTTATTACTCTCATTACTTATTTTAGCACTATCATAACTTACTTTAGCACTATCATGGATTATTTTAGAATTCCCATGCATTGTTTTAATACTGTCATAACTTATTTTAGAAATACATAATATACATAAAAACTGATCGCAGGTAGAGACTGAAAATCTAAACTCAAATACATCAAAGCCAGATGAGACTGATGTAGCATCAAAGTCAACAAATGTTCTGGATAATGCTGAGGTGTGATATAGCTATTGAAGTAACATTCAGCATCTTTATTACACTTTTACAAAAAGGTCTAATAAATATTTATTTCAAAACACATGATACAGGCTCAAGCTACCCGAATGGAGACAAGAACTAAACAGCAGAAAAAGCCATCTGAGAAGCTGATGTCACCATACAGGGTCAGAACTGTTGATATCAAGGAACAACTTGACAAGCAGCAACAGGAGATATTCTACTGGGTGGTGCAGAATGATACAGAAAGCAGGTATGTGACTCATGCTATGCAAAAATACTTCATAAAAAGATCATATTGTATACTGGTATATGACAGCCTTTTTATTTATATTGAATTACCAGTGAACAAATCTTGTATGATGACAAGCGAGTCTCCATTACACGGGAAGATATGACTACCATGGCTCCATTTGAATACATCAGTGCCTCTGTTCTGGATGTTTGGAGCACCATCCTCAATGAAAATGAGAAAATGCGAGACTGAAACTCTAAACTAAGATTCTTCTTCAGTACACAGCCTTGCGTAAGTGTCTACTTAAGAAGAAATCCATATATAGTGCTTAAACTGCAGTCAATATAATTAAAAAAATGTTCTTCTTGCAGAGCTTCACTGTGGTTGATGCACCATCTTCATGGGATTCTTCCAAAAGATGCGCATCTTTTGTTGACAAAATAGCATATGAGCTCAAGTGCTGTCCATCGGTATCTTTGAGTGATGTTGAACTGGTATTACTGCTATGGTGTTTGTTTAGCATTGTGAAATTTTATATTAGCAATACATATCTATATCAATTAAATAAATTTTTTTTAACAATCCATATCAACTCTATGTGCAGTTTTTCTTCCCTATCTGCCATTCAGATCACTTCTTCTTTATCTCCATTGATTTGATTAACTTCAATGTTGAGATTATTGATAACTCAAGTGCAGCGGATAGTGAAAAGGATGGAATCAAAATCAAGTACAGCAACATTCCAGAAACCCTGGTAATATATGAGTTTGTCACCAATTATTTTTCATCTTTATCTGTAGCAATTAAAAAAACTAATTTTTAAAAACACATGCAGGTGAACTTTTTTGCTAACTTCCTCACAACTGCTGGACTTGAAATCAAATCAAATGGATTGAAGGAAAAACATCAGATTACCAAGATGAAGATGCCATGGAGGGATACAAAGAACAAGTATGATTGTGGCGTCTATGTCATGAGGCACATGGAGACATACAGAGGTGGTGGTTTGAAAACCTGGAGAAGTGGTCTGAAGAAATCCAATGACAGGCAGTTGAAATTTTTAAGAGCAAAATATTGTGCTGCAATAATAAATGCAGACAGTAACACACTGAAGGATCAACATCTGAAAGCTGCAAATCTATTCTACAGAAAATCATGTACCCAGGGGGAAATTGTGGTAGACCCCACAAAAATGAGAAAATTGAAATAACTTCTTAGAGAATGATTTGAAAATCTGTATTTACATATGATACATTTTTTGTCTTTTGATAGTATATAGTATTGGTGGATGAATATTTTGTACTAACTGACACAATTTCTTAATCTTGTGAATACTTTAATATTCACAAAGTATAAAAGTGTTAATATAAATGAATAGTTCAGAAGTTTAGCACTTGCATATGATTTTTTAGCACTTGCCATTTCTTTTATAGCACTAGAATTTGTATTCTACATTTGGAATTCTACTTTAGCACTAAAAGTTTTTATTTTAGCACCGATGTTTTATACTTTAGCACTACTATTTTCTGTTTTAGCAATTACAGTTCTTTTTTTAGCATTACTATATAAAGACAGACTACCATCTTAAAAATATATATATATATATATATTTTTAGACTCGTTTTTCTTCCATGTCTCTCTCTCTCTCTCTCTCTATATATATATATATATATATATATAACAGTTTTGGACATTCTAGCAGTGTTTTAGCATTTACAGTTCTTTTTTTAGCATTGTTATATAAAGACAGACTACCATCTCTAATAAATGTAATAGTTCAGTAGTTTTAGCACTTGCATATTATTTTTTAGCACTTGCCATTTATTTTTTAGCACTAGTATTTGAATCCTAGATTTCAAATTCTACTTTAGCACTGAACGTTTGAATTTTAGCACTGATGGTTTGTTCTTTAGCACTTAAGTTTCCTTGTTTAGCATTAATGTTACACACCTGCTAGAAATATTAAAACCTTTATTAGCAATTCAAAAAATGAAACAACATCTATACCTATTTTGCATTACAAGAAAGAATATTCCTATCATTAATAAAAAAATCAGTATAAAAAAAAAGTACAAAAAATAAAATAAAATGAATCTACTTCTTCCCACAATTCCTAGAATCATGATTGGCTTTCTTCCCACACTTCTTGCAGGTCCTTAAAGGTTTCTTTGCGCGTTCAACTCTCGCCTCTTCTTTTGATTTTATACGACTTGCACTGCCTTTTGTCTTCACAAGCTCAGGTGGATGCACCTCAACTTCACTAGGTGCACACAATCCATAAAAATCAGAAAATAATCTACTCTTCTTTGAGATAGTATCGTCTTCAATATCACCAGATGAAAACCGCTCCCTTAACTCGTGTAAACTTTGCAACAATAGAGACATATTTGCAGTGTCACCTTCAGCAACAGAAAGACATGTATAAAACTCAGAAATTAATTGGTTCGTAACAATTTTGTTCTCCTCCAACAAAAAACACCGATCACCCAACAATGCACCTGCTTCATTAATGAGTGAAGACTTCATCCAACGAGACACAACGTATTTAGGAGGTATCGACTCCAATTGCAAATCTTTGAATAGAGTGAATATGTGGCAGCAGAGGATCCCATCCCTCACAAATTTCAAACAGCTGCATGTAGTGGAATCCTCAACCTTGTTGTGAACAACCTTATTTGTAGCACCAAAACCATCATTCACTTCTAGCATCACAACAGAATCATTTTCTGAAATATTACAAACACGACAGACATAACATGCATCTTCAATCTCCTTCTGAACCTCGTAGAACTTATTCCTAGTATAAACAGTGGCAGCATGTTTCTCAAATGTGAATGGGGTCTTCAACTGAGGAATTGATGACTCATCAACGCTGTCCAAGTAGACATGTGCATGTCTCTGAATATCAAGTGCACTATCAAAGTTCATCAAAAACTCAACAAGGTTTGATTTTGATCTAAGAAACCTAGAATAAAAACTGTTCACACTCTCTGAAATTGAGGTAGTCCTGCACAGCCCACTCATCGGTAAATCCCTAAAATATGCAGGCACCCAATCTTCACGAATATCATACAATGACTTGAACCAACTATCGTCTGCCAATCCAAATTCAACCATAATTTCCTTCCATATCAACTCAAAATCTGTGATGTTTATACAATTAGACCACACAATACTATTTAACCTCTTTCTGAATGTCTCGTTCTTTCTGATATGCGCAGGCAACTTATCTGGAACTTTAAACATAATATGCCACATACACAATCGATGTCTGGTATCGGGAAGTACCTGTCTTACAACAACCTTCAATCTAAGATCCTGATCAGTGATTATTAGGCTAGGAGAACCACCCATACAGTCCTTGAATTTCTGAAGAACCCATGAATAAGATTTACCATCCTCACCCGACATTAAAGCAGCACCAAAGGTTACAAGCTTCCCGTGATTGTCCTTCCCGGTGAAGGGTGCAAAAATCATTGAATATCTGCAACAATATAAAAATTCACAAACTTGTGTTATTATCATGTCTTTATCATTGTATATAAAAGATTACAAATGATAACACTATCACCTAAAAAATATTCAAACATTAGGTAATAGTGCTAAAAAAGAAAATGTAAGTGCTAAAATACAAACTACAGGTGTTAAAATAGAAAGTGCTAAAATACAAACTACAGGTGCTAAAATAGGAAGTGCAAGTGCTAAATAGAAAATACCAGTGCTAAAAAAGAAAATGTTCATATGCTAATGAAACAGAAAAATTCACAAACTTGTGTTATTATCATGTCTTTATCATTGTATATAAAAGATTACAAATGATAACACTATCACCTAACAAATATTCAAACATTAGGTAATAGTGCTAAAAAAGAAAATGTAAGTGCTAAAATACAAACTACAGGTGCTAAAATAGGAAGTGCAAGTGCTAAATATAAAATACCAGTGCTAAAAAAGAAAATGTCCATATGCTAATGAAACAGAAAAATTCATCAAGTAATACTGCTAAAAAAGAAAATACAAGTGCTAAAATATAAACTACATGTGCTAAAATAATAAGGCAAGTGCTAAATAGAAATGTACCAGTGCTAAACCACCAGAATGCTAAAACTAATAGAACAACAAGTCTAAACAATATAGCACACTAACCTGTTAGTCCTATATGTTGCATCAAATGACACAACATCCCCGAATAGAGAAAAGTTCCTTCTTGATATAGGATCAGCCCAAAACACACACCTCAACTGATCATCCTTGTTCACTTCATAATCAAATGTGAAGGCAGAGCAGAGTTCATGCCTTTTGGACATTTTATCCAACATCATTTGCGCATCTACACCCACAACATACGCCTTGAGATCTCGACTGAAGTTTTTGAAATCAACTGATGTACAGCCTATATTCGAATATTCACCAACAACTTCTTTATATAATCTAAATGTTGTCACAGGTCCAATGTTTATCCTTGCACAGTTTAAAATAAACATTTGATGTGAATGATCTATATTCCTATTCAGATTCATAAACTCTCTATGTGTATCCGTAACAAGAGAATGCGTGTGTCTTTCTTCAAATAATCCAACACTGTAGCCATCACAACCAATATATTTCAAACCAATCCTAGCCATACAACAATTCCTCTTCGACACACGACGTCTCTTTTTCTTTGAAGATTCACCAAAATCAACAGATGTGTTCTTAACTCCCTCACAGCTACACAGAACATACTTCCAAATTATAGTACCATCTTTAGACCTCTTTGTAGTAGACAGACGAGTATCAAATCCACACGATGAGGCATACACCTTGTAAAATGTTATACCGTCATCTAAAGTAGGGAAATTCTTGCCCAATGCAGGCTTCAAAGATGGTTCACATTCAGGTGTGTAAAATTCAGAAACCACGGGTGAAATCTCCAAATTGGAAGAAGCACAATCTGCACATTTATAATATATTCTAAGATAATGATGTAAAAGTTCACAGTGCTGCTAAAGTAGCTTACAGCAGTGCTAAAATAGTTCACAGTAGTGCTAAAATAGATAACAACAGTGCTAAAATATTTCACAGTAGTGCTAAAGTACGTGTTAAGTCAAGGACAATTATATTCACATATTATTCTCATAACAGCATACAAATAATAAGATCTTAATAAAGAATATGACTTCATTCGTATAGCAAATGTCTGACCAAAATTTACTTTTTGCATGGCTAATAATTCATATTGTGATGCTAATAAATATACAGATATACAGAAAATTAAAACACACAATATGCAGCATTAAAAACAGCTTAGTAAGGTTCATCAACCTAAAATCAGTGCTAATATACTTCACATTAGTGCTAAAATACATTATAACAATGCTAAAGTAGTTCACAGTAGTGCTAAACAACATGTTAAGAAAATATTATTTATAATACTCATTTGTTATTCCAAATTCTGCATTCATCTCTATTAATAAGACTCTTATGATACTCAATCGTTTATTCAATGATAAAAACTAATTACACAATGCCAATAATTCATATTGTTCATATTTGTGATGCTAATAACTCTACATATATATAGAGAACCAAAACACACAATACAAAGCCCTAAAAACACATGTTGATCGTCAAAAAATCAAAATAAGCTTTGTAAACCTTGTCAAATAAATGTATAACAAAATCGCAGCAAAAATTACGGAAATTTCTTTTTACCCGGCATCTTCGTCAAATAACGGTGAATAACACAAACTCCAGCAAAAAAACGCGTGACCACCGATTCAGGTGAATAAAATTCGAAGAGAATCGACTGAAATTTCGATTATATAAGCACAAAGAAATTTGATATATACAAGGAAAGAGATTTGAATCGAAAAGGAATTGCAGACCGAAATACATTCTTTCCAAATATAACAGAGTTAATAAATTATAAAAATGCCCTTGGTTCATTAAAAAATCGCTGATATTACAATAATGCCACCGCGATTTTTTTAAATTTAGGACAGATCTTGGCCGTCCAAATCATAGCAATTTGTGGCTGAGATCGGTTCTCAGTTCTCACATGGATGTCTAGTTCTCACATGATCCTATCTCTCTCTCTCTATATATATATATATATATATATATATATATATGGATGAGATCTGGTGAGAATCGGTCGCTAGGTGAGAACCGGGAACCGATCCCATCCGTCCATCCTGCAAAATCGACGCCCCAGATCCATCCAGATTTTCGGTGGCATTTTTGTAATTATCACGAAAATCTTCAATTCGCGCGTCTCATTAAGGGTAAAATCGGAACTGAACTCTAAAATTGCTCAGATTCAATTTTAGCATCCGACTTCGCACATTTTAGCCTCATGCATTTCTCATTTTAGCATGTGTTGATAAACAAACATGAAACGATGATTTCATTGAAATGAAATGCAGTACACCCTATTTGGGGAAAGTAAACCTTAATGGGAATCTCATAATTACTAGTTGGGATCAGGAACTTAATAAACCCTAATGGGGAACGGTGAACCCTAGTGGAAAATGTCGCATCAATTTTACCCTCCTACTTCGATAATTTTAGCATTATGCGATTCTCATTTTAGCCCCATGCGATTCTCATTTTAGCCTCAGAACAAAGGGGAAGAATTATTAAATTACTATATTACCCCTCCGTCTAGAAAGTTGCCAAAAATTACAGGAATGCCACCGCCCATCCACTTAAATCTGATTTAATTCGGACCGTCCAGATTGAGTCAAACAAGGGCTAGGATTGGTTCCTAGTTCCCACCTGGAGGAAGGGTTCTCATTTGATCCTTTCCCTATATATATATATATATATATATATATATTAAAAAAATCATATTGTTTTTTCTCCCTCACCTCTCGTTGCCATCTCGCCTAGGTTTTCTCCCTCAGCTCGTCGTGCCGCTAGATTTTCCCGTTCAGCTCGCCGCCCCGACCACGTTTTCCCCATCCAGATCGCCGCACTGCCTAGGTTTTGTCGTCGAGCTCGTGGCGGCGTGTAGATTTTCTCCCTCCAGCGAATCATGGACGATTCAATGGATAATTTGAGAAAAGTATGTAATCTTCCTCCCGTTGGAATTCCGATTAATTCCGGCAAAGAAACAATAGCAACGACCGGTATGTGTTCTTATTTTGGAAGATTTGAAATTTTGTATCAATTTTTAACCAATTATTAGGTGTATCAAATTTTGAATTCAAATTGTTCGATAAAATGCTACTATGAACTGATTCATTAAACTTTTGATTTAGTAATCTATTAATGTTATAATAATTCTAAAAGTGATTTAAATTTTATAAATTTCAGATATTGTTATACTTGATAATGAAGACAATGTTGAAGATGTAGAAAAAACATATATCTATGAGGATGAATCTCTTATGTTGCAAATTGACAGTAAGTAGTACTTTAGTTCTATTCTTTGATTTTGTAACAAATCAACTGCAAAATGTATTTCGTAAATTAGTGATACTTCTATGATATTTAGTGATACTTTCTATCATGATATTACGATTCTATCTGAATAGATCAACAAAACTGTAAATCGCATGAATATATTGAATTTTGTACACTAGTGATACTCCTATGGTGTTTAATGATACATTTCACACATTTATTGACAATATTTTTTCTACCTCGGTAAATCAACAAAAGTGCACATCACACGTTATATTATATTTATATACAGTAGTGATACTTCTATGGTATTTAGTAATACTTCAATAGTATTTTGTGAAGAGCTGTTGAGTACATAACAAGGTCGTAGCATATGTTGAAGAGCTATTGAGTACAGTGCCTTCCGTGGCGGATACAGATATTTCAAGCTCTTCTATTCCAATATTGGATCTTGCACGTTCAACCACAAAGGATAGGAGAAAAGGAATCAAAGGGCACCTTAAAAAAAAAAAATACAAGTGGCACTTCAATTTCAAATGAGTTTTGATCCAAAACCCCTAATCCCAAATTGTTTTGAGAATATATTCAGATTGTTTTGAGAAATGTATCCAGATTATATTATTGAAGTTGTGATTATCAAATAGTGTTACTTCACGGATGCTTAGTGATACTTTATTCATCAGTATTGATACTATGATTTTCTTCATCATATAACTTGTGATTTTCTTATTATATTATTGTTAAATCATAAAACATGTTATATTATTTCTTGATAAATTATTTTAACAAAATGCTTTGCATTAAATTATTCATGCAGTAAATAGTGTTACTCCACAGCATCCACATTGATACTTTATTCATCAATATTGATACTGTGATTTTCTTCTTCATATAACTTGTGATTTTCTTATTATATTATTGTTAAAATAATGTAACATGTTGCATTATTATTGTAACATGTTACTTAAAAAAATGAAACAGTGTTACTCAAAAATCATGCAGTAAATAGTGTTACTTAATGGTATTCATAGTGATACTTTCTTCATCACTAATGATACATTACATATAATTTATCAATTTCTTATTTTTGATACTCGTTACATTATTATTGATATCAAATTATTAAAGATACTTAATACATTTTTATGACAAAATGCTTTGCATTAAATTAATATGAAGGATATAATAGTAAATGCTTTGTAACAAAATGCTTTGACTTCATGTTCAGAGCAAGAATCTTCAGCATTCTTATCATCACTATCATCAGATTCCTCATCATCATGTTCACTGCAATATGAAAAGTAAATTAAAACATTGAAGTATTACTAATAATCCATGTGAGCATCATTATCTATCCAGTAAGTATCACTAATGACAAACAAGAGATCACTAAATCAAACAACCACTAAGAAAAGATAAAGTATAATATATTAAAAAAAAAACTCACTGAATTATACAGTTAAGCATCACTAAGTAAACAAAACAGTATCATTATTTAAAAAATAAAGTGTCACTACTTATTAAACTCAAGAATCACTAAGTCAAAATTAAAGGATGACCAAGTAAATGTAAAAATATCACTAAGTAAAAATAAGTATCACTATCCAATGAATGTAAAAATAAGTAACAATAAGTAAAATAGTATGACTAAGTAAAAGAAAAGTATTACTAACTAACATAAAAGTATCACTATTTAAAAAATAAACATGCCTACTTATAAAAGTCAGGAATCACTAAGTCATAAAGTAGAGATAAACCTGAAGAATATAAAAGTATCACTAAATAAACATAAAGTATCACTAGTTAAAAATAAGTATAACAAATTGATGTAAGTATCATTAACTAACATAAAAGTATCACTAAAAACCTATCAAGTATCACTATTTAAAAAATACAGTATGACTAACAAATGAATGTAAAAATAAGTATCACTAAGTAAAATAGTATCACTAAGTATTACTAATTAATAATCCAGCTCGTCGCCCCAGTTCAATCTGGAAACTCAGTCCAAAGCACCACGACAACAACCTGCTCGACTTCTATGAACTCCAAGTGATCACTCGACAGCTTAACCGGGCTATCAGTGCCTCAAACAGCCCGTCAACTCCTCCTTTATTTCACCTGAAATTTGCTTTCTACCTGCACCAAAAGATCCAATTAACGGGGAAAAAAGATTCAATTATATTATAACAATGCACACGAACAACAAACATGTTTCAAAATAACATCATTTCAAATAGGTTGCAAGGGCTTCAGTTGAATCAGTAGTCATATTGTTTTTTTTCAAATAAGTTCTTCGTACTCTCAAATCCATTCTCTAATTTCAAGTAGCCACTAATCATGGTGTTCCAAGATACTAAATTCTTAATCTCTAAAGGCATTATATCAAACAGTTTCCGCGCTAAACTCACCATCCCGCACTTCACATATCCATCAATCATCAAATTATACGAAAAAGAATCATTTCTAGGCATTCTATCGAAAACCAACCTCTCAGATTGAACAATCCCGCACTGTACATACATGTAAAATCAAAAAATTCTTCAAAAAAAAATTCCGACCCAAACCCAAGTTTCAACATTAACCCATGAATCTACATTCCTCTGCTCAACAACTCAACCTCGAACAAGATTTCAACACCAACGAGAAGGAATACTTATCCAGCAAGACCTCTCTCACAAGCATTAACATAACTAAAATGTCCTAAAATCAAAATCCCTAAATTAAAAAAAGCCCTAAATGGACTTACAGTATCAACTTCTAGTTTGCGCCAGAGATGTTGACCTCGCAGAACCGGATTCAGATGTGATTGGAACGTCGGTGGTCGGAAAGTTGCTGACGGTGGTGGTGCTCGCAAAAATTTCACCGACGGTTGTGGGAGGATAAACTGTGATTATGAGAGGAGCGAGCGAGAGGCAGCGAGCGAGGAGGATTCAAAGCTTTATATATATATATATATATATACCGGGTCGGGTTGGATCCGGGTCAGGTCAAAGGAGATCCGTCTAATGTAAGAGACCCGTTAGACGGTCTCATACAAATTTTTGTCATATATATATATATATATATATATATATTATGAAAGGGCGGGGTTATGATAGACTTTTAATTATTTGAGATTAAAGGATGAAAATATCTTTTTATGTTACTAGTTTTTAAAATAATGAGATTATAAAGAGTAAATTGAGTGTTGTGTTTAGAATTTCTCTTAAATTCAATTGGGCCTGATAGGTCCGTTTCAAAAACCCGAATCGTATTGTATAGGGTTTGATGAACGTCAAAAGGCAAAACCCAATGGGCGTGAATGCAAATACGAAACAGAGCGCATACTAAAAGGCAAATGAGTCAAATTAGATTCGACAGCTCTGCAGCCAGCACCGAAATTTATGACGTCGCAACATTTTTTTAACTTACTTCAGTTTTCGTTTTCGCCGGAAGAGTACATTCCGGCGTCGTCTTATGCGGTCACTGAGATTCCGATGCGAAGCTGAACCTCATTTATTGAATTCCAATTTCACTCTTTTTTCTTTCTTGGTTAAGTGAAACTTCCCCCGTTTCGTCGATGTTCCCGCTGAACAGAACGCGCCCATTTTTCGTTTTGAACTCCTTATTCCCCAATTTGGAGGTTTCGGTGGTGCGAGTTTTTGATTGGGTTCGCTCTCTGTAAGGGGCCCCGGTTCAGCAATTTCTTCAATTCTTCATTTGGTAAAGTGCTGCTTCATTTAATTGAAGTCCTCTGGTTTTGTATAGAAACTGTTTGCCTATAACGCAGTATCAGACCTTCTTTTAAAAAAAAAAAAAACTTTTTTTTTCTTTTGATGTTTATGTGATATGTTGGTGATTAGTGCTCGTACATACTTGCATGCAGCATTTAATTTTATCTGAATTGGCTGTTTTGTAATGTGCAATAAAGAAAAACGATTTGGTATTTTCTTTGTAACTGAAGTTGCCTTAGTTTGTTAGGTCGAAGAGTTGAATGAATGAATGTGTTGACTTAAGAATGAAATTATGAACTTATAGTATGGGGTTGATTATTTCAAGGAACTGTTAGAATGGCTGAGAAAACTGCTGAATAAAGTTGGGGTTATTCAATTTGGTTGTAAGAACTCTTTGTTTTTAAGGTTATGGTGTAGCATTATTTGGGCTTTTAGCTAAGCTGGAGGAAATGTCACGGGTGATTGGATCTTAAGCATTTTTTAGACTTTCCTCTGCTATTGGGCAGCTCATTTATGTTCAACCAAGTAAGGTAATTTCAGCCATCGATTGGGTAATAACACTAAATAGGCAACATCTATGTCACTATGGATAAAAATACAAATGGTCCAGAAATACTTGAAGGAGGTCTTCTGTTTTCACTCTCACACATATCAGACAGTCATGTATTGTAGTTGGCAAGGATGCTTTCTGTACATTGGATCTGGGTTCTTCTTGAGTGAATACCATCTGTATATGCATATTGTATGTACACCTTCGCATGTGAATGATTTTTACCAGCATTCTATGATATGCATATCATTTTACACATTGTAGATGCTCAATGCACTTCTTTGAATGACTTGATATCTTCCTTTTGTTTGAGTCTTGATGTATCATGTCGCAGCAACATACTTCAGTGTCAAAGTAAGAAAGAAACTTTCACATCTTTCTTTCACACCCGGTGAGAAACAAATTACTCTTACCTGATAAATGGTAGCATTGTCATGATATTAAAAAAGCCCTTAATTTTAATGATTCGTCAAATGAGTTTTACTTCTCTTTGTGACAGAAAGTCTGAAGTGCTTCATGTGAAGGTTGTCTTCTAGCTGGTTAACAGAAGCAACTTGTGCATATACTTCCCTCATCAGTCTCCCGCGGTTTCTGAACCTCAAATATAATGGCAACATAACAGTTTTGCATGCCATAAAACTTGCTGCTTTCAATTGTCTGCATTGTCTAGAAGCTTTTGTTTTCTTCAGCTGTTGCAACAATATGAAAGATACCTTTTGGGTGGAGGAATCCAGTGTACAGTCGTCTGTTTGTAAGAAAAGGAAAAGAAGAGTTGGGAAAAGAAAAATCGAGTTTATTGGATGGGGTTCTAGGCCTTTAATTGAATTCCTTGAAGCAATTGGTAAGGATACAGGGGAAAAACACTCACGACAGGAGGTAGCAGCATTCATCAACAAGTACGTAAATGAAAAAAACCTTGCTAGTGCAGAAAAGAAGAAGAAAATCATTTGTGATGAGAGACTTTTCGCACTCTTTGGGAAGAAATCTGTGCCGCGAATAAAAGTATTTGATATGCTGGAAGAGCACTTTGCTGAAAACCATGACGACTCTGATGATGATGAGTTTCTGGATAGCTCAGATGAAGATTATGGAGAAAAAAAATCCTTTGAGTTGAAAAAAAATCCTACTGGTCAGATGAAGAAGGCCCTTAAGATTCCTAAAAGCTGCTTTGCTGCTGTTATTCCTGAAAATATCAAACTTATTTATTTAAAGAAAAGTGTAATTCAGGAGCTTCAAAAGTTCCCTGAAAGCTTTGAGTTTAAAATTATGGGGAGCTTTGTCAGGATGAAATCCGACCCTAATGACATTTATCAAAAGAATCGCTTCCAGCTTCAACAAGTCACAGGTGATTGGATGTATATGAATTACATTTCAATACACTAAGCCATGCCAGTTATGCTTGGTTATTTGTCTGTTGTTGCAATTGAGCTATTTTGCTCATGGATACCTTATAAGCAGTTGGGCTTGGTAGATTACTTTTTAAATAGACCTGAATAAAATTATGATGATTGTAGGAAGGTTCAGTAAATAGTGATAGTAACTCAAATCATATTTCTTGCAGCCTCTGCCGTTAATTTTATCCCTTGTTCATCATCTTCCTATGCAGAAGGAAAAGAATGAAGACATAAAGTAAAATAATATAAGATCCAAAAGTAGCATGTCCTGTCTTATCCTGAGGATTAAACCTGAGCACTAAACATTGTGTCTGAATTCTGAACCAGCTGTTTTGCTACTTCAGAGTTTTCCTATAGAGAATGTTTGAGGCTTGTATAAATTTGATTAGGGATTTCACCAAACTACTTAAAAATGAGTATGGAGGCTAGTTGTTTTTTAAGATTAGGAAATGTCGAGACTAATTTTCCTGGAAAAAATTAAGGTGGCTTTCTGATTATTAAGTATAGTTGCTCCAAAATTTCAGTTGCTAGTTTCATCAAAACTATTACATGCATTCGGCATTGTAGACTTCTATCTTTTTTCTGAAAGAATTTAATCTTTTTCATGAATGAATTTGTAATTTCTAGTTCCCTTGCTCATGCTATCTAATTTTTCAGATTGGCCGTCTCTTATAATATGAGTGATTGGCCTGCTTTTAGTTATCCCCCCTTCATGCTTGCTATATCATCTCATCTCCATTTGCAATCATGTATGTATAGCACATTTGTGTTTATTATTGTTGGTTACTTCTCTAGCATTCTGATTTCACAGGTCTGGAGAAAGTGTCTGTTGTTGGGGATGCTGATATTGAGATCCACCTAAGAGTTTCAAATTTCTTTAAGGATGTCCCCATTTGCATGCTGTCAGATGATAACTTTTCTGAGGTAATTTTATATCTAAACCTTGATCTGTAGTTTATTGGTGATCATATCATTTTATTGCCCTCACTTTACTACCATGAGTTCCATGTATTAACTTGTTGTGAATCGTTGCTTGAATTTACATTGTATCCAGCTTTTGTCATTTCTGGATCGCCATCTCATCTCATCCTTGTTTCATTTGTTGCAGGAAGAAGTTGAGGATATTCAGGACAGGATTAAAGCTGGCTCTCTTAACAGGCTTACCGTTGTGAGAATCTTGACTATAAATGAGTATTTTGTTTGTTCATTTGTTTCAGCTCTGACATTTTTAACTGAAGGGTTCTGTTTTTCTAATTTGATCAGATTCTGTTCCCAATTGGATTATAGAAATTTGTTGTGGATATGGTAAAAAGGTGTTTCAAGTTGACTTTATAATATTAAGTGCATTGAAACTTAAGTTTCAACTCAAAACCTCCATCCCCTCTACAAACCATCTTATGTTGATATATGTAGATAGCTTTCCCACCTTATTTCTTTCTAATCCCTGTAGAATATGCCCAAGGAAAATACTGAATTGGATCCAAAATTGATGGGCTAGCGTCAGCTTATCTATGAACTATGCACTTTCCAAATGGGAATCTGTTTTTTGGAAGATATTGGATCTCGTACTTTGGTGTGTCTCTGAGATCCTTTTTCTAAGAATTGATCTATCTATATCTGAAAAACTGTGAAATGGTGGTTGGTGAAGGAGCAGCCTAACTGGAAAGTGTGAACATGATTGAATGACATATTTGAGGATAAGAAACTCTTATACATTGTTTGGTTCATTTTTCGATCCCATATTATTCTCAGTTTATTCTCCCAAATAAATCGAATCATACATCACATTTACCAATCAATTCTCCTTCCATGACACTCATTCTCAAGTATTCCCCCAATGCACATTCTCCTAGAACACACAAAAGAAATATTAATGTGGCCTTACTTTTTCTTGTCAACATAACATGGAATGGGGCTTAAAAGAATTAGCTAGAGGAAATGTATCTCATGCTGAAGGATCTGTTGTGGTCTTAGCAACTGTTATTGCCGTTACCTTAAATACTGAAAGCATTTACCAGTAGTATACCCGTTCCTTTTGTTGTTTTGAGAAAATTATTACTAGTACATGAGATAAAATTAAATATAAATGATTTCTGTTGTACCCATGCAGACATGAGTTTCGTGAGTTCCATAAATTTGCAATTTTTTTATTCTTTTTATTTGTGTTTCCTCTTTAGACAAATATATTTATGAATGCTTCTTGTAGGCTGTAGCTAAGGTTTCATTCGATAAATTAGGAAAATGAATTAGTGTTGCTTGGGACATCGCAGCCTGTATATAGTAAAAAAATGAAAATTCAATGCATTAAGGAAAAAAATTATTTGATAAATAAAGGTGGGGTGCCATTAACGTGATTTTTGTGGTTGAGCCCAATAATGAAGTTTTGTCCTTTTCTCATGTCAGACCTTTTGTAATCATTCAGTACTGCTGTTATAGTTATGATGGAATGGCCGTTATGCTCTTAGATAGCAACATGTTCATAACACTTAATTAATCTCACAATTGCATAAGATTTACCTTGCTTGCTGCCATCAATTTTCATCGTCTTCCTACTTTGATGAATAATAATTTGTTGTAATGATCTCTCAATCTTTCTGTTATCACAATTTTCAAATTAATTATGCACCTTCAAAATTGCAGAACGAGCTTCAACAGAAAGCCCAAGTATTGCATGCTGATATAACAAAGAATGTAAGTTCTGCTTCTTTTCTTTTTCTTCTTGTGTTAGCTTTGAGGTAATTGTCCTTCTTATTCAATTACCATTCACTTTTGCCTAAAGTAATATCAGCTCTACATTTCATATGCTTTCTTTATGCATGCAATCTTAGAATGTGAACCTGTAATATTCACCGAAGTATGTGTTTTTGTACGTTGTGTCATCATTAACTGTAAAAGTAAACTGCAGTATCATGGAAGATACCTGGAATTGACATTGAATGTAGTTTTTTTTTTCTTTTTTTTCTGGAAGTTGTCAATGAGCTATAGCCACCAAAGATATTTCTGTCCCCACTATTTTCATTGATGAGATCTTCCAAAGAGATGAACTATTTTATTCACAATGCAAATAAGCAAGCCCATGTAGGATATATTTTCCAGACCATATGAAAGTCCATGGCCATCAATTATAAAAGTTTATTTCATTTGCTTCAATTTGGTGAATCCTTGTAAAAAATATTGTACTTCAATAAAGGGAGAGGACTTCTTTTATTTTTTTCCGGTTTGGGGCGGTACGTGTGGTGGGGGTGTTCATATCAGAATCTGTTTTATCTCAAGTCAACACAAGCAATAGGATTTCTTGATGTGAAAAAAAGTATGCGTTGTTCACATCCAACAGGTAGGATTGAAATAAGATTCTTAGTATGCATGTCCTGTTTAGGCATTCTCTGTTTTATAGCTCACTTTTATGCCTTGCAAGTCCCATATTCTCTATGCATAATGTAATTTGTTGTGTGTTGCTGAAGACAGATTAAGGGATAGCCTTAACGTTTCTACAAATGGTTTTAACTTTTAATGAATGCGTTATATGTTAGATCCAATTATAAAGTATTTCTTGAACCATTATTGTGATAGTATCATCACATTACAATATGCAAGGGGGGCATATCATTGCTATCATATCATCTGGCTTTTACAATTCATAAATTTTGAAAGATACCTCTGCCTGATACTTATTTCAGCTCTAAATGTTTTTATTTGGTTACAGTGGATTGCCAAAGAAATTTCTCTGTTGCAAAAGCGCGCTGAACATGCCAATGAAAAAGGATGGCAGAGAGAATATCCTTTGATATGCCTACATCTTTGTTTCCTAAATTGTTATTCTGCGCTCAACATTTTAAAAGTTTCCATTTTCATTGTTAATGCTGCAGATAGCATTTGTATAAAGAATCTTGGTAATTTAATTGTTGTATTATTACTTTTGGTTAACTGCCAGAAAAGGAGTTCGTCTCAAATTTAAGAGAATTTGGAGACAGTATTATGTTTTCTAGTACATTCTGTGGTCGAAGTCCATATTGCCATTTGATTTTCTTGTGACATGCCTACTTGCATGAATGACCTTTAAAGTTTTCCTTAAAAAGAATGTTTGTTGCATGTGTATCTTTCCATTGATGTCAAAAATTGCTCCAGTGGATCATTTATCCGTTGCTTTCTTTCCCCCTGGTAGAATATCATTGCTTAACTTCTTTTATGCTGTTAGTTTTCTTTCCCTCAACACAATATTTTACCTCATTAACATTGGACAAATCTGAGATGCCATGTTAATGAGGAAATTGCGTCTTCCAGCATATCTACTATACCTGAAGATTCTTCTGAAACCAGGTTTAAGTTTCAAGTCGGGCAATGCAGCTTTTTTTGCCCTTCTCATATTACTGCATTTTGCTGCTCTTTTTTTCTAATTTGTTATTTAATCTTCTATTCCTTTGTTGAGCAGCATTGTTTACTTAACCTCCAGAATTTACGAAGTTCGAGTACCTAGAAAGAAGGAAGATGCTCCAGAAACCATCTGAACAAGAAAAGTTATTGTTTAAGCTTCCAGAAGTGATTGCTGAAGAACTAGAGCCTGAAGTTGCCGTAGCTGATGATTCTGAAAAAGAAGAAATAAATGCTTGTTCCCCAAAATCAATTCTTAGGGGGAGTTCAGATGTTTCCAGCACAGATGCTTCAGGTGCACTCACTGTCTTATTTCTAATCTCTGCTTGACATGTTCAGAAGGCCACATGGAAATTTTCTTTATTAATAAAATTTGTTTATTTCTTATTTGAAAAAAGGAAAGTGTTGAGAAAATGTGCTCATTTTACTTGGTTGCTTTTCATGCTATATGGTGAACTGTTTTGTGCTAAAGTAAACTGGAAAAAATCAGTTTTTAACTTTCTAATAATATGAAAGGGCTTTGCATGTAAGTAACTATATGAGCAAAATCCTGGAATGGATAACACACTCAGGCTACTTCCATATGATCAACCAAATAGTATTTGCTGTCTAACGTAACTAAGGACATAAATTAGTATCATATGTAATATCAGTAGTAACTTTAGTGAAGGATGGAATTATTGATTAGGTTATTACATATATCTCATGTATACAGAAGCTTATCATTCAAATAATGTTTTTCTTTTTTATTGTTAATAGTCTTAGGTTGTAGAAAACATGGACTAGGATTGAGATGATAAGGTTTCTTGCAAAAGATGTAATCCACTTTGTTATTTCATTCAGGTTGAGGAACTTTTATGATGCAATTAAAAAAAATCCCTTTTAGTTGTGTGCTTTCTCACTACATTGTTTTGGGACCTTTTGGCCCTCCGTGAGTTAATGATTATCTTTGACAATCTTACTTGTGTTGCTACAGTGACCATCTAATCCTCATACTGCTGACTCTAAACATGTACAATTAGTAGCCATTGACTCCCCAGGCTCATCATCTAATTCAACTTCACGTTTTTAATCAATTTCTAGGGTCCGGAGAGATCGGTACTCCCCCTAAAGTTATTTTAGGTGATCCACATGCTCTCACCGGAGAGATCGATACTCCCCCTAAAGTTATTTCAGGGGATCCACTTGCACTCAAAGTCCAGAATGGGGGCATTGATGATGTTGTTCACGTACCTCTTAAGGATCCAAAAGGTCAAAACACTGTTTGTCATTTTCCACATACTTAAATTCTTTAATCTATTACGTCTTATCACTCAAACTGGAGGACCATAGGGACTTCCTGCACCCAAAAAAATTGCAGGTAGAACATGAGTGCTCATTGGGAGGTCCTGCCTTTCTCAGGGCTAGGGCAAGTGCCCTAGTATTCTAAACCACATTCACCATTATCCTGTCACCTTGACTCAAATGCTACACAGACCATCGAAGAAGCTCATCTTCATTTGCCAATACTTTGCTCAATGAGCACTCATGTTCATGGGCATTTTCAAATACGTCCTCTGATGTTCTGAAGATGCTTGATGCCACCCGAACAAGCTTTTTTCTTGATGCGTTGCTTGATGTTTGTTCACAGCTCACTTTTTAATTTTCCACCTTTCTATATGGGGAAACTACTTCGGTCAATCACTGATTAATGAAGTCCATGTTATGTTTCGATTAGGATAGCTAAGTTGCTGCAATCACAGATTGCTCCATTTTCGCTTCTACTAATATCTACATATTCATTCATGTATGTGTCCAGCTGAAATTGGGGAACAAGGGAAGCTTGTCCCCAATTTGACCTACGATGAAAGCAGCAGAGAGATGCAGATGCAGGGCGTAGGCTCGGGAGAAAAGCACCCTCAGGGAGAGCCAGAACAACGGCTGAGGATAACTGGGGAGATCCATGGCGGAAGCAGTAGAGAGATGCAGCAGCAGGTGATGGGCTCTAGAGAAAAGGGAAAGGCAGAACAAAGATCAAGTACAACCGTGGTGATAGAATTAAGCGACGACGAGTCGGAGGAAGACGATGGGGTGAAGAGTGGAGGCAGAAGAAATGGTGGTGAAAACCCAAATGAGGCTGTGTGGCACTACGTGGATCCCCAAGGGCAAATTCAAGGCCCTTTCCCACTGTGTTTGTTGAAACGGTGGAGTGACGCTAATTACTTCTATTCAGGCTTCACAGTGTGGAAAAGTGGTCAGACACCTAATGATGGAGTTCTATTAGTTGATGTTCTTCATCGGACTTTTCCTTAAATCAAATGTTTTGGGGCGCTCTCTCTCTCTCTCTCTCTCTCTCTCTCTCTCTCTCTCTCTGTGACTATATATGTACAAGGTAGCAATTCTGACAAGTTAAGGTGAAATAAGAGATGCTGCTCTAATTAATTTCGATCTCTCTATTTTATTTGGCGCAATAAATCAACTATTCAGTTATGGATAATAGATTATATTTAAGTTCAACATGAAGTTTAAAAGTATGCAATTATAACACCAATTTTATAATTGTGTGTTATTTAACATCCTCAAATATTTTTGGTGAATAGATGCTAATGTGTCACAGCTATTAATCCCCCTCAGCAATCCACATAGAAAAGAAAATCCACGACAATGCCTTTCCTTTCTACCCTTCTCTGTTTTTTTCTTCTTCTCTTTCATTATTGCAGAACTTAGAATTTATACACAACTTAATGCTACTTAAAATTTGCTTTGGTAAAATTAATACAACAAACATAAGTACAAGTTCCATAGTCATTGAATCTTAATTTCTTGAGAGCTTAGAACTCCGTTGTTTCCAAACTAAATCTTTCAAACTTTATCTGAACTATTACAAAATTAGTTTTCTGAAATTTGATAAATATAAGTCTTTCTCCAGTACATAACTTATTTTGTCAGTTGTTAGTTAAATGCTTACAGCTGATATGCTTGGAGATGTCCAAATAATCCTCTCTCTCTTTCTAACAAATTTTAAAGATAAAATTTCGGCAACTTTGAGTTCGTAACTGACGTCACGTACACCCTTCTCTCTGAGGTTTGTGCAGAAGTCGACATTTTCTTCAGTCAACAATACTCTTCACTCAAAATCTTAAACCGCACTGAATTAAAATTGCAGATGGACAAACGCGACCTGTAACAACCACGGTCTTGCTCGCTTCGATTTCAATTTACCGTGTGGAATTTTGTGAAATGTTTTTTCTGTAAGAAGCGGCGATGATATTTTATTTTTTCTTCTGCTCTCTTCAATTTTTGTAAATCTAGATTCTCTAAAAATGAAAGAAAAGAAAGGAAATTGTTGTGGATTATTTTTTTTAGAGTGGATTGTTGATTTGCTTATGTGGATTAATAATTGGACACATCAACATCTATTCACTAGATATATTTGGGGATGTTAAATAAAACACAACTAGAAAATTGTTGTTGTAATTGCATAGTTTTAAACTTCGTGTTGAATTTGCAACTGTACCTAAAATTTGTGATTTTTGGTGCAATTAACCCTATTTATAAATGTTTCACTATACATATTATCCTTGTTAAGAAACTTTGACAAGAAAGCGGCGAATATGAAAAACAAAACAATACAAGAATTTACGTGGAAAAACCCAAAACAGGAAAAACCACGGGTAGAGGAGGATTTCACTATATGAGTCAAAAACAGGTATACAGATTGTTCAATAATCAACCAACTTGAAACCCTAGACGAACTGGATATATATATATATATATATATATATATATATAGATCCATACCGAAGCCCCCAAACCCCCGAATAGAACATAGTTGTGGCTATCGGGACCCAATCCCTCAAGCCCCAACTACGTTTCGAAAAAATCCAAGTTTGTCGCACAGCGAGCTTCTCGGGCTCAACCTAAATAAATTCGGGTCACCAAACATCAACAATCCTGATAAATTGAACTGTTCGTCTGTGTTGACAATCTCAAAATGCCAAAGACGCAAATCTTAATATATATTACAAAGCCTTGTTTACTTTGATGAATAAAAGTGGACTAATAAGTTATCCTATATTTATTTTGCATGATATTAAAATGGTGGATAACCCAAGGCCCGTGATAAATGAGCTTTGTGTGCCTATTTGTGAGATATGTATCCCACCTAAAGAGGTGAGATATGGTTTGTACATCCTCTCATCCTCTAAACTATTTATCCACTCAATTGTAAATACTTGAAGTAAACAAGCCCCAATCCTACAAATACAAGAATTATATTTCTTGGGATTCAAGGAAAATGGAAAAAGGTGATTTGCCAGAGTCATCATTGACTATTGAGTAATTGACAAGGGAAAGAATGAAAAAGATTGCAATGACTTTTCCTTGCTCGCCAAGCTCATTCACTTGATATAAATTGCTAATTGTGCAACACTACTCGTCATCTTTCCAAGATACACATGCATATATACAGCTAATTAACAACAGAAAGCTTCACTTTTGGGCTCAACACACAACAATATAATGTCTCTCTTCTCAAGCTGGTTCAGCTGCTTCAAGATTTCATCGTCGTCGTCATCATCATCGGCAAAGAAATCGAAGAGTAAAGAGAAGTCACCATGTGCACCTATTCCCATGTCTTACTTCCCAATTAACTCTCAAGTTTCGCGCTTATAGTTATAATCGTCGTCGTTGAATTGGGTCACCACACACACACACATTTATTTACTAACAAGTGATTCATCATGCCACTATGTCTAGCTAGGATTTTAATTTTCATATGTACACTATGGTTTGCATTAATTCTCTTTTATTTGATTTAGCAATGATACTGGAGAAAGGAGCAACAATATAATATATATGTCACATCCTTTTTTCTCAGTGAAATTAAATTTGCATAACATTACACACTGAGGTCACTCTGGTCCGGGGACAAATAACGCAGCTCTATATGTGTGTGCAGTGATTCACTATCCAAAATTTATATTTAGTCCAATACAAGAAAGAAAATCCAGCAATAAACAAATAAATAGATCTTTATAAACCCTTCAAGTTTCAACAATTAATGTGCGCAACTATAAATTATAGTTATTATAATTTAGGCATGGGCAGCGGTAGGCTTTGGGAGACTGCCAAAGTTTGGCCGATTTGGCGGAATATTTAGATTTTTTTTAAGAAAAAAAAAAAGAATAAGGAGTGATTCTACACGTAGTCTCACTTTTTCTCAATGTAGCCACTTATTTACAGAAAAAAAAAAATTAATATTATTTTACCCTATAGTCCCTAACTTAAAAAATATAATATAAATATAGAACTTCATCATATAACCCCACGTATAAAACAACAACATAAAAAAAATAAGAAGTTGTAAATCTGTCAACACAAACTACATAAATATAGAGAGAGCACTGGATGGTTGAGGGAATGATGAAAAAAAAAAAACACGATAGATCACAAGAAGCGCTAACATTCATCCACATCTGTCGAAAAAAAATCTATAAATGCACATCTATTTTGGGCAAAAGAACAAATTTATAATTATAATTATAATAATAACGTATTGAATATAATTTCCCATCTTCATATTATTTTTGGGCAATTCATTGTATACTTGCAACTTATTGTCTTTTTTCTTGTAACTTTCATTATAGTTCTTATATCTTTTCGTTATAAAAACCATTTCACATTGAAACATATAGAAATCTTCGACAAGAAGAAGGGGGAGAAGATCACTAGAAGGGGGAGAAGATCACTGGAGCAGCAGAATTTTTGGGCTTAGTTCTTCTTGCCCCATCAACTACAAGAGAAACTGCAAAATGTGTACATGCAGCTTTATTAGAGGAGCTATTAGTATTTCTTTAAAATTCTTCGATGAAAGTGAGGGGCTATATGAGATCGAGTTATTAAATTATTAGGGGTTTTACGTTTAGGCTGAAGGTAAATTAGTAAATTAATTAATATTTTTTCTTTTCTTTTAAATAGGGGATTATAGCGAGAAAAAATCAGGCTACATATCAAATCACCCAAAATAATACTATTAAATATTATGGCCCAAGCCCGATAAATAAATAAATATTAATACGTTTCAAACTTTCTCCAATCTCAATCAATGTGGGAATTCTCAATGCTCAATATGCTCCCATAATGGAATTTTCAAAACATTAATTGTTTACACTTATTTCTTTCCCGTTCATTGTGATATATAATACTATATACTTGATTAATTCACATTAAATATGAAATCCAATTGTTCTTTCCGAGTTTGGTTCCTTGATTTCTTGTTGTCGTTCTTTGCTTTTTGGGATACTTTTTGTTTTCTTTAAGTTTAGTTAATCGTCGTATTGCCAATGTCGTGGCACATCCTCTTGCTAGGGTTGCTCGTGGTTTTCAGGGCCATTATTGTTGGATCCACCCTCTTCATTTTGTGAACGATCTTCTTGACAGTTCTTGTTCTTGTTTATCTAATGAATGGCATATTTGCTTGGTTTAAAAAAATTACTAATGAATGGGTTTTCTTATTATATTTACGAAGAATTTCATCAAGCACAAGGGTGTATTAGGATCCCATAAATTAATCTTTCTTTCAGTAATTTAATCCCTTGTACAGAAACATAGTTTACTCAAGAACACGCTTTTAATTAAATTTTACTTAGTGGCCGTTAACTTTTGCTTATAAAAAAGATGAAATAATTTTCTATCTAGATGATTACTGTCTTAAGTTACTGTCCTCTTGAGCTTCAAGTGGTGAATATTGGATACCTTGTGATTCCATTTCAAGTTTTCAACTATGTAAATATTTATATATACGTGCAAATATCTTTGAAATTGTTGAGCTGAGTGTATGGTTTTATCAAATCAACCTCAAATATCTTTGAAATTTGTTTTACAATTTGATTCGATTTGTCCGACCCAATCACCTAATATGATGAGCGTAGCCTCCTTTGGCGACTATCAACATTGTTTTATTGCTTGGCACTATAAGGGTTTCGATCCACCAAAAAAAAAATAAAAAAAGAAGAAGAAATAGACGAGAAGAGAAAAAGAAGCATAGTAAAGCCCCCACCAAAAAAATTCAAATTCACGTCACACCTAACATACTATAATAATACCCTAAAAAATGTATTAAACTTAATTCTAGAATTAGAGCAACTCCAATGCTAAGCACCTATTTGGTGCAAATTCTGCACCAAATAGGTGCAATTTCAGCACCAAATTTTTTTACAACTTCAATGCTCAACACCAAATTTTACATCAAATAAGAATATTCTCTTAAAGATTCTATTTTATTTTATAATTGAAATATGAATATGCTTAGTGATTTTTTTTTAAAATGATTGATTATCCAAAACTAATAACTTTTAAGTATATACTTTCAAAAAAAAATGATATTAAAAAATTATGTACTATTAAAAAAATTATAACATATAATGTGCTTAGAATATTAAAAGTACTTTAAGTCATGTTTATCTTGATATTTCTCAAAATCCAATCATAGGAAATAACCAATCAAGAGATCAATTTTGGTTTAGAATCATACAAAAAAGAAACCAAGCTTGTGAATCTCAATCGTCTCCTCATCAAGGAGAATTTTCACAATTCAACCAATATGGAGGTGAAGGACATGGGTTTGAAGATTCTTCAAACGATTTCAGTCAATATTATAATTATCTTAGGGAATCTAGAAATGATTTGTAATGTATTTTTTCAAGTAGTTTTAGTTAATTGTAGTGTGTTTTTAAGTTAATTTTTAGTAATTTGTAATATGTAGGACTTCATTCTATCTATTATGTTTAACTAATTGTGTTTTTATTGAAATTATTTATTTATTTAGATGATTTATAATTTAAATTAAATGAATATATAATTTATAAATTAAATTTATTAAATAATCTATTTAATAATGAATATTAAATAATCTATTTAAGTGAATATATAATTTATAAATTAAATTAAATTTATTAAATAATTTATTTAATAATGATTTTAAATAATAAAATAATACATTAAATGATGTGGGGCCATCAACACCAATTTGGTGCTGCACCAATTTGATGCAGGATTTAGTCCAGCATTGGAGTGGGTTTCAGCACCAAATTGATGATTTGGTGTTAGCATTAGAGTTGCTCTTACTGATTGTAGTTTTAGCAGTCTCATATTTTTATTTTTATTTTCTATTTTTATTTTATTTTATTTTGTGAAGCAGTCTCGTTGAAAGGATAAACACAAATATACTATACTATATTAGCGTTTTATATTTCAAATACGTCCAATTATATTCCGAATTTGCAGTAAAGTGGTATTTTTCCGTTTCCAAGATATTATCACCCTACTGAAATTAAATTATTATCCAAATCAAGTTTACTCACATGACATCCACATATGCAAAAGTTTATCCTTTTTGTCACTAAATCATCCGATTCTTTTTCTGTTTTTTATTCCAATTTTTTAATAGGGAGGTCGAAGGGAACGTGGTGAAGTTCGAGGTGAAGTGCGTTAAAATTTTGGATATTTTCTTTATAAATAGGATTGACTGTACGATATGTTATTCTAAAAAAATGTTAAAAACTTATTCCTAAGTAAAGCAATTTGTTGGAAAATTGTACTTCTAATTGTCGTTAGGTTCCGAGACATTTTTTAACTAACAGACTCTTAAAATGGTATAACTATATACCACGAGATTTCTAAGCAAGGATTAGTTCTCCTTCTGTCTCATGAAGACTATTTATTATTCTGACACCTTAATGAAATTTTGAGTTCCATCCCTAATTGACTTACCTAATTCCTGAAAGAAAAGTGTTTAACCTTTTCCCTTGAAAATATCATGATCCTTGAAAATAAAAGTTTAAAATCCATAATCCATTCATTAATTTTTTTTAAATCTCAGGATAAATATAAAATACATTTAAATCCTAAGGACAAATTTATCTGAAACTACCTTTTAATTTTAATCACACACAAGTCTAGTGCATTACATATTTACATTTATCTCTGAAGTTATTGAAAACTAGAGCTTAAATATAAAACTTTGTATATGAATAAGTCACATCACACATACGTCGAGATCCACTTGCGCGCATTATTAATGGACCCACCCACATTTCTGATGTGCGCGATGACATCTCACCTTCCTCAAACTTACCAAAACTTCTGTTTCAATCCAAAACCAAACAATCACACAACTTTTCAAGTAAAAGTAATTTGATCACAATCTTTCCCTTTATATTATAACTGAAACAAGGAATTAATCGGCATACAAATACAATTAGAAATTCACCAGACACAACGGGGACGGCAGATATGAGATGAATTTCATATTTTTTGACAATGATTTCCGTTTCTATTTTTTTTTTTAAATTAAAAAAAGGAAAAATAGAGCGTCGAATTTCCGATCATCTCGCCCCAATTCTTCCGGCGTTTTCTTGACCGGAAGAAATACAACATAGGCTGAGCCTCGATCTTCATATGCTGAAGATATGACGATTTTGACTATCTGGCCGACCGGGATGCAGATTTCGTTGGTAATTTTATCTTTGTTTGATGCTCAGATTTTGACCATTTTCGCGGCTTTAACCACCGGATTCTCCCTCGCGATGGCTTCCCGGCCGGCAGCTTTGTAATCGTAGCTACAGTCGTGCCGATCGGAGTATCGATGATCGGCGCAGAAAAGTTCGCCGCATCGGCATCTGAATCCGGTCAGACCTACCTTCCTCCGGCAACCGGAGCACCGATTAACTTCCCGCTTCATCGGAGGCGCCGTTACAGGCACCTCTTTGTGCAGATCTCGACTCGTCCCCGCGGAAGTGAGCTTCCTATCTGGCAAAGAGAGGTTAGACGAGCTGGATCTAAAGGATTTCTCCACAAAAACGTGATTTAGAGGCTTCGATCCGGCCACGGCCGACGATGACGCGGCGGCGGCCGAGGTGGAAGCCGTCGTGGTGGCGTTGAAACAGTTCTGACAGAGATTATTAGAGGCGGAGTTGCCTGCGACGCCGCATTTGACGCACAGGGAGATGGTCTCAGGTACAACCTTGAACTCCGTCTCTTCCTTCTCCGTCCTCTGCGCCATTGATTCGGAAACGGAAACCTGAAAAATACAAAATAATTTCGTATACGATTGTTGGCGTGTTGATTTCTAGGGAGAGAAATAGAGAATTGTAAGAGAGAAATGGAGATGGAGAGAGAGATGCGGGTTGGGTTGGGGAGAGGGGGAGAGGGGGGATTTTGAAGGGGAGAGAGGTCGGTAATGGTGATGGAATTATGGCCTCATAGAGACGCGTATCAGGCAAATTGTGGGGGTGAATGGACGGAAATGTCCTCGTGACTTTTTGCATTTGCGGTGGGTTTAGTTAGGTTGTTGTAGGGTTTTCTTTAGATTAACTCTGACGTGTTATTCACTGCATAATCGTCGACATTTGGGAGATATTTTATTTTTTAACGTTTGGTGTGAGAGAAAAGTCTTTCTTTATTTTAATTATTATTATTAATTAATCTGCTTTTTTTTTACTTAGTTATTCTTTATTTAATCAGACTAATTCCCGATACTTTGCATTATCCAATTCCATCACACATTTGCTTTTTATTGATTATTCCTTTCAATAATTGCTCAAATCCCCTTAATCATGGTTTTGGTGGGATGGCCGAGGGAAAAAGTAGTTAGATTATTACTCTTTACAAATACATTAAGCTTGTATTTTTAGAATAATATCTATATCTATTTTAACGTGCTAATATTGTAAATTGTCACCCACTTGAAATAAAAAGAAACTTACCCTAAATGTTGATGAACTTTTCTGCAATTGATAATTGCATTTAATCGGGACAATAAGTAAAGATTAAGCAAACAACTATAAAGTGATGGGTCTTATACGCATTACGCATACGGCCCCCAAAAAAAAAGGTAATTTATACAGTCATCATATAACAGGGGTAAAAGAGAGATTTCACAATATTGGGATATGGCCCATGCGTATTTGATAAGAGCGAAATAATAAGGAAGGAAAAGCCAAAGCAAAAGGCGTTGTCTCAGCTCCAGCTTTCAGCCGCCCACTCTGACCGCCTCTTTCCTTTTCATTCATGTCGCTTTCTCCACTTTTGCCCGTGCTGCACACGTGCCGTTCAACAGCGCGTGGCTCCCGTCGTAGTTCTTCTGCCTACGTGTCTTCTCCCTATTGGCTCAGGCGGAAACCTGCTGACCTCCTCTCTACTGGCCCCACACTGCATTCGGCCGCTCTACGTCTGGCCCCACTGCATGACCTTATTTTACACGTGGTGGCGAAGTAAGCTAGGGCGTAATTTGTGATGCTGCCGTCATACGTAGACGATCACAACCCTCGTGGTCCCCACTAGGTCATATGCCTTTCTGTAGGCGCCGTAGTCTCTTCTTCTGCGTGGGTTCTATATATTTATATTATTTTTTTAAAAAAATTCCTCTTATATCTTCTACCTTGGTAGTTTCTACTCCATCATTTATTTATTTCGATAAAATTTGAGTTTTCGTGGAATATTTTTTTTTCCCGTCGTATCAATGCTTAAAGAAACTGTTTATCACTTTCCGAAATATGCTTAAATTTTTCTGGAGGAGTGCACAATTTTCCTCTCAAGATTAATCATATCCAATCTACCTACTAGTTTTTCTCTGTCACAAATCACAACTGATGTTTAATCTTTTTAGACTTCAATATATGTATATAGTCTATATTATTACTTCTCGGAATATAGTTTAATTGGTTATTTTTTAGAAGAATTTAAAATAAAATGTCCGACATTAACATGGTGTACAAATAAAGTTTGAACTCTGGATGGATTTAGAGACGGAGACCTTAGGAAACTTTGTCATCCAATCGGTGGTTTTGTGGTTTTCGATTAGCAGGATGTGGAAAGTCAACAAGGATGTGCAATTCTGAATGAGTCAACTTAATTTAGTTTTAGAAACAGTGAATGTTATGACTCGAATTAAAGTCAAACATTTCAAACTATGAAAAGCTTTTAAGATCACGTTTGGAAAACTGCTATTTTATTATTACTATATTTAATGCCGCTTATAAGACCAGAAAAAAAAAAGAGCAAATTAAGGGGATTATTATTGTGCATGGAAATCAATGGGCAGAGATGATAAAATCCAGCTATAGGATCCAACACCATCCATAGAATTGGCATGCTCATGTCATCAAATATACCTACAATTGCATGTGTTCTCCACATGCCCATCATCCTATCATTGCCCTTTTATTTTCTTCTTCAACAGTATGTGTACGTTGTGAATAATAATAATAATAATAATAATAATAATAATAATAATAATAATAATAATAATAACGTTTAATATATCAACGTTCGTTTACAACTTAGAACAATAATATTCTAATATATATTTAAAAGTAATTATATCTCATAATATTTTATTTTTGTATAAGTTTACAATTCGCAAGTTTTTCCACCGAGTGAAAGCTGAGTATTAAATCCAAGAATGTGTGAACAAGAAAAAAAATATTCCACATAATTAAGTCAAAACAATGTCAAACCTCCTATATAGATATCCAAAGTCCAGTCATTTTTACAAAACAAAAATAATTTTGAATAAGATTTCACATTTTATATTGAAAAATGAGCAAGATTTATTGTGCAATTGTTCTCCCGCAGTGGTGACTAAACTATTAGTTATCGGTAAAACTTAGAGTTGGTAGAATTTTTATAAAAATGAAATGTTAGTGGTAAACTTGCTACTAAATATAGGTTCAGGTATTATCATAATTGATCAGTTGAAAACGTTGGGATGATGATGATGATGATGCTCTACTCGCTAAGCAAGTGTGGAGAGTGCTTAAGAGACTGGATTCGTTGGTGGCGAGTGTTTTGGAATCTAAATATTTTCGTGGTAGGTCAGTGATGCATGCCAAAGTAGGTTCTAATTTATCCTTTATATGGCGGTCACTGTGTTGGAGTAGATCTCTACTTGCAAAAGCGATTAGATGGAAGGGGGGAAATGGTGAAAATATTCATATTTTTCAGGATGGTTTTGTGCAAGATTCCTCAACAGGTGTTCCTTATTTTGATGGCGGATGGAATAACAAAGCTAGAGTGGCTGATTTTATTACTTGGAGAAGAGAATGATATCGAGAGTTTTTGCATGCGGTGTTTCAACCTCACATAGTGTTTGATAATTATTTAATCTAACTGCAAATCCACAGTGAAATTTATAGTGTAGCGGTGAACAATGTCATATCCACAGTAACTTAATAAATATCCCACTAATTATTTAAATTAACTTCCTATAATTATCTAGACCACCTAACATAATTCGTATATTTAATTATCTAAAGACTGAAAGTAATAAATAAAATAAAATATCACCACTGAAATAAACATAGTCGAGTCAAACAATGAAGATTAAGCGCATTCTAGGATTGAAAATTCATTATTTAATTCATTCTCCTAATCAATTCATTTAGCATCTATGTTGGGATTTAAATTATGCTGGAACAATCACTCTTGTATTCTAAACATTCTCTCGAAGTATCTAGATTGTAGATTACACAATAAATATTAGCGTTTCCGTTCAATACTTATCATGTAACTTCTAACAACTCCAAAGATTTATTGTTCTCTAAATTATCGCAACTCTATAGAGTGATATTGATTAACTAGTTAAGTAATCCAAATCTTGTGTTAAAAGGTATCTCTCGATTTATGAATTAACATCAAATTGTATCATTTAGTGATCAGGTAATAATACAGATAAACAAAAGAATAATGATAAAAACATGAACAAATCATAGACACCAAATAAAATGATTAAAAGAATTTAAATAAATCATAATCCAACCCTAGAATACTAGGGTTTTAGCTATACATGATAAAATAAACAACTAAAACAAATCTAGAAGAAAAACATTGTAATGAGTAAATAAAACCCGAAAGATTTAATTCGCCTCTAATCTTGAACTCTTTGAATTTCTCGGTCTCTATGTTCTTCTCTGCTATTTTTCTCTGCTGCAACTTTAGGGTATAATCGATTGTATGCAATTTTCACACAAAAATCATATTTATACTTAGTGAAATAAAGTCCAAAACCTACACAAAATCAGACTGGCCCAGATGACTCACGACTTCGCTCGCGACCCAGTCACTCGCGGCTCAGGTCGCAGGCTCACATGGCGTGACATGGCACAATATCCGTGAGCTCTTCCATTACCTGCGACCTCAATCGCGGATTTTCTTCTTTCACACCCCCTCTCTGTTGCGAACTCACAGTTGCTGACCCATTGATGATCCGTGACTCGGACCACAACTGGACTCCCGAATGCTGCTCGCGAGTCCTCTTCTGTGATATTTCCATCTTATTCCCGTCTCAATTTCTTCAACACACGACCTTGGGATATCATCAACTATCTATTGGCCAAACTACAGAAAAAACTAGAGACAAATCCTACAAATATCACAACACATACCAAACTCCAAGAACGGGTAAAATCTAATTAAATTGGGATTAAACACAAGTAAACCAAATAAAATGCACACTTAATTAGCACGAAATCTAATGTAAAATTCCAGTTTATCACATAGCTCAGAGGATTATGCGCACCCCTATATTTAAGGAGGGTGCTGATCAATGCTACTCGAAAAATGATGAAAGGGGAGCTTACTCGGTGAAGGGAGAATATCTAGCTGAAATTGGCTATTATGAGGTGCATGCACATACGTCTAGCTCTGGCGGGGAGGATTGAAATAAATTAGTGTGGAAGCCAAATATTCTACCAAAAATTAAGGTGTTTTTGTAGCGTGTTTTTCTGAATTTTATTGCGCTCCCGATGAATCTACAGGACCACCATGTTCCGATGGGAGGGCGGTGTGAATTCTGTAGAAAAGATTGAAAGACTACGGTGCATTTGTTAATTTTTTGTGAGGTGTCTAAACTGGGTGGGGAATGGTTTCTTTACACACAATTTGGAGACATTTGTGCCAAATAAAGCATGATGATGGCACACCAAGGCTTAGGGTGGGTTTGGAAAAGGCAGGTGGTTATTTGCATGCTTTTAAAAAAGCGAGACAAGCTCTTCGCGTGGCAAGCTCTCTAGGAGTGAAGGTGGGGGAGAAAATTTGGTTTCCACCAGCGAAATGGATTTTTTAGCTTGATGTTGTTTTTTGGTGAATGGCCAAAATCAGTCATATGGAGTGGGAGCGGCGGTGGGGGATTGTGCGGGTAAGCTTAGAGCAGCTTTGGCGAAAACCACTTTGTGGCCGAGTTCTATACTTGATGCTAAAATAAATATTGTGTTGTATGGCGTTGGATTATGCTTGCAGGAAGGGCTTGCTCCTTTTGTGGTGCATTCTGATTCTCTACTTGCAGTTTGTTTACTCGTGGGCAATGATGCTGAGGAATCATATGTGGACAATGAACTATCGGTGTTGGCAGAGGTTATTAAGAATGGCTTTGTTCTTGATTTATGTCATATGTATAGGAATGTCAAATGTTGTGGCTCATGAATTGGCTCGCTTTGGGGCTAGATGTGACGGTTTTGTTACTTGGAACTCTGATTTTCCTCCGTGGTTGGGGGAGTTGGTTGAATAAATTTCGTTCTTTTTGGTTTCAAAAAAAAATTCATACACACACACGTGTAGATTTCCTATGTTTAAATTTTATCTGATTTTTTGTATTACAATAACGTTATAGAGATCGAATGATCAATATGTACTATATAATTATTAAATGCATAATACTTGGAAAATCAAACATAACACTGTAAAATTTATAGAGAAAATCTAAAAGATAACTTTACACCCTTAAATATGTTAATTTACATATAAAGAAAGAATTTGCAATATCAGCGAGAGAGGCAGAGAGCTATCAGCTCTAAGCTTGGACTAGTGAACGTCTTTGTTATCGGTAAGAAGAGAACATAAAGAGATTTGGGTGATTCTCTTCACAGTCTCAATTTACCATCTAGATGTCCAATCAACTATTGCACCTCAACGCATTTCGAGGAGAATTGACTAGCTTTGTATTCGAGTGGCATTTCATCCCTAATCACAACTCATCCGTTGATTTTTGAACATTAGTCAGTTCAGACCTTCACTTACTTTCACCCAAACTTCATTCTGGTCATGGATAGATCACCCAGGTTTGGGTCCATAAGCAGTGAGAATTGCACTTTGAAGACTCGCTTTTGCTGCAGCTGTGGTGGGTTCTCTTAACTAAGTCATTGTCTATGAATTTTTCTCTATAACTTTTAAAATTAATTAAAATATTAAATAAAATTTTCGTAGATCTTTCTATTCTTAACCTTATAACCTCCAATTGCTTAAAAATAAAGTATTTAGTTCGAATCTCACCTACACAGGTAGGTCATACTTAATTTTCAAAGTGTAATGAATATGATACGATCACGTATCGGTTGCACACTATAGAGTGTGTGCGAACTCCTTGAACACCAAATTAGTAAGCCTAAAACTTTATATTTCTCATAATAATAAAGATGAATCCTAAGAACATATATTTATAGGGAAGAAAGAAACGTGCCATGCAAGACACTCTAAATAATACTTAATAATAAAGGAAATTATCCTAGAATACGTAGCAAATAATTAGGAAAATAAAGAAATAAAGGCAAGAAACTAAACATTAAAGCAATAACTAAATATAATCCTTCTTCCAATATGGGCTCCTCTTCGTGCGAATCGTTTGGCCTTCGCCGACTCTAACTTTAGCAGCAACACTCTACTCCCCAGAACCCCTTGGCTCATCTGATGCACCCAGCCTCGAGGTAGTATCAGAATATTATTACACATTTTTGTATTATCTCTATCAATTGATCAAAAGGCGTATGTGGGCATCATGAGATTTTGACTAACAACATTGGCGATGACCATATGGCGTATAAGATGTTCAACAGATTAGGGAATCGATGGCTTTGTTATCTTTCTTCTTTTGTATATAAGGAAGATTTACGTAAAATATAGCTCGATAGAAATCCTCATGTGACAATGGCAACATGATTAAGATTATTTTGATTCTGATTATAGGAGCCGCTTAACGCTAACATGTGATGAATATGAGTAGGGCCCGTCGTACTTCCACCTAATTGTTTTGGCAAATTATTATGTACAACGTTAGTACTATATAAGACTTGTATCCATTAGAACCAAACTTTTCAGTGTTAACAGTGATACTTTTTCGTTTTAGAATTAATATTTTTTCTCAATTCAAAAAATGTAGTAGTAATTATATATAAAAGTGTTACTACTTTTTTTTTTTCAATATGAGAAGTTATACTTTTTTCCATATGATTAGGGGTTGTATTTTTAGTTTATTATAATTTTTTAAGTAGTGGAATTGTATTTTATATTTTTTTTTTCTGTATGTGAAGTGATACATCTTTTGGATAATTTATCAAACAATGCAAAAGTGTAATCATCTTTTGAAGAATTTATCAGACAGTGCAAAAACTTGTAATATTTATTAGGTATTGTATTTTAGTTTGCTATAATTTTTTTAAGGAGTGTAAAAACCTGTAATATTTATTATGGATTGTATTTTAGCTTGCTATAACTTTTTTAAGTAGTGAAATTGTATTTTATCTTGTTAAGAGTTTTAAGTAGTGTGAGTGACACAATAGGGTAGGGGTTGTATTTTATTTTTTCCATAGGTTTTAAGTAGTAAGATGTTTAGTATTTTATTTGATTTTTAGTAGTTGGAGGGGGGGGGGATGTAGAGACAAAAAAAAAAGGTCTACAAAAATAGTATTTATATTTTAATTAATTTTAAAGGTTATATAAAGAGAAAAATAGAGGTGGCGAATAGAATTACCCAAGAGATTATATACCATTTTATCTCCACTTATTGCATTATTTATTGCCTATTTACATTTTTGTTCTGCTCTGAAATGTGTCAACATTAAACATTTCCAAACATACATAAGCACATAAATTGATTTTGAAACTTACGGGGGTGCTCTGTTGGCAGGATAAATGCAAAAAATTGTAATTTTTGGATGACCATAAGTAACAACCTTATCTTTTACAAACATCATTTTAGTTGTGTTGTACTCGTCACCAAACAAGAGATGGCTTCACGGATCAAGTTGAAAGCTGCAATATATATAAAAATTCCCAAAGACAAAAAACAGACCCGAGCAAACTGAAGATATTATTGCTAGATCTAAAAAGCCAATTGAGAGTAAAGTCAAATACATATATAACTACTACCTGAAATAACCAGAGCATCATATCATATCAGGACCTTAAACAAACACAAGACAGGACATAACATTACTGCAGGTAAGAGGGATACCCAAAACATTGAATTTGACTACTCGGGCATAAAGGGCACACCTCACAAGTCGACTGCGATCCAATTCACCTATTCTTATAGATGAAAACAAATGCATCCAAATTCATGAAAACCAAACCTTGCATTCTATATCTTGTCAATCTTTTCTGCCTTCACAACTGGGTTGGCTTTGGCTATAGCTTCCTGACCAGCAGAACGGTAGTCAAAGGGGCACTCATGTTTGTCAGAGTAACGATGAATAGAGCAGAACATATTACCACATCGACAACTAAAACCCGTTAAACCAACACGCTTCCGGCACATGCCGCACCTTTTTGGGCCTTCTTTCACTTCCTCAGCCTGCTCACTAGCAGAAGGTGCAGATGATGATTGCGGTGATGCCACCACCATGACTGATTGGGCATTCTTTGTTTCAGTAATTACAGCAACATCTGAATCCTGTCCACCAGCAGTCGAACTCCCATTCACGATACTCTGGATTGAAGAAGCAGCAAGCTTCGCTTGCTCTTGCTTCAAAACAACGTCCTTATAACACTTGGAGCACATGTTCATGGTAGCTGCTGTCCCAAAGAATCCACAGTTATTCACGCACAGGATAGGAGCTTGAGGAGTTTGGCATCCAGTCTCATTCTGTTCCATTTTAGCTTTTTTCCTACAATAATGCAGCATAAATCCGCATGACAAACTAATCCATCATTCCAGAAACACATCCACATTGTGGACTACATGTGCCACAGAATCTGAGATGGGCTCAAAACAAATTCCGCAGCATATGATGTCATCACATAATTTCATATACACATCCAGCAACATGAACTGCTTATCCCTTTGACAAATAATAACTTTCAACTTCACTACGTAGCAGACACGGATGAGAATTTAATGTAAAACAAGATCAAGATATGCACCTGCAGGACCATAACCATACATTGCAAGAGTAACTCATAATATCAAGCATTATGCATTAGATGTCTACAAAGTCTCATATTCAAGGACAAACTCTGCCAATAATTTTCACATGATTACAATTTCAACAACAAGATAAATGTAACATTAACAAAAAAGGGAAAAGTAAATCAACTTTCAATTATACATAGTTATACCAACACAAATCCTTAAAAACATTCTGTGTGGTTCCTGCTAAGTAACTCAAGGCTGACCATAACAGTAATATTTGCCATATCTAGCAAGTAAAACTGAACACCAGTGCCAGTATACTATTACCAAGAGAAAGAAAGAAATAAAGAAAGAAAGAAAGAAAGAAAAGCTAACCATATACCTTAAGATAGATGGGACATTTATAAAGCAGTTCATTGTCAAACACTAAAGTTCAAAACACTTGCATATCAACAACAGCAACATACAATACAATCAAGAACTTCCATAAACTGCCTCTGAACCAAACCCTCTTCCCTACGAACTAGGAGAAGGTTTAGCACACATTATAGAAGAAGTTAGGCATATAATAGGTGCAAACCCAACAGAAGCCTTAGACCAATCAGAACTTGTGTATCCTTTCAGACATTACTCACTGCCATTAACCCACAATCCTTTAGTCTCTCTCTCTCTCTCTAGCGTTTGATGACAACACTTTTCAAGGCTTGGGTGCCTCTAGCTAACAGGATTGCAAAGATGGGTCTAAAATTAAATCATTTCTGCAACCGCAATCCTCTTTTGTGCATAACTTCTGCAGTCTAAACATCCAATTAAATCTGTAGAATACTTTACACTAGCAGGTAGTTGTCTTCCCCTCAGCCCCTCAGTAGTGCTCTGGATCCTAATTTCAACTGACACTGTTCTTATATATCGTACTCCCATGTCATCTTCATCATTGTTTTTCCAAAGCTCCTCCTGACAATCTAATTGAACTCCTATTAATCATCCACAACTTCATCAATTTCATTCATTTCCCTGATATTTAAATGCCTCCTGAATTTTATTTAAGAATATACGCCCACCTGCACCGTAGACATTTCCTCAACGGTGCATTATTATTGCCCATCTGCCCATATAGTTGCAATAACATATACCAAGATAGTCCATATGCTCAATTAATTCAGGCTCAGTAAATATTTACTAGTGTACAAAGTCACCCATTTTGCTGGAATTGAATTTGTACACGACTTTCATTTTATCTTAAGTATGCATACCCAAAACTACATTACCAAAATAGCAGAACTCAAGAGGCACCTAAATCTGAAAAAAAAAAATCACCACCCCTGCACCAGCACCACACAAATAACTAAGTAAATAAAATTCAGAACTTTATTTGGGATCATTGTTTTGCTGAGTTCAATTCCTAAATACCTCCACAAGTCTTCATCAGCAAAACCCAGAAGTCTACTGAATCAACTTCTTTTATCTGCAACCTTAATTATCAGTTACCATAGGTTCATTGAATTAATAACGAGACGAAAATTTGAAACTTTCTTTCACTAAAACTAAGAGAAAAAGGCAAATATTCCCTCTACATATCTTCGTCAGACACCAACAGCAAACATATCAGACACGAAACATTTGAATAAGCGATCCAATATATCAGTCCACCAGCTAATTAGGTTTTCGTCGAGACAGATTAAACAGACAGAGAAATATGCAATACGATTTAATTACCTTTGAATAAACCGTTTACCGATGCAAAGTTAACGAAAATATGTTAATTAAGCATAAAAAGGGCAGAATGATAAAATAAAATAAAAAAGTCGTCACACTGACCTGTTCGCCGAGGAGACAAGGAGAGAATATTTTTGTCAGAGTATCGCTTCTAATCCCTTGCTGCTAATCAACAAAAACAAATTAGAAACAAAATACAATAAATCAATTGAGTCAACAAATTATTTTTTGCAATCGAAACTCTAATTAATCTCAACAAAGAAAAGCCTAAAAACGCAATCACAACCACAATCTCTACCTTTACGAAGAGAGAGAGAGCAGAGATGAAGACTAACCCTAGAAGCGAGCAGGAAACGAGGAGAGAGAGAATTGCAATTGAAATCGGGGAGAGAATGGGTAGAGGTATTTATATAATAATATAATAAGGTGGTAATAAGCGGTGTGTGGTGTAGGTGGACCGGGCCATTTGCCATGCGTTGAGTGGCTGCTAGGTTGTTGTAGCCAATAGGAATAGGGCTGGATAGTTGCACTGATTAATGATTGGTACTTTGGCTCATATATATTCATATAATATAATTATGATAGTTGGGAATTATTATATTGATTTACTAATTTACTAATATTTTAACAGGAGCGGCTACGTGGCAGTAATTGGCTGATTTGGTTTACGTGTGTTTTTTTCTTTTTCTTTTTTTTTTTCCAGCGATTTATGTGATTAGATTCTAGGGATAAGGACTAAACAGGCCACTAAATTAATTTGGGGCTCAATTGGTCCACTATAATATTTTTTTAAAATCAGGTCAATTGAACTACTGTGTGACGGAGCCCTAACATCCTCCGTTAAGTGAGTGTGAAACGTCATTTTGTTTATTTATTTACCATAACCCGACCCACTCCTAACCCGATCCATTGCCAAATCCCCCAAATTTCCTTCAAAATTCAAAAGTTGGGATTTTTTACCCTAACCCATAGTTTGAATCGACACCAAAAACTCTGCTATGTCTGGAGGTCCAGAGGAAAATGTTGAAGCAGAAGAAGAGAGAGAAGCAACCTTCCGATAAGAGAAGCCCGCTGCAGAATCACAATGCACTCCATTTGCACGAATCCAACACTAAGAAGACCTCAAATCTCTCTTCTTTCTCTTCCGCTCCTGCCAATTCAGTTGAAGCTCGAAATGGTTGTTTGAGATTTTTGCTTTCTTCACACTCCCTTTCTGATACTTCATTACCTTCCTCTTCTTCAAGATCTCATCTTGATAGAAAGCCCAAACTAGCGACCAATGTCACTGTGAAATCGTTCAGATCCAAAGAGAATGAGTTGCTGCTCAAAGATCGAAGCTTTCTTGGGTCGGGGAAATTCAATGAAGATTTTGAAGAAGGGTTCTGAAGAATTTGGATAGTTTGATTCAAACTATGCAAATTTGATTCAAACTAAGGAAATTTGGGGGATTTGGTAGTGGATCGGGTTATGGGTTAGGGTAAAAAAATAAATAAAATGGCGTCATTTCATACCCACTTAACGAGGGACGTTAGGCTTTGTCACGCAGTGGCTCAATTGACCCGATTTTAAAAATGCGATGGCTCAATTGAGCAAAAAAAAAAGTGGGCCAATTGAGCCTCCAAATAAGTTTAGTGGCTTATTTGGGCCTTATCCCTAAATTTTAAGAATATTTGAGACAAATAATCAAAATATTATTGTATGATAAAAATTATTATTTTTTTACAATAAGTAATGCCTTTAATTGATATGTACCAATTTTCAATAATTAGTTATAAATTGGAGTAATCACGCAATAAATTATTTGAAGTTTTCAAGAATTTGAAATAAAATTCTATAAAAGAATTTTTCTCAAAATGTTCAAGGACATCAAGGTGTTTGAACTATTAATTCCACCACAACATGTTAAGCCAAAAAGTAGTAGCAGAATTCTCAAAATTTATCGTGTATTTCATAAATAAAGCGTCAACCATCTAGATGGACATTATAAACCTTGGAGACCAATTCAAAGAATTCTCAAATCTAACGTTTAATTCAAAATTTAGGCGAGATTCCTATGAATTAAAGTTATAAAGCTCAAAAATCAAATCCATTAAAATTGTGGAGACAAATCTCCTTCAAAAAGTTTGAAAACTGCTTGATGATTGTTGTTGTAAGGAAGAATCCGATCAAAGATAAGAAAATTGTGCATATTTTATGTTTTATTAAATTAAATAAATTATTTTGGTTTAAAGTGAGTTTGAATGGTTGATGCATACGTGATAATCAAATCAGTAAAACGACAAAATTTACTTAATTAGTGGGATTTCAAAACATATTTTGGCGATAAATAAGTTCATATTACAAAGTTTAACAGAATTAAAATTGGGAGTTTCTAAATACACAATCAAATTTACTTTTTATACTATATCTACTCTATGCACTATTATTTTTACTTTTTACACCATCAATATTGACAATAATGTCATTTCATCTAAAATATGTTTTTTACTTAAAAAAAACATAAAATTAGCCACAAATTCAATGTCGTCATCCCCGTTTCAGTCCAGATCAATCACCACGCCGCTGTTTCTGTAGACCAGTCGCCATTTTTGCGGCTATTTCACCGTCGCCGCCCTCCATCTCTCCTCAGAAGGCAGTGCAGAAGCAACTGGAGAAAACTAAAAAATAATTTAAGAGCTCTCGATTGCTAAATCTGCATATATGTCAAAAATTCAAATTAATTATATATTGTTTCTAATTAATGGAGCTAATTATATTATAAAATATGAAGCTGGATGAAGGAAGAGTAGGATCGCAAGAGAATGTCGAAAAACTGATGGGGAGAGTAGAGTGTGTTGAGGAAGGGATTGATGTCATAATTCTGGATGAAATCACTGCTTCCTGCGCTGATCACGTGGATTCCTCCTGAGAAAATACCCTTAGCTTTAGTTTTCCCCACCATATTCACCACATTGCTCTGCCATTCCTTGAGTAATATTGTACCTGCTGCGTCAGTGTGACAGACCCCTGCAATAAATTATAAGCTAGTCAAAAATTAAAACACTCTTAATTTGTGTACCACTACTCCACTAGGAATTGGATTCATTAATTACATATAGCTCTGCTGTTCTTTCATAGTAGCCGGAAGCAGCCGACGCGAAGTTCACACTGGTAGGAATGTTCTTCCCTCTGGCTTCTTTGCTTAGGTATGCCGGCGGATACAAGATGAACCCGAGGTACTCAGCTGCATGTACATATATGCACAACAACGTAACCAAATCATGTGTGTGTGTGTGTGAGAGAGAGAGAGAGGAGGAGGAGTTATATATATATATATATATATATATATATAAATGGAGTTGTGAAACGTTACCTATGAAGTCGGTGGTGAGCTTTCCATTGCAGAACCTTCCAGTAGGCTTGTGCGAGACCAAATCTCTTCCGTAAAGGAAGGAAGTTTGCTTTGATTAACGTTTGCAGGTCGTTGTTGTTTCCGGCATCAACTACGAATCTCCGAAGAAGCAATTTTTTTTTGTAGTTTATTTTTAATTTTATTTTGTAGTGTATTAAGTAATAATAGTAGTACAAACAAGTAATAAAAGGGTAAGTAAGTCATTTCGTATTTATTTTATTTTCCATTTAATTTTTTGATGGTGCAAATAGTAAATTTAGTTGTGCATTTAGAAACTCCTATTAAAATTAAATGGTTGGGTCTAAAAGGGTCATAATTTGGGTGGCAAAAGTACTTTTTCCAAATAGATATTATGCTTAGTAAATGTTAAAGTATGGGGCTATGGATTTTAATTTTAATATACTTAATAATAGAGAGATACTATGTTAGGAAATTTACTTTTTGCACCATAAATAAATTAATTCAAGAACAATTTATAAAATTACTTAAATAATTCAAGAATAATTAAGTATAAAATTACTTAAATACCTTTATTGTATAAAATAAATGAAAATAATTAATAAATAAAGTAAAAGAAAAGGAACATCCTTGTTATTCTTTGTGTCTCCTTCTCCTACGTGACTGTGTCTTCTTTTCTAGCGAATGTCCCCACCATAGATGATTAATGCTCTCAGCCCGAACAAGATAACTTGCGGCTTGCAACTTATCGTCAAAACTCATCGGAAAAGATGATAGGTAAAAAAAGAAGTCAATAACAAAGAAGACTCGTCATCTTCCTCTCGGCTACTTCAGCAAATGCCCACCCGCTGTCGATGACAACTTGTGCATAGACACAATCAAGATTGTTGGAAAATATGATTTAATAAAGTGAGTGTCACTCATTTTATCCAATTTTTCATGACCGGGATATTTAATTTTGGAGGAATTAAATATCGTACGATTGTTCTATGTCGTGAGTAGATAATCGTAGTATTTTTATTTGCTCAAATCCGATTTTTCGGTGAGTGAGAAATAAATGGTTAAAGTTGGTCACACGATTGGGCATTTATGGTGTGTGGGATAATGTGTTTAAGACACATTAAATAATCTCACATTGATTTCTTAATCAAATTAAGAAGTGTATTTAAGTGTATTAACACTTAAGTGAAGTAATTAAGTGCACAAGGATGTGGGCCATGAGCCCACACGCGCGCGCCTGCCTGTGCCCGAGCCCGTGCCCTTGCCCTTGCTCGGCTCGTCTCGTCTCGTCCTCGTCCTCGGACTTGGATCTTGACAATTGGACTTTGGGTGGACTTTGGATCTTGGCAATTGGACCTGGAGCTGGTGAAGCCTCAGGTAACTGCCATCTGGAGCTGGTGGAGTTAGTGGGCTGGACAGTAACCGAAAGTAACTCCTGTCGGGAGTCAAAGTCTGCAGCTGCCCTTGGACACGTGTTGGGATCCGAGCCGACAAGGGACACCTGTCGGGATCTGCAGAAGGTAACTCCTGGAGGGCTTAATGGCAGAGCTATAACTCCAGGGGGGTTACAACACCAGGTTTGAATGCCCTCAAACCCTAACTGTCCCCTGCAGTGGAGATGTGCCTATAAATAGGGCATCCTGTATGGATCCAAACGCCACATTCTGCATAAACAATCACACATCATATTGTTGCATACGAATCCTTTCGAGTCAAAGCTTCCAGTTCTCGACATTGTCTAGTTCGCCGGAACCTTGCCGGATTTGTGGTGCTACTGCCGGAAGGACGAAGCCGTTTCATCTTTGAAAGACAACCGCCAAACCGTGAGCACTAGCTGGGGCGTATTTGTCTTGCGGAGAGAGGTCCCCTCGACTCGGCTTGCCGGAATCTGCACATCGGTTCCTGTCTTCTTGCTTTGTTTAAATTCAGTTAAATATTGTAATTGTTATTATTCTACTATTCTACCTTTCTGTACTTCCATTGTAATTCCAGTGAGGTGTAAAACGAGACAACAAAGACGACTTCCAACTCAACATTGTAGCTTCTTCTTGTTTATGTCCGGCTCACCTTCTCATTCGAACTGGGACTGTTTTTTCGGAAATTCATTTTTTGAAGTTGATTAATAGATTTGAAAATTTATTTTCGAACTTGATTAATTGATTCGAAAATTTATTTTTGAAGCTCATGTTTTTGAAAATTGATCGAAGTGGTTGTCATCTTCATCGGAGTCGTCTTCGTCTGGAATTTGGGCGGGAGGGAAAGGTTGCGGGTCATGTAGTAATTATTTAATTTGTTTTGTATTGTGGATAATGCAGTTGGAAAAATGGAGAGTGAAGTGGATGTGAGAATTGGGTTGTGGCGGTTGAGATTTCCACTTAGAAGTTGCGAGTTCGTCGGGTTGAATGCAGTTGTCGTCCATGGCGGGTACATTAGCCGGAGAAGAAGGCATAGCCGTGTCGGAGAAGAGAGCGCTGAGAACATGGATGAGGTTGTTTTTCTTTTCTTTTTTAATTTATTTATTAATTATTTTTATTTTTTATGTAATAAAAATATCTAAGTAATTTTATAATTAATTGTTCTTGAATTAATTTATTTTACGGTGCAAAGAATAAATTTTATAGTGAAAATAAGATCTCCCTAATAATATATATGGACATATTTTTTATATGAACAATACATATACATACACATGTATATATAGAGTGTATATTGGGTATACGGTAATAAATTGACACCATGCACGACGTGTCATCCACGGGCCTAACATGTTTTTTTTTTCGATTTTTTGTGTTTTTTCAAATTTCTATTTTTTATTTTGTTATTTTATTTTTTTCCTAAAAAATATACACTCTAAAATGGAATTAGTGAACCCTAAAATCAATGTGAATTAATTAATTTTTTCATCCGACGACTCACGCAGTGCATTCATCCGACATTAGCGCATGAACTCGTGCACTGTCCTTGACAATTATTATTTTGAAACAAATATAAACTTTAATTGAAAATAGTAAACCCTTATTTCAAGTATGGAATTAGTGAACCATAAAATTAAAATGAATTCATTTAAATTTTTTGATATGACGACTCACGCATTGCACGAGCCCACACTTGCACTCGACAATTGAAATTTTTTTCGGAGTGACGGATGGACCCGACCCAACTCTTGCGTGGCTCACCCATCTGATGGTCTGATGAGTTTGATTTTGAACTGTGAAAGATGTACGAGAGAGTTTGCCGTGTGTAAATCCTTAAACTTTCACATTTTGAGCAATAGTGTTTTGAACTCTTGTTTGGTTAAATTGCTTTCCACTCTGTTGTAATTGAGTGATTAAATTTACATTTTTTATGATGTTTGTGTTCTGTTTATTCTTATCTTAGACAAACTAAGCAAACCGATTATTAAAATCGAAATCTTTTATTATAATTTGAGTTAAATATGGTTTGGAGGTTTAAAATATACTTTCTTGATTAGGTTTAAAAGCATTTAAAATAAATGATTGTTGCATCTATGATACAACCTATTCTTTATCTCCTGAAGATGAATTTGATAAAGAATATTGTCATGGGACCAGCCTGAGGAAAAATCTTCAAATGAGGGCAAAGGAGAGATTCAAGTTGAATTGTAAATTGGAATCAAACATGAACTTTTCCTGATTAGATTATTTTTCCCTATGCACACAACAACCAATTTAAGTGTTATTCAAACTTTGTTGTGGAGGACGCCGTGAACGGTTGAAAATGAAAAAAAATGAATAATCTTGAATTGAAAGATAAACATAAAAGATTAAGCAATTTCGGAAACGTACATTCCAACCTTTGTTCTTGTTTCTTCTTTTTTAAATTTGATAAATGCAATTGCTTCTTCTTATCTTTGATAATAATGATATGGTATTTTATCAAATAGGCTGAGGCTACGATAATCTCGTTTATGTCTTTCACTTACTATTTTAATTTAGTTATAAAACAAGGGTGGTTGTGTGGGTATTATAATGCTATATTTTTTAGTGATGCGAGTTAAAGGGCTAAAAAGTCTTATCAAATATGTATAATTATATTTTATAGGGAAAAGGTGCAAATACACCCCTAAAATGTAGTAATAATAATAATAATAATAATAATAATATGATGATGATGATGATGATGATGATGATGCTTTTAGGTCTATATTTAAAGAGGGATTATAATTTTTAAGAAAATGAAAATTATACAAAAATAAATATTTTTTTAGTGTTGGGAAAAAAATTGTGAATAAAATGGTATTTTGCACAAAAACACTATTTTGAGGAGGGAAGGGGGAATTTGCACTATTTGAAAAACGTTAGAGTGGTATTTGCTCTAAACAAAACGTTAAGGGTAAATTTGCTCCTCCATGTAAATGTTAGGGGTGTATTTGCACCTTTTCCCTATTTTATAAAGTAGTTGAGATATTAAAAGATAAATGATTGTGTTTAGAATGTTTCTTTTGTTCCTATGGCATCTGCATTACAAAACGAGTTTTAGACTTTTTCAGACTAATTATTTGTGCTAGCTGGGCCAATCAGGCAGCTATATAATTAATCATCATTAATTTTTTTAGGGGGAAATCAAGATAAACTAATAAGCGTTGTTGATTGCTATTAACTGACAAATGAAACCGATATGTACTTCTATGCAGGGAAGGGTGCTCTCGTGGCATCGATGTCCTTGGGAGTTAAGGCGGGATATCGAATTTGGATCCCACCAACCAATGGGGTTTTTCGTCTAGATGTTGATGCAATGGTTAATGTTGATGCCAGGCGTTTTGGTGTGTCGGCGGTGGTCCGAGATTGTTAGAGAAAACTGCGAGGGGCTCTAGCTCAACTGATTCAAAGACCATCTTCTATTCTTGAAGCGGAGCTAAATACGATCCTATATGGGGTAAGGATGTGTATGCAAGAAGGATTGATGCCATGTGTAGTTTTTTCAGATTCTCTATTGGCTATTGAGATTCTTAACAATGATGTCGAGAGTGAGGAGTATATGGAGAGGGAATTATCTCCTTTGGCTAAGATTGTTCAAGTTGGAATAATTATTGTTGTGGACGGTAAGGTATACCTTACTTTTTTCACCATACCTTTACCTTATCTTACTTGTACGGTATGGAGAAAATTCATACTGTTACCTAACCTTAAAGTTCGGTATAACTTCCAACGGTATACCTTAAGTTCGGTATGAAGAAATGCCATACCTTTACCGTACCTTTATTTCGGTATACCTTACCGACATCGGTATACCTTACTAATATCAGTATACCTTATAGGTCGGTATACCTTATCAGTATACCTTATTGTATTATATAATTAATATAATTAATATAAATTGTATAAAATATTAAAAACTTAATATATATTACAAATTTCAAATCGTTTACTTAGAAATCATAAGAATTATTTACTAATTATTAATTAAGAACATATTTAGAATTACTATACATTTTGTATAACATAAGATTAATTATAAGTGTTTGATATTGTAAATTTACTAGATATTTATAAATGTAGAACATATTTACTACGTATTATATATCAATCATGTTTTTATAATTAATATAAATTGTATAAAATATTAAAAACTTACTATATATTACAAATTTCAAATTGTTTACTTAGAAATCGTAAGAATCATTTACCAATTATTAATTAAGAACACATTTAGAATTACTATACATTAAGTATAACATAAGATTAATTATAAGTGTTTGATATTGTAAATTTATTAGATATTTATAAATGTAGAACATATTTACTAAGTATTATATATCAATCATGTTTTTATAATTAATATAGATTGTATAAAATATTAAAAACTTACTATATATTACAAATTTCAAATCGTTTACTTAGAAATCGTAAGAATTATTTATTAATTATTAATTAAGAACATATTTAAAATTACTATACATTAAGTATAATATAAGATTAATTATAAGTGTTTGATATTGTAAATTTACTAGATATTTATAAATGTATAACATATTTACTAAGTATTATATATCAATCATGGTTTTATAATTAATATAAACTGTATAAAATATTAAAAACTTACTAAAGGTATACCGGTATATACCGTTGATGCGGTATATATTGTACCAAAGGTATATACCGGTACAACGGTATATACCGGTACAGCGGTATATGTTGAACTAACGGTATATTCCGAATTAACGGTATATATATAAAAAATTCGGTATACCGTCAGTATCGGTATACGCCGGTATACCTCGGTTTTTAAAATTCTATACCGTTAGCTTATCGAAAAATCTCGGTACGGTATCATACCTTACCGAAAATGTCGGTATACCTTAAAGTCCGGTATTCTGATATTTTTTTCGGTACGATAAGTACAGTATGACAGTATGTTTCCTCAGCTCTATTCCGGCATATGTTTAGGGAAGCAAATTATAATATTTATGTACTTGAAACATTGATTTTTTTTCCTCATTTTTTAGGAAGAGTATTGAATGACATTGATGTTCTAAAAAAAACTAAAATTTCTATATATATATATATATATATATATACTGTTTTCATTCAAACTTATATAATTTAGTAAATAATGGAGTAAATTACACTTTTCGTCCCGTAAGAATATTGTTCAAACACTTTTAGTCCCAAAATGTATAATTTTGGTCCTAAATTATTTTTTTTCGACAATTTTGATCATGCAGTTTATATTTCAACACTTTTAGTCCAAAAAACTAACGGACTATACTTAACATCCGTTAAGTATCTATTTTAAAGCCAAAACAATACCTATTTGGAATTTAATTTTTCACCGCATTTTCTCTATTCTTCACTCTTAGGGGGGTGTATTGGTTGTGGATTTCATTGGATTTCATTGGACTTTTAAAATCCAGGTGTATTCAATTCAGACTTTTAAAAGTCCAACGAAATTTTGGTGTATTCAATCCAAACTTTTAAAAGTCCAATGAAATCCTGGTGTATTGAATCACGACTTTTAAAAGTCCATCAAAATTTTGAGGTATTCAACAATCCACAGACTTTAAAAAGTCATTGATTTCGTTGGAATTCAGATGGATTTCACGTGAAAATTATGAAGGATGAAATCCAACCTCCAGACACGAGATTTCGATGGATTTGGAAAATCCCGCGAGCGTTGTGACCCAGCGGCCGATGGGTAAGCGGATTTGGGACTCCCAGCGGTCGCTCGACCCAACGGCCGCTGGAGTCGCTGAGGATGGCACCTCAGCGACCGCTGGCTGCCAGCGGCCGCTGAGTTTAAGTCGGTGATATCCCAGCGGCCATTGGGTCGAGCGACCGCTGAGCCTGGCATAATCCGCTTATAAATATTCGTTCACGGTCTTTTTTTCCTCCACAATTTCTCCACGAACGGCAGCGGCTCCACGAACGGCAGCGGCGGCAAAGCGGCGCCTACAATCTTCATCAGGTACTCTCTATACTATTCGATTATGATTATTATTTTTAACTCGTGTATTCATTATTGATTCGCTTATGATTATTATTTTTAACTCGTGTAATCATTATAGATTCGTTTATGATTATTATTTTTAACTCGTGTATTCATAGAAAATTAGTATATATGCTGTTATTATTAATAATAAGATGATTAATAGTGTATACAACATATTATATTAGTATTATCATGGGGGACTCACAACCAGATTCGAAAAAGAGGACATCTTATGAACCTTGGAGTAAGGAAGAGACTAACCTTCTGCTAGAACTTATGGTTGATGGTGCGCGTCGTGGATGGCGTGATAATAGTGGCATATTTAGCAAAGCCACTGTGGAAGAAAGAATACTTACTGTGTTTAATGAAAGACTCGGGTGTAATAGGACCTACAGTAATTATCAAAGCCGGCTCAAATGGTTTAAGAGTCGTTGGATCGGTTATTCGAACCTGTTGAAGTATAATTCTGGTTTTGGATATGACGACAATACGAAAAAATTCACGGCTACAGATGAAGTGTGGGATGCGTACTTATCGGTATGTATCATATTGGAAATTAATTATTATGCAATATTTTTATTTAATTAATAAAGTGAATTAATTATTTTGATTTTATTTTTTTGTAGTCTCACCCGAAAGACACACACTTGCGATATGAAGATACCACTGATTATGAGGATTTGAGGATTGCGGTGGGTAATGGTGTTGCCGTCGGAAGAAATTCAATTGGGTTGGGAATTGCTACTGATGCAAATACATTAGGAGAAGATGAAAATAGAAATGTGCGCATTGAAGATTTAACGTTTGATCCTGAGAATGATGCGTTTGTCGCACTATCACAAGATGAGCAACCCCCGTCTAGTTTCACACCACCTTCTGGGCAGCCTGAACTGACTAAGAGCTCTACTGAAAGACCGAAGCAAGCCAAAAGAAGTAGAACTCAGTATGAAGCAACTTCTGGCTCTAGTGAAAAGATCATGGAAGAGGTGAAAACACTGTTTGGTGAAGTTCACGGTCTCTTACTGAAAAGAGATAGCGAATTGGAGAAAAGAGAAAAAGAAAGATCGTACACTACATGGGATGCAATCAAAGAGATCCCAAATTTGGATGCAGACACTCGGATTAAGGCATTTGACTTGCTTGTCATGAAGTCCCAAAAAGATGGTTTTTTGAAGATGAGTGTTGAGGAACGAACTCAGTGGATAGCTTACAAGATTAAGAAATAGGGATATTTTGCTTCAAATTTGATTTATTAGTATTTTTTTGATTTATTAGTATTTTTTTGATTTATTAGTATTTTTTTGGATGTCTTGTTATAATTTATGTTAATTATTTATTTGATGTTATGAATTATTTTTTTGATTATATAACATGTTTGGTTTATTCGAAATTAACATTATGTTTTTTTGGGTAATTTTTTTTTTTTTTGGGAAATTAACACAATCGCTGTAATCAATAAATTTTATTTGTTTAAATGCAGCATGGAAAATCATGAAATATTGGAAGAAGAAATAGAAAATGAAGAGATGGAAGAAGAAATTGATGAGGAAGAGGAGACAGAATTCTATGAAAATGTTAAGCTCTTGCTATTGACAGCCAAGACAGTGTTAACACTATTAGGGGAAATTGATATGATGCGTCAGCATATTGAACGTTCTTTGCAGCGACGACCAATTACGAGAATTGGATATCATTTTGTTAAAGATATGATTGAAGGAGATCCACAAAGTTTTCGACAGTTGTATAGAATGTATCCTGATGCGTTTCTGAAGTTATGCTCTATCATAAGAGATAAAATGCCTATACATGATACAAGACACATATGTGTTGAAGAAATGGTGGCAACATTCTTGATCATTGTCGGGCACAACGACAGATATTGTAATGTTCGTCACAGATTCAAGCGTTCTCATTTTGCCACAAGTCAAAATTTCAATAAAGTATTAAAGGCATTGAACATGATAGCACCGGACATGATGGTTAAGCCGTCTATACAGACCCCAGCAAAAATTCAGGATTGCACAAGATTTATGCCTTTTTTTAAGGTATGTATCATTTATTATGTAATGTATTTTAAATGTTTTATTTATTTATATCTTATTTTGACTTTATTTTAGGATTGCATCGGAGCTATAGATGGAACGCATATTCCGGCAACGATAACAGGCCGAGAAGTAAGCAGTTTTCATAATCGTCATGGTATGCAATCACATAATGTTTTGGCAGCTTGCAACTTTGATTTGCAGTTCATATATGTGCTAAGTGGATGGGAAGGTTCAGCACATGACTCCAAGCTTTTAAGTGGTACATTATCTAGAACAAATGGCCTTCAGTTGCCGCATGGTATGTACCATATTTATAATTGTGTGTTTTTTTTAAATAGTGCAAAGGCATTTATTTGACAAAGAATAATAAAATTATTTTGTTGTAGGTAAATATTTTCTGGTGGATTGTGGATTTGCTAATAGACGTCAGTTTTTAGCTCCTTTACTTGGTGTTCGATATCATTTGAAAGATTTTGGTGGTCAAGGTCGTCACCCCAGAAATGCAAGTGAATTATTCAATCTCCGACATGCATCATTAAGGAATGTGATTGAGAGGATTTTTGGTGTATTCAAATCTAGATTCACAATTTTCAAAACCGCACCTCCCTTCTCATTTCAAATCCAAGCTGAATTAGTTTTGGCTTGTGCTGGTTTACACAATTTTCTCCGAAAAGAGTGCCGCTCTGATGAATTTCCAGTGGAATATGAAGGAGATGAAGATTTACCACCTCCTCCTCCAGAAGAAGAAAATATGGAATGACTATCTCAAAGCCAACTACAACAAAGAACGGAAGCTAATGCATGGAGAATGAGCATTGCCAATGCTATGTGGGAAGCGAGGCCCACGTATAACGGCAATGGAAATGATGATGAAACAGAAGATGAAACTGCTGAGTAATATTTTTTTTAATTGACTATGAAACATTGACTATAATTGGTATTTTATAAACAATTTGTGCTTATATTGTTAAATTTTTATAACGAATTTGAATAACACAATTTTTTATAATTGTTGTGTTTTTTTTCCACAACTTGTGTATCCGATGAAAGTAGACATATAAAAATACTTGTCAAACACGTTTTATGTAAAAAACATAAAGTCCAACGGCCGCTGGTTGTGAGCGGCCGTTCGGACGGCCATAATTCAAGCCCAGCGGGCGCTGGGATCCAGCGCGCGCTGGGAATGTTGGGCAGAAACATTCCCAGCGGCCGCTGGGCTTGAATTGTGATTATTTTTTTCCCGCAATGTGTCGTATTTTATCGAAACTATTGTACGATTTAACGAAACTATTGTACGATGTTTATATCTACTAGGTTAATATTTGTATTCTTCTTTAACATTTTATGCACCATTCAATCGTACTAAATAAGTAAAATGAAATGAAAAATAAACATGATCAAGATAAACATTGTTCACAAACATATTGTTCAACAAAATAGAAAACACACAGTTTAACAAAGTAAAAAAAAACACTACAGTTCAACGACAGAATTAAAAAAAAATAAACAACACCCAAACAATGGTAGGTGGGTCCTCCGCCTCCGGCATTTGCCTTTCTCGAGCGATCACACCTACACGATTCACAAACACCAAAGATCAACCAAAAACCAACGGTAAACATAAACATTTATTTTTTCAAACAATCAAAATATAATCCATAAAATGCAAAAAACAAACCATTAATTGTCAGGTGGTGGATGTGGTGGCGGATAGAAGGCAGTCCAAGCATCCCACTGAGCCTGTAAGGATGCAATTTGTGCATCCTGCGCGTCAAATCGAGAGTTCATTTGCTGGGTATGGGCATCAAATCGGGCGTTCATCTGATGGGTATGCGCCTCATACCCATCGTGGATCTGCTGCCTCAGTGATCCAAAAGATGCATCGATATGCTCCCGAAATGACATCAAATCATTCTGAAATCGCCCATAATAATCTCCAGACATTGTATGAGGTGGCTGCTCAGGTTGCTCTTCCTCTTCCTCTTCCTCTTCCTCTCCCTCCTCCTCTACCTCTATCTCCTCATCTTCATTACCACCTCCATCGCCACCAGTAGACGGGCCGGCACCAGAATCACCTTGACTCTTGACAAGCAAATCATTTGTGTGCTTGCTCACACATGGCCTCTTAGCAGGAGGTAATAACGTGAATCGATCTTTAATAATTTGAGCACCTTTTAGCTCACTGAAATCGATTGAATACGGCCTGATTTCATCATGTCCCTCCTTATAACCCGTCGTGGCACTGAGAACGCCGAGATTATGTGTCAATCCTGTCACAATAGGAGCAAACGAAGGATGCGTGCGTGCACGAGTCTGCATCTGCCTCATAGCCGATCAAATGAAGTTTGAAATGCAAACTTTTGTGCCCCTCAACGCACAACACAACAAATACACCTCATTCGCGTTCACTTTATTCGCCTGCTCTTTCCCAGACACATTGTAAGCAAGGAATTTGTGCACAATTGCCAATGCCGAGTCTTGAATATACCCATTCGACTTACCCGTATTATTCCAATTATCAAACCCAGTCAACTCACGCCAACCCGCTTCCACACTAAACGAATTGGGTCTCCCCCGTTCCCCACCAGTAGGAAATCCAAACACAGTTTTCATTCTAGGCAAACTAATTTGGTAGTCTCTCCCGTTCATCCTAACCCCAATCTTCTTATGTTCATCAATCACATACATAGTAGACAAAAATTCATAGCACAAATCTCCATAGCCAGAATAATCAACATGCTTAGCATAATGTTCTAACCCCAAAACCTTCAAATACTTCGTCACTTTTGCAACAATTTTCAAATCTTTCAACAAATCCCAATCAAGGTAACGAGGCATGGTAACCATAGATTCATTGAATTTTTTAAAGACTTGTCCCTCCCATTCAGTTTTTAAAGGAAATGGACATTCGTACCTCGTCGTGAGGTCCTCCTCTTCGGCTTCTTCGTGTGCCCCAAGGTTGGGATTCTTCGTGCGAACCATAATTGAGTGTGGTATGTCGTGGGCTTCCAACGATCGGTGGAGCGGTGGCTGGAGTGCAGCGGCGTGAGGAAGAAATTTTCACGTGTGAAATGAATTTTAGGGCTGTTCTGCCCGATTTGGGGCTTTCTGCCCATTTATACGATTTATTCCCAACAGCCGCTGGGTTCCAGCGGTCGTTGGCTTTTTTGGTCTCGTTCCCCAGCGGTCGTTGAGGCCAGCGATTGCTGGGGTCTTTCGGCTTGCCATCCAGCGGCCGCTGGCTTCCAGCGGTCGCTGGGTTCAATTTTTTCCAAACCCCACGACCGTTGTATTCCAATGAGCGCTGGGTAGATGGATTTGAAATCCATTGAAATCGGTCCGAAATCCATACACGAAATCCACCAGACTCTGCGTGGAGTTGGGAGACTCCATATGGAGTCTATGGATTTATAAAATCCATAGACATTTAAAAATCCATCAAAATCCAATGAAATCCACATCCAATACACCCCCCTTAATTAGGCAGTGCAACGAAGATAAAAACAAGTATTGTTTTGCCTTTAAAATAGGTTAACGGTTGTTAAGCATAGTCTATTAGTTTTTAGGACCAAAAATATTAAAATATAAACTGTGGGACCAAAAAAGTGTTTAAAAATTAAATTTGGAATCAAAATTATATATTTTGGGACTAAAAATATTTGGATCATATTCTTACCGGACCAAAAATATAATTTACTCATAATAATGTGTTACACTTCACATTTAGAATTAATGAATTGTAATCACGATTAAACGAACTTAATGAATGAAAAGTGCAAGGTATGTGCAATGCAATTCAATTAATCTAATGATATCTTAAACTTTACAAGTAAATGATAAATGTGTCTTTCCACTTGCAGCGGGAATTCAACTGTACTTCGTCGGAAAAATATCTACCACCACCACTAATAGATACTACAATTCTCTATATTTAGTCTACTATTTGTGTCCACCACGTGTCCTAATAACAAATTACGTAATTTTTGTATCATTTTATTCGATTGACATTTTAAAAATGATCAATTGTATCCACCGATAATGTGATACTACCACATAAATTGCCACGTATACAGCAATTACTTGTGAAAATAGTAAAATCGATCAAAATAAAAAGGTGAACTCTAGTTATATGTCACTAATGCGTTCTTGAGCGAGAACAAATTAATTGATGTGCATGTAGAAAAGAGGGTATGTGATCATTTATGAAATAACACTTAAATTTATTACTAACATAACCAAAACTACTTAATTAACTTTTCTATTATGATATGGATTGGCACACAATAAACAAACTATAAATTTTTCATATGCCCCTAAAAGTCATGGCTAATTGAAGAAAATATATCATACAAAATCCAATGGTTTGCACTATATTTTTGGTGCAATTTCTAGATCATAACGGTGCAATGTATCACCAAAAGTGTCGAAAGTTTAATTATTAGGAGATGGTTGGTATGTTGGAATGGAATTAAGTGGGAATGGAATGAACTTAGTAATGAAATGGTGATGAGAATGAAATTGAATGACTGTTGTCATTCCTTTGGTTGGTATCACAAGTAATAAGATAGGAATGAAACTTACATTTTGAAAATGATTTTATTATAACAATATCTAATTAATAAATAAAATACACGAATCGGCTTATTTAGTTCTAAATAACAAATTACTCTTCTTTCAAAGATACTATTATATTTTAATAACATATTGTTGAATATTATGTGATTCTTTTTACTCTATTAACATTTGTGAAAAAATTGAGTGTACTTTTTTAATAAGTATTTCACTAATGATTAGTGAGTTTATATATTTTATGTAATTCTATAATATCATTAGTATTTTTGTGAAATATTACAAAATTTTATGAATCATCAATAAATTATTAATGAGTTTTTATAAATATTCATAATTTTTTTTTAATAAAATATTTTATAAAAATATGAGATTTCATTTGTCAATACAAAAAAAATAAAGTATAGTTTTGCAAAATAAAAAATAAAATATTTTGATAATCGGGAATACATAATACCATGGGAGTGGGAGTAATGGTTAATCCTATATTCATGGTAATGTGATTCCTTCGGGAATGATCATTTCCAATTGAAAAAATCATACCAGGCATAAGAATGGAAATGGACGTGGGAATGCGATTACATTCCCATTCCATTCCATCACACCAACCATGGTTTAATTGTTACCAAAAAAGGATATCTTTCTCTAAAATATTTTATTGTATTTTATAATTTTAATTATCAATATGCGTGCTAGATGATAATTATTCAAATAATAAATGATAATATAATATTCAATCATTTAATGTTTAGAATTTATATTGAATTTCAAAATTAATTTGATAATAAAATTTATTACACAAAAGTGCTTATAATATTGGTCATACATACAATTGTTGCAACTAGAACAAAATATTATAAAAATAATAACATTGAAATAAAAATACATATTTTGGCATTAATGCTCGGAGTTAGTAAATTAATGTTCCCACAAATATTAAACCAATGTATTTCGAAGTTCAAAATAAATGTACATTAATAAATAAATTAAACAAAACACCTACATATTTGTATTCATATATATTATGTTGTTAGTGGTAATGTTATATTTTCACATCAATGAAAACAAAATAATAGCTAAACCGAAACACAATTAATTGCATAGAATCTCTAGCTGTATTATGGAGGTGAAATTGTCCAACATGGAAAAATAAATATATATAACGATGGAGTTAACAAGAATATGATATATATATATATATACCTCGTATATAAAATAGAGTAATTCACCCTTTTATTAGATTCGGAAAATCAAGAAACTGAGAAATGAAAAATAAAAAACAATAATATATAATAACAAGCTTAGAAGGTGAATTTATGTATGCATTCGTGCCCCCATAACTATAGAGAGATGCGCTTAGTTCATGAAAAGGGCAAAGAAGGAGAAGATGGAGGCTCCAACAAATGTGCCCACCGCCGGCAGGGCAGCGACGGCGGCGCTGGGGCTGGGGGCTGGTGCCTCATGTTCATGAGCAGAGGCCGCGACGGCGCTGATCGAGGCGGCGGCGATAATGGTGGCGCATGCGATCTTCCTCATGTCCATGGTACAGGCTTAATTCGAAATTTGATGAATTTGATGATGATATTCACTAGATTGCCTGATTGCTTGATGCTTTGTATTGATTAAATGCTGTCTTTTTATATCGATTTAATTACTATTTTTAGATATTATCCGATTAAATTTCAATGCAAACAATATTTTCTTACTATTTTTCCAACGATTTTGAGCATCCGACATTCCGTAGCGTCGGGTCAAAGTCAAACATATAAGTTTCTAGCGCACCCCGTGTAAATTGAGTATGCTATTTTCAGGATGGGCAAATTACAATTTAATTTCTCCGTGTAAATTGAGTATGCTATTGGCAAATTACAATTTAATTTCCAATGTTTGAAGGTTTTAACAAAAATAACCCAACGTTTTAATAATTACAATTTAATTCCCAACGTTTGGATATTCTAACAGAAATAATCCAACGTTTATTATTAACAATTTGATTCGTACCATAAAGATAAAATTTGAATAATTACCTTGGATAAAATTATTGTCTTATCTATCTAGTGAATTAGATATACCTTAACGTGTCTTTGTGAATGTTGGGGAAAGATGTTTAGAAAATTTAGAAATTCATATGTTTTATATTTATTTTGTGGGAGTCTCTTTTGAAATGCAATTTTCAACTTATTTTCTTTGGACATAAAACTAATAATTTTTAGGCCTTGTTTACTTTGATGAATAAGGGTGGATTAATAAGTTATTCAATTATATCATATGTTTATTTTGCATGATGTTAAAATAGTTAATAACTCAATATAATGTCTGTGATAAATAAGCTTTGAGTGCTTATTTGTGGGATGTGTATTCCACCTTAAAAGATATGGATATGATTTATCCATCATTCTATCCACTAAATAATCTATCCATCGAAGTGTATATCCTCTAAGTAAACAAGCCATTAATATATATAAAGACTAATGCTTTCTACAAAAGACTAAATAATTCAATGCGAAGAAGATTTTTTCATTTCATGAAAAAATGTATCATTTCCATTAAAAACTTAATTCTATCAATTAAGGAGTACTCCCTCCATAAACTTTTATTTATACTTTTAGACTTTTCAACAAAATTAAGATATAAAATTTTGTCAAATATACCCTTCCCTATAAAATTCTATTAAGATATATGTCCTAAAAATATAAAGATTTCTATCTCTCTTCCTATGTTAAGGGCTTCTCTGCTAAATAGTATAAGGGTGTGATAGATCCCTATAACACTCTAACACTATATTTGCTAGCAATATTAAAGTTCATGCTTATGCAAGGGCCCGACATGTATTAACTGTGTATATGATATAACATATCACACTCTGCGAATGGGATATTGATGGAGATTTTCTACACAGAGTTTTAAAATCCAGATTTAAACTTGCAAGTGTACAAGTAAGTTGTAATACAAGGTAAAATGGGGTCAAATCCACAGGGAATTTAGGATGATTCAAGGTACACAAACATCACATTCATGTCATTTTACAAGTCAAGCATCACATAAAATCTTGGGTTGAATATGATTTTTACTCTAGGCGTGGAATTTAACGAGTTGTAGAAGCAAATTAAAATAAATTCAAAACAATAAAAAATGCACTAAGAGAGGGGCAACAAGTAAAAAGGGGGATCCTAGGGTAATACTGATCAACACAAACAATGGATTTCAAGATCAAAACGCAAATTAATTCCATTCAAGATTAATTCCAACATTAATCAAAGGCTCTCTCGAGCATCTAAGATTTAATTAAGAAAAAGTGAACTCTCCTATCTCTAGGATTAAATTCCAAATCCCTCAAATTTAGCACAATTAATCTACTAAAACTCCAACTAGGCATAAATTCTCATTTAATATCTAAAGGGGCTCATGAATCAATTTCTAATGCTAATTAGTCCTTCTCAAAACATAATCAACATAAGATCTAACTTAAGATGGCCAATCCTAATTAGATGCATTCAAACCAATAATCCATAAGGAAAAGAAAAAGAAGAGATTAACATGCTTTTTTATCCATCCATCCAATCATTCAATGTTGATTCATATCACCATAGGATTCATATCACCATAGGCGCGACTGAGCGACCCGAGCCAGGTCGCGCCGGGCCGCACTGTGTGGCGCGACTGAGGTGGTCGCGCCGGGTGGCTTTGTTCCCCGTCGCGCCGCTGGCCGCCTTTCGGGCCCTCTAGTTGGAAGCGCGGTCGCGCCGGTTCTGTGCCCCCGTCGCGCCTGGCTCGGGTCGCTCAGTCGCGCCTCCTTGGCCTGAGTCAGGCCGCGCTGGACTGTGTGCTTTCGAGGCCTCTGTGTTGACGCGTACTCGCGCCACTTCTGTACCCGGGTCGCGCCGGCTTCGTACCTTTGAGTTCCGACCCGATCGATTTTGCGCTGAAAGTGCACAACAGTGTTTAAAAACACTTATTACACGATAAAACGAAAACACGGCACCAAGACAAGAACATAAGAGAGAAAAATACTTAAAACACGCGGTATATGCTCGGAAATACGGACGAAAATCCCGTCTGTTAGATATATAATATCATACAAAACTATTAAAAATTACAGATTAAAATAACGTTGCAGATATTAATTAAAAATATTATTAGAGAATATTCACACAATTTATAGTAACTAATTTATAGAGAATCTAATATATATAAGCAAATACTATATTATTAATACATATATTTTAATACACCAAAACAAACATGATATTGGCATCTTATACAGTAAACATATCCAATCTTATATTACACAATCTAGCAAATGAGCCATAAAAGTAGGATTTTGCAGGGTTCGATATGGTTAAATTTGAGAAACTGTGTGCAAAAATATGTAAAATGACAAATAATTATTTAGAAACTACAAAACCTAAAATAATAAATAAAAGTTTGCGGATGGAGTAATATGCTTTATGAAAAATAATTAATATTTCTCAACTAGCTATAAAGTACTACATTTAAAAGAAAAGGTAACAAATCTTCACTACATAAATAAAAGACATATTCCACCTACAAAAAAAATAATACTCCCTCCGTTTCTATATAAATGTCATTCTAAATTTTTAATTTTATTTCAAAAAAAGTGTCATTCTACAAATTCGAGATATGAAATTCACATTTTTCTCACATGTGCTCTCATTTAATGCATTCAAACATCTATATTTAACTTATTTAATATATTCACACAAGGATGCATTAGGTAATTCAATTAATTTATTAATTTGTGTGCATTCATCCAATATGACATTTAAATGGAAACGGAGGGAGTATATATCTACCAAAAAAAGGTAATATGTTGTGAGATAAAACAATAGTTTTAACGTAATTAATTTAATAAATGTTAGTTATATTCTCCATGTTTAGAATATTAATATTATGGAAAATTAACTTCTTCTTCTTCTAAACAAAGGAAAATTAACTATTAAAGCTTAAAAGTAAATGCAAGAAAGATATTACTATAAACGATTAGCTAGGAAACATAAAGCAAGTTAAAACTGAATTCAATAGCTACAAATTAAAATTATAATTAGGAATAGTATATATCAAGATTTCTCTAAACACGTTAAAAGATAATTAAAAAGAGACGGTCATAATTAAATGTATGTGATTATATCTGGACCGATTTAATTAGAATATATTTCCGATTTTTGAATTCAAACTAATCCAATCGACAACCGATTTATTTTCGAATTGTCTGAATCAGTCTAATTTCGAAAACGTTATGTCATCGTCTAAGGGTCTTTCTTTTTCTTTTCTTTTTTAGTCTAAGGTTATAAGTTTATAACTTATAAAATTAGGTGCCCTCATACTTATTCTAAACTCAAATCAATATATAGTAAATGAAATACCACGTATTATTAATGTATGGGTTCTTATCATGGGCTGTGATGAGTGATGACTGAACCAATTATAATTGATCCGTGTTAGACTGAAACCAAAATGTTAAGTCTGTCCACAAAATGAAATTGATTGGTAAATGCGCCACCAAATTATAATCACAAGTATTCAACTTTTTTTAAATACTAATTATTTTGACAAACAATTTTATTTACTGTCATAATAATAATAAAGCATGTTGTTTGTCTGGTTTTATGGCACGGCTTGTTTAGACTTCCATTCTAATGATAATTTGTAACGATTTATTATTATTATTATTATTATTATTATTATTATTATTATTATTATTATTATTATTATTATTATTATTATTATTATTATTATTATTATGTGACGGACAATCTAGAAAATGTGAGTATCTAAAATCATAATAATTTTGAAACAAACTCATATATTCTATCCCCGAAGCCATGTCGATGAGACTAATTTGCGAAACATTGCACTCTAGTTCAAGTAACATAAGTTAAATGTGGGGTCGTAGTTTAAAAAATGTTTTGAGATTTTTTTCAAATATATATATAGTATATGTATATATATATGAAAAACTCATAATCATGGTCAAAACCATAACCGTTAATTATAGTGCGCTCATAGTACCTTAATTACCTTATCTTTATCATCAATCGATAGCATTTTTAATACATTGGACATGAGTAAATAAATGGTTGATCTATCAATTACGGGGACGGAGGCCAGGACGAGTCTAAATATATCCACTTATTGTATTTGTGTGTGAATTACATTTGATTTTATCAAAGAAATATAAAGGTTACCAATTATTTTTGTTTATTAGTGTAATATTGTTAGAATAAACTACTTAATTATTTACTATTTACTCATAAACTAATTAAGATGAGAAGGAAGATAATAAAATGCAAACTACAAATAACAAATCGGTGTGCAGAGTTTGAATATTAAAAATAACGATGTCGTTTATAATCAACAGCTATGAAATCAACATTCCATGTGCAGGCCGGTTCAGGAACCTAACAGATTCCAACTTCCACCTTTTATTTCATGACGGTTTTTCTATTTTATATATTAGTATTTCTCCTGTGCGATTCACAAATAATTCTTATTTTTTAGATATGTAATAGTATGATTATTTTTGAATTCTATATGTTGTGTTCAATTTTTAAAAATATCATTTTGTGCATTGATTAATTAGATAATAAGATCAATTTTGTGTAGTTACGACAAACAAAAAAAAATAATTAAATTTTAAGAACTAAATGAAAATCCATATTAGAAAGACCGAATTGAAATATTTCAAACAATGTGATTTTATAAATAGCACTGTATAATTATCTATGATTAAAGAACATGTGATTTCTTTGAATATATGACAAATATAAAAAATACAATTATTTAATTATTTTAAATGATGAAATTGAAATAGAAAAATAATAAATTATTGAAAATTATGTTATACTTATATGTTATTATTATTATGATTATAGTGTAACACAAATAAAAACTATTTTTTTAGACTACAAATGTAGAATACTATAAATCATCCACTTATGCATAAAAAATAAAATAAAAAATGTTACAAATCTCAAATTTTCAAGTAAAAAATAATAAATAAAATTTCAAAAATTTGTTATAATGCAATGATTTTAAGCTAAACCATCGTGGGAAATGCAAAATAAAAATAAAGAAAATTTACAACAATAAGTGTTAATATTGCTGTTTATTAGCTCAAAACTGTTGTCTAAAATATAATTGTTAAATCGTGTGATAGACAACGGTTTATACCAGAACTATTGTCTATCACACGATTTTACCTTAATAATAATATATGTATAGATTAAATAAAAATGTTATCTAAGTTTTTTCAAGATTTCTCCATTTTTTTCTTTGTGAGAGATGCTATGATTTTCATCATAATTCGCTCTCACTAAAATCGGTGCTCCCACCAAAACTTGAATTTATAGTTCTCTAAATTTTAAAACCATATATTATTTAATTAATGTATATGAAATAAAGAGACGATATTTTTAAAATAGAGAAGTAAATAAAGAGGTTTAATACACATTGCACCGACTGCGGAATCTTAGCTTAGAAAGCAAGAAAAAATAATTAGGTGAGCGCCTCCTCCCCCCCTTCATTTTCAAAGGCCTAAACCAACCAGCTCGCCCATGTGTCTTAACATCCCTATTGCCACACGCCATGTGTGACGCCCCCCACCCCTTTCAAATTATGTAACACCTATTTTGGGATTAATTCATTATTTTTTTCAATAAATTGTTTTCTATATACCAAGTCAAATAGATTTTGCTTACAACATTTATCAAGTATGTACCAACTGTGGTTAGTGATTACACTTGAAAGTTTTGCAATTTTTAAGTATTAATTCACCCAAATTTAGAGACATGAATTATATATGTAGAGACAAACTCAGTCTTGATCATAGTTGTTATTAGACTGGTTTATAAAATATGGTTAGAATTCGAATTTAACATTGGAGTTGGCTTATTAGCTTTGGGACTTTTGTAAGTAAGCTAGCTAGTTTGCTTGTTCAAATAAACCTTTTCTATGTTTTTATAATCAGAACATGGGGTATGTCCCCGCCACCTGTCCACGCTTTTCATGGCCCCACACGTAATCACAACACAACACACAAACACACACACTCGCCCCCCTGTGTTTCACATTAAGAAATGTATATATATACCCCTTGAGAGTTGGGAGCCTCTCATCCTTCCATAATTCCATTGTATAACAAGAGCTAGAGTTGGTTCATTGAATTGAATAGGAGGGGAGGGAGGGAGGGAGGGAGAGAGAGAGAGGAGAGAGAGAGAGGGAGGGAGAGAGAGAGAGAGAGAGATTTTGACATTGCAACAAAATTTAGAAATGGCATGTTCCAAGGCTATGGTGATGTTGATGTTTGTGGTGGCCATATTCGTGTCAGCCGCATTTGCTCAAGGAGACTTCGCCAATGCCCCGGCGCCGTCGCCTGACGCCGGTGCTTCTTCTTCTCTGCCTCTCTCCGCCGCCGTTGTCGCTTCTTCCTTGCTGTTGTCCCTCCTGGCTCTCATCAAGAACTGAAGAATTTCATTAATTTCGTCGCATATATATATATATATATATGTATAAATTCTTGGTTAGTTTTGTTGATTCTTATTGGGATTTATATCTCGGAGGGATATTCTTTTTCATTTCTTGGAGAGGTTACTACCATATTGATATATAGCTATAGTAATGTATCATTTATATTTATTTGGATGGATTATTGTTTATTTGTTGTAGTAGGTTACATAAATTAAGAAATAAGAGTGTGAGCTCATTTGTACGGGTTGAAATTTCCTGTTACACTATTTCGTGTTTCACTCCGTATTTCATTATTAAATTTGTAATTTTAATAATATTTATTATAAAATAAAAATTAATTACAACATAAATAATCATAGTCAACATTTATCAACAAAAAAAATGAATTAAAAAGATTGAAAAATGTAATTTTGAAAAAATCAACCAAAATAATGAATTATTAATTAAAAATTAAATATTAAAAAATAATTATAAACCCTAATTGGGTGGGGTGAACCCTAAAAATAATCATAAAATTAAACTAAATCACATAAAAATAAAATTAAAAAAAAAAAGTACAAGAAAAACTCATAATTTGAAAATGTAACACGGAGTGTAACACGAAAAGTGTAACAGGAAATTCCGTATGCATTTGTACTTATTTCACCGGTTTTTTCTGTTATATATTTACACTGTTGTTTATTAATTTATTTGTTTGTAACAAATAATTAGTGAATGTTTTATGGTTTTTTAGGCTTAATTGACTTAAAAATTATGAATTTTGAACTTAGTTGTAAATTAAATCAGAATTTTAAAAGTAAACAATTAAAACACTAACTTTGAATTTGTATGTTATTCAATACCCTTAAATTTTTATAAAATAAATTTGCCTCCAATCCAACATACAATTTGCTCATCTCTTCGAGCTCATCATGCTCCACCATCAATTTTTGAAAATTACGTCAAAGTGGCCACAATTATATCTTAGATTGAAGGTCAATTTATTTTATAAAATTTGGGGATGTTGAATAACACATAAATTCAACATTTGTGTTTTAATTGCATACTTTTAAACCTCCTGTTAAATTTACAACCAAACTCAAAGTTCATGATTTTTAAGGCAATTAACATCTTTTTAATTAACTTTTACAAACATTTTCTGTGAGTAAATTACACTTTTGGTCTCGTAAGAATAGGGTCCAAACATTTTTAGTCCAAAAATTTATAATTTTGGTTCCACAATTTATATTTTAATACTTTTGGTCCCCAAAACTAACGAATTATACTTAGCATCTCGTTAAGTACCTATTTTGGAGCCAAAACAATACCTATTTTTGATTGAAATTTTCACTGTGATATCTCTATTTTCCACCCTTAATTAGGCGGTGTAACCAAGATCAACAAAATATGTATTTGTTTACTCTAAAATAGGTATTTAATAGTTATTACGGATAGTCCGTTAGTTTTTTAAGTTAAAAGTGTTGAAATATAAATTGTGTGACCAAAATTGTCAAAAAAATAAATTTGGGACTAAAATTATATATTTTAAGACTAAAAATATTTATATCATATTCTTACGAGATCAAGAGTGTAATTTATCCCATTTTCTCAAGTCTGAACCAAAACAAAACGCTAAAATTGGAAATTTCAATTAAGAAAGCATCGATACCGGGAAAGAGAAGAATTGGAAGAAAATTCCCAAACCACTAAAATAAATATTCAATTTGGGCACATAGGTAATTATTTAAACACACTATTTTATCTCATGACAACTGACAACATAAAATTAAAATTAAAAGATCCACGTGGATGTGGTATGCCATTGACGTGTGTTGTGTGATCATATTATTATAACTTCGTACACAAATTATATATAAATTTTAGGGTTAAGGATTATATAGTTTCCTAGATTATTGTGAAGGATTCACATTGTTTTATCTCTGATTATTTGAGATAGATAGCTCCTTTTGACTCTTGTATTGTGAAGGATTCACATTGTTTCATCTCTGATTATTTGAGTTAGATAGCTCCTTTTGACTCTTGTTAGGGTTCAGATTGTTCCCTCTCCAACTATATGAGCCACATTCATTTATAAAGTGGTTCTAATTGACCATTTTGCTCACAATGTTAGATACTCAATTATTTTTTAGTTAGTTACGATTCATTCTTCTACCAATTTTCATGGTAAGTGAAAATTCCGAATTTTTTTTTATTCCACCACATTCATCTTCTTGTTATAAGAAAATATTTGTTTGATCCTTTCGCCACATCTCACAATTTTTACGGTATAATTCCAAACATTGTTCAGCTTCTTACGCATAACCTCCAATTCCACATTTCTCATTTTCTTCAGATTGCACAAGTCTTTAGCCAATTCTTCAAGCTCAATCGAATTATCACTTTTATATTGAGTCACAATTATTCGCCAATTCGTTCTTCTCTTTCATCAATTCTCTTCCTTACCTCCAGTGAATTTATATATGACCTATTTTGCTCTTTTGCTCATTTCACTATCCTACCAAATAAAGTGGTTGCATCCTTTTCTTTTATGAACTTTGTCTCTCAGTGGCTACACAAGACAAAATAGGATTGAAATACAACAGTAATAAATCTTAAAAATATGACACAAAATTAAAAAAAAATAAAAATACTAGTCACGTACACTATATTTGTCAGGATAAAATATTCCCCATTCATTCTTTTGGGTCCATGACGTTCAAAGAACTTCACGAACACCATCTTATAAACCTTTTTCCCCTCTTGCAATTCAAAGTAGATTTCAATATGTGGGTGAAAACATAATTTTTTTACAAGAAGATGAATGTTGTGTAAAAGAAGAATTTTGTAAACTTTTACTTACATACCACAAAAATTGGTGGAAGAAATGAATCCTAACTCACCAAACACCCGTAAATAAGAAGCAAAGTAATGAAGTTTTCATGTTGTGTACAAAAAAGGGACAATTAGGTTCACTTTTAATAGTCAAAGGGGTAATTAAGATCACTTTTAATAGTGGAATGGGTTAATATGGCCCAAATAATTAGAGAAAGGACAATGTGAATCTCTAATAATAGTCAAGAGGGTCAACTAAATTTTATATCAGATAGTATCTAATGTCATAAAGTATCAAGTTTATTTTACTGAATGTACTGTCAATATTTTTGTAACTATTACGACATTTTTTGGATGAAAAAAAAAATATTCACTTATAATACTGACAAATATAATTTCTAACACGGAAATGTATATAATGCCTGAAATATGGATATTTAAACTTAGAAATAATCATTTTCATGGCAGGAGCAATTGGCCACGTACACATTATAACATCTTAAATAAGACATTAAATATATATAATAACCAGTATTGTACACAAAAATATTGCATCTGGTATAGATCATGAATTAATGTAGCATATGTTACACCTGAGGTGCTAATGAGTAATGCTCAATTAGCATCATTTGACATAGAAGCTTTTACAAGAGCTACAAAATGGGGGTATATGATGCATGTATAATGTACTTGCAACATAAAAATGGGCAAAAATAGAATGCATATATACCCTCCAAGGTAATTAAGCCAAATTTCTCATGTTTCTTGACAGAAGTTGGTTGAATGTGACCAAAAACCTCCATCAACTATTGATATAGTTCATAGATAGCATTTTTTCGATTTTCAATATAGTCCCGCAGAACTATATATTGATAAATTAGTAATGGCAGGCCTCAATGCTCGCATCAACTGAGAGAATCAGTATATCTGAAATCGATTAGGGCAAGGTCTCGATCTTCTTTCTGCAGCAGATTCACACCAAACACGTATATGTTAACAAGCAAGGGAATTATGACAATACTAATTCCTACCCAACAATACATGTTTGAAGGAAAATTTTATCTACAAAATCGAATGAATCGAGTTTAAACACGAATGAATCGAGTCCATAACCATAGTAGGTACCTTAGCCAAAGCAGGCTTGTTCCATAGGTTGTCAAAATATTAGTTGAATGACACGCGAGAGTATCCTACCAAATGCCCTGCCATATATAAGCTGTCATTAGTTTTGAAACCTGATAAAATCGTGATCAAAGGGGCAACATATCACTTTCAACAGCATAAAATGAATTGTTAAGATATTGAAAAACTGAGTCAGTATAAAAAATACTAGATAGGAATTGCAATTGTTAGGGGATATAACATACCAGAAATTTTTTCCTTGAAATCTTAATTGTTTAATCATCTTATCTGCAAATTACTAAGAAAGTCGGAGATCCTGAAAGAATCATATATATTTGGCAGGTAAGAACATTAATCAAGGAACCAAAAATAAATATAAAATATAACATATCACCATAAACCAATGCCTAAAATGATGGTAGGAAAAATACCTAATATCTTTAGCAATCACTGTATCTCCATCTTCAGACTCAAGATGACGAATAACAACTTCCTCAAGACGACCATCGCGATATGCATGCTGTAAAAAGGTAGAGTCCGCGCAAATATTTGGCCATTAGTGGGTATTCATACAACAAAAACAGATAGGAGAAAGTAGTAGTGAAGAGGAAAGCATCAGCACCACAGTCATAAAAAGTATAGAAGAGTTGGGAATAAAAGTGTGTTTCTAGGTGTTCACCATCTTTCTTTTGCTAATTATTGACTCATAATAATCACTAAATATTTATTTATTCAGCATTTGTAGTTAAAAATTTGTTAACCAGCTGCATATGGAGACATCATGTCACTACCAGCAAATTCAAATGCCTAATAATAAGTGGTTAGAGATGCAAAATCAATCAAAGCAATAGTCCTCAATCATTTCCTTATAATTTTGATACGCTTAACTCTATCAATAAAAAAACACTTTTTGACACTGGAGAGAGGAAGTTAGGTATGTAGAATTATCCATTTAATAGAGGACTTCTCTTTTTTAGCATAAAATGCAATAAAATATGGAACAGACAAAATTATAAACAAACTGAAGCAGCATGAATCATGAACTGATCGACAAGGTACTGTGTTGAAACTTGAAAATAGAATCCCATACTCTATAGAAGCAACTCGTCCCAAATGGACAGTTTCCATTCCCAAAGTCAAAGTGCTTGCAATCAATGGACCTGATACAAATAAATAGCAAATTACAATGGGTTGTTTCATGAGAGGAAATCTAGAAAGAGGGGGGGGGGGGGGTCTAAGTTGTACCTCAGTCTTGCCTTATAGCTCTGCACAATGTCTTGTTTTTCCTCTCTCGAGGAATACCAAACGACACTTGGAATGACAAAGTACGAAAGTCTTCTACATAAGGGGCAAGCTCTTACAGCAGAGTTAACATCAATGCCAGAAGCTGGAGAACTACTACGCCAATTCCTGATACATGATATGCAAAATGAATGATCACACTCTGATAGAATTCCAAATTTCCTTTCCGCTGATGTAGACTTGGAGAGGACGAGCTCAAGACACACACTACACTCTATGTCTTGACTACATCTTAGTGCTTCTAAGTGTTTCCGCCTTTCTCCACAAGTCCTCAAGTGCTCTTCTCTTTCTTGAGGCCTAAAGGGATGCAAGCATTGTTTCTCACAGGTTGGACATAGGTCCCCATGAATGTGAGGGCATTTTTCCCCTCGAGGGCAATCACCAGCAGCAGCAAAAGAACATATAGGAAGATCAGACGGACCAACATCATTAGAATGGCCGATATGATAATCATCATCTAGCATATCATGATGCCCAGAATTCCCACCCCATGTAGGGCCAGTAGGCGGACAAAAAGGTCCGATGGAAGTTGAATGTTCAGCAGTAACATCTGGGGTAAAACCTGAAGTGGACACTGCAGCTCCAAAAGGACACTCAATGGGGAGAGAAATCTCTTCTAATGAAGAACGAGCTGTAGATGGTGAACGAGAAACTTTAACATGTTCATATCTGCATCGACTACCATATGCGCAAAGCCCCTTTTGATAGAAGGTACATATCTGCGATGAACAGCAAACGATACACTCACAAAAAAAAAATCCAATAAAATTGTTGGTAATGCAAGGAGGTTGACAGAAGGTGGTTACATTATTTGATGGAGCCTTCCAATCATGCGCGAACTCACAGTGCTCCCCTTTCAAGCATGCGCCATGAGCAAAGAATTTACAGAGAACCCTGGAGTCAAAATAATAAACATATTTTTCACCCACAAATATGCTTGTCCTAAATCAATATAAACATGTTCCTCACAGACAAATAAAACATATTCCGGAAATAGGCATTTCTTATGAGTAGCGCTCTAGTCAACTCTCCTGCTAATGAAACCCCACGAATTTAACCCGAAAAAATCGGTGAATTGTCGCGCAATAAATGTTCTAAACAAAGTAAGGAAGAAGTTTTCAAGCAGAATCTAAAATATCAAATCGAAGCTGAAGCATAAGAGTCTCAACCTTGATTTTCTATATAAATAAATAAAGAAAAGAAACTGTAGAATTTGCAAACATTCTCCTCCGCCTTTTCCTCTGTCTGGAATACCTTTTTTTTTTTGTCTCCCTTTATCACGGGAGGGAGAAGAGGTTGCTGGGCAAAGCGGCAAGTTAACAGAGCCATTAATTTAAAATGTTTTGCTGCTCCAAACATGAATTTGAGCAATAATTAAAACGCCAACAGAGCATTTCTCAAATATTTCGTCATTTTTCTTTATCGTCATTCTGTCAAACCATATTAAATGATAATACAGAGAAGAGAAAAAGCATTACAGAATTAGCCAAAGATATTGAATCCCTAAAAAGAATAAAGCATTACAAGAAGGAAAATTCCAAAAGAATTGCATAAATTCATGGCATAATCTTTTGTGAACAAGTTGAATTGAATAGAATGGAGGAGGAGGTGTACCGTTTAGCCATGGCGTTCGTGAGAATCCGAGAGAGGAAACTCACGAATTGCTTGCTTGCTTGATTATAACGAAAGAAAGCTTGCAGTGAATCGATCAAGAAAAATATGGAAAATTTGGGAGCGTATATAGGGCTGGTGGAGGTTGCTCTGGATTTAACCAGGTTCCTCCACTTTCAAGGATTACCCCTTATTTTTCTCTCTTTCAAACACACACACACACACACACACACTAATTTTACAATATAATTAAATACCATAATCAAGTCGATACTAATTAAATGTTCTAATTTCGTCATATTCATTTGCTCATGAATTATGGAAAGTGATTTACAGGCTCAAAATTCAAATCCACATGACCACATGCATTCATGTCAACACTAGCTACATGTGCACTAAATTTTGAAATTCATGTAAGAAACCAAACCGATCAAGGAAGATGGATATTATTATGTCCAATTATCAAATTTAAGCGTTATGCATTTAAAAAACTGCCATGTATTTGCAATGATCAATTATGGTATTAATGATAAATGTGTTTAATGAAATAATTAACAATTTTCCAGATCCTCATGTGATATTTTCCCTAATATGTTTGTCATAATTATTGCAACAGATATGAACCACAATTTTTGTTTGTATGAGATGGCACCCAATGATTGGTTATTACCGGATAAGGAAATATAACAGATATTCATAGAAAGTAGAAACCAACGGACACACCCACCAGCCACTAATCAAAGATCCCACAAACCAAATTATTCCCATGGCCACAATTTTCTCTCCCTCCGCCCTCCTCTCCTCCTCCTCCTCCTCCTCCTCCTCTGCCACCGCCAAGCCGCCGCCGACCAAACTCCACCTCACCATTCCACCCTCGAAACCAGCGGTGAACTTAGCCACCACCATAGCCGCCAGCACCCTTGCCGCAACGATTCTGACCACCTCCCCTTCCTCCCTAGCGGCGGACTCCTCCACCACAGCTTACAAATTATACTACGGCACCGCCGCGAGCGCTGCCAACTACGGCGGATACGGCGGCAACTCCGACAAGAAAGCATCGGCGGAGTACACGTACGACGTGCCGGAAGGATGGAAGGAGAAGCTAGTATCGAAGATACAGAAGGGAACCAACGGCACCGACAGTGAATTCTACAACCCCAAGAAGAAGGCAGAGAAGGAATACTTGACTTTTCTTGGTGGATTTCCGAGACTAGCTCCCAAAGAAGTGATCCTCAACAATCTTGCGCTGTCCGACGTCGATTTGCAGGATTTGATTGCCACCGCCGATAATGTCACCTCCGATGAGGTGAAGGATGACAAGGGCCAGGTTTATTATGTCTACGAGATCGACGGCGTCTCCGGCCACAGCTTGATTTCGGTCACCTGCGCCAAGAATAAGCTTTACGCCCATTTTGTCAATGCGCCTACGCCTGACTGGAAAAGAGATCAAGAAACTCTCAGGCACATTCACCAGTCCTTCAAGACGGTCGGCTGACCAGGATAACCTGTAGTAATGCCGAGGAATATGTTCCTAAGTGTCCAACATATATAAATGAGACTGTCACTGAATTTTGATCAATATATAGTTTATATATGATCCGTGGTGATGAAATAAATTTACATACAACAACAAGCTAGTGTGTTTATTCTGATCATACATATTTTTTTACTTTTTAGTATAACAAGTAACATATATATATATATATATACATGATCAATACATGGTAAAACCATCATCGTAGGATACATGCCATCCTCTTTGGCAGGGAGGGGCATTCTCGTCATACTCGGCACAGCAGCTCCATCTCTTCTTCCAGTTGAGTCTGCCGGTGTTGGGCCGGTTATCTTTGTCATTCCATTTGTACACAATTACCCCGGATCCGTCGCTCCACTCTCCATCGATTCCTTGGTGAGGTGGGGCAAATGCGAACAATCCCTTCTCCCCTGTGTGTGTGTGTGTGTGTGTGTGTATATGTATGTATTTTTGTAAAATCATTCATTCATATATGTTCTTGAAATTTATTCATGCTAGTGAAGCATGTAACTCACATTTACATGACTCCCTTCAAATATTAATTAACAGTAAAAGAAACACTTACAATCCGAGTTGATGAAATAACATCCAGCACTGATCGAGATATATGGATCATATCCTTGGAATGGCTACAAACTTGATTCGCTATGTATAACTAGATCTACTGAAGCAACTAGCTAGCTACTTATGTGATTGGGGTAATTAATTAAGCCATTAATTGCATCTACAATCAGTACGTTCTGAAATCTTTTTAATTGAACAGCAATTTTGCACAATCTTAAATTAGCTTCTACAAAGCATATGCCATAGGTGCTTAATTGGATCTAAGATCTAACAAATTAAAGACATTAGTATTATTATAAGCTTTTACGGATTAAATTTTGTACAGACTGCTACGTACATACACAATTAATTAGACCATCAGCAACTACATGAATTAATTAATAGTTGCTGCTTCCGATCCACAGCTACATTATCCTAACCTCTATCCATTTTTTCTCTTATTCAGCAAGGAAATTAAATGAAGCATGATGATGCCACCCAATTCTAAAATTCTTCACTTAATTAGTTCCAAATCCATACTTAATATATATGTTTTGTATGTGCCAAACCATAAAATAGAATAGAATAGAAACTATAAATAGTTTAAATGTAAAAAAAGAAATAAAAGGAAATGGTAGCATATATACCAGTGGCGTGGCCATGGAAAGAGCGAGCAGTAGGGGAGTTGGTGGTGTGCTCATAAAAGGTGTTGCACCTCAAACACCTCTTCTGCAGGGAGCTCAATATTCTGAATTTTGGGGTTAATCCGCTTGAAATTCTTGGTCGGAATAATGGGCAAGGATTCCCATATGCCAAATGCATCTTCACCAATCACCAATTCAAATACAATTAATTAATTTCTTGCGAGCTTTATCCGCTATATTAATATTTGTCACTCTCACCACCCGTCCCAAATTAATTTGTTGCTACACGCACGCGCACCACCCTTTTTCTCACATATCTATCTATTTATCTATTATATAAAAGCAGGACACCTGTGTTAAAATCTTATTGTAAAATAAAATTTACTTGATCGACTTTATGCTATAATATATTTATATGTAGTGTATATCTCTGCTCACACTTAATTTAGTATATTAATATTAATTAAAGAAATTATATCGATGTTGAAAAGAAAGGGAAGTTATATAATGAAAATGTCATGATATCTAAATAATTACAATCTAGTATTAGGGGTGTATTCGTTTGGAATTTTGATGGATTTTAATAGACTTTTAAAATCCGGGTGCATTCAATTCAGACTTTTAAAAGTTCTTTAAAATTCGGAGGTATTTAATCCAGACTTTTAAAAGTTCTTTAAAATCCGGCGTATTCAAAAATCTATAGACTTTAAAAATTCATTGACTTCGTTGGATTTCAACTCGATTTCACGTTAAAAATGCGAAGGATGAAATCCGACCCCAGGACACAAGAGTTTGATGGATTTGAAAAACCCCGCGGCCGGTGCAGGATAGCAGCTGCTGGAATCCGAACTTGGGCACCCCAGCGACCGCTGGAGTAGCCTAGTTCGGATTCCAGCGGTCACTGAGTCTCAACGACCGTTGGGCTTAGTCGGTCTGACCCCTTTAAATACCCTAGGCAGCGATTTTTTTTATCATAATTCATCAAATTTGTGCCTGCAATTTGCTCAAGGGTGCTCAACTGAAGTCCAGTATATTCTTCTGACAGAGGTACTATCTACACTCCAATTTTAATTTTTTTACACGTGTACTCATTATTGATTGGATTTGGCTTTGAATTTTTTAAGTTTATTGCATGAAGAAATAAAATTTTGTACGTTTTTCTTGAATTACTATTTGCCATTGTTTTTATTACACTTTTATTTATAATTGATGTGATTTGGGTATATTTTTGAATTTTTTAAATGAAGCACCAACAATAAATATATATGTTTTCTTATATTACGATGATTAATTATTTGTACACAATAATATATTAATATTATTATGGGAGACTCACAACAAGATTCGAAAATAAAGACATCCTATGAATCATGGACTAAGGAACAGACCGACATTCTGTTAGAACTTATGGTTGATGATGTGCGTCGGGGATGACGTGATAATAGTGGTATCTTTAGCAAAACCACTGTGGAAGAAAGAATACTTCATATGCTTAATGAGAGACTTCGTTGTAATAAGACCTATAGCAATTACCAAAGCCGACTGAAATGGTTTAAAAATCGTTGGACTTCTTATTCAAACATTTTGAGATTTAGCTCTGGTTTTGGATATGACCACATTACGAAAAAGTTCACGGCTTCAGATGAAGTATGAGATGCGTACTGTAAGGTACTATCCTATTGCAATAATATTATCGATTATTTTTTTAACTAATAAAGTGATTTAATAAGTTTGTTATTTATTTGATTCTAGGTCCACGCAAAAGACGCAAACTTGCGCTATGGGGAATGTCCTGATTATGAGGACTTGTTAATTGCTGTGGGCAATGGTGTTGCCGTAGAAAAAAACTCAATTAGGTTAGGTAGTGCTACTGATGCAAACACATTAGGAGATGTTGAAAACAGAGATGCACGCATAGAAGATTTGACTTTTGATGCTGAAAATAAGGCGTTTGTCGCACTAACCCAAGACGAGCTACCATCATCTGGTTCCACACCTTCTTCTGGGCTACCGGAAGTGCCTGAGAGCTCCACTCAAAGAAGGAATCTACCCAAAATAAGTAGAACTCAATATGAAGCAACTTCGGGCTCTACTGATAATATCATGGAAGAGATTAAAAAACTATCCAATACTTGTGAGGGAGTTCATAATCTCTTACTGAAAAGAGATAGCATACTGGAGAAAAGAGAAAAAGAAAGATCCTATACGACTTGGGATGCAATTAAAGAGATTCTAAATTTGAATGAAGACACTCGGCTCAAGGCATTTGACTTGCTTGACACCAAGTCAAAAAAAGATGATTTTTTGAAGATGACTGTTGATGAATGAACTAATTGGATAGCTTACAAAATTAGGGATTAGGGATTATTAGAAATTATAAATTATATTTTTTGATTATTATTTTATTTATTTGAACTTATGAATTATGTTATTTGATTATTATTTTATTTGAACTTATGAATTATATTTTTTTTATTATTATTTTATTTTTAATGACCATTTATTCGAATTTATGAATTATATTTTTTTATTATTATTTTATTTATTTGTTGATTTTTTATTGTAGGAATTTGAATGTATTTCTTATTTTATATATTTGAAGTATTGTCGTTAATTAAGACTCCGTTCATATTTTTTAAATGCAGTATGAAAAATCATGAAATATTGGAAGAAGAAATGGAAGAAGACATTGATGAGGAAGATGAGATAGAACTTTACGAAAATGTTAGGCTCTTGCTCTTTGTTGGAACCGTGAGGTTTGATATTTTGTATTTTGTTATTTTTGTCTTTCTTTGTTGTTGTGTGCAGGTTGTAAGTCGGTTGATGGAAAATTGGTGCATGTCGAGCTGACCAAGTCTTGCAGATATAATCGGTTTCCTAGTTTGGTGGGATATGAATAACTAATGGCGATTTTCAAGGGATTGTGATTTAGTGGTGATCAAGTGAGGATTAAGGAGAGATCGTGTATTATCTTGGAGTGGGGGTCAAGATTCAAGTTTGGTATAAATAGGATTCATCTGTGTAGTTTTGATATACGAAAGTCCAGAGAGCATATATCGATTCTATAGATTTAGTTTTATATTTTTAAGAGTTTCTACTAGATTTGGTTAAGACAACTTTAGTCTCAACTTTCTGTGAAAGAAGAGATAAAGTATCTTAATATTTTAGTTAATATTTTTCTAGTAGTGTTTTTGTAATTCACATATACTATATAGTGAAGATTTCGCCCTAAGGCATTTCATGAGATTATAGAAATATAATCTCGTGAAAATTTCAATCCGTTGTTCTGTTTTAAATTTCCGCTGTGTATGCAAAGTTGTCTCAACTTTATACACAACTTTGTTCACAACTCTGTTTAAACCGAGAGTTCGGTTTCTTCACTCTTGACAATTAAGGCGGTGATAATCTTATTAGGAAAAATTGCTATGATGCATCGGCATATTGAACGTTCTTTGCAGCGACGACCAATTAGTAGAACTGGATTTCACTTTGTTAATAATATGATTGAAGGAGATCCACAAAGCTTTCGACAGCTGTATAGGATGTATCATGACGCGTTTATGAAGTTATGCTCTATCATTAGAGAGAAAACGCATCTAGAAGATACAAGATACATATGTGTTGAAGAAATGGTGGCGACATTCTTGATCATTGTTGGGCACAACGACAGATATTGTAATGTTCGTCAGAGATTCTATCGTTCCCATTTCGCAACTAGTCAAAATTTCAACAAAATCCTAAAGGTATTGAACACTATAGCACCTGACATGATGCTTAAGACGTCTACAGGGATCTCTGCTAAATTAAGGAAAGCACAAGATTTATGCCTTTCTTTAAGGTATGTATCTTTTATTACGTAAAGAATCTGAAATGTTATAGTTTTCTTCTCTCACATATTCATTTTATTTTAGGATTGCATCGGGGCTATAGATGGAACTCATATCTCGGCAATGGTAACAGGCCGAGAAGTAAGCAGTTTTCGTAACCGTCATGGTATGCATTCGCAGAATGTTTTGGCAGCTTGCAACTTTGATTTGCAGTTCATATATATGCTAAGTGGGTGAGAAGGTTCGGCACATGACTCAAAATTTTTAAGTGATGCATTATCAAGAACAAATGGCCTTCAGGTGCCCCAAGGTATGTACCCCGTATTTTACACTTGTTTTTTTAATGGTGAAAAGGCCACTAGTTAACACAAATATTTTAATTGTATTGTTGTAGGTAAGTATTTTCTGGTGGATTGTGGATTTGCTAATAGACGCCAATTTTTAGCTCCATTACGTGGTGTTCGATATTATTTAAAAAAATTTAGTGGTCAAGGTCATCACCCCAGAAATGCAAGTGAATTATTCAATCTCCGTCATGCATCGTTAAGAAATGTGATTGAGAGGACTTTTGGTGTCTTCAAATCCAGATTCACAATTTTCAAAACGGCACCTCCGTTCCCATTTCAAACACAAGCAGAATTAGTTTTGGCTTGTGTTGGTTTACACAATTTTCTCCGGAAAGAGTGCCGCTCTGATGAATTTCTAGTGGAATATGAAGGAGATCAAGATGTACCACCTCTCGATGCAGAAGAAGAAAATGTGGAATGTTTATCTCAAAGCCAACTACAATAAAGAACGGAAGCTAATATATGGAGAATGAGTATTGCTAATGCTATGTGGGAATCAAGGCCAATATACAACGGTGGTGATGGAAATGAAGATGATGAGACGGAAGATGGGAATGCTGAGTAATGTTTTTTTTTTAATTAACTATGAATTATTGACTATAATTGGTATTTTATAAACAATTTGTGCTTATTGTGGTAAATTTTTATAACGAATTTGGATAACACTTTTTTTTTATAATTGATGTATTTTTCTTTCACAACTTGTGTATTCGATGAAACATTATACTAAACAAGTAATACGAGATGGAAAATCAACATCATCAACGTAGTAAACATAAAAATCGTTGAAAAACCATATGTTCAAAAAAATAGAAGACAAAAACCATTTTTTCAAAAAAAAAAAAAAAAGGCCAGCGGCCGTTCGGACGGCCCTATCGCATGCCCAGCGGCCGCTGGGAGCCAGCGCGCGCTGGGAATGTTGGGCAGAAACATTCCCAGCGGCCGCTGGACATCCATTATGCTTTTTTTTCGCTATATAGCACATGCGTTTTATTTTATCAAACAAATGTTTTTTGTACAATGTTTATGTCTACTACGTTGATATTTGTGTTCTATTTTTTAAAATAAATGATTTTTGTAGTTTTCTTTAACACTTTATGCATCATTCAATCATCGTACTAAACACGTAAAATGAAATGGGAAATAAACATAATTGAAATAAACATTGTTAACAAACATATTGTTTAACAAAATAGAAAACATATTATTCAACAAAGTAAAAAACATTTGATATCAACGACAGAATTAATAAAAAAAAAACACCCAAACAATGGCGGCTGGGGTCCTCCGCCTCCGGCGTTCGGGTTTCTCGAGTGAGCACACCTACAGGATTCACAAACACCAAAAATCAACATAATGCAAACAATTCAACATAACACATAACTACAACAAACCAATCATTACACATAATCAACTCCAAAAACTCCAACTTCAAAAATTAAAAAATCCAAATAACATTAAACATATTCAACACCAACTCCAAACACTACAAATTCAACAAAAATCATTAAACATCAAACATAACATTAACATAAATCATTTATTCAAACAATCAAAATATAATCCATTAAATGCAAAAAACAAACCATTAATTTTGAGGTGGTGGTTGTGGTGGCGGATAGAAGGCAGTCCAAGCATCCCACTGAGCCTGTAAGGATGCAATTTGTGCATCCTGCGCGTCAAACCGGACGTTCATCTGTTGGGTATACGCATCAAACCGGACGTTCATTTGTTGGGTATGCGTGTCAAACCTATCGTCGATATGCTGCCTCAGTTATCCAAAGGATGCATCGATATGCTCCCGAAATGACATCATATCATTCTGGAATCGCCTATAGTAATCTCTGGACATTGTATGAGGTGGTTGTTCAAGTTGCTCTTCTTCTTCCTCTTCCTCTTCCTCCATGTCCTCATCTTCGTTTCGACATTTATCACCACCAGTGGACGGGCCGGCACCAGAATCACCTTGCATCTTGACGCGCTCTTCATTTGTGTGCTTGCTCACACATGGCCTTTTAGCAGGGGGTAATAACGTGAATCGATCTTTAATAATCTGAGCGCCTTTTAGCTCACTGAAATCGATCGAATACGGCCTGATTTCATCATGCCCCTCCTAATACCCCATCATGGCACTGAGAATTCTGAAATTATGTGCCAATCCCAACACAATAAGAGCAAATGAAGGATGTGCCTGCACGAGTCTGCATCTGCCTCATAGCCGACCAAATGAAGTTTGAAATGCAAACTTTTGTGCCCCTCAACGCACAACACAATAAATACACCTCATTCGCGTTCACTTTATTCGCTTGCTCTTTCCCAGACACATTATAAGCAAGGAATTTGTGCACAATTGCTAGTGCTAGGTTTTGGATATACCCGTTTGACTTACCCGAATTATTCCAATTGTCAAACCCAGACAACTCACGCCAACCCGCTTCTACACTAAATGAATTGGGTCTCTCCCATTCTCCACCAGTAGGAAATCCAAACACAGTTTTCATTCTAGGCAAACTAATTTGGTAGTCTCTCCCGTTCATCCTAATCCCAAGCTTCTTGTGGTTATCTATCACATACATAGTACACAAAAATTCATAATATAAGTCTTCATAACCAAAATAATCAACATGCTTAGCAAAATGTTCTAACCCTAAAACCTTCAAATACTTCGTCACTTTTGCTACAATTTTTAAATCTTTCAACAAATCCCAATCAAAATAACGAGGCATGGTAACCATAGATTGGTTAAATTTTGTATAGAGTTGTCCCTCCCATTCAGTTTTTAGAGGAAATGGACATTCATACCTCGTCGTGAGGTCCTCCTCTTCGACTTCTTCGTGTGCTCCGATGTTGGGATTCTTCATGTGAGGAGGCATGATTGAGAGTGGCAGCGGTCTTGGGCTTCGAACGGTCGGTAGAGCTTTGGCTGGAGGTGAGCGACGGATGGGGTTGAGGAGTGATTTTTTCTCGCGTTTATGTTGTGAATGGGAAATTAGGGCTGCCCGATTTGGGGCTTTCTGCCCCTTTAAACTTTTAATTCCCAATGACCGCTGGGTGCCAGCGGTCATTGAGTTCGTTCGACTCGTTCCCCAGCGGTCGCTGGGTTCTCTCGGCTAGCCTCCCAGCGGCCGTTGGGCTCCAGCGGTCGCTGGGTTCTCTCGAATCGACTTCCCAGCGGCCACTCAGTTCAAGCGGTTGTTGGGTTCAATTTTTTTCCGGGTCCACCGATCGTTGTGTTCCATCGAGCGCTGGCAAAATGGATTTGAAATACATTAAAATCATTCAAAATCGGTCCGAAATCTATGCACAAAATCCGCCAGACTCTGCGTGGAGTTGGGAGACTCCATGTGGAGTCTATGGATTTTATAAATCCATAGACATTTAAAAGTCTATCAAAGTCCATCAAAATCCCAAACGAATACACCTCCCTTAGTTTTAATAATTTTATACGATCTTTCCAATTTTAGTCGTATAAATTAAAATTAAAATTAAAATTCTAAAACAACAAGTAAAACGAAACGGATAGAGTATATTTTTAAACTTTAATTTTGATTTTTTTCTCATATTCATGTAGGTTTATTTGTGTACAAAAATCCTTACTTTTTCTAAACTGCCACAAGGACATTCAAGTAGCTTCCCAACTCTTCCTCTGCCGCGAAAATCCAACAATTTTCTGCACTTGCTCATCATTCTACTTCTATCATCTTTCTTTTCTTTTTTCCGCTTTTCCCCATTGATTTTTAATTTGCTTCATTTTTTTTGGTAATGGGCTAATGAATTTCCTTCATTTTTTTTGGTAATGGGCTAATGACAGATTATAAATATATATATATATATATATATATATAGAGAGAGAGAGAGAGAGATGGGACCACACCCCCTATAAGAACTGAGAACCAATTTTAGCCACAGATCTCGTCTATTTAGACGGCCAAGATACACTCCAAGATTTAAAAAACGCGGTGACATTCTTGTAATATTATCAACTTTTTAATGAACTAGGGGTATTTTTATAATTTAGGAATTCTATTATTTATGGAATGAAATCTCTCTTTCCTTCATAAGTTGTTTTCCTTTCAGATCAGTTTCATTTTTCACGCGATTCTCTTTGATTTCTCTTCGATTTTGCTATGTTTATGTAATCCAGATTCTAGTCGATTCATCTTAATTGATTGTTGTTCATGTGAGTTCCCCTAGAGTTTTGGTTGTTCACTGTTCTTGGATAATAATGCCGGGTAAAAATATTTTTGTTGTACTTTTTCTGCGATTTTTTCTCGATTTTGTTATATTTTAGATTTGTTCGATAATGTTGATTAAGCTGATTAAGTTGAACTTTTGATTTTTGAGGATCAATGTGTATTTTTAGCTCTGCAGATCATGATTTCATATTTTTATGTACTTGTATCTCTCCAAATTTATAATTACTATGTTCGTGTATCTTTGTATATTTGTAAAAACAATTGAGATTTAGAAAAACATGTTGCCAACAAATAGTTTAGCACTGGTATTAAAATATTTAACACTTCTGTAACCTATTTTAGCACTACTATGAACAATTTTAGCATTATTAAACATTAACGTGATTAGTTATGTATTGATTAATGTGCATATTGTGTTTCTTCCACTTTGGAGATTTCACTCGTGTTTTCTGAATTTTACACACTTGAATGTGAACCATCTTTGAAGCCTGCATTGAGCAAAATTTAGTTGTATTTTTTCTGTGATTTTTTCACACGATTCTCTTTGATTTTGTTTGATAAAATGGCAAAAGACATGAACTCTACTCTGTTTTTACATTTGATTATGAAGTTAACAAGAATGATCAGTTGAGATGTCTATTTTGGGTTGATCCAATATCAAGAATGAATTTTTCGCTATTCGGGGATATTGTGTCATTTGATATTATATATAGGACTAACAAGTTAGTCTACTTATTATTTACACTTGTCGTTTGTTTATTTTAGCATTTGCATTTCACTGTTTTAGCACTGATAAATGTAATTTTAGCACTTCCATTGTCTTTTTTAGCATTGTTAGTTAATGTTTGAATATTTTGGTAGGTAATAGTGTTAGCATTTGTAGTCTTTTATTTATGGGACATTATAATAACATAGGTTTATGAATTTTTACATGGTTGCAGATATTCAATGATTTATGCACTCTTCACAGGAAAGAACAATCATGGGAAGCTTGTGACCTTTGGGGCTGCTTTAATGTTTGGTGAGGATGTTGAATGTTATTCATGGGTTCTTCGCAAGGATATGATGATGCTAATAGGCATAGCTGATATTTCTTTAAGGACTTGCAAGAAACCTTTAAGGACCTGCAAGAAGTGTGAGAAGAAATGCTATCATAATTCTAGGAGTTGTGGGAAGAAGTAGATATATTTTTTTGTACTTTTTCATACTAATTTTTTATTAATGATAGTAATATTCTTTCCTGTAATGCTAAATAGGCATAGCCGATATTTCTTTTTTTGCATTGCTAATAAATGTTTTGATAATGCTAATTTTACTGTCTGTGGTGCTAATATAGTTGGTTATACTGCTAATAAGACGTTTACTTTTAATGAGAATGCATTACATTTAGTTATTACCAATATTAGGAGGTTATATATTTACTTTAATGACAATATGTTTCAATTACTACAAAATATTGATTTTTGTATAATGTTAATATACATACTACTTATATTCCATTTTATGTGTGAAAGATAAGTCTAAAATGAGAGATAACTGTGCTAAAATTGTAAAATAATAGTGCTTAAAAATAAGTGGGAGTAGGTTAGGGAGAAAAATGATATTTTTTTATGCTAATGCTAAAACAGTAGTCATGCTAAAGAGGATCTGTGTTGGTGCTAAAATAAGTCATGACAATATATGCTAAAATAAGCCATGAGAATGCTAAAATAAAAAATCACAAATTCAACATGTAATAGTGTTTGTTCATGGGCTTTTTGAAATGCAGATGACATTTTTCATGTTAATACTAAAACAAGTGTCACGCTAAACAACGGTCGTGTTAGTTCTAAAATAAGTTATGACAAAACTAAAACAAGTCATTATAATGCTAAAATAGGAAATGACAATTGAACAACGTGTAACAGTGTTTGTTTATAGGTTTTTTACAATGCTGATGACATTTTTTTATGGTAATGCTGAGACAAGACTCGTGCTAAAATATGTCATGACAATACTAAAATAAAAAATCACAATTTTTCAACTTGTAACATTGTTTGTTCATGGGTTTTTTGAAATGCCGATGACATTTTTCATGCTAATGCTAACACAAATGTCATGCTAAAATAAGTCATAAGAGTGCTAAAATAAGTCATGACAATGGTAAAATAGGAAATGATAATGCTAAAATACGAAATTGAAAAATATACACATAAATCACAAATACTTTGCCAACATTGGTAGGGTTAACATTTTCATATAAGTTTTTCGTCATGAGCAGAATGAAAATGAAACTGATAAATTATCATGCAATAAAATAAACACAGTTTGTTGAAGATTAGATTTTTGTATGTGTTATGCTTATAAAAACATGGAAGAAATTGTTAAATCATCATAATATAATGCTAAATGAATGTTTATAGCAAACGGAAACTGCTAAATCAACATAATATAATTGCTAGAAAGTCAAACGAAATTTCTGAAAAATAAAAATGAACGACATATTACCTTGAGTTTTCATACTTTCTGAAGATTTTAATGATGTTTTTGGTAGAGTTTGATGGTTGAACTCGAGTTTTTTTTTTAGTTTCTCTTCAAATTTTTTGGCTCCTGTGTTTGCGTAAGTTCGTGGTTGCACTATATTGATAATTCAACATCAATGTCGATGACATTTTTTTATGCTAATGCTAAAAAAGAGTCATGCTAAAATAAATCATGACAATGGTAAAATAGAAAATGACAGTACTAAAACCCTGAATTGAAAAATATACACGTAAATTCTGAGTATTCATATATTTTCAAAATTTCTGATTTTACCCTTACTAAGATTCAGTAGCAGCGAAGTTGGACGTTATTACAAGATTACCACCGTGTTTTTTTTAATTTTAAAATATATCTTGACCGTCCAAATAGGCGAGATCTATGATTCAGATTGATTCTTAGTTCTCATCTAGGGTGTGATTTTTTTTGAAACCCAACACTATATATATAACCGATTTAAGAGTATGATTCCGAATCGAATATTTTATTAGTACACAACAAAAATAACCTACAAGATATTTAAGACGCTTCAAAATGGGCCACCTAATCCCTGATGGCAGTCCAATTAGGGCCGCGCTATATCCTTCAAAGCCTTAAGCAGGCTTAATAATTGAAGGATGAACAAATACATGGAGAGAGAGAGAGACCTAAACTCAATTCCCAAAAACAATTAATGGTAAAATATTGTTCCACTCATGTGCTCACAGATTAAGACTTGGGAGTTGGCAAGATCCATAACCTGCATCAAGGAAAAATTATAAAAAAGCATATATAAAAATTTACACAATTCCATATGATAATTAAGTTCGATATAAAAACAATTCTTTTCTACCCTTTTAGTTGTGCTATCATTATCTAAATAATTTCATCAACTGAATAAAAAATACAGCAGCCTCATTTTTCTCGTCTATTTATATTTTTTCAAACCCCGATAACATAAGATTTGTATTAAAAAGCAATTTTAAATATTTAGCATATACTTAAGACCAAATTGATAAAATTGGGCGTATTAAATAAGGCTGTGAGTATGGTCAATCAACGTAACTAAATATCTTTTAAGCTAGCTACTCATAGATCCCTAAACCCAAAATATATTTGGGGGAGTCGAACAACACCACGTGGACTTTCACACATCATGGGATGGTGTATATTCAACTAATTAGACAAAGTAACTTAAGTTGGTATTAGTAATAATAATTGAATTTGTGAAATTATGAGATGTTGGAGAGAATACTTACTTGGATCTCTCGAGGTCAAAGTGGCCAACCCATTGAAAGAACAAGTTGCCCCTGCTGTCTGAAATTGGGTCCAATACGAACTAAAAGCATAACTCGCATGTCTAATCAATGAGTTTGGCTTATAGCACTTCCCACCGGGTCGGATCGCGTCGCATGTCCGGTTACCCTGACTGCAAGCATATGACAACGCTCCGGCCAATGCCGTCGCATTTCTGCCGTTCCCCACCACGCACCACAACTTCCCGTTGCTCGACGGCTTTGGCAGCGCCGGATAATGCGTAGTCTTACCCGAAAAATCAATCGGGTAAACATACGACCCATTCGGGTACAGCTGCCCGAAGTGCCGCTCCGTACCCGGACCCGGTTTCATGTTCTCGTTGTACAGCGCAAAAATCATCGCCGGGATGACCACACCGGGCCGGGCCGGGGTCCCAATCGGCGGCTTCGCTGTAAACTTCTTGATCACGTTGCGGTTGTAAGTGGCGGAGTTGTAAATATTGGCTCCAAGCTGGTCCGGGTCGCCGCCGTTGGGCCAACCGGTTTCCGCCATGAACAGACGGATATTCGGGTACCCGAGCCGCTTCATTGCGAAAACGAGAGCGTCCAGCATTTGGTCCAACAAATTGGTGTATGTCAGACCCGAACCGGGATCCGAAACGGTAATATTCGTGGGCTGGAGCAGAGCGTAATTGAGGTTGATATTGATAGGATCCGAGATCCAGGCGAAATAAGTGTAGACATCCACGAAGAAGAAGGATTTGGTCCGGTCCAAGAAATGGAGCAGCGGTTTAATGACCCGGTCCGTGACGTCAGACCGGAAAGCGCCGGCCGACGGCGGGTAGGACGCCTCCAAACAGTCCATTGCTAACGGCGTTCCGATTTTCACCTTTTTTAGGCCGAATTTAATGACGGAGTTCCGGATTTTGCGCATGGCGGGGACGAGCTCGAACCAGGTGGAATTCGGCTTGTTGCTGAGGATTTCGTTGCCGATGAGGAGGTAACGGATCTTCGATTTGGGGTAGAACGGTGCGACGTTTGTTTTGACCCATTCGTCGGCGAAGGTTTGGTTGGCGGCGGCGGCGGGAATGAGCTCATTTGGGAGCATTATTGAGATTTGGAGGTCGGTGCCCTGGATCGCTTTCAGCGTCTCGACATTTGCGCTGTAAATTTTGATGCGTTTGGCGTTGAGCTTCTGGATTAGTTCGACGGATTTTTGCCGGCCAGGGAGATTGTTGCCGAGGTCGCCGTAACAAACGCCGACTCTAGGCTGCATTGCTCCATCTGAGAGAGGGAGAGAGAGAGAGAGTAGGGAAAACCAGCAATCAGTAAATGCGAATGAGAAAACACAGGAACAGTCTCCTACACAAACACAAAATCATCACCAAAATTGCACACGTACAACCAATTATCACCAAAATCATTAAATCGCCTTCAAAACAGCACGCGCTCGCATTTGCATACACAAAAATATCATCGAAATCAGTAAATGCAAATATAACACCGCAGAAATAGTCCGACCGTCGAAAGCAATCACACTACAACACACGGTCGTCGTCTAGGTGAGTAAATGAATATCAGAAAAACAATACGAAATGCGAATGTACTTACAGGAGAGAGAAGCTGATAGAGCGAGAAGAAGGAAACACGCGTAGCAAAGCCCCATGGTCCCAGATTTGCTCTGCTAATCTTCAGCGGGAGAGTATTTGAAGACGAGCAACAAATGACGCTTCTATTTATAGTCCATTGAGTGAAAAACTTATGAACAAAGATTTGTCTGGATTCTAGAGAGATAGAGAGAGAGAGAGAGGCGTGTATGGAACGTTGAGCTTGACGAAGACAAGGCAGGAACAGGTGAGAGATTTTTAATAGGTGTACCAGGCGTAGTGAGGATTGGACGTGATTGGAAGAGGGGTTTTGTTGTGGCTTCGAAGACTTTTATAGGAAAACTAGAATAAATTGCCTGGCAAGTGGGGTGCCTCTTTGGCCATACCCCCGCATATATGTATGAAACTCATGAACGCGGTTGGAAAAAAATCTTATTCCAAATGTTAAAACACTATGCCCTTAAGTTTGAATCGTTTGATTGGTTATATTATTCGATCATAATAGTTATTTTGTTTCATTGATTCAAACTCTTTATTGATCATGAGTCCGAACCGGTCATTTATTTAGATATTAGGCTAATTATTTTTATCCATTCTTAATTAAATTCAAAATTATCCGACTATCACATTCAAATATTTAAATTAATTATGAAAAAATTAAGCGAAATATAATTTAAATATTCAAATATATTTAAGCTGAGGGCCACTCTCCTGTGTAGGAGTTTGTTGGGCCGGCCCATCAGACGGATCGGCCCATTAACTCGGATCAGTCCAGTGCCAAAAAAAAAGCCCTTCATTTCAGGCGTGTGGACCTCACGCGCTGGGCGCGACGTACACGTGCATGAATTATTTTAATCTGATTTTTTTTTTCAGTTATTTTTTTTGTTTTTCTCCCCAAATTGTATACCCTAAAATACAATTAGTGAATCCTAAAAATTAAAATGAATTAATTTAATATTTTAAAATAAATATAAATATATATCCTAAAATTCATTTAATGGACCCTAAAATTAAAGTGAATGATTTTTTTTAATTCGACGACTCACGCAATGCACTCGTCTGACGCTAACGCGTGGGCTCATGCATTGCGCTCGATAATGAATTTAATTTTTCGAAACAAATATAAATGGTAATTGAAAAAAAATATAAATCATAAAAAAACATAACAAAAACCTCTAAAAATAATAAAAAAAACCCTAAAAATCATGAACCCTAAATAAACCTAACCCCCCCCCCCCCCAAGTGTCACGCCCCAATTTTCATAAAATAATAAAAATAACAATAATAAAGAAAGGACGCCACTTTTATTAAAATATAAAATATTTAACTTTAATACAGCGGAAGCTCAATAATAAAAACTCTTTAAAATCCATCATCACACGTCACCACGCACATCACCCGAGTAAATCATCAACCTGAAATATGTAATAACTTTGGTGTAAGTGTTATTGACTCAGTAGTGAACACATTTATCCAAGTTATACAATTATAACAAATTATATTATGGTAGCACGCGGCTAATAATATATCGGGAAATATGCAGCTCGTCAGCCAATAATTCTTGTAACCTGTAGGTTAATAATAGTGAACCTGCATAATAGCATAACAAGGATAAATAATGATGTGCGTCACATCATATTCCCCACCTTAACCTTGACTTCAACTTGAACTTTCGACGTTTGAAAATACATGAAACAAGTTAGGTCCACGCGCGCTGCCTATCAATAATATTAATTATAATAAATAATTAATATAAATAAAATAAATACTAATTTACATAAAGTTAAATTTATTTAAATAAATAAATGAAGAGTTTAATGAAATGAATAAAATGATGCATGACTTTTATATTTTCAAACCCAACTAATCTCCTCCACAAAAAAATAAACTTATCTCTCTATCTCTTTATTGAAAAAAAAAACTATTTCTTTCTCACAAACCCTTTTTTAGAAAAACAAACCCCAACAATTTAGATTAAAAATAAAAATGATCACTCACTCTCTCACATTTTCCTCTCACATCTTCTCTCTCCCTAACCTTATTTCTCCCACACAATGTATAATGCTATGCATGAAAAAAAATGATTGAAACAAATGAATGTTTGGTGTGTTTTTACAATGAAACAAAAGCTTCTATTTACAGTGAAACTTGAGGCAATGAAAGGTCTCAAATTAAATAGCAAAATTTAATTTTTATTTAAGAAAATGAAAGATGTAAATTAATGCAATAGATATTTTATAATTTCTCAATTCACATTTTTGTCAATTCATGTGAAAAAGAAAACTAAAAGGTCACCAATTTAATTTCTCAAATTTATTTTTTTTAATGAAGTTGAAATAACTTAAATAAATGTTATGATGTTATAGAAAAATATTGACTCGCATATCATTATTCACATGAAAAAGAGATCTTTCAAATGACTTCTTTTAAAATCTTTAAAATCCAATTTAATTTAACAAAAATAAAATAAATAATTAAATAAACATTGTACACTTTTATATAATTGTTTAATGTAGTAATACTATTTAATAACTTTGAAAATGGATCAAATTATGTAAAAGATTTTAATTTCAAAAGATATAAAATTTCCACTAAGCTAAAAAATAATAGTGATGATGATGATTAGGGGTGGAAATAGGCCAGGCCGAGCCGAGCTGGGTGCTAAACGGCCTAGGCCTGTCATGTTGAGCGTAGGTCTAGGCCTGATCTATTATCTATCAAATGCTTTTATTTAGGCTTGGGTCTGGCCTTTTTAACTATATGAGTCAGGCCTTAGGCCTTTTAGTAGCCTATTTAGGCCTATTATAACATTCACCATTTTTCACTAACCTAAAATTAGAATTTACAAATCATCAAATTTAAGCTTCAAATCCTCATCAAATATAAGCAACAATAATAACCATGATTCAAAACCACACAACACATAAATGACAAACCATCAACAAATTCTTCAAGTACGTGAGTTTCAAATTCATTCAAGTAAGTAAAAAACAATGACTTAATGAGAAATAAAACTAAAAATATTCATAAATCCTCTAATCTTAATAAATGTCATAGAAATGGACGATTGAAAATAAAACATAAATCTTCAAGCCATCTCTTGTTCTTGATCAATCTCCTTAAAAAAAAAAAAGAATTAGAAATGAATAGAACAATCTTAAAATTCATAATAAAATGCTCCATTTAATTATCATAGTCATACCTTCATTTTCGTCAAACCATACTTCAATTCACAATCTTAAAATTCATAATATATTACATCTATTATCTAACTACTGTCTACTGCCTTAATTGATAGCAAAGTTTTTGGCAACTCAAATTTTAATATATTACATCTAATTATCTAACTATTGCCTTGATAATATACCTTCGAATCTGCCACCATTATCTAACTATTGGACTTGGATCTGATATCGGATATTTTAAAAAATATATTTTTAAATCTAGATATATTATTAACAAATTTACTTAGTATATTAAATATATATATATATATATATATATATATATATATATATATATATTAACTAAACAGGCCGGCCTGTTAGGCTTTGCGGACTATTTTCAAAGCCCAAGCCTGACCTTTATAACTTAGAAGGCTTATATGGTGGCCTTGGCCTAACCTTTTTACGAAGTAGGCCAAGCCTAAGGCCCCTGTCGGGTAGCCTGACCTATTTCCACCCCTAATAATAATAATAATAGGCAAATGAAAATAATAATAATGTGGGCACGACTTATAGGAACGTAACAAAATATTTTAAATTAAAATGCACTAATAAATAATATTTTCGAACCACACTTTATAAAACGGTAACGACCAATTTTAAAAAGATTCGAGTCGTTACACAAACTCTAAACATTAATTAAAATGAAAAAATCACAATTTAAACTACATAAACTTATACAATTGATACTTTTTGAACTTTAAATGATACTTTTTAGTGTAAAGATTGATATTGCATTTTACCAGTTTTTTTTGTCGGGTCGGATCGTCTGATGGGCCGGTCCATGCATAAGATATATATGAGTTATGGCGTTAATCTTAATCCAACAATGCGAACAAAATATTTACAATCTATGGTAAATCCTTAAAATCAAAATCGATTAACCCATACAACTAATTATTTCTATATGAATATATTACAATCATATTATGTCTAATCAATCTTATTTTATTTATCATGTCCACCAAATCGAATATGCATAATGTATGTATTATTACGGATGAGATCCTCTATTTCGGATTTGATATTTCAACCGATTTTCCACAATCAAATTTATGAAGTTTTCTTCCATTTTTTCGTCAATTTTAATTTATTATGTTTTAATTTTATTTTATGATTGTTTTTAGGATTCGCCCCATCCAATTAGGGTTTATAATTATTTTTTAGTATTTAATTTTCAAAACAATGATTACTATGGTTGATTATTTAAAAAATATGATATATAATTTTTAAAATTTCAATCTTTTGTTAATATTTGTGACTAAGTCGATTATGTTATAATTAATTTTTATTTTTGTAATATCTATTATTGAACGCTTATAAATTCGATCGTGGAATACAGATTGAAACACCAAATTTAAAATAGATGATCCAATCCCGTATTATTGCCGTTCGATTAGAGCAAATCGAACCTTCACAATTTAGGTCATTATGGTCTTCATACGTGTAACCATAATTCTTAGATATCCTAAATATTTCTACACCAAATTATTGTAAAAATAGTTTTTTACTCCCTCCGTTTTACAATAAGAGTCATTCTTACACTTTAATATTGTTTCACAAAAAGTGTCATTCTACACAATCGGGGTAAAAATTTCATATTTTTTCATATTTGCCCTCATTTAATGCATCCAAACAACCATATTTAACAAATTTAATGTATTTACATAATGGTGTATAAGGTACTTGATTATCTAATTAATATTTTTATTAATATGTATGCATTCATCTAAAATGACACTTATTCATAAACAGTGGGAGTATTACTTCTTGTTTATCCTAAAAGTATTATGAATTTACTTTCTTATCAGTTCATAAAATATTCGTTTCTGGAACACACTTCAATTTAATTTTTAAAATTGAGTACCATACTCCACCGTCTTATTCATATAGCATTTTTTTATCTTTTCTAAATGCTCCAATATATAGGCTAATTTCTACATATATTCAACTCATTTACTAATATTTATCATTATTTATTATGTTTACATTGACCATTATATCATTGTCAAAGAAATAAATATGGGTATATTAAAAAGTTTACTTGTTTAATTATTTTTTTCAATAATTTTCTTAATCATATGGAAAATCCAATCTGTCTATATGAAATTATGAATGGAATGGAGAATGTACTATATTTTAAATATAATTTTCTCTAAAATTAATAATATTTGTTTGAATGAGTAAATCAGAGTAAATTATAAAGATCATGTGTTAATTTCACATTTTCAAGTAAGTCTTAAAAAGGCAAAAATATATATACACATTTATAGGAGAATTGGAGTACTATAACTAATACCCCTCGTTTCATTTTGATTGTTGTTTTAACTTTTTTTATTTTGTGTCAAAATATTTGTTGTTTTATATATTTTCGCATTCTTTCTTCTAATTTTAACCTTATTCCAAATACTATTCTATGTAATGTATAATAGATGAAGGATAAGTATATTAATTCATAAAATTAATTATTAATTCTAAATAAATAAAAATAAAAATAAAAACTGTCAAAATGAAATAGAGGGAGTATTGATTATAATTTCAGCAGACATGCGTGATGCATGTACCTATAACTCAATTAGAGTATCAGACCCCCACGCCCATCTTTTTTCTTTTTTTCTTTTCTTTTTTCGGTTTTTTTCTTCTTTTTTTTAATCTTTTGAATTTTTCCTTTTTAGTGACATGTCTCTTAAATTAAAGTGAATTATTTTAATTTTTTGATCCGACAATTCACGCAATATACTCATCCGATGCTAATGCATGATCTTGTGCACTGCGCTCTATAATTAATTTTTTTAAAAATAAACCTAAAACGGAATTAGTAAACCTTAAAATTAAAGTGGATTAATTTATTTATTTTTATCCAACAACTCACGTAGTGCACTCGCTCAACAGTAACGTTGGGCTCGTACTCTGTGCTCGATAGAAATTTTTTTCAAATTAAATATAAACTCTTATTGGTATTAATAAACCATAAATAAAACATAAAGCTTAAAAAAACTAGAAAAAAAAAACCTAAGAAATTCTAAAAACACTAAATACATTTTAAAAAAGCACTGAATCCTAAAATGTTATGAACCGTATACCTCTAAATTTTAAACATTAATTGGAATGAAAGAAATCATAACAGACTAAATAAACTCATATAAGACGAGTAGCAGACATGATAATTTTAAGGCTACGGGCGATACTTTTAAACATTGTAAGTGATATGTTTTAGTGTAACGGTTGATATTATTTCTGATATTTTTTTTTACTGGCGGGGCGGGTCAAATCAGATCAAGGCGGGTTAATTCGTGAATTGATCCGGTCCATCTAAAATAAAATTATATCCACTTAGTGCATATAAGTATTTTACTTTATAATTTAGATGGGTAATCCAATCCAACGTTATGTGCATTATAACACGATTTTGTTGCGAATGAGCTATACGTTGTAACTATCAATCCGATGACTTTGAGTTGACTTTTAAATGATGTCGGCTTGTTCTATAAGTTATAATCACAATTCACAGCCCATCTCAAACAAGCATTAAGCAGATTCCATAAATCCAATTATTTTAGTTTTGTTAGCGCTATTTTTTTTTCCATTTAGATTTATGAGTGATGCAATTGGATAGACCACACATAATAATCACTATAATAGCTAGCTTTAAATTTCATGTTCGTAAAGGCAAAATTGTCAAAAATAAAAATAATAAATAAGCCAACAATTGATTTTAAACTATATTAATGCCGAAAAATTTAAAAAACTTGTCCATGGAGGAATGGTTGTCTAGTATGCCTAGAACATATATATTGTTTTATGTAATTTTTGGACAGTAAAATAGATCAAATATTCGATTTATAATTTTTTAAAAGAAATATCTATTAAGTAAAAATGTAGAAATTAAAGTGTGATTTAACTTTATTTTTATGATATTCTAAATACATGCGGAAGCATTATATATTTTAATAGGAATACGAATAGGTGATGGATCGAAGCAGCCCAACCCTCTTCCGTCATCCTGCATCACATCGCGGCTACTCAATCATGAATCAGAAACTGTCGTCATTCGCATTGTCCCGGTAGGGATAATCTAGTGGTGGAGTAAGGTTATTTGGAGATCAAAGATCACGAATTCGAATCTCTTCAACACCATAAATTGGGTGTATGATTTAAAAATAAAATCGTCGCCATTCGCACTCTCACTACCGACGTCGTTGGCTCCTCGCCTAGCGTCAATGTTGGGGCATTAATTAATTGTTTTTGGAAAATCAAATACCGTGTCTCTCCAATCGAGCCTAATTTAATTACTAGATGATGGTTACGTATACATGTATTGATCTTCACATTAATGTTTTAATTTTTTAATTTATTTATTGTTAAAAAAACCAAAATTATACATGATGTTTATGTTGTTTACATCTTATTTTATTCTTATTTTTTAGTTGGGCTATAAAATGCATCACATGTTCACATTCAAGTCGCAACCCGACACAAATGTCGACCAATAATTTTTGATGAGATAAATCTTTATAAAATAATATTCACCAGAAAAATATAAAGTTTAATTATTCGATATCTTGTTTACATTATAATTTATATATAATGTTGGTATCTAATTCAATCATGCATCATATGCTTTAGTGTTTTTATTTAATTAATTTAACAATTAAATGAATTTTATTTTGATATACTCTATCATGTTTTATAAAATTCAAAATTGTGTGAAGCATGTGAGAAATAATTGGAGATGGTGCAAAAGCACATGAGAAATATTAGTTCATTTTAATATGTTAACAAAAAAATAATCATCTTGCATCTTTAAGATGTTCTAACTAATTGACGTGAATGAATTTGTAGTTTAATTAACTATATGAGTTCAAATTTTATCAATACTCTTCAGATCACATATATTTCACGTAACTTATTTAATGCGTGTTTCTCAATTTATTGCCCCTTTTCTTGCTTTGAATACATAAATATAGCAATTACCCACAGATTCAATTCAAAATCGAACAAAATTAATCGTAATAAAAAAAATTAGAAAAGTTTCTTTATCTAAAACAAAAACTATTGGAAAACGAAAATGAATGCATCTTGTACACTCATAACGCATAACATTATTGCACCAATAAATGCATTAATTCTTCTTCACAATAATTGCCTTGCGGAAATTGACCATAAATGGGAGTGCAATTGTGAAAATAATCAAATATATTGGAAGAAAAATGATCAAGTGAGATTTTTTTTTTTTTTTTATGGTGCGTAAGTGTGCGTTGCCCTTGGTGGTGCCTGATGGGGTCTTTAATGGAGTTTCCTGCTTTTGTTGGGGTTTTAAAAAAAAAAGGTGAGGATTTTTGGGGCCCATTTCCTGAGAACGTTGCAATTATTCGCCAGAATTTCCAATTATAGCCGTTGGTGTTAGATGTCACTCGACTGCGTCCTCGAAGTATTTTATTCCACAAATAAGAAAGCAATACATTATGTTTACATTAAAGGGTAAGAATCACGATATATTTGCATATTTCCTCTTACTATATATTTCCATATTCACTCCATCCCATTTATATAAATTAATTAAATTTTTTACTAGAAAAGTTAAAAAGTATTGAAAACTATAATAAATAAATAAACTTCCTAATATATTAATTAATTTTGGGCAAATTTCATATTATCCCCTGTGTTTTTTCATAAAATCAAAAAAAAATCCTTGTGTTAAATAAATAATCTAAAAACCTCCTCTGTTATGTATAATTAATCAAAAAAGCTCCTTTTTGAGAAAGTGAATTGCAATTGCTAAAAAAGAGTATATGATTCTTATTTTACAATTTTTGTTATAGATAAATATATTTTATATTATTTAAAAAAATTTAGTATTTGGTTATACTACTAATTTTTAGTTATTTTGATAATTTCCTATATTACATATTTTTTTCATATAAACATATTTTATATCATTTAAAAATTATAGTATTTGGTCAAACTACTATTTTAAAAAATTAATTATATTTAAAAAATAATACAAAAATTGTAAAAATAAGAACCATACACTCTTTTTAAGCAAATGTAATTCACTTTTCTCAAAAGAGACTTTTTTGATAAATTATATATAGCATAGGGGGTTTTTAGACTATTTATTTAACACAGAGGGTTATTTAACAATGGTGGGATTGGAACTTAATATTTGGCCTTAGGATAACATTACTCCACCACTAGGTCATCCCCAAAATGACTAAAATAATTCTTTTTATTTGATAAATTAAACAACTAAGTTGTGAAATTAAGCTCAAACATGTTAGGTACCCAGTCAACTTGGCCCTTCGTGGACTTACTCGTGTTTTACGTGATATTATATTTTAATTTTAAAAAATATTTGTTAAAAAAAATGATGGACTGTACTTTTCGTGTTGCATTCTTTTATTGCGCACTCGATATTTTTTATTTTATTTTCATTTTTTTATTCGATTTCAGTTTCTCAGACTTTAGTTTAATTTTACATTTGTTATTTATAGTTCCTCTTACCAAATTATGATTTATTATTATTTTTTTAGTATTTAGTTTTTCAAATAATCAATTAATAACTAAAAACTGAAAATTAAATATTAAAAAAATTATAAGACACCTTGATTGGGTCGGATGAATCCTAAATAATAAGTTTAAAATTAAACTAAAACACAATAAATTGAAATGGAAAAATATTGAAAAATTAACTCGAGGTTAGTCGCGTCGAGCTCGAGTGCAAGCTATTCGATTAGTTAGTGAGTTCTATTTTGAGCTCCATAAAATTAAGCTCGCCAGACTCGTGAGCCTAATGGGGTTTGAAGGTAATTATAATTTTACCTTTAGTAATTAATTGTTTACACATATCCCCTTAACCATTAAATTATTTTTTTCATTTTAAATTAAATTAATATAATTTTTGTTTAATATTAATACATAATTTAGTCAAGTTGAACTCGTGATTATTAAGTTTGCTATCGAGTCGAGCTTCGAGTTTTATTATCAAGCTTGATAAGACTACTATTTGACTTAACTTGATTGTAGGTTGATTAATTGATGATCCCGCAACCTCTGCTACATCTACCACATATGATATTTTCTGATAGAAGCGTTCCATTTATCTAGAAATAATTTAATATAATTAAACAATGAACATGTCTAATGCAAAATAAAATAAAATAAAATAGTTCACTAACAACTAATCAAACCACAAAAAGGCATAATAGCCACTACAATTAAATCAATTCAACAAAATAATAAATTGTAAATGTAAATGTAAAGAATATTACCTTAGAAAATTCAAAATTTTGACTTTTATAAATTCCACTACAAATCTTCAATAAATCCTAAAGTTTAAACATTGGATGACATAATTGAGGAAGAAAATGGTTTGAGCCGTAAGGGATAGCACTGATTCATCTATTTTTGGGATGAGTTGGCGGCTGGATATTTCATTGTGGTGGTCGTGAGTTGCTTGGAAAGAAAATTATTAGTTTTTTAATATTATATTAATATTAAATACTACTATTACTATATTAATTTTTTTTGAATTCCGGGGGCACAGTGCCCTCTAGCACCCATGTCCTTCCGTCCCTACCTGTCATATCAACATACGACCAGACGAAGTAGTCGTGGTGTTCTGTGAGGAACTCGATCATCTGTTGTCACATCTCTGTGGATAGTCATGAGCCTATTGGGACTCGATGGTCTGAAAAATTAGGATGCATTTGGACCTCATCTAGGTCTTCGACCTCTAGCTCTTCGTAATTATATGATGTCGTGTTAGTTGAAGTCGATCCCTCTTCTATTTGGTTAATTTTGATTAGCTCATGCTAGTTTTAAAGCTGGAGGTATAGCATTCTCTTACTATGATTTATACTCATTGGACTTCGCGAACACCCCATGGAGTTGGAAATTTCATAGTTTAATGGTAGGTAGAGGGCACTGCCTGAAGTTTGTGAATCCAAAGTCTTCTCATAATAATCTTGTATGCTGACGGTGCGTCGATGACTTGGAGTTTGGTAAGGATATTGACACCTTCAATGTATGTAGGTAGAGTGATTTCACAGATGGTGTCTTTGTGCTCTCCGCTGAAGCCGATTAGCATTGTTGATCTTTTGGTGATTTCGGCATCTTTAACCTACATTCCTTTTAATATGCTCATAAAAATTACGTTAGAAGAACTCCCATTATCTATGAGGGTTCACTTAATTAAACAATTGGAAACTAAAATTGAGATCACAAGTGTATCGTGGTGTGGTTGTGAGAGTTCAGAAACTTCTATGTTCATGAAACTTAGTGTAACGAGCTCGGCATGAGCCATTTCTTTGGGGATGTCTCTGGAGTATTTGAGTGAACAACAATGTCTTTATGCAGATGATTAGGAAATTCCACTGACTTATGAGCCATCGATTATACAATTGAGGGTACGTTCAAGTCTTGGGGGCTCAGGAGGTTGATCATTTTTCTCTTCTTTTTTATTCTCTCTACGAGACCAACTTTTTACCTTTCGATGTCAGGAGGTCGGTCAGGTGTCCTCTTTTTAAGAGCTCGATGACTTCGAGTCTGAGTGCGATGGATTCATCTGTTCTATGATCATGGTCATTATGAAATTCACAGAACTTGCTTCTATCGCATTCACTATCGGATGCATTCATCTTCGCCGACCATTTCTCGCTGTACACGGCTCCGTTAGAGAGATGCACAAGTTGTATTCAGGAATCCTTCGGTCGTAGCTTTCTAGTGCTCGTCTATTTTGAGAAATATTGAACTAGGTACTTTGTGGGTAAGGGTCAACCTTATACCTTTCATTTCTGCTACTATTTCTCGATTCTCTCATCGGATTTTCATTTCTGGGATGGTGTCTGAATGAGTTCTCTTTCATCTTCTTCCCATTTGATTTAAGCACATGCTTTATCTAAGATGTCTTCCATGGTCTTGCAGGGGTATTTTGTCAGTTCTTTGTAAAAGTCAGAATCTCTCTTGAGGTTGTATTCCTCAATGGCCCACTGTTGTATGTAATATGATTTCCCTATTTAATTACCAGGTTCGCAAATCGATTAAAAATTAGATGTCATATCTTTTGCACAATGGATAGACACTTTCAATTATTGGTGTGCATGCATAATTTTGACCAAAAATGGGATTCCAAACCTTACATAATTTAACAATGCATGTTTTAATTTTGACCGTGTATAGGTCCAAAATTACCGACACTTTTGAACACTCTCACAACGTCTATAAATAGAACTCATTGGTGTCATTTTATCTATGTAAGACAATGGCAGCACCAGGTTATAGTCGTTAGGATATTCAGTTCTATCAAGCTCCATGGTCGTGAGAGGTGGATTTATTTTGTCTTTCTCATATCCATTTCTTAGCATTCATTAAGAAATGGATTCCTGGAGAAGAACAGATAAATCTCCCGTGTTTGCCTAGAGTAAAATGAGAACTTCAAAGATTGATGCATGTCGACATTTCACTTGAGTTGTTTGAAGCACGAGTTGAGAACTGCGTCACATGTATGAAATGATGTACTGGCTTATAAACTTTGCTGGAGTTGATTTCTTCAACCCTTACACAAAAACAGTCGACATTTCTCTAGAAGCATGGGGATAAATTGCACAGGTTTGACTCATGAATTGGGTGATTTACATCATATAGTTATGTTTTTTATTAAAAATATACTCTTTTATCAGTTATGTCATGAAATACTTGTGTATAAGGAAAATGGGGAGGATGGATGACATCTGTTGAAGCCCATGTTTGAAATGTTGCCAAATAATGAAGAGTTGGACGACATGCCGAATCCAGTCAGACCTCCACCGGATGTATTTGACGAGGACTAACAAGTGTAATCTAGTAGCTTGGCTTACAAATCTATCTGTAGTAATCCTAAATGTTACTTGAAATCAATATTTTCTAATCTTAAATGTTCCCGCAATCTTGATATGTGTTAATGTAAGGTTAAACTTTGCTTTGGTTTCTTCAATTATTGGCAAACAATCGTTCTTATTTTGTTTTACTCATTCGTCCACGCATAAGGGTGGAATATATTCGCCTGCAGAAAAGCCAACTTTACCTAAAGCCTAAAATGTGGCTACACTCAGTCGAATATATTCGATGCATTCAACCATCATTCGCGTATGCATGTTTTTGTTTATTTCAATAACCAAAATAGGGCAATTATATAAGGTGTATTTCCACTTTTACCAGAATTCTAAATGGCCCATCCTTACGAAGGCCCATATATGAACCCAGTTCCCGAAATTCATTTTATAGGTCCAAAGGAAATTTGGGCTATTTCCAAATTTCACTATTTTGTACATACACAATCACTAATTCATAAATTCTATCAACTACACTGTAAAATTTATATATAGCTTTGACCAGTTATTTTATGATATTAATTTTAGATGTTGAATTTTGAATCTGCATCAAAATATATAAAATTAAATCATGTATGCTTCCAAATATAAATTTAACAAGAAATCCTATTTGCTTCAAATTATAAAGATCCATTCGATGAAGTAAAAATTCACACATAATACTCCCGCATAATTATATAAACAAACCCCTAAAGTAAATCAACCATGATTGGCACAAAATATGTGAATTTGGATTCCATATGTATCACCGCATACATACATATATATTATTAAAACCTACAAAAGCCATAGTGGTGATAAATTACGTAATTCAGATTACAGCAACAGACCCCTAAGAAACATTGTTCATATATGTCATCCAGCATAACCAACTTATATGAAATAGATCAGTATTCCTAATTATCCAGAAAGTGGCTCTTCGTGAACAACTCGGCGCAATAAGCTTTCCTATATTGGAAACATCGATTAGGGTCTATGGCAGAGAGAGTCGTACCTGTTAGCAGCAAGGATGAAAATATCGCTATTGCACCATATATCGCAACTTTAATTTTACGGATATATCGATATCGCATATCGATATCGCAGAAAATTGAAAAAATAACGGAAACTATATTAAAATCTTGAAAATTTAGTAAGAAATTTTAGGAACTATTATAACATATTATTATGCACATATTCTACTCAAAATTTTTGATAAAATTATATTTTGAAAGCAAATATATGAATAATACATTATATAAATACTGTTTGAGACAATACTTTTGATAAAATAATACATAATACAATATAAAATAACTAAATAAACATTATAAAGTATAATTAATATCAAAATGAGGATCTATGAGGTTCAAATATATTAGATGGAATGTCATCTTGTTCCAAACAATATTGGTACTAATTCATCACATTAGAGTAATTTTAGAGTAATTTTGGATATAATTATGCACATGCACTTGATATTTTCTTGAGTTCTTCCAATAGCTTCACCATGGATTGATAATGTTCATTGACCCAATTATTTTGTTGATACACATTTTGACCTCCATACACATTTTGATAATATTCGCACAACCAAATATCTAACTGTAGGTGATGAATGACCATACATAACCCACCACTCAACTGCCATTACCAAACACCAATAAATATACAATGCATATTTATTCATTGAAGACATGATTTTAAATTATATAAACAATCTCTATTTAGAAATATTAAGTAAAAGACTTACATGGGACTATAATAGATTGCGAAGCAATTGCAGTACGATCAACAAATTCTTTTCTCTTGTCATGAAAAAATAAAGTTGGTGCATCTCACTTTTCTTTCTAAGACATCCGTTGGTTTCCCAGGCTTCTTTCTTTTATAATTTTTTACAGTGTGAGTATCTTTGTAAAGCAAAGAATATTGCAACTCAAATAATTACATTGAAGACCTAAAAAAGACCACAAAAATATATAGTATTAAATAAAAATTAAATATATTATAGAAATATAAAAAAATCACAATATATTGCGGTATGTTGTGATTTTTTGCGATATATTGTGATATTTTACCAATACCCGGGAAAAAAGGTATTCTCCCCTATATCCGTATCGCAATGTCAAAATGCGCGATATTTCAATCCTTGGTTAGGAGGCATTCTAAGAACTTCATGCACATTATCCCGCAATCGAAATAATTAGCTTGTTGTGGAGGGTGCTCATATCTCATTAAGTCCCACATCTTCTTCGAGACCGGCTTTGGTAACTTGTCCTGATACACATCCCCGATATCAACCAACAACGACATATTTTTGCAAACATTTGTGAATGTCTCTTTGATGTCATCCCAATCTTTTTTGTCCCCAGACATGGAATCTAAAATGACAATCCTTTACAAAGCGAGGCCAATCCTATAGAGTACCCAATGACTCACTCCAAAATTGCCAATCTCATACGCATGCTCCATCTTATGCCATGGTTTGCCACCTTGATGTGGATAATAGCCCTCAAAATAGGGCAAAATCCTCTCGGGGACCTGGTCCATGCTATCTAGCAGCAATGTTTGCTGTCATATGCAGATTATTAATAACTTGCCCAAAAATAGAAAATTCACAAAAAAAAAGATATATGTAGTTCATACATCTTACCGAACCAATTGACTCAATCAGTGTCCAGTTTTGCTTAAACTGGTCAGGGAAGGCATGGGCATAGATAATCACCAAATTTAATAACACATCACAGTGTTGAATTAAAGGCAAATGTGTTAGATTTTCTGTTATATAGTGCAAAATAACATGTAGGCTGATGAATGGCTTTATTCATACCTCATCCGCTAAACAACCTCTCGACGTACTCAAATTCACAAACCAATCAGCATCTACCTCGTTTTTACACTCAGTTGGTAATGCAATTTTTGGATTTATATATTACAATAACATAAAGGTTTCAATGTATATTAAGATATAAGAATGCTTCATGATACACAAAATGACATGAAAAACTTACAACTTCTCTCTAAGGCAGTTGGTATAACAGTGATGGAAGTTCTTCATAGTAGGTTATTGATATTCCCTTATCAGCAAAAATGACTCCCACATCACTGAAGCTAACTTCACAGGTTTCAGTTGATTCAACTTCTTTCCCCTAGATTTCTTCGCCTCTCTCGCAGGTGGTTCACCATAGATTACTCCAAAATGTGGTGTCAGTTCTTCAGTTTCTTGTTCAAATAACCTATTCTTTGGGGTTTGTTCTTGCGTGAAGAATTGTCAGTAGAGACATTCGGAGAATATGCAGCAAGATTAGATATCAGATACTCCATTGATGGATCCTTATTCATGTCAATTTCAGGGTCAGGAGGACAATGGTTCAACATATTTCCCTCTTGTTGTTCCGCCGGGTAAGATGCATCTTCATGAGCATCATTCCGTTCCTAGGGCAATTCTACAGATAGAATGTCATTCTCATAGAACTTCTTAGGCACATAGGATTCGGGAATGGCCCTTCATGATCTGGCAGCCAATCTACAACTTCCCCCTCAATCTCTACAGCTTTCCTCTCAACCGAACCAACGACCTTAAATTGTGGTTGTATCAAATTATCAACTAATTTCTCAAGACCATAAATTTTTTCCTCATTAAGGTGGTCTTCATTGCTACAATCTGCAGTTCCTGTATCCATCGAACCAACAACCTCAAACTTTGTTCTCTTCAGGTCATCCACTGATTTTTTAATATAAGCAATTTTGTCAAGTACAGATTGCATCATGACGTTCAACCTCTGATATTTACAATGTCAGCAAATAGAGTGTTGTTAATTAACAATATACAAACCTATTACAATTGCATAACTCTTAGTGCCACTTACCAATATCATCTCGTTTTGTTTCTGAATAGATATGGAGTCAGTCTGCATCCTCACATTCATTCCTTGATATGTACAATAAAAGTGAATCAAATCATGTTTCTTAACAAGATAAACACACTCTAGAATTGCTTAACTGAGTGCCACTTACCAATATATTCTCCTCAAGCCTCTGAATAGACATGGAGTCAGCGCTATCATCATTTCGTCCGCTCATTGATGAAGTCATGATGGCATCTCTCAACAACTTCCCAAATTTTGCAGCATGGTCTCTCCGAGATCGTTTTCCTTCAGATCTCTTAGAAACATCACACTTCGCTTTTTTAGGTAAGACAATGTCATCATTATCCCATTTAATATCTTCAATTTGATAGGTTTCCGCCTTTGCTCATGTACTGTTTCTGATAGACCAACTACTGTCATTCTATTTCTTGCATTGTCGGAGAATTGAAAAGACATCTGTTACAAGCAAAGAAAAACACATTAGCCAATTGCAATATTTATAATATTATCGATCAAGCTGGAACCAAACTGAGAATATTACAATTTCATCTGAACATTCTTTCTGGGAAAAACTTAGAAGATAATTATATTTGAAATATGTCTTTGTGGTCCACCAAAACATCCTCGGAAAACAATCTCTATCGATTCTTGTAGCGCATTGTCTGGCAAGCGCCGACATGACCTCAAAGGCAAAGATCTGCAACGCCAGAGAAAATCCACAAACATCAGTGGCAGACCTATCTGAGTTAACACAGAGATGATATATATTACTTCAGGCCTGATTCGTCCAACGAACCAAAAAATCATATGCAACCATACCCCAAGGATATTTGTTGAAGACATCAATGTTATCAACAAGATGCATATACTGTAGTTCTATCTTCTTCCACAATTGATCCCTATTCAACAACAACCCATAAACAACATGCAGAAGAGACAACTTAAATACAAGACTACCATTCCCCTTATGTATGACACTGTAATTCTTAAATGCCTCATTAATGTGTACAACTTTCAAATTTTCAGCACCCCGAAAAATATCACAGTACATTAACGATGAAGGTGGCATGTCAACAGTTCCCTTAAAACTCAAACCTGTAATGCAAAAGAACTCATTTTGTCCGAACTCCATTCTCCTATCATTTATCAGAAAAGGCATTATATTCATAGACTTAGATCCGGCCTCCAGTGCTTTCACCAGGAGAAATATCAACTGCCCTTGATACTGGATAGGTGGCACATCAAGCAAATGGCCAAAACATGTTTCTCTAAAAGCTTGAAGGTTTCTCTTACTCAATCATTCACGAACTTCTTTTATAATAACACTCAACTGACCACGGGCTACAATTGCCCCACCTACCATTGCAAATAAATATTTAACACTCACAACCAATTTCTTCTATAGAATATGCTATGTAATGATTCATATATATCATTCAAACACATGTCTTGCATATTATAAGCACTAAGGCATGAGATTTACATATATTGCGGATTTTGATCATAATTCATAAACACTCAAATATTGCAGATTTAGATATTATGCATATACATATTTTCATGAAAATGATATTGCAGATTCAAATATATTGCAGATTTTAAGCCACTTTACGTGAATGAAAATATTTTAAATAATCATAAACACGATAATCTTGTACGATTTTGATCTCTAATGAAATGATTCACATATCTCAGTCACCCACCTTTTGCAGATTATAAGCACTAACACATGGGTTTCAGAAATGTGACTTCAAATAATTAAAATAATCATAAACACATAAATCTTTTGCGATTTTCAAACTAACCTTCAAAATCATTAACTTTTTTCTTTCCTTCATCCTTTGATGGTAGTTTCCTTTTCCCACCACTAGTCGGAGAACCAAAAGAACGTCGATCGGACAACATCGCCGACTTCTAAAAAAACAACTAAAATTTATGCTTCCACGACGAACGTTCACGACAAATAATGGAAAATACAGTTTTATTCTTCGAAAAGAAATTGAATGGAACCTAACACTACATACATAGAATATATACATAAACTAACCGATTTAAGGAGACGCGAAGCTTCTCAACAAACCTTCTGATCCAATCCTTCGCGCTTCTTCAAAACTGACTTCGCACCTTAAATTTTAGGAGAGCTCTGACGACAATGGCGGAGTAATATGAAGGGTTACTTTTTTTTAGTGTTTTTGAATTCAAGCGACTGTTCACGCGCGAGTTTCTAAATCGATGTAGCAAGCACATTAGCAAAAATATTTTGTGATAAAATAATCTTGATAGTCAATGTTTACTCAATATGGTAATCCTAACATAAGAATTTTAAAAACGAAATAAGTTATGTATTATTGAACTAATAAATGAACATAATCTAAAATAATTTTTATTTTATGCCTCAGTAAAGAAAACGCTCAAAAACTGCATGAGGCAATCATTAATAAGAAGAAAAAAATTGGGGTTTAGCGATTGTGGAAGAAAATAAATTTTGATGACCGGATGATCTTCAAAAAAATGAAAAACGTGTGGATCTGAGAGTTAACATCTCCTTGAAGACTGTGGAGCACTTACCGACATCACAAAATGATGTGGAGATCGCCGAAATCGGAAAGTATAGAGCTTGTCGATAACCACCGATACTGTGCCAACACCGACGTGGGGCCCCCGATAGCTATTGAGGCTAGGGGATTGAGAAGTGTCCCAATAGCACAATCACCGTATTCCCGTATAAATATACCGTATTTTTTGAATTGAACATATTAAAAATTAATGGAAAACAAAAATTAAAAATACTGCCACATGTCGGCAAGGCACAAGTGATGGGCACCGTCTGGGGGTAGCATAGAACTTCCCCTCCACGGTCGCTGAGATGGATTGATGAATATTTAGGTGATGTGTCACACTGAAACGATATACATACATACATACATACATACATACATACATACATACATACATATATATATATATATATGGGTAGGTTCAAATAGGAACCAATCCCCCCATGAGAATCTATGAACCAATCAAATTGATCCATCTTGATGACATGGAGGATAAAAAGGAGGTGGCATAATTGTAAATATGAGAAGTTTAAAAAATAAGGATATTTTCATATATTTTTTAAAATAGTGATGTCATCATATTTATAAAAATTCTTAAAAACTTTAAGGGGTGGTCTCCTGTGAGACGGTCTAACGGGTCATTTTCGTTAGACGGGTCATAACCCGACCCGTTTTTCTAGCTTCATATCCGGTGACACTTCAGTTCATAGTATGTGACACTTCAGTTTATGATTGGTGATACTTAGATTCATCTCTCGTGACACTGGACTTCACATAATAGTAAAAGATATTACTAAAAAATATTTCATATCTGGTGACACTTTCAGTTCATAATATGTGACACTTCAGTTCATGATTGGTAATACCTAGCTTCATATTCGGTGACACTTCATTGTTATTTGCTTTAATAATTCAATGTGATAGTTCTTTGTACATGCTTGTTATGTTAGTGATACTTCATGTTACAATTGATAGGACTTCACATAATAGTTAAAGATATTACTAAAAAAATATTAAAATTTATTAAGACTTATGCTGATTCATATCCGGTGACACTTTAGTTCATAGTATGTGACACTTCTATTTATAATTGGTGATACTTAGCTTCATATCTGGTGACACTTCATTGTGATCCGGATCCGGGTCAGATCTTAATATCCGTCTAACGGTTTATGACCCGTTAGACGGTCTAACACAAGTCTTTGTCAAATTTTAATTAATCATAACTCGTTCATTTTAAATCTAATAATCTCAAATAATATAACAAATTAAAGAATTTTTTTTCATACTCTTTCATTTAAGATGCATATTGCATATGTTTGTTCGAACAAAAATTGATAAAAATACAAAAACTCATTTTTAGGCGTATATAAGTCGTAACAATCAGACATTGCTAACATGGTATCACATCTTTGCTAACATCATGCATTTATGTTGTTAATATGAAACATGTTAATTTATATACAGTACCCAACTTGGAATACACAACTACTATCATATAAAAATAAGTAAAACATGAACTAGATATAGTGGAAAGTTAGTTTAGTCTACTTTTCAACAAAAAAAGAATTTCAAAAAAATATTAACCGTTGAAAAAGTTTTAACCGTTTGATTGAAGGATGTTATTTTATCATGGAAATTGTAAAAAAAAAAACTAACAACACTTAAAAATCATATTAGCAAATGGGTGCCCAGGATTTTTCGACAAAAGTAAATAATGTAAGAGAAAAAGAGACCAAGTTTAAAATCAATGAGTTATTTCGACACTTTGTACTTTTTCTGTACAAGAAATGTATATCGGGTCCCACAAAATCAGTTTTCAATATTAAAAAACTGACACACCTTGCAAATGAATAAATTCTCCACCTTTTGAATTTAATCCCCAACAACCCCACACTCTCTTTCATCATCATTCTTCTTCTAATTCATGTCTGCGATTAAAAAGAAGGGCTTCACAGCTGCAATTTAAAAAAAAACCTAGCCACAGCCGATCATCTTCTCATCAAGTAGGCTTCCTTTTTTTTTAAATCTGTAAATATCTTCTTCGATTACAATCGTCGGTTATGTTTGATTTTTTTAATTTGTTGGGCATGATTAATTTAAAATTTTCAATCGTGGCTAGTTAGATATTATTGGTTGATTATTTGATATTAATTGTGGATTATTTGATGTTAATCATGACTAGCTATTAATCGATGATAGTTATAAACTAATCGAGGCTATTTAGATATTATCGAGGCTCTCTTAAAACTAATGGGTGTATTTTTTAAAATTAATTAAGGAATCGAGGCTATTTTGTAAATCAATCGATGCTATTTATATATTAATCGAGGCTATGTAAATCAATCGATGCTATTTATATATTAATCGAGGCTATGTAAATAAATCGATGCTATTTATATATTAATCGAGGCTCTGTAAATCAATCGATGCTATTTATATATTAATCGAGGCTATGTAAATCAATCGATGCTATTTTTATATTAATCGAGGCTATGTAAATCAATCGATGCTATTTTTATATTAATCGAGGCTATGTAAATCAATCGATGCTATTTTTATATTAATTTTTAATATATAATTTAAAATTGGCAATAGTTTTAAATTATCAATCAATTGTTTTGGAGGATATTATTAATCAATCGATGCTATATATTAAAATTTTTAATATTGGCATCGATTATTTTAAAATTAGTATAAAATCGAGGAATCAATTGTTTTGGAGGATACTATTAATCGTGGCTCCAAAACTTAATCGAGGAATTACTTTTAATATCCTCGATTACTTTTAATATATTAATCGATACTAATTTTTAAAATAATCGAGGATATTAAAATTGGCATCTTTAAATCAATCGATGCTAATTTTTTAACCGAGGCCTTATTCTAATTAACATAGGCATTTTTAAACATAATCGTGGGCCTATACACTATAGTGTAATCAAATTGATTTTCACATGTGGAATCACTATACAACCTAAACACTATAGTATAATCAAATTGATTCTTGATTATGATTTCTCGAAACAACCTATACACTATAGTGTAATAAAATTGATTCTCACATGTGGAATCACTATACAACCTAAACACTATAGTATAATTAAATTGATTATCGATATTCTCGAAACAACTTATATACTATGGTATAATCAAAGTGATTCCCGCAAATGAAATCCCGATATAACACATACACTGTAGTATACTCAAATTGATTATCGATTATGAATTCTCGAAATAACATATACACTATAGTATAATCAAATTGATTCTTGATTATGATTTCTCGAAACAACCTATACACTATAGTGTAATCAAATTGATTCTCACATGTGGAATGAATTTGATTATACTATATAGTATATATGTTGTATTATGATTTCACATGTGAGAATCAATTTGATTATACTATAGTGTATAGGTTGTTTCGAGATTTTATAATCGATAGTTAAAGTGATTGTTAATTAGAATATATAAGGCATCGGTTAAAAAAAATTAGAATATATAAGGCATCGGTTAAAATAAGGCATCGATTGTTTGGTATATAAGGCATCGATTGATTGTTAACTAATAGCCTCGATTGTTAAAATAAGGCATCGATTGATTGTTAACTAATAGGCATCGATTGTTAAAATAAGGCATCGATTGATTGTTAACTAATAGCCTCGATTATTTCTAAACCATGCCTCGATTAATTGTACATTTAAATTATCCCCTATTGAATTTAAAATAAGGTCTCGATTAAGTTAAAGAAGTCACGATTAATATTTCCAATATCTACGACTATTTTTAAAACAAACCTCGATTAATATTAAATTGATCAATATTGAAAATATTCCTCAATTAACTATGCATCGATTAATTTTATTAATTATCATCGATTAATACTAAAAATATCTACCTCGATTAACTATGCCATGATTATACCTAAATTGCCTCGATTAACTATGCCTTGGTATATTAGAAAATTGCCATGATTAATAATAAAAATAGCCATCGATTAATAGTGAAATGAGTCACGATTAACAATAAATTGCCTCAATTAATTTTAAAATCCTCGATTAACAATAAAGTGTCTCAATTAATCGTGGATCATATATAAGCCCCGATTAATCGAGGCCTTCATCACAAGTTAATCGATGTCTTCATCTCAATTAATCGTGGATCATATATAAGCCACAATTAATCGAGACCTTCACCACAAGTTAATTGATACCTTCTTAAAAAATAAGCGAGGATCATAATAATAAGCCACAATTAATCGTGGCTCATTGCAAATTAATTGACGTAGTGTTGAAAAAATTAATTGTGTACCTTGAAGTTAATCGAGGCTCATTGCAATATATAGTCGAAATGTATATATAATCGAGCCTTCTATCTGATTAATCGAGGATCATTATCGAGGCATGTCATATATATATATATATAAATATGTCGAAATGTATATATAGTTGTGTGTGGAAATGTATAAAAAATAGAGAAAAGTACACTGAGCCAATGATTGAATGTGGGGACCAACCGTTTAATAATACAAATTGTCTACAAAACTACCTAGTTTTAAAAGTTGTTGTTTTTTCCCATTTCCTATTTACTTTTGTCGACATTTATACATTTGGACTTAGCAAATCATCATTCACATATTAGCAAATTATTATTTAAACATTATCAAATCATTGTCCACATATTAGCAATATATGTTAGTAACATATTAGCAATATGATGTATGTATAATGTTACAACATATTACACAATGTTGTTTTAACTGTGGTTCAATGTTATATGAACATTGTTTAATACGTATCAATTTATCAATATGATTCTGTCATGTTATTAATATGAGTTTCTCATGTTAGCAACATAATTCATTAATATTAGCAACATATATGTCATGTTAGCTTATCAATATATACGTCTGGAAAGACAACAGTTTTTAAACGTTGTCTATTTAACTCTGAAAATTGAACCAAAAATTCGAAAAATATAACATAATTTCAAAATTACGAAAATAACCCCTCTTCATTAAGATTCTCTAATATTACAAGTTTGCCACCTTACTTTGACTAAAACATCAACTTAATTATGACTCTTAGATCTAATAAAATCTAGGATTTTGATTGATTCCTATGTTCTCATGGGTGAACTTGGTTCCTATTTGAACCATTCCATATATATATATATGTATATATATATAATAGGTGATATAGGATTAGAAACATTTAAAAATAAAATTAGAATTGAAATTAAGTAAAACAAATATATTTTTCAGTATTTTGAATAGTATATAGTTGAAAATTTTGATTTATTTAGAAATTAAAACAAAGCCCAAAATTTTACCCTTTCTTTTTTTTTTAAAATTCCCTCGGCGTCAAAAGATCTTTTGTTTGCAATGATTCCGTCCTTTTTCATACAGTGCGCTTTTCTTGAAGTCGCTCAACTTTTGCAGCGCTTTTCGTTTGCTGATGGGACTCTTTAACGATTCTCTTCACTTTTCACTCATCTAGATAACGAGAATTAAATCTCTCTGTCCCCTAAAATAAATTAATTAAATTTCAATAAAGTATCCAAGTCATACCAAACTATGAATCCAAAATCCGAAAATTTAATATTCCCCTCATCATCTAATATTTACTCCATTTTCATCTTATCACGCAGATTAAGAACTATTTAGAAATATGAATTATCCAACAAAATGTCATATATATGCTACTGTAGTTAACTAAAATTGCGACTTATGATATTTTAATATAATACCCCCTCCGTCTCAATAGCAAGATCCTCCTTTTTATTATTTGCTCTCTCTATTTTAATAGAAAGTGGACCTTGCTATTTGGACGGAGAGAGTATATTACTTTCGAAGATCGTTAATGACGCGTATTCAAAAATAATTATAAAAAATAATACTAAATATATTAATGAAACTATGAAATTATGACAACTAAAATAGAGTACGTACTAGACTAATTATTTGGAATTGAGAATAGCATTAAAGTCTTAAAAATTTTGTATGATTATTACAGTAATATCAAATCTCATACAAGTCTCGCTGTTTTTCACAGTTTTCATCTTTAAATTGCAGGACTCTAAAATGGCCAAGGTTTTTTTTTATATAAGAAAGAAAAAAGATGGAGGTTTATTTTACAAAAATAATATATGTGTAGATTTAAACCCAACCAGTCTCCTCTGTTCGCATAAAATAAAATATGTGCAGTACAAACGGCAAAATATGCGGTGTGTATAATTAGGTAGTGATCTAACAATTATTTATTCGCCATCACGCCATATTTAAATGTACGCACGCTGCTTGTCCAGTAATTTAGTAAACTAAGATTAGTTATTTAATCCGATACAACTGTGCCTCGCGTGTACCGACAATTACTATTTTTAAAAATATGGAATATAACAACAAAATAGTGGCTTGATTGGCGCATTAAATTATTTTCACAAATATATTAAGTTTATAATCTGTTTTATTATATCTCTACTAATTATTGTTATTGACGTGTCATCTATCAAGTGATTAATTATTGGATGAAATTATACTACAATTGAACAAATTAAACAACTAGGGTGGCTTGCACCAGGCATTTAACCAGTAACCAAGCCCAACACTCAAATGAGTCAAATCATATATTTGATAAGAGAAAATATGTGAACCAACAAAATCTATATCTATATAAGGGAGGAATGTTAAAATCGACAAAAGCATATAATGAAAAGGAAAAAGCAACAAGATTTAAAATACATGAGTTATTTCGACAATTTGTATTTACTTTTCACAAAATCCATGCAAAGGTCCCACAAAATCAGTTTTTTACTTTAAAAACTGACACACAACTGCCGGAATAAATTCACCAAGTTTGAACCCTTAAATTATCCCACCAACCGTGTCTCTCTCCTCCTCACTGTATCTTCTTCACAAAAACCCTAGAAGTTCTCGAATTTTTTAAACAAAAGCCCCTCGATTAATTTTGCCAAAAAAAGCCACCAATATCAGTTAATCTAAAAAAAAACGGCCACATCTTCCTCGATTGAACTTGAGTCGGCGATTGAATTTTAAAAAAAAAACCTTCTCATTGGGCATTCATCTCCCAGGTCTCTCTCTCTCTCTCTCTCTCTCTCTCTCTCTCTCTCTCTCTCTAACGGACCGATTGCTCATAGTGAATCATCGGTCGACAATGGAGCAACGAAGGGAATCATCGCCAGCGACGTCTTCAGCAGCACATGTATGTCTCCGTTTTGTATTTAAAATTTGTTTTTAGTTGGTTGATTAATGTTGGATTTTGAAAATAACTGTGGATTTTGAAATAGATCTCGTGGATTTTTAACTTAAATCTTGATGTTTTTTCCCATTTCTTATTTAATCACCGTATTTTGCAATTGGTTTTTGTTTATGATTGCAATGGTTGTGGTTGTGTTATGGCTTTAGAACTAGGCCTGTTATGTTAATAATGGATTTGTATGTTAATCCTGACTTGTTATGCTAATCGAGGCTTGTATTTGATAATCGAGGCTTGTATTTTGTTAATTTACTACTAATCGAGAAAGTTTAAAAAACCTAATTCAATACTAATCGAGTCCTAAATAAAACTAATCGAGTCCTCGATTAATTTAATACTAATCGAGGCCTTCCTCGATTAATTATAAAAAACACAAATTAATCGAGGCCTTCCTCGATTAATTTAAAACAAATCGAGGCCTTCCTCCATTAAATTAAAAAAATTAATCGATTAATTTATGACTAATCGAGATCGATTAATATTTAATTTAAATCGATAAATTTCATACAAATCGAGGCCTTCTCGAATAATTTTAAAAAACACAAGCTAATTGAGGTCTTCCTCGATTAATTTAATACAAATCGATTAATGTATAATGTAAATCGATTAAGTCTAAAAAAAATTAATTGATTAATTTTTAAAAAAAAACTAATCGATTAATGTTAAAAAAAACTAATCGATTAATGTTAAAAAAACTAATCGATTAGTTTAAAAAACAAAAACCTAATAGCCTAAATAAAACTAATCGATTAATTGCCTCTATTAATTTAAGACTAATCGATTAGTTTCTTTTTACTCGATTAATTATTAAAAAAATTAATCGATTAATTTAAAAAAAAACTAATCGATTAATATTTAAAAAAAAAGTAATGGCTAGTTTAAGAAAACCTAATTTAATACAAATCGATTAATATATAATGTAAATTGATTAAGTCTAAAAAAATTAATTGATTAATTTTTAAAAAAAAACTAATCGATTAATGTTAAAAAAAACTAATCGATTAATGTTAAAAAAACTAATCGATTAGTTTAAAAAACAAAAACCTAATAGCCTAAATAAAACTAATCGATTAATTGCCTCTATTAATTTAAGACTAATCGATTAGTTTCTTTTTACTCGATTAATTATTAAAAAAATTAATCGATTAATTTAAAAAAAAACTAATCGATTAATATTTAAAAAAAAAGTAATGGCTAGTTTAAGAAAACCTAATTTAATACAAATCGATTAATATATAATGTAAATTGATTAAGTCTAAAAAAATTAATTGATTAATTTTTAAAAAAAAACTAATCGATTAATGTTAAAAAAAACTAATCGATTAGTTTAAAAAACATAATAGCCTAAATAAAACTAATCGATTAATTACCTCTATTAATTTAAGACTAATCGATTAATATTTCATGTAAATCGATTAATTTAATACAAATCGAGGCCTTCCTCGATTAATTATAAAAAACACAAATTAATCGAGACCTTCCTCGATTAATTATAAAAAACAGAAATTAATTGATTAATGTTAAAAAAAACTAATCGATTAATGTTAAAAAAACTAATCGATTAGTTTAAAAAACAAAAACCTAATAGCCTAAATAAAACTAATCGATTAATTGCCTCTATTAATTTAAGACTAATCGATTAGTTTCTTTTTACTCGATTAATTATTAAAAAAATTAATCGATTAATTTAAAAAAAAACTAATTGATTAATATTTAAAAAAAAAGTAATGGCTAGTTTAAGAAAACCTAATTTAATACAAATCGATTAATATATAATGTAAATTGATTAAGTCTAAAAAAATTAATTGATTAATTTTTTAAAAAAAATTAATCGATTAATGTTAAAAAAAACTAATCGATTAGTTTAAAAAACATAATAGCCTAAATAAAACTAATCGATTAATTGCCTCTATTAATTTAAGACTAATCGATTAATATTTCATGTAAATCGATTAATTATAAAAAAAAATTAATCGATTAATGTTAAATTTAAATTTTAAGAAATTCCAATTTATATGAAATATTAAAAGAATTTACTTTAATTTTGAAAATGTTATTAGATTGATTGGGTTAGACTACCGTTACGGAGCCGGACGCCCTCGGTCGTCGTGTACGCCATCCCCGGTGTCATTGACACGATTAGAGACACACTGCTCGCGATTGGTGGTGACGCCATGCGATTGTTTAGATCGGGGTGTTTCGGATATTTTCTAGACTACAGAGGTGGTGACGTCCAGAAGAGGGTCATGCACGCGCTGATGACGTTCGAGGTGCACGCGCCGGATCGTGCACGTGTGGGGCTGGAGGCATGGTTTCACATTCATCGTTCCCTGCTGCGGTTCGGTGCGAGTGAGTACGCCTTGGTGTCAGGTTTACGCTTCGGCAGCTCGACATTCGATCCTCATGGCGCTCATATTGTTCCGAGGAGATCGGTCTACCACCGTCTATTCGAAGGGAAGCGTACGACAGTCAAGCAGATGGAGGACAGGTTCAAGGCGGTTGGGATGGCCAGAGACGCTGCGGATTATGTGAAGGTTGCGAACATATTGTTCGTATACCGGATGATTCTGTGCCTAGATCCGCACCGGGCCGTGGATCCATGGGTGTGGGCGCTAGCGGAGGATGTGGAGGGATGGAACTCGTTTCCATGGGGTGCATATTCTTACCAGTCGTTGATGCACTACATTGGCATCCTCCCCAGGACTCGCGGGGCTATGGGCGGGAAAGGATCGGGACAGTATCATTTTTATGGGCCGATCTGGGCACTCCAGGTACTTAGTTTAAATTTAATTCTTCTAAATTAGTTTAAATCAAGTGAATACGTAACTAATCCATTAATTCACTTTACAGGTATGGGCTTGTGAGGTGATACCGGAGTTGGCCACTGAGGCTGGTCTGCACAGTGGACAGCTCACTGTGCCTCGATGTTTGAGGTGGACGTTCAGACTCCCTGCCACCGACCCAGCCATCTTATTACAGCGAGTGGTACATTTTGATGTTTCTTGATATATTTAGAATCTTCGATCTATATTTGTTAATTCATCTTAATGATATTATTAATAATTCCATGCAGTCACGTGTGGTTACGTTGGTGCCATCTCCCGAGGAGACGGCAACTTCATATTACATGAGCCTGCAGTTGGAGCCTGGGGCTCAGAGCGTGAGATATGTTCCCGCTCGATCCGGGAACAAGAAGAAGATGCTTGCAAATGTGGCATCTTGTTGTTCCACATCGGCAGAGGCGGTTGTCCCCCCGTCAGCCCGAGGCACCAGAGCTGCTCGGACACCACAGACGGGCCGTCAGGCGACCAGTCGACCCTCGACTAGTCGGGCATTGAGGGACGAGCCAGATCCAGAGAGCCCTCCTCGAGCTGAGCCTGGAGCCCGGCCCCTCACTGAGGACGCACCAGTGCACACGGCTGATTCGATCGATCCAGAGAGCCCTCCTCGAGCTTGGGGAATGAAGCGTTCGAGGAGGGATCGCACGCCGAGCAGTGGGGAGCCCTCAGAGGGTTTCATTCAGAGGATTGTGGATCGAGTGATGCCCCGTGTCCAGGAGCTTATTGACACGACTATTGCGCCCCGTGTCCAGGAGTATGTGGATCGGGCGATTGACCGTGCATTAGCTGGTCTGGGTAGCCGCTCTCGGAGGTCACACATGCCTCAGGATAGAGATCACCACAGCCCGGAGCCGAGCGACGGTAGTCCTGGTGATCAGGCTCCACAGCCCACTGTGGAGCCGGAGGGTACTAGCACTTCGGCTCCACGCCATGGTGGTTTTAGCGCGACCTATCAGCTCATGAATGACATCGATGATAGCACACTCCAGGTCACCTACCCACGATTTAGATCCTTAGGTCCGGATGCCGTTGTTCAGCTCCATTTCAACGGCGATCGCTTGCGGCAGGGATGGTTTGATCACCTCGAGGATCCGAGGACTGAGTTGAAGGATGTTCACATGAGCTACTTTCTGAGCGCCACGGCTCGACGAGTTAAGAGGGACAACCGTTGTCGGACGGCGGTGGCTACTACTGGTCTATATGTGAGTTCAAGTACTTATTTGAAAATAGTTTGTCTTGTTTCTTACTAGACGCTTAATCGTTTGATGTTTCTTACAGGAGGCTCTCGTTGCCACATGGAAGAGACTGCATCCTCTTGACCCGGAGTGCACACGTGCATACGGTGACGATGACTACCAGCGATGGACACCTGCCGAGGGACTGATACATCGGATCCAGGGCAGTGATGGGCGGTATCAGGTGCCATGGATGGGGCGTGATTATGTAAGTGAACTTCACAGGAAATTGATATATTATCATACATTATTTGGTGACATTAATCTTGATATGATCCCAATCTTATGTCGCAGGCGATTGTGGTATGTGACGTCGCAGAGGAGCACTGGGTAGTGGTTCGTATCCGCTTTGCTGACTGGGTCGTAGAGTTGTACGACTCTTTTCTGTTTCAGATGGACGATCCGACCAACCGCGTCCAGTACGAGAGGCGGGATAGAGAGTTAATGCCCCTGCTCCGCCTACTTCCACGCCTACTCATTTGTGCCGGATTTTGGGCAGGTCGTCAGATGCCGCCCCGTTGTGCTTTTGCGATGACCCTGGATCGGACTATACCGGACCAGTTCGTGCAGACGGACCAGACGAGCTGTGGAGTATTTGCCTGCATGTACGTGGATCGGCTTTTGGGTGCAGGACTTCCGCCCGGATTGTCGGAGGAGGGAGTACATGCGTATCGGAGGATTATAGGGGCTCGGATATATTCATTGACTTACATTAAGAGACCTAGCTTGTAGATGCTGACATTTAAATATTGACTTATGTGTTGTTTTTGTACTTGAACTTGATCAATGTAAATATTTTCCTTCATTAATGTTTTTCGTGACAAAATGTGTTGTCCCGTCAACAAAATGGTTCAGAAAACAACTTAATTCAATCGACTAATGCTCATCCGCTAACAATCGAATAGGACATCTAGGACGCGTATGCTCCGTACTACCGCAAATGCCACACTTCTTCGGCGCCCTTCTCCGCGGAACATCTTCGGGCGGTGAATTCAGATCAACACCGCCAATGGGTAAATGGGATGTGCATACACGCCTGTTGTGCCCCTGTCCACGGCATCTAGTGCAAAACTGTCTCCGTGCACTGGATGAGGCCTCAAACGGGGCTCGATCTCTGGATGTAGATGGACGCCCAGCACGTCGTCTGATCTCTGGCGCCAAAACCACTCGTGATCCAAACGCATCGGGCATAATCCATTGTTCTGGATGAGGCAGACCCCTGATGATCGAGTTATACATGCCGACTGAGCTCTCGACCTTGTAACACCTGTCCACATAATCATATATAGCCGCCCCGGTACAACTGCGAAAGGGAAAATAAACACACTCCATTAGGTACATGTACAAAAAAAAAGAACAAATATAGATTTAAATATCGTACCAGATGACCGCTGCCGCGTGAGAGCAGGGGATTAAGTCCAGCTCGAACTCACGACAGTCACAAGTCCGGTTCTGAAGATCGACCATGTAGACCTCCCTCCCAACCTCGACTTTCCATAAAGTTGCTAATGTAGTGGGACGCACGGCATAGCAACGTCCCTTATCGACGTTACCCGAAAGCTTAAGTGCGATGCCATCAGTCAACACATGATTCGAACCCACTGCTGCCGCACGTCGCTCGACGAACCACTGCTCAACAATCGATCTAAACATCTCGAACAATGAGCAAACAGGTAACCTCCTCGCCCACAACAGACGAGCATTGAGACTCTCCGCCGCATTAGATGTCATGAACCCGTAGCGCCGTACGGGGCAGTGTGAACGAGCCCAATGCACTGGGCCAATATTACACAGCTTCTGGTATGCATTTGGACAGACCTGCTCCAACGTCAACATACTCTCCTGGAATGTCTCTCTCCGATATGCATAGGCAGCCTCCTGAAACAGCGTCGTCACGTGTTTCCCTCTCTTCGTCATCTTATTCTTCAAATGGTAGTAGCACAATCCGTGCGTCGCACTTGGGAAAACGGCCTCCACAGCATTTTTAATGCTCTGATGCTGATCCGAAACGATTAGAAGATCATCTATATCACCCAGAGCCATGTGCACGTGGGCCAGAAACCATATCCAAGATTCATCGTTCTCTATCGGTCCGAGCCCAACTGCAACAGGTAAGACCTGTTCGTTGCCGTCCTTCGTCACAGCAACAAAGAGAACCCCCTTGTTCTTTCCCTTCAGGTGGGTCCCATCGATCACAAGCACTGGACGAGCATACTGGAGAAATGCATTGACACACGCACCGAGAGCAAGGAATGAATGCTTGAACCGACCATCACTCGTGATCTCCATGTCTACTACAGTTCCCGGATTCATCAATTGCAGAGTGTGAAGGAAAGCGGGCAACTGTGCGTAGGACTTGTCAAAGTCTCCATATACCATCTGAATGGCAATGTTCCTCGTGCGCAGAGCGAAGCTGTAGTCGATGTGGATGCCAAACTCACGCACAAGCTCCGCCATCATCTCCTTCGGCTTCAGGACAACCCGCTCGTCCACCAATCTACGAGCAAAGTATTTTCCGAGCACTCGTGCAGGTACCTGTCGCGGAGCAATTCGACCCATATCAAAATGGCATGTATGAGAGCCGTTGAACTTGTATATTCTCCACATATGCCCATCAGCAACCGCAAAGCACTTGAACGGGCAATCACCACCATGCTTGCAAACATAGCCCAATCGTGACCTGTTCGAGCGATACACGGCATACTCCACTCGATTTTGCATGTGATAGATACCGACCGCCAGGGCGAGATCATCCTTCGTCCGAAAAATAGCTCCCTGGTGCAGTGTATCTGTTTCTGGTGCTGGTCCCTCATCCCAAGATAGTGGGCCCGCAATGTCCCAGTCAGCAAGGGGAACCACCCAATTGCTCGAAGGCCCGTCAGATCTAAACGGAACACCGGTGGTAGATGGTGGGACGACTCCCGTCAAACATAGCAATCTGTCTGTACGATCAGCAGAAGAACGAAGCCAGCCACTAAATTCTGTCAACAGTGACTCCACCAACCTCGTTCTATCATTCACCTCTTCTTGTTCTTGTTCTTGTTCTTCTTCCTCTTCTTCTCTTTCAGCCTCTTCTTCTCCATCTCCCTCTTCTTCTGCAGTAGGACCATGCGTCTCTCCATGTGAAAAGTAGGGAACATAGTCATCCCTCATAGATGGTCCGGCTCCAGAACCTTCCAACTGTCTTGAAATCACGTACACGACGAGTTCGGTAGTCTGCTCGTGAAGCAAATCAAGCAAATCTCCATCATCTTGCAAAGATGCTCTGATCCGTCTGCCAGTATTGGTGCTGGTGAGGTAAAATAATTCATACTCGATCCTGTTCGGGTCAGTCCGCAACAACTTGTGAACCTCCCTCACCAGTGAGCTAAAGCACAGCTTATCGGATGACATCGTCACGAGTTGTTCGTCCCCATCTACATATTCTGATCTATCCCATCGTCCACTGTGACGTACAATAATGCGGCGTCTAACCATCTGGACAATTTTTAAACAATGCTACATGAGATCACCCTTTAACCCTAAACCCTCTTAAACCCTAAACCCTATAAAACACTAAACCCTAAACGTAAACCCTAAAACCCTATAAACCCCAAGCCTCTATTAATCGATTAGTTTTTTTTCAAATTATTAATCGATTAGTTTGTTTTTAATTAAAGTACTAATCGATTAGTTTTTATTAAAAAAATTAATTGATTTGTTTGTTTTAATTAAAGGACTACTCGATTAGTTTTTTTTAAACTATTAATCGATTAGTTTTTTTTTTAGTAAACTACTAATCGATTATTTTTTTTAATCGATTAGTTTGTTTTTAATTAAAGGACTACTCGGTTAGTTTTTTTTAAACTATTATTCGATTAGTTTGTTTTTTAAAAAAAAACTACTAATCGATTCGTTTTAATTAAACTACCCTTCGATTAGTTTTTTTTTCAAATTATTAATCCATAAGTTTGTTTTAAATTAAAGTAGTAATCGATTAGTTTTTATTAAAATTATTAATCGATTCGTTTGTTTTTAATTAAAGGACTACACGATTAATTTTTTTTTAAACTATTAATCCATTAGTTTGTTTTTTTATTAAACTACTAATTGATTATTTTTTTTAATCGATTTGTTTGTTTTTAATTAAAGGACTACTCGGTTAGTTTTTTTTAAACTATTATTCGATTAGTTTGTTTTTTTAAAAAAACTAATAATCGATTAGTTTTTTTTATTAAACTACTAATCGATTAATTAAAAAATTAATCTATTAGTGAGTCGATTTACTTTTTGTTTCTAAAATTAATCGATTAGTAACTAGATTAATTTTTTTAACTAATCCATTTGTTTTTACTTTTCAAATTAATCGAGGAAGGCCTCGACCATTTTTTGATTATATAATTTAATCGAGTAAGGCCTCGATTCGTTTTTTTTATGTAATTTAATCGAGTAAGGCCTCGATTATTAAAATAATTATCGAGGAAGGCCTCGATTGTTTTCTATGCTCCTCGATTATGTTGTAAGCTCCTCGATTATGTTTTATATTTAGGTAAACATTATACAACCCTCAAAATCACATAAACATCGACTAAATTCAAAACCAACAACAATTAACCTAAATAAAACATTACCAAACAATTAAAAAAAAGGCCGTATCAATCTATTTTCAAAGCAAATCTAACAACACATGCAATACATAATCAAAATAATAAACATAAATATTTGCAAAATAAGTTCAAAAAGATGGAGTACAAAACGTACCTTTGAAAATTGGTGAAAATTTCCGAACACTATTTTTTTCTCCAGAACATTTTTTCCTTTCGCACCTTGCTCGAAAAAAATTCTCCAACTTTTCCTACTCTTCGTCGATTTGTAGTAGTGTGAATAAAAACTTGTGTGATTTTTGTGAATGAGATTTGTATTGTACTATGAATGAGCTCCGGATTCTACATCTATTTATTCAGAAAATTCACCTACCTCGTTATAAAACATTAGAATGTATTTAATTCGGTACAACATCCTCTTCTTTTCATTAATTCGGTCCTACCTTCCCCTTCTTTTCATTTAATGAAGCCAACAACCTTTTCTTTTTATTTATTGAAACTAGTACCTACCTTAGACAAGAAATAAATGCATTCACTAAAAAAATGATTAATTGTAGGGAAGATTGTCTCGATAAAATTGCATGATCACGGTTAATAACATTAATCAATAATGGTTAGATATTAATCGTTCATAGATAATCGAGTAAGCAAATGTTAAAAAAGAAATCGAGGAGTTTTTTTAAATCTATGCATATTAAATATTAATCGATGAAGCATAGGAGTTTTTTCTTAATCTATGCATATTTTTAATTAATCGATGAAGCATATTAATACATATTCTATCGATGATGCATCGATTAATATACAAAATTAGCCACAGTTAATAATTATAGCATTGAATAATATAAAAAAAGCCACAATTAATAATTATAAAACATCGATTAATCGATTAGCATCGATTAATTAGTAGCATCGACTACTTTAAGGCTATTGATAATCAATCGAGGCCTTCCTAAAAATTAATCGATGCCTTTTAAGATCAATCGAGGATATTTTTTAAATTTTCTCGATTGATCTTAAGAGCCTCGATTAATATTTAAAATGCCCCGATTGATTATTAATAGCCTCGATTAATAATTTAAATGCCTCAATTATTTTTAATATGTAATGTAAATCGATGAAGTCTAAAATAATCGAGGCTTTTAAGAAGCCTCGATTAGTTATACTAAATAATCGATTAAATCTAAAAAATAATCAATTCTTCTTAAATCATCATAATCGAGGCTCAACTTATAAAATTAATCGAGGTTATGAATTAATCGAATATTGTAATTTCAATCGAGGTGATTTTCAGTAAATAATCGCAGCTAAAAATTAATCGAGGCTTACTATATATAATCGAGGCAGTTAGAATGTTAGGGTTTCATTTTTAGAATTAGGGTTTTGGCTGTTAGGTGCATTTAATGCCTGATAAAAGTACAATGTGTCAATCATTGGGTGTGGGGATCAAGTCTAATATAGTACAAATTGTCTAACAAACTACCTATTTTTAAAGGTTGTTGTTTTTTCCCAATTACTATTTACTTTTGTCTACTTTTATCCATTTAGTCTCTATATAATATATAATAACGACTCCGCATCAAAAAATAGAAAATGATAATTTTCCCACCTAAATGAAATTTCCGCTTATATAAATTATAAATATAGTATTTGAATAATGATTTATATAATATGCAAATTAATTTTAATCTAAAATTTGATAAATATTATATGCAATTTCTTCCTTAATTAGCAACATTAGTTTTCGAGTTCCATTAAATTCAAATATATATTGATTGATTAGTTGTACTATGGCCATAGTTCATGTTTCAGTTTGAAATTAAAATATATATTTTTACGTTTTTGTTTAACATTTCATTTCATTTTATTCTCTACAGTAGCCTTCCTTGGCTACTTTTATAGTTTACATATATTTGTTTCTTTTATATACGCATATTAAATATAGCCTAATTACGGAAAATATCTAATTACATAATTACCATATATTATAATAATAGTAATTATGATACATATACTATACAATCACACAGTTGTAATCTATCTATATCTATATCTATATCTATATCTATATCTATATCTATATCTATATCTATATAATATATAATAACAAAATGGTGACCGCAAATAGAAACTATTAGTTTTCCCTCTCGAATGATATATATATATATTTCTAGATATAAAATTATTAATATAATTTTTAAATAAATAATTACTTAATTTATTATAACTATATTATGTGTGTGTATGTCCCTAACATACCTAAATGTGCATTGAATTTATATTGCTCATCAATCCGTCTAATAATTTTCTCCAAAAAAAAAAAATCCACCTACTAAGAAGACGAAATCAACTAAATTTGATTGATTATAATTTGCCTTAATTAATTGCATTATTTTGTAATAGAATATTTCATTATGTGTAATTTTATATATTTATTTTTATAGTAAATCACATGGATTAACACCATCTTTGGATTTTAAGTATTAACACAATCAATTCGCAAAAATAAAAAATAAAAAGATCTTTCTTCTTAAAAATAAAAAAATCAACGCAATATTTGGGTTTATAAATTATTAGTCTAGAAGCCTATAAAATATTTTTGGAGTCAACACACCAACTGATCCTAAAAAAAATATTTGTAGTGAAATTAATTCCAATTATTTTGATTGTTTGAAGTGAGCTTTTGAAAAATTGTGTTTTCTAAGTCTCACATAATCCGAAGAGAGAAGAATCATGATTCCGATCAGGTACCTAGCTAGATATGAAATTAAGATTATGTTTATTCATGAATTTCTAGGAATCAAAATGCATAAACATCCAGCATACTAATTTTTGGAAGGAACAAACTACATTGACGCCGAGATTAAAAAAATCACAGAAGAATTGATTGTGTCAAAAATGAAGGAGACTCAAGTGACATTTTAATTAGATGTCTACTTTTATTTTATTTTTTTCATTAGCTTTTGAGAATTTGAATATAAGATGTTTGTTTAAATGTTCAATGAATTTTCATTTTGGTTATTAGTTTTTGTTTAAATATTTTAGTGTGAAATTGTATATAATATTGTAATTAATTTAAATATTTTTTTTATATTGTTGAAATTGATTGTTGGAGGGAATATGTATGGAGTGCAAGTTTGAAGTATCATTATGAAATTTGTAATTTTTACCAAAAAAATATGAAATGGAACATAGTTATTAATTAATTAAATTATACTGAAAAATATTACTGTCTCTTCATTTAATATTTTACGATTGTTATGTGCAGTCCATTATGTGTTTTTAACTCCCCCAAAAAGGCCCCAAAACTATTTAATATTTAAATATATATTAAACATTTTTCAACTCTATGTACATTATTTTTTGGGTATTTTCATTAGATTTTGAATAGACTTTAAAAAATATATAAAAATATATTGCAAATAGATGACAAGGGGCTATTTTTGCATTATAAGATTCTTAGTATATAAAATTTTAATAAAAGGAAAGATGCAAGTTATATAATAATGTATAGATAAATCGCATTTTATAATGAAAAATATATTATATTTTGCGTGCGTGCATAATATATATACTAAGAATAGAATGAATTTTCCAAGTCTAAGTTTCAACGATGTAAATACAAAATATTAAGAAATACGAACCAATTATTATCTCCTAAATTCACTTAAAATTATTTTGCAAATATATGGATCTAACTAATTTTTTAACCCAAAATCAATTCAAGTAGTCTACACATTTTTTTCACTATGCCAATTACGTATATGAGTTTTTTAGACGCTTTAGAGATTAGTATGTTGATTAAAAGATATAAATATATCAGCGTTGCAATTTAGCTAACGTATATTTCCTATCATTCCGCGTCACTCAATTTGGTTTTAAAAGATATAAATATATCAACACTGTAATATAATTAATACTATATTTCCAATCATACCATACCAATGTTCCAATCCCAATTACGTTAATTAGTGTTATGGATAACAAAATTATGATTGTTGTTTTAGATTTTTTATTTTGTGTCAAAATATTTGTTGTTTCATATATTTTCATACTCACTCTCCAAATTTTAACCTTATTGAAATCTTAAAAAAATATATAAAGAGAGAAAATATTACTTTTTTTAGGCAAATATAAATGAATGAGATTTTATATGATATATGAGGAAAAAATATATTAGTCCAAAAATATTAAATGTTAATTATAAATAAAAAAAATTAAAATAACAATCATAAAGAAACAGATGGAGTATATATCATATAGCTTACCATCATTAAAAATTATACCAAATCATGTTATATATTTTCCTAAATAATATGCATCTAAATAATGTAAATTTGCAATATACCCAAGGATAAAAATATCGCGAAATATCGCGGATATTGATATTGCGATGCGGATATTGGGGAGAATATCTTTTTTCCCAAGTATCGACGAGAAATCACAATATATCGCAAGATATCGCGATTTTTTTAGTATTTTTATAATATATTTTGATTTTTATTTAATACTATATATTTTTGTGATCTTTTTTAGGTCTTTAATGTAATTATTTGAGTTGCAATATTCTTTGCTTTATAAAAACATTCACTATGCAAAAATATATAAGAGAAAGAAGACCGGGAAATCAACGGATGTCTTAGAAAGAAAAGTGAGATGCACGTGCACCGATTTTATTTTTTCATTTTTTCAGTTAGAGGACATGATGGATAAATCACTAAAAATTTTCTCCCCATATATCACAGGAAATTGAAATCTAAGATTAAATATAAATTATTTGCCAAATCTTGATTCTATGAATATGGGTGGCACTGATCATAGTGATATGTCCCAATATTCATATGCTTCTTACACATATGAGAGTTCACAAATTGATTGGACTACTCAAAATGTGTATCAACAAAATAATTGGGTCAGTGGACATTATTCAATTCATGGTGAAGCTGTTGGAAGAAATCAAGAAACATATCAAGCGCATGTGCATAGTTATTTCCATAATTACTCGAACGTGATAAGTTGGTACCAATATTGTTTAGAACAAGATGACATTCCATCTACTATATTTGAACCTCATAGATCCTCATTTTGGTATTAATTGTACTTTATAATGTTTATTTAGTCATTTTATGTTGTATTATGTATTATTTTGTCAAATGTATTGTCTCAGACGGTATTTATATAATGTATTATTCATATATTTACTTTCAAGATACAATTCTATCAAAAAAATTAGTGGAATATGTGCATAATAATATGTCATAATAGTTCATAAAATTTCATGCTAAATTTCCAAGATTTTAATATGATTTCCGTCATTTTTTTCAATTTTCTGCGATATCGATATGCGATATCGATATATCCGTAAAATTGAAGTTGCGATATATGTTGCGATAGCGATATTTTCATCCTTGAATATACCACAACATTATATTTTCTTTATATGTTATTTGTTATGTATTAAAATAAGTTGATAACTACTACTTTGCATAATAAAAAGATCTACGAAGTAATTGTAGATTTGGTTAATTGGCTTCCATAATGAAAATAATAAGAATTTGATTTATGGTTAATATATCTTTTTTTCGGGGGAGGGGGGAAGAGGGAGAGACAATTTTTTATAAAATAAAATAAAAACTAAAGATATAATAAAACTTTTTTTTTAGTTGGAGAAAGAAGGGATCGGTAGATTTCGAATCCGACACATCTACAAGGGGCTCCGCTATTTGGTATATTTCAAATTCGAGATTTCTCTCTTTTACATAGTGATCTCCACTATTTGGATATTCCGGGAAAAAAATCAATAAAACATAATTAAAAAGCTTTGAAAGTTGTTATACATAAATATTTTTTTATCATGTTTATAATTTATAATAAAATAACAACAATTATATATGTCACATCCGTGCATCGCACGGGCGATATGCTAGTTATAATGATAGTAAAATAAACGATATATAGCACGAAAATGCAATGAAAACAAAAACACACCTAACTCTATTAAGATGGGCATATTAAAAAGTTATATATTGAAATTATAATCGAGTCCATTGCAGTCGTGAAGATAATATATAAGACATTCGACCAAGTTTAGTTTTAATTATATCAAAATATACTAACAATTTAATAAATAATATAAAAACCAAAACATGCAACATAATGAACGTATGCTTAAAATGATTGAAATTATATTAGCCCATCGGTTCAAATTAGTTTTTTACTATATTTTATTTTATCAGTACCTGTTAGGATGCCTATAATGCAAATTCTTCACAAGAAGTCAGAAGTTAACTTCCATCCATTGTGAACTGCCACGCCGACAGGATTCCAAGTAACCGGTTACCAGCAGAGGAAGCCAACTTCATCTATTATTTTAAATTTTCATTCTGACACACACACACTAAAGCTGTTACAATTGGTCTGGCTCGATTTACCCGACTAATGGACTGGGTTGGACTAAAAATTTGGAGGCCCAAAAAAACCGGGCCTCGGGCCAAAAAAGCCCAAAATTTCGGGCCGAATCAAGTGGCCCGATTTTTGTTTTAATTCAATTTTATTTTTAAATTTTTATTTTCTTTTAATATGAATTGAATTTCTTGATTTTTTTTTATTCAATGAAATGAATCAAATGAAGACATGAAGTCAATTACGAGTTTACGACAAATACAACACTTAAAACCCAGCTGCACTTTGTCGTGAACTGGTTGGAGGAAGAGGACAAAGGAAAAATTGTGAACTCAGTGATGGAGGTTGGCAAAGTTAAGGAAGAAGATTCATCACCATCAAAGACTCGATTGTGAGGATATGAGCGTGAAGGTATTCAATTTGAGGAAATTAAAGGAGAGAAGTCTATTCTTAAAGAGGTCGGGTCGGTGTGAGTGCAAGAAGCGGATCCGGAGTTAGTGGGTTAAAGTGAGAAGGATTAAGGGTTGGGCCTAAACTAGCTAGGCCTCGTTTATTTTATTTATTCAATTAAGGACTTTGGTACATTAGGGTTAATTATATTAGAGAATGTGGTCCCTATGATATATTGTAATGTTTAAATACCACTTTTTCTCATATAATAGGGTGAATAAGAAATATATCAATTCCTCCCCCTACGTTCTTCTCATTTTCCATATTTTCTTTTATAGTTTCTCCCATTTCAGATTTCCAAGATTGAATCTTTATCCAACAAATAGCTCCCAAGATTGAATATAATTACATATCCAGCAAAATCCAACAAAATGGCAAAAATCATTGGGATCACAACACACTTGTATGTTTTGGAATGTTGAATTGCATTCTAATAAACGAAGTACTACTAAGGAATAAAATCGAATCAGTTTTGTGGGGTTAAAAGCTGCAGTATCTGTCTTTATGTGTTTAGATGTGCTGCTGTATAACATGCAGATGTGTTTCTGCAGAATTGGTATGGGAAAAAAAAGAAGAAAATTATATAAGTTGTCTGATATACCTGCTGTTGTTCTTAAATCTTAAGAATGCACGTATACGGATAGGACTTCTACAGGAAATCATTTGAAGACCATGATCTTACAGAAAATGATTTTTTTTTTTTTTTTGTAATAAATGAAGCCCAAATAGTTGTTGTTTGTATAATTAAAAACTCAGGAGTTAGGACTTTAGTCTTTTTCCCATTATCTGGTTGAGAAGATTACAACTTACAAAAACAGATTTTTTAAAATTATTTTTGCATAATTTCTTAATTTTTATGTTTAATTCAATTATTTAAAAAAGTTTATTAGATAAATAAAAAACTGGGCATTTCTTCGGCCTGACAGCCCGATGGACAGTACATGGACTGGGCTGGGCTTGAAAATTTGCAACCCAATAAATTTTAGGCGGGCCGGGCCAGCCCAATTTGTGGTCGGTGGCCTGATGGGCTCTGGCCGAACCGGCCCGACCCAAAGTTTTGACCTCCCTAATATACACAATATATTTCTTCTCTCCCTCTCCATATTGTAATATGTTTGTATGTATGTGTGTGTATATACATATATATATATATATTATTAATTAATTCAATTTGAAAAATTCTTATTTTAGAGATACAAGGAATGTAAAACTAAATAAATGGACTTATTCATCTATCAACACGAAAGATACATATGATAATCCATTTTATGAAAGTGAATTAATAATATAAATTTCATTACGATATTTTAAATTATGTAATATAGTAAAATTAAATACATAGAAGAATATTGAAAATAATTATTAGTGGGACCTTTGTAGAAGTTGCTTTTTGGATTCTACACTTTAGGAAAATAATATTAGAAATTGATGGATATTAACTTTTGATGTGACGCTGATGTGGAAGCGTAGAAATTTAAAATTTTGGGTTTTGCATTACAACCACGCTCGTGCACGATGGTTCAAATACAAAAGATACATGTAATCGTTCTTCCATCAGACTATGTTTATCGGTGCACTTTTGAGGGATAGTCGACCATCCACACCGACAACAAAAAAAACATTGAAAATCATGAGACTTAGCCGATCGACCGAGGAAGACCAAGCAACCAGCAAGTCTCTTTCTCTCATCTCTATTCTCTTTCTTTTTTGTATTTTTTTAATGTATTATAAAAATAAATATATCCATTATATCTAAATTTTATTGGATATATGAATTTTATTTGGATAAATAGATATAATGCATATATTTTTTTAATAATACATTTAAAAAAATAAAAAATACCAAAATTCGTATTTTTCATTCTCTATAAATAAGAACCAATTGCTATATTTTTACACACCTCACAAAATTTTCAATATCTCAATCTATAACGTTTAACATTTTTTTCTCTGTCTCCCAATGGATCGGGGGAATAATTTTTTCTACGATTCTTAATATGAAAATCACTCCAGATATTGTTTTTCCGGACTCGAAAATCTTCCGAACTCTGAATAATCAAGAAGAAGAAAATGATCTCGTTTACTCTACGGAGAGGATTGGAAACTTGTCGGGCTATATGAAAATCAGGTCACAAAATTCGCAATCTAGAAGCTCACGACATTCTTCGTGACGACTTGATCGAGCATATATGGTAAAAATTTGATAATCGTAATTAAATTTATATTTTTTTCATCTATTTTAATTGTCGTTTGTTTATTTTAAATTCATATTGAGTTTATTGTTATTCGTGTTCTTAGTTTGTTTATTTTATATTTTATCATACTGTATATTTTATATAAATTTATTATTTTGTGTTATTACAATTTTCAGTAATAATAATTGTTTATTTTAATTCTAATTAATTATATTATATTTATTAATAAAATAAAAATAAAAATAATATATAATATTGTGTTTTGATGTTTAAGATGGTTGCTGATAAACTATCAAATTATATGTGATTGAATTGGGTAGAATATTGATGATTGGAAGAGAGATAAATTAATTAAATATTAAAGTTATTTGGCTGGTTAAAATGTTTATCCGATTGTTGATAGCGGGACTCTTAGGCTCATTGCATGTGAAATTTGTCAGAGCGTTGGGCTGGCTCAATCATTGACCAAGTTGGGATGTCACTATAGCACCGGGCCCTCTCGCCGTCTGTTTAAAAGTACATTTTGGGCCGCAAAACGGGCCGCGCCAGCTGGGCTATATCTGTCATATTTCTTGAATTCAAATTGAAACACGTGGCTTATTGATGGTTATAGACATGTCACACGATGCCGTGGCGATCGTCTATTGGATGGGGATCGCATTGTTGCGTTGGAGCTCCACGGTTGCTTTACCATGGACGTGAATGCATACGATTACAGCTCCAGCTCTAGTAAATTGAGTGAATAGGCAATGTTAACAGGAAAATATCAAAGAGAAAGGGAACTAAATTAAATTCTTGAATGATGAAGCTCAGCTCCGCGTCGAACGTTGCTTCAGTTTTACTGTTTTTGACATTTTTCGCATTAGGTAATGGAGATTCACTCTAGATCAACCCAATGCAACTCGTTTCATGATTAGTTTTTTTTTTTTTTTTTTTTTTTTTTTTTTTTTTTGTTCAGTGCGATGTGTTGATTTTTAGATCTGAAATATTAGTGCTTCTAATTGAGCATCAACCTGATTTTATTTTTTATTTTTTTGGAATTGAATGTGAAAAATTACTCTGGCGATTTATGATATTTATTGTTATTGATGCGTGTAGGTTCGGCGAAGAAATCTGGAGATGTGACGGAGCTACAGATCGGTGTGAAGGTAAGATTGCTACGAATTATGATTCGTTTGTTTTAGTACTATTTCAATATTTCACATTCAAAAAGGAGTAAATTATTTCCGTTGAAGACTGTGAATGATAATACTGTATTTCGGTTTTCTCAGTTTCTAGTTTCGAGTCGTTGTGCTCAACTGATGATCAATCAAGTCGTAAAAACAATGAAAAGTGAGAAATAACTAGAGTTTGGCTATGGTTGTACATTAACTCTCTAAGTATTGGAGTGTGGCAATAGTATTCAAGCAACCAAATCTTGTTGTAACTATGGCATTTGTTGCTTATTTTAAAAATGGTGATTGTTCCTGCCCTATTTAATATAGACGGCAGGGTGTTAAAAGGAAGTGTTTTCTATCTTTGAAATGTTGTGCCCGAGAGATCGTTTCTGAACCTTTTTGAAATATTAAGTTGCTACAAAAGAAACCACCCAATGTTGTAGCGCTTATGCTGCGTCGAATTTGCAACTTCAGAGTGTAACTTCATCTTTCTGGTGGGTATAAAGAAAAAGGTTATACATTCTGGCACAAACAATTCAGAGCTCATTCAAATGAGGATAGGAGAAAAATATTTGAAATGCAATCTTTTATAGTTTGAGGTTTAGGTTTGTAGGACTGCATAAGCTGCCGTTCCCAAATGTATAATATCTGACCAGATAACTTAAGTTAAGGGTGTGCTTAAGATGGTCTCTCTTCACTCTTCCCCATGTAGAGTCGAACTGGATGAGGTGCAGTTTGGCGTGAAAAAGTAAGCTATGCAATAGAAAGAAATTTGGAAACAATAGGGTATCATAGATTAATTGATTTACAATCTGCGTTACAGATTTAATTAGGGACTACACATTCTTACCTTTCTTGTGTGGGAGTTTGTTGAGATTATTTTCTTTTATCTTCACTTTATCATGTTTCGTTGCTTTGAAGTTTGTTCTAACGTTTTGACATTCATCTTGTTTATTGCTGCAGTACAAGCCTAAGGCTTGTGAAGTTCAGGCTCACAAAGGCGACAGTGTTAAAGTACACTACAGGGTTAGTGGATATCTTTTTCTCTCACCCACCTAACCGGCCCCTAATATAAACATTAGCTGAATCAAAAAAAGAGGATGTGATATGCTAAGAACTTTTACTCTTATCTGTATAATGTTAAGTTAATGTGTTGTGAATATTTTTGTTGTGATCTTTTCGTACAATGCAATTCTTTGGTCTGGAAGTTATCCATGCCATTATATTTGCTTGGTCACGTGTTTCAGAAAAAGTTTTAGATAATAGTACGGTGACCTTGAGGTTGTTTGGTGCTAGTTGTGATTCAGAGGCTAGTCTTGAGAAATCCTATTTTGCATTCGTGATTGATGGGTCTAATCTGATTGTTTTAACATTATACCTTTAGCAAGTACTTACTGCAATGTAATTGTATATTAATTGGGTGGGTCAACTTTTTCCGTGTTTCCCCAACAAGATTATAGTACCCTATCTCCTCTGCTTATGTAGATTGTAATGATATTTGCAGGGAAAGCTGACAGATGGAACAGTTTTTGATTCCAGCTTCGAAAGAGGGGACCCAATTGAATTCGAACTTGGTAGTGGCCAAGTTATCAAAGGTTGGTACATATACAATGAGCAAATGTGTGCGAGTCGCATAGAAATTTGGATTTTAAATGTTTGTGAATGACATCATCACTGCTCCACAGAAGCCCTGCCTATTTTAGGACTGAGAGTAATTATTTTTTTGAAATTGCATTTGGCAAGAGTCTCTCCAATCATCTGGAAAACCATAACTTATTGGAAAAATACTCTAAATCATCATTAAAGAAATGGCATCACATGGTTCATTGTTGAGAGGAAGTATGAGAAACCTGAAGGTCAATAAATCCTACCTTGTAAGCAACTCATGGGGATCTTATACCCTGCAGATAAAGACTAACAATACGTGAAACTTCACATCCAGATTTCAGGTCATCTTAAATTATTTATCTAATGAAGATATTCATTGCAGGATGGGATCAAGGACTACTGGGGATGTGCTTGGGAGAGAAAAGGAAGTTGAAAATTCCTTCTAAACTTGGTTATGGAGAGCAGGGATCCCCACCTACAATCCCAGGTGATAAACCTAATTTCGCATGTTGCTTTAAACGTGTATGATGTCAGGGTAAACTCGAAAGAAATGAACTTGATGATTCCCTTAAGTCCTTGTACTTTGTGTTCTGCATGACCATGAGTTAAACTTGTTCATTGAGTTATATTCAAATGCTGATTGTTTATTGAATCATAAATATGCTTCAAAGTTCAAACTATAACGGGTACGTTCCTGCCTTATGTTGCTAAGTCACCTTTTCCTTTTCACTTCTCATATGTCCGGGGGGCCAACACCTCAGAATTTATTGCTCATTCAACTGTTAATGCTTCCAGGTGGTGCCACACTCATTTTTGACACTGAGCTGATGGGAGTGAATGGAAAAACATTGAGCGGTGAAAAATCAAACGTGGACGAACTGTAGAGGCGGGGTCCTGTCATTCTCTTTCCTATAGAGACTGTAGGTTTTTAGGTTTAAGTCTTTTAAAAACACTGCACCTCGCTTCAAGAATGATTAGCAGTTTGGTTATATTTTTCCTCTTTGTACGAGTTTGTTCGTCATTGCATTAGAATCTTCCCAACATATTTATTGCTCCTGCTATATTTCGGGAGCAAGCTCCAAGATTGGTAGCTTTTAATATGACAGTATAGAAGAGAAACAGCGCTTCAGGTGAAGTCTTGGGTGGGATCTGCTGCAGTTAACTTTATGTGTCGATGTTGTTAGGTTACTTAAAATTGTTCCTATTGTTTCAGCATCTGCCTTCTGCTGTTGCTATTCTGTGGCCAGAAAAGGAAAACGAGAAAAAATCCTTTCATAATTCTCGCCCGAAGATTTAATAGGTGGAGTTGGTAATTTTATGGTTGAAAGATTCTTAATTTGAATTTTGTGAATTCCTTTCAGGTCGAATGAAATTGCAAATTTACTTTGAGACAGAAAAATATAACCAACTGTAAATTTGAGATTTTACAACCGCAAGTATTTATATTGAGAAACCAACACTCGATTGGCTTTTCAATTGGCAGTATAATCTGTTGGGAGAGTAACAAAAGGTAGTAAAAGCCATGAATTTTGATAATAGTGTTCTCAATATGTTTAATTAGTGTATAAAAGAGAGAATGACGAATAAACACAATGAAGATGAAAAAGCTTTGATATATTAATCTTAATAATTAATAATTAATAATTGTTTATGTCTCCTTAAAAAAAATTAAAAAAAAATATTACTATATTCCTACGTTCTGATTATATAGTCCATATTTCTATTTTGAGATGTCCTAATTATATAGTCCCATTATTATAAGTAACATTAATTTTCATAGTAGTGTACAAATACACATTTATTAATTCTTGAAAATTAAAAAACTAACCACTTAAATTTTGAAAGTCATAAATATTAAATAAGAGTATTATTGAAAGTTTAGTTTAATATCTTATTTTCAGAAATATTTTTAATTTACGTACAATTACAAAAAAATACTATAATTGGGTCGGTGAGAGTATGACTTCATTTTGAACCTTAATCATTTTCAAACTCCAATGCAAAATAATTGTATTTTGATAATGTCTGCATTCAATTTTCAAACTGCCGCTTCGGCAACTCTCTCAATTCTTCATACCACAGAGTAACCACCTAAATCAACCAATCACTCTAATATTTAATTAATTTCTCTATTTTCCACCTTATCCATGTTCATTCAATTCAATCACATTTATTTTATATATTTTATTCAACTCAACCATAATATTATATATAATTTTTTTTATATTTATTTTATTTTAATTTTAAAATTAAAATATTACTTGTAATAAAAATAATATAAAAATTATAATTATAATAAGGAAATGAAAATATTTCAAAAAGAAAAATAAAGCATTAAATAAAAATAAATAGCCAGTACAAAAAAATTACAAACTAAATTAATAACATAAACTACATTTCCTAAAATTATAAAAAATAAAAAAACTAGAGAAAAAAATAGATAATTTTAAAATGTATTGAAATATAGCAAAATTTGATTCCTATTTATAGAGAATGAAAAAATATCAATTTTGATACATTTTTATTTAATTTTATTATATTATATAAAGTATATATGGATTTTATTTTTATATTTAAATAAAATTAATTGACCAATAGACATTAGTCAAATGAATTATTGCATTAAGACCATGAGAGGTCTCATTACAGCCTTTGTTCCAGAGTAGATCATCTATTGCTATTTGTGTTATATTTAGTGTTGCATGACTAAGTTTTTTTTAATTTTTTTTGTCTTTTTTAATATATCCTAATTGGGAATGGATGAACCCTAAATAGAAAATTTAAATTAAAATAAATTAAAAAAATATAAAAAAATTCATTTTTTTGAAAAAATATTGAAGAGTTATAATAGGAAATGCAACGAGTGTGATTCCATTTCCCACCCATCAACCGCTCCTAATCTCTTTTGACAATTTTTTTCTTTTTATTTATATTTTTTGGGGAAATGGGGTCCACCACTCCCACTTTGATCACCCTTATTTGTAGTGTATAACTTGACGGAGTGAATTTTGAACCCATTAACAGGAAATATAAAGATTAATGTTCATTTATTTAATGAGCCATATTCATATGCTTTAATGTTTACGGACAAAAAAAAAAAAAAGAATAATTTTTCGATTAAAAAAAAGAATAATTTGATAGATTTTTTTTTTAATTTACACATTCGATCTAATAATATTGAAGAGATATGAACTTATGATATTTGATTTTCAAATAACCTCATCCCGTGTCACAGGTCGCACCTTGCATTATCACGCACAATCCGTCCTCAGCCGAGATTGGCGGAGATTGCTGAGGATTGCCGATGATGTGCGACTGTGGCGCACGGGAGCGCATGCGAGCGTACTCTGATATGATATTGACGGACAATATACTGGGCGCCTACATGAGATTCGAGGAGGGCATTAAGCACAAGGTGGAAACACACTGGTTGGGTGTTGATGCCGCTCCCCTGATGAGCCCGATGGCAGGGCGAAACCAGTAGTTGTCCGGAAAGCCCCAAGAGGGGGAAATGAGGGCATGCGTCGGAGAATGAGAAACTCCCATCCCGTGACATCCCGTCACTAAGTGATCGAAATTTGATAGATTAGTTTTTTTTAAAAAAAATAAATAAATTGATAGATTAGTTGATAGTGTAGAATTTAGCGTACACGTGCTCCTTTAAATGAAAGTTAAATTACCAAAAAAGGCGGAGAAAATTGGATTAGAAATAAATCTCTGGAATCATCCTGGCCTTTCTCCACACTCAATCCCACGCCTAAACCCTCGTAGAACTCTCTAGAACGTCTCCACGCTTATTAAGCTCCTCTCTCCCTCCCCTCCCCACTCCCAACGCTGCAGCAATTCGACGCGCATTTTCCCACTCTCATCAGCGAGTAGCTCATCCGATTTCATCGCTTTTTTCAGCTAAACTCGAATTATGGAGGACGATTTTGACATGCCGGCGGCGGAGGAGGACATGGATCTGCCGGAGGCTAGCTCATACATGAAAGTCGGAGAGGAGAAGGAGATTGACCCGCAGGGTTTGAAGAAGAAGCTCATTAAGGAAGGTGAAGCCTGGGACACTCCAGATAACGGCGACGAAGTTCAAGGTAATTCGCTATTCGGCTCGGATTGCGTGTGTGCGTTTTTATTCTTATTCGTTTGTTGTTGATGAATTTATTGTTTGGTGAAAATTTCAGTTCATTATACTGGTACGCTACTGGACGGGACGAAGTTTGATTCGAGCCGTGATAGGGGAGAGCCTTTCACCTTCACTCTCGGCCAAGGTTAGCATACGCTGATCTTGCAATCATTTCGTTTTTCATTTTCGTTTTCTTATGATCTTTTTGAAGGAATTTTGTATCTATTATGGATGCGTGAACTGTAGTCGTTGCTGTTTCTGAGTTTTAATTGTTTGCAATTAGTTAACGGTGAGATCGTATTTTCAATAACATTTCCATGTAGAGTGAAGATGTGGTGTGTAGAGGTAATTGAATCTTCGGAAACTTACGTGTGTACAATCGGATTGCAGCTGTTGGATTTAGAGGTAGTGATGACTTTTTTTTTTTTTGTTCGAGAGGGGTCTGAGCCTCTTAGGTACACAAATTCTCTAGAACAAGAGTTCGTTGTGGTTTTAACTAGATCTTTTTGCAGAAAGTTTTTGAATCTGATTTGATCAGGAAATATGATCTAGGCACTGATTGTTATTTTTATGTGTCAGTTTCCATGCCCCAACCTTCATCTGTTGTTTACTCGGAGTGAATTTGATTACGAGTTATAGGAAATACTGATATAATTTGATTGATCCCTGCACTAGCAAGAAATTATGTCTAGTTTAGCATCAGCACTCTTTGGCTTGAACTTCGCTGTGGCTTTTTGATCAAATGTACACCTTCCATGAATCTTCGCTGACATTTATAAAGTTAGTCATTGTTGTTACTGGTGTTTGAGTTGAAATCTGAAAGCTCATGAGACCTTTCCTGTTGTGACAGGACAAGTCATCAAGGGATGGGACCTAGGGATTAAAACAATGAAGAAGGGTGAGAATGCCATTTTCACCATACCGGCAGAGTTGGCATATGGTGAATCTGGCTCCCCTCCTACCATCCCGCCAAATGCTACTTTGCAGTTCGATGTTGAATTACTATCCTGGGTCAGTGTAAAGGACATTTGCAAGGATGGTGGGATATTCAAAAAGATTCTCAAAGAGGGAGAAAAATGGGAGAACCCCAAGGATCTTGATGAAGTGCTTGGTACGCAGACGCGCTCTTTCCAAAATCATTCAAAAATATATGTTTTGTTTAACGGTTTCTAATAATATTGTTATGCATGACTCAGTCAACTATGAGGCGAAGCTGGAAGATGGAACTGTCGTATTCAAAGCAGAAGGTGTTGAATTCATTGTTGAGGAAGGTATGATTGAATGATATCAGCTGTTGAAGACATTGGTGATTCCCGTCTAAATTTTTTCAATGGAACTGAAACTTTACTGTGATCAGGTCATTTTTGTCCTGCTCTTGTCAAGGCTGTGAAGACAATGAAGAAAGGCGAAAAGGTGCTCCTTACTGTGAAGCCACAATGTAAGGGGCACTTCTCAATTATATCAGGGCTTTTTAATTGGCGAGTTCTGATCACCTGAACATATCCTAATATTTTGTTCATCTGCAGATGGGTTTGGTGAAAAAGGAAAACCCGCCTCAGGTAATGAGGCCGCTGTTCCACCCAACGCTACCTTGAATATTGAACTGGAATTGGTCTCCTGGAAGGCAGTATCCAATGTAACAGATGACAAGAAAGTAGTGAAGAAGATATTGAAAGAAGGAGAGGGATATGAGCGCCCGAACGAAGGAGCTGTTGTAAAATGTAATAGCAATACTACCAAATCTGCAATTTATTTTTGTGGATGGGCTCTTGATCGGGAATCTAATACTTTCTTTCCTGTGCGCAGTGAAACTAACTGGAAAACTGCAGGATGGAACTGTTTTTGCTAATAAAGGACACAGTGATAATGAAGATGATCTTTTCGAATTCAAAACTGATGAAGGTATATGCATGTACAGTTCTCCTCGATTACTATCAGATTAGTCCTAGATGCTGCTGTTTCTAACTTCTGTTGCTATGACAAAACAGAGCAAGTTATCGAGGGGTTGGATAGGGCTGTGACTACAATGAAGAAGGGAGAGGTGGCACTGTTGACCATCGCCCCAGAGTATGGGTTTGGTTCATCCAAGTCTAAGCAAGAGTTGGCCACAGTTCCTCCAAACTCAACATTATACTATGAGGTTGAGCTTGTGTCCTTTGTTAAGGTATGTTCTGTTAACTACAGATCACGATGCTATGTTTGGGGACTATAGTTTCGGGGCATCTAACTGGTTACCTTGTCCTTCAGGATAAGGAATCTTGGGATATGAACACTGCAGAAAAAATCGAAGCAGCTGGTAAAAAGAAGGAAGAAGGAAATGCATTGTTCAAGGCTGGGAAATATGCGAGAGCATCCAAGAGATATGAGAAGGTCTATATTCTGAAGAATGGTTTTCTCGTTCAACTTCAATAGTGAGCGTCTATTTGCAGTTGCTCACCCAAACAATTTTCAGTGCAGGCTGCAAAGCTTATTGAATATGACACTTCTTTCAGCGAAGAGGAGAAGAAACAGTCCAAAGCTCTGAAGGTGTCCTGCAAGTTGAACAACGCCGCTTGCAAGCTGAAATTGAAAGATTATAAGGAAGCAGAGAAGCTTTGCACCAAGGTTGGATAAACGGCTCTGGAAAAGTTCTCTGTCGATTCTAACGAAATTGGATTAACTTATGTAAGTTGCTGTTACAGGTGCTGGAACTGGAGAGTAGAAATGTGAAGGCATTATATAGAAGAGCTCAAGCTTACATGAACATGGCCGATTTGGATTTGGCTGAGCTTGATATAAAAAAGGCTCTTGAAATCGACCCTGACAACAGGTAAATCTTATAATTAGACTGTTTTGGCATTCTATTACACAGAGTCGGGCAGAATCCTAATGTTTTTCGTGGTTCGAAAGGGATGTGAAGCTTGAATACAAAGTTCTTAAGGAGAAGATGAAGGAATACAACAAGAAAGATGCCAAATTCTATGGCAACATGTTTGCGAAGCTGAACAAACTGCAGCCATTCGACAACAATGTAAGCTCCGTCGCTGTTTCACTTTAGTTCCATTTGTTGTAAAAAAAAAATTCACTCAGTATTGATGTGCCCAACATTGCAGAACACGGCGGCGAAGGAGGCTACGGAGCCCATGAGCATCGACAGCAAGGCTTAAAGTTCAGAAATCCTATCACCAGTTTTTGACTGTTGAAGACACTTCTTTTTTTTAACTTTTTTTTCTTCTTCTTTTTAAAAGGAGTTGTATCGAGTTTACTGGAGTTTTTGCAGTATTTGATGCCTTCTTTCTTCTAAATCAAACGCTCATATTTTCTTCAGTATTCTCGTCTCGCACTTGGTAACAAATGGTTGAAAATTCGGTTAAAGAGTAACTGGACCTAATATACTCATAATTTTGATATTTTCCAATACAAAAATTAAGGGACCGATACATACAGAAATTTTCGTATTTTTTTTTACTTAGTTAAACAAATGATTGTTTAATGGAATTCTAATTATATAAATAACAAAATTCCTAACTGTTCAGACTTCAGAGCATCCATCTGCACTGCAGTCTTTCTCCCCCGACTAAAAACAAAAACAAAAGAAATAGAAAAAAGCGTTCACCTATTCATGGATGTACAGAAATCATTAAATGTTTATTAAAAAGATTTAGATGATTTTACTAATATAAACCTTAGTTTTGGCTCCAAAATTAGGGTTTATCGGCGGCAACATTCTCACCCATTTCTCATCTCCCTCCCGCTATTAATCTTGATAATCTTAATAGTTTCCATTCAATTATTATATGACATGACAATATAAATAAAATAAAATAATAAACTCCATTTACATCTAGAAAAAAAGAAAAAAGATAAACACAATGAGTTAAGCGGAGACGAAGATACAAATAATGGAGATGGAGAAGCTGAAAATACAAACAATGGAGATGAAGAAGCTGAAAATACAAACAATGGAGATGAAGAAGATGAAAATACCATTGAAAATGGTGAAGCCGAGACTACAACTGAAAATGGTGATACTGATTCTAGTAGCGGCCCTCAAATAGGTATGCTATATGCCACTCTCGAAAGCCTCTTTGAAGATTATCAAGCATTTGGTAAACGAAATGGATTTTCTGTGATGAAAAGATCATTTCGCAAAATGGGTTCGGTAAATGGGGAGGATTTAGATAGAGAAGTGAAGTATGCTCTTATTGTCTGTTGCAAGTCGGGAAAACGTTCGCCAACAAGTACCCTTTCTAAGAAAACTGATTGCAAAGCTAGGCTAAATGCAAAGAAGATGATTGATGGAAGTTGGGTTGTGTCATCAATTTTCAAGGAACATAATCACGAGCTTGATCCAGTTTATTCTATTTTGATGCCTGCACATAAGCATTTGACGGTACACATGAAGAGACAATTAGAAGCAATCGATAGGGCAGGTATAAGACCTTCTAAAAATATTCGATTTCTAGAAGTTCAAAATGGTGGTCCTCAAAACTTAGGATGTCTCCGTAAAGACTGTCAAAATTACATCGATGAACGACGAAGAATGAGAATAGGGGATGGAGATGCAGAAGTTGTTCGAAATCTTTTCAATAGATTGAAAGTTAGAGATGGAAATTTTTATCATTTGATGGATGTTGATGATGAGGGTAGATTACGCAACGTCTTGTGGATTCATCCTAGTCGAGCGGCTTACGAAGAATTTCATGATGCAGTGAGTTTCGACACAACCTACCTCGTCAATAGGCACCAGATGCCGTTTGCTTCGGTTGTTGGAGTCAATCACCATAGTCATTCAATATTATTGGATTTGTGCTTTGGTCACACAAGAGAACACAGCATCTTTCAAATGGATATTTTTGAATTGGCTTGCTGCAATGGGTGCGGTAGCTCCCGTTGGTATTATTACGGACCAAGGTGATAGTATCAAGCTGGCCTTGCAAGAGGTTATGCCTCAAACTATTCATCGATACTGCATTTAGCATATTATGGCTAAATTACCGGTCAAATTTAGAGGCGTGGCTGATTATAACAAAGTTATCAATGAATGGAAAGGAGTTGTTTATGACAATCTTGATATTGCAACATTTGAGATGAATTGGGCAGCCTTGATTGCAGAACATGGACTTGAAGGCAATAGATAGCTTAGAGACTTGTATAGTGAAAGGGAAAAATGGATTCCGGTGTACTTGAACCATACATTTTGGGCCAGAATGATCTCAACGCAACGAAGTGAGGGTATGCATGCTTACTTCGATGAGAATCTTCACTCGAGGTGCACACTTACACAATTTATGGAACAATACGAGATGGCTATTGGTAAGAAGATCCAGAAGGAGTTCCATGCTGATTTTGAATCAAAGAACAAGATGAGGAGATGTTTGACGGAGTATAAATGGGAGGCACAGTTTCAAGAGGTATATAATAATTCAATCTTCAAGCATGTTCAAGATATTATTGAGCGAATGAAATATTGCTTTGTCCAATATGACCAAGAGTCACAGCAGGTTAGTTAAGTTAAATATTTTTTGCATCTTTCGAAATATGAATTGTATGTGTTATTTAATTAACTAGGCTAACATTAATTTTATATGAGCAGGTTGGGATTAAAAATATAACGTATTGGAGACAAAGATAATCAATAATTTTTATAGGAGGGATTATATATATGTGGTTGAGTACCGGAGAAATGGAGAGTATTTAGAATGCAACTGTAGGAATTTTGAGTTTAAAGGATTGCTATGTTGCCATATTTTTGAAGTCATGAGGACTCTACGTATGAAAAGTGTTAATGAGAGGTATATTTTGAGGAGGTGGAGAAAAGATGTACTTAGGAAATGTTCATCTATATTTTTTTCCGGAGGATATCCACACATGACGAATGAGTACAAAAGATATCAAGAGTTGAAAAAATTCTTTCTAGTCACGACAGATTTGGTGATTGGAGATGGTGAGAAGACGGAGTTTGCAAAATCGACTATTGATGCAATGAATAAATCAATTGAGAATTGGGGCAAGGTTCCGGCCAACAACGCCGGCGAACAATGGTCATCACAAGTTAGTAGAAAAAGGTCGTCACAAGCGAACGAAAACACGCCGATTCTTAATCCACAAGTTACTAGGACAAAAGGAAGGCCTACCGAGAGACGATTTAGGTCATGCTCGGAGAAAGGTGGTCGTCGAGGTCGCGGTCGTACGACAACTGTGGCGGGACATGGCAGAGGTAGTCGAGTTGCACCTTTATAAGATCAACATTTTAATAGGTTATTTTATTTTGACTATGTAGGAATAACAGAACAATATTTTCAATCAAGTTGTTATGATTTAATCGTAAATTTATTCAATGATTTAGTTGTGTAATGGCAAATTTAGCTAAATCTGTTTGTGTGAATTTGAGTGAATTTGAAAACATGGGAAATAATCTAGCTAAATATGTTTGTGTGCAAATTTGAACATAATCAGTTGAAATGGACGGAAAATCTAACTTGAAGTGTGGTTTAAGAAAGATAATGATTAGTTTTCTTGTAACTTGAAGTGTGCTTTAAAGACTATAATCATTACCTTTCTTGTAACTTGAAGTGTGGCTTAGAAGAATAAATTCAACTTTTTTTGGGCTCAAGGTCACTAAACCTTAACTAGTTTGTCCATTAATGATTGTCATCTACTTTTTAATTTTCGAATGCAGTAACAATCTGAATGTAATTACATGATTTGAAACTTGCATTAATGAGTCTCATTCTTGTGATGAGATTGAAATCTCAAATTTTACATGATTTGAAATTTACAATATTTGAAATTTCGACATTTCAAATTATCAAATTATTCAAAAAAAAAATTCATCGTTCCAGATTTTTAGTGCAAATTTTTGTCTCAATTTTTTGAAATTTCAATGTTTCAAATTATCAAATTATTCAAAAAAAAAATAAAAATAAATCACAAACTTATCAAAATATCACTGATTGAGGGAAAAAAATCAGAAAGTTAGATCGGAGTGTATAATTTGTGAACATAATTCCAGATATTATACACTAACATGATTCCTTATAAAATCACAAAAATAGTCAGATCAACTGGGTATGATTAATAAAACCTAATCCCAGATAAAACATAAAATACACTAACATGTTATAACCAACATACTCAAAATCCAAAAAGACAGATCAACATGCATAATTAATCCATAATTAACATAATCAACGTAGATCTTGGAAAATTCATAACATACATAGAGATTTTCATCAAAAATATATACATAAATATTCATAGTGATAAAATCTTAATCAAGTAGAAATTCCCCATCAAACTCCTCCTTCTTCAATTCAACGAGGCCATCATGCATATTTCTCGCAACATAGAAACGGAGCGGGTCACACACACAACTACGGAACTCGACGGTATCTCCTTGATTGAGTTCCATGAACTCATACACATCTTTCCAACCACTATCCAGACGGGCCAAACACGAGTACCTCTTCTGCTTCTTTTGATAAATTTTTCTAAATTTATAGTCAACATTAAAACGTACCTTATCCAAACCAACGTAAAGCTTCAGGGTACAGTCACGATCACCGATGTAAGATAAAACATATGAAGGCATATTCTAGTAAAAAAATTTAAAAAATGAGTTAAATCTAGGGAAAAACACCCATTCAACATAGATCTTAGAAAAAGACACAAGATACATATTATAGATCTGTCTTACCAGGCGGTTTGCAAACTCCGTCGTCTTCATAGTGACCGTGATGTAGTAGACTTCATGTTCAAAATCCCTCCTCATACAATAATATGATTCTTAATTATCTAGAGTAGATATAATTTTGATAAATATTTCAAAGTCTCACATTACAAAATCGCCATATCTAATTAGATGGATCCAATCATACCATATGATTCATTTTAAATTGCAACTATATATATATATATATATATCTTATGATTGGAAGGGCAAGAGCTAAATTAGATCATACAATAATATGATTCTTATATAGGGTATATATGATTTTGATAATTTTTCAAAGTCTCACATTCTAAAACGTTACCTTATCAATTGCTACCTTATATAAATATGGCTTTAATATCTATATGGTTCAATTGCAAATCAATGTATGTTACCTTATCAATTGTTACCTTATATAAATATGAATTTAATAGCTACATGGTTCAATTGCAAATCAATGTATGTTACCTTATATAAATATAGATTTAATAGCTACATGGTTCAATTCCAAATCAATGTATATTTATGATCGAAATGGCTTTAATTTTGGATATGTCTTTCTAACTATATGGTTCAATTGCAAATCAATGTATGTTACCTTATCAATTGTTACCTTATATAAATATGGATTTAATAGTTACATGGTTCAATTGCAAATCAATGTATATTTATGATCGAAATGGCTTTAAATTTGGATATGTCTTTCTAACTGTATGGTTCAATTGCAAATCAATGTATGTTACCTTCTAAAACGTTACCTTATATAAATATGATCAATTGACTTATATTCATCTTACATGTAATAAATACAAACCGTTCTTTTATTAAATTGTTCTTAACTATATATGATAACTTATATTAATGTGAATTTTATCTCTCATTTAGATTGCTGTACTTAATTTATCAATTTATTGTGAGTACACGATTTTCAAATGAAATCATTGCATGAATGTCATATCATATCCAAATTTATTGCTATGGTATGGACGGTTGGGTTGTATGATCGAAATATGTCTTGCAATGTACACTGATTTTAGTGATTGTATTTATCAACATTTATTTTATATTTTAGATCGATTGTATTTAATTAATCTAATGAATAGGGGAGAGCAAGGGTTGCAATTTAGACTGATTATAGTGATTGTATTTATCTACAATTATTTTATAATGTTAACAATCTCAATTAAATCGTCCTTATAAATAGATAAGATTGATTGTATTTAATTAATCTAATGAACAGGGGAGGACAAAGGTTGCAATTTAGACTGATTTTAGTGATTGTATTTATCTACATTTATTTTATAATGTTAATAATCTCAATTAAATCGTCCTTATAAATAGATAAGATTGATTGTATTTAATTCTTTAATTAATCCAATCGTCCTTATAAATCGTCCTTATACATTAAGTCGTGCTTATCTATAAATTAGATTGTTTTGTTTATTTTTCCAATTTAATGTGATTACACGATTTTCAAATGAAATCATTGCATATTTGCATGCAAATCTTGTCATATCACATCCTTATTTAATTCACATCTTTATTACTCTGATTTGTTTGGCTGGGTATTGTGAATCAAATATTTCTTAGAATTTAGACTATAAACCCCCCTTTAATTCATTTTACCGTCCCTTTCATCTCATTCTCTTTTCTGCATTTCATTTTCTCTAGTTCTTTCTCCCTCCATTCCTTTCATTCTCTACACATGGCTCTCATGACTGAGATGGAAGAAAATCTTCTCATCGCCCTCGTCAGAGGCATGGCACCCGCACAGACGTCTCAAAGACAAGGAACGCGTCGGTCCTAATATATATTTGTTTAGTTTTTGAACAATATATTAACAAGCATATTTTCATATATGCTTGTTAATTATAATTATTATATTAGGTTTGTAAAAATGATGCATATGCTTAACTATTTCTAATTTCAGTATTCTTATCTATCTAGATATGGTGTCACTTTTATTATGCTTGTTTTATTGGCTTATTGTTATCATGTTGAATATGTGATGAATCTGTGTTGGAAAATTGTGGAAGGGCAATGACTTTAATTATAACTTTGTTATCATGATGAATATATGTGCTCAATATAATTTTAGCATAAATCGGTCTTAAAATTTTTCATGAATGTGTTATCATGAAAAAATTTGAATTAATCATATTTGGTTTAGAAAATTGCTTTAAGGGTTCATTTACCTTATAAATACAAATCTTTTTTGAGAATCTTTATATATATACACAACAATTTTTGGAAAAAAATATTTGATATATTGGGCGTTGGTACTTGATATTAGGAAGATAATCAAATGCAGCTAATATTATTACGGAAAATTAAAACAAAAAGTTCAAATTCTGATTTTTATATATTAATAAAATTGAGAGTTAATTAATTAATTCCTAATTTAACAGTCACCATTGTAAAATTAGGAATTAAAATTCCCCTCCACCACCCTATATATCCAATTAAGCTAGATTTGTCTAACATATATATGCAACAAATTATATAATCACTATTTATTTTTCTGTATTTTATATATTAATTGATTAAAATTGAGAGTCAATTAATTCCTAATTGGACATATAGGGCGGTGGAGTGGAAGTTCAATAGTCACTCTCACTCTTATATAAACACTCTTTGTTAACACAATCACTCACTCAACTCACAATTCTTATACATTCAAAACCTCCCACTAATAACCCATTAACCCCACTAAATGGCGCCGAGCACTCCCAACAAAGTCACGATCAACTCCGGCAAGGTGTGGAACGAAAGTCTGACCCCTAAGGCGCTTGACGTGCTATACCGCAATATGCGGAAGCATCACGATGAGCTCAAGGATGAAGTTAAGGAGCTCATGAGGCGGCTTGTTAATGAAGTTGGATGCAATGTTGTGAACAACGTCGTACTCAAGGGTGGTCCGCTCATTACGGTTTACAACTTCTTCCTTGAAGCTGCGAAGGAAGTGGAGGTTTCTCTAGTAGTGATTTCATATTCAAACTCAAGCCAGTTTTAGAAGCTTATGGCCTGATTTTTTGTTGCTCAATGATACCTTTTTTGTGTCTTTTTTGGGTATCATTTAATTTAAGTCGACTCTCTCTTGGTTCATTTTGTAATAGTCGACTTACTATGAGCATGATCTTGTTATTGTCACCATCTTTAATGAATGTTTGGCTTTTCAGATTCAACATTTTAATCACTTTTTATTTCTGTTTTTGTTGGCACCTTTATTTTGCTGAGGCTTTTCATATTCAACATTTTAATCAAATTTTATTTCTGTTTTTATTGGTACCTTAACTTTATTTTGCAATCAAAATAAATTTTCTCACTTAATTTATTCGAGCCTTCGTCAATAAATATCTACCATAATAATAGTCAAATTCATTATATTTGAACATAAAGATTAAACATATTTATTCCAGAATTCTTTAGCAGGAGGTGAAATGGACAATGCAATTAGATTTGGAACATATATAAATTGATTTCAAATGCAATAAACGCATTACATTTCAAATGCAGAGGAAATGAACGTTACAATTGGATTTGGAACAACTGGAGAAAGATTTTTTAATTTCACTTCAACAAATGAACAATCAATCCATCAAGTAATCCAACAAAGCTACTAAAAAAAACATCTTTACCCAAATCCACCCCAACTGTTTCTTCAAACCATCTTCACAACCGCAGACATCAAATTGTCTTGAGCTTGTCTCTCCATTTGAGCTTTTCTCATTATAGATACTAGAAGACTCAAAATAAGTCTCAGAAATAGAGTTTGAGTCGTCGCTTCGCCTAATCCGTTGCAAATACAACTTATATGCATCGATAGCTTCCTCCTCCGTTGAATAGGCCTGATGCATTCCCCCCTTTAAAGCCAATAACATTTGGCGCACACTCAAACCAGTTATTGTAAATTCCGGAACGAACACCGTTGAAAACAACGTAATATTTTGAAGCCTTACTCTGGATACTCATCTTGAATTGATTTGGTAATGAGGATAATGATAATCTAAAAGCCTTGCAAATGATAAAATTTTGCCTATTTCAAAGGTTTTTGAGATAAGAAATTTTGAGAATGGAGATGAATGATAAATCTATTTTGTTAGGGTAGATGGAGATGAAGTAATTAATGACGTTGATGATATCAATACTCCACTATCTTGGAAATAACAATTATTATTAAATTAAAAATAGGAGAGAGAAAAATCTGAAATTTGAATTCAAATTGGAAAATTAGTCAAAATTTAAGAGGGGTAATTTGAATAATTACTATGATTTACTTTTAAAATTTAATAGGAAATGACCATAATACCCTATTCTGTATATTCAAATTCTGGATACATAGACTCAGCGTGGAAAAAAATTCCCCAACTAAAATAAATGTATTAAATAAATAAATACAAAAGCCGTACAGTATTAAGAATCCGCGCCACAGCTGATGTAATAATGATTCAATAATTATGTACAACATGTATTCGGCTTAATTATTAATGATAAATTACTTATCGAGTAAAAGTTGATAAATTATTGATTTAATCTGGAAAAATGAGCGTGAAATGTAATGGTGAGAAGGGCCATTGGGCCTAGGGTTTTACGGGGTCTGGCAGTTCAAAACTAGTGGTGTTATAAGTTCTGATTTCTGATTCTGAAACGAAAATGGGTAGGAAACTCTCTCATCGCACCCTCACAGCGTGTTTTCTGTTTGTTTCTGTTGATTTTAAATGTGGCGCATTTTCAGGTATGCTCAAGAAGCGTGCCACTGGTGGCTCCCAGAAGCCATGGAGGAAGAAGCGCAACTTTATCTTTTCTTAATCTCTACTGTCTCATCGTAGAATTCAGCTATTCAGAATTTTGATTCTTTATATTTTCAGATTTATATCCATTTTCATTGATGATGCTTAATTTAAATTGTAAACGATGCAAGTAATTTGGACGCTCTATTTTGTGAGATGATATTATTTTGAAATTATTTGCTACTTACTACTAGGGTTCATGCTGTTCAACTGGATTAAACCGTATCGTGTGTACGTTTGCTTCTTGAAAAAAAACAGTATGTAATGCTTTTAGTGATTACTGAACGTTTGATGGTCTGCTTTGTTGATCTTACACTGTATTGCTGCCATTCATGAACTTCTTTCAGGTATGATCTTGGCCGTACGCCTGGAAACACCAAACCCCACTCCACTCAGAAAACAGTTGGAAGAATCCGTGTTCGTGGTGGCAATCTCAAATGGAGGGCATTGAGATTGAATACAGGAAACTTTTCGTGGGGCAGTTAGGCCATCACTAGAAAGACACGTATCCTTGATGTTGATATTGGTAAGAAGAAGAAGATGCAGCTCCTTTTAAACAATGGTATCTCACACACTAGGGTGTTGATATTGGTAAGAAGAAGAAGGAAGCAGCCAAAAAAGATGAACCTGAGGTGCTCACATAATTCTGATACCTTCTTTTTCGTTGATTCTTGGTTAAGTTGGAGGCTGCATTCTTTTTCATTGCATTCTTGATTACTTGAAGAGGTGCATGTATTTTTTTTATATGAATCGTGCACTGTTTATCTATGTCATAACTCATAAGCATGATATTTTGTGTTCTCCAGGGAAGTTTATATTAACCAACTTTTTTTAATTATCTCTTACAGGAGGGGAAACAAAGAAGAGCAATAATGTGATGAGGAAAATTGATCAGCATGTTGAAGAGCAGTTCGGTTCTGGGCGGCTACTGGCTTGCATTTCTTCTCGACCGGGTCAATGCGGTAGATCAGATGGGTAGGTGCATATCTTCTTGTAGTTTATATTTTCAGTTGTACATCCATCTTATTTTGTACCCTTGAATTTGGACAGCTACATCTTGGGAAGGTAAGGAGCTGGACTTCTACCTCAAGAAGCTACAAAAGAGGAAGGGAAAGGCTGCCGGTGGTGCTTAGAGGAGATATTTTACAGTTGGTTTGAACATGTTAAGAGAATTTAGCTATTTTGTTGGCTCTAATTAAATTAGTCATCATTGTATGATAATTACCTTTTGTTGGCAGTGGCCAATTGAGCGTTGGTTACATATATTGTGCTAATATCAGTTAAAATAGTTAGTTAAAATAGTTTTTTCCGACAGAAGCTGCACCCGCACACATTCACTTATCCCCTCACTAATTTAGGGGTTTTGAGGAAGTCTAACCAATTCCGCATGTTCAACAACTAGTCTAACTTTGAATATTATAGGTGTTGGTGCTGAAAATAATTTTTACATGAATTTTAATGACGATGGGAGAACATGTCCATCGAGGTGAAAATGCTTACTTTTAACTGAAAACATGAATAATTGTACATCATTTATGTCAAACACTACATTAAAGAATGGGAAATATTGAAATCTAATTTAGGAAATAATCCTGCAACTGTCCCACGAGCACAATAAATTACACCCAACTAAAAATGTAAATGATTCCAACTATGCTCCCACTATCTACACATAACTATTCGCATTACCCCTATTTAACGACAGCAAAAACAGTCTGCATCTGGCCATATACAGGTTTTTCCACAGCAAGTGCAATCAAAATGTTCATATATGTAGTAACGACCCTGTATGCAATCTTGTGATGAACATTTGGACGTCGAAACATAGCTGCTTCACAACGTTGTACAGATGATCGGGTAAATGCACCCGACTCTGAGAGACGTAGGGCATCGTCACAGGCACAATCCACACACAAGACTCTTCTTGTAGGGGCTAAGGAATATGCAAGATTAGCTCACTTGTTCCCCAATCAAATCGAGACCAACCACGAGGAAAGTGATTCCTTGAAACAGGAGGAAGTAGAAGTGAACTCCTTGTGCAGACATCAAGCTCCTCACTGAGGCAGTCAATAAGATAAATGCAAGGGCAAGTTCCTTCCTGTATAGACGATTTCTCTTCTTCTTCCCAGCTTTCTTCGTCATCTCTAACTTGTTCAACTCAGCTAACTCTGAATCTGAGGAGGACCTATGCAGGAGGGTGGATTCATTTTCCACAATGGAAACGAGATCAGCTTCCGATGACCTGCCCAATTTCTTGGTGACAATCCACTCATAAGAACTTCCCAACTGGAAGAGCCCTGATATCATTGCATTAAATTTTGTGACGGACATGGTGTTTTCAAATAGAAGATATGGCACGATGAATGGGAATGATTGTGGTGATGGAAGGATGTTTAGTATAGAGACTAGTCCGGGGATGTAACAGACAACCCAGGCTGGCAGCTCGGCTTCAGGAAGGAACATTGTCAATGGAAGAATAATGCAAAATAGTGTGAACGAGTAGAAGGGTAGGATCAGCTTCCGGAGGAGGAAGAAAAGAAATATCAGGTTCACTTTCTTGAAGAAACTCACCTGAAATGTTCAGCAGCACAAATCAAAATTACTGGTAGCTCAAAGTAGTACATAAATCATAGATGCAATGCAATCACATTTTTTTTGTAGACTAATTTAGTAGGAAGTTGTCCCAGGACACTGCCTGAATACTTTCCGCTCATGATTTGAGCTACAAGTGGCCATATCTTTAGTTGCCCCCTCAGTGCAGAAAAAGACAGTGCCTATTAAAGGAATAACTTATTGAAACATTTTATGCAAGACTTCTTATAGATGTTCACAAGCTAGGCAAAGCATGATGTCAGGACCTAAGCCGAATTTTGGGGAAACAAGTGATCTTCAAATACGGAAGAATCGAGGACTGGTATGTTTGGGAGGATAGCCAGGAAGCTGCAGCCTTCATGAAAAGCTGGAAGAAAGCATTCATTCATCTATATAGAACAGCAAATTTAGCAAGAAATATAACTATTCCACCAGTTTCCCCAAATTAAAAAAAAAATCTACTATTAAGTCAAATGCTCATCATTCATACTTGAGCCTAAGCTCCAAGTGAGATATATTCTACTTAATTAATGCACTTTTCCAAATACGGTTTGCTGTTTTAGTCCTTGAATCAATTTTCTGAATACTCTCTTTAAATCTGAGTTTTATGCATATGGAAACATGATTTAAAAGCGCAACAAAAAAGGAAAAGGAAAAGAAAAACAAACAAACAAATTATCTACAGAATCATATTAAGGGAAGATTAAACTGATAGCCTATGACGATGAGTTTGTAACCAAAAAAATTTAACTACATAAAAGTAGATAAAGTTTGATAAATGATAGTTTCAACAAGTATCCTAAAATACCAAATATTTTTTTCTGGTATCAGTACCTGAAAATTGGTAGAGATATAGGATGAGAGAATATTCATAATAATTAACCTTTACTCCTTTTTTAACTAATTTAGCATGGATCTTTCAGTTCATCATATGCATGACAAAAACTGGATAGCACTACAGACCTTTGATTGCAGTACGTCCCAAAAACACAAACGGAATAACTGCATGGGTCCTGAATGCCAGCGATGTTGCTGCTTCTTGTATGCTTCATAGGACTCAGGAAGTTCACAGAGGCACTGCAGAAAAATTAGCACGCACAATTAACAAGTGCTTATAATACAAAAAGGACAATTGATAAATCTTCATGTAAACAAACCTTAACATCATTTAGATAAATGAACTTCCAACCACACAAGTGGGCCCGAACAGCAATATCCATGTCTTCAACAGTTGTCCGGTCCAACCAGCCACCACAGTCCTCTAGTGCTTTGATTCTCCAAACACCAGCAGTCCCATTAAAACCAAAAAAGTTAATGAACCACCCATTGACCTGTTGTTCAACCTCAAAATGAAAGGCCAGATTTATGTTTTGTAATCTTGTAAGCAAATTCTCTTCCTTGTTGACAAAAGCCCACCTGGTTTGCACCAATGCAAGGTCGTCCTTTCCCTTCATGATAGAAACATGAATAATTAGTACTCGCTCAACATCATCTTTCTTAAACCTACTCATATTTGTATCAATATATCTACTGCCTCATAACTAGCATACAGAAATGTAGTTCAAGTTCAACATTGCTCACAGAAAATCATAGAATGAAAGGCAAACAGCTGTCTATGTGGAAAACACTTGATGATCAAATAATTTTATGTTTAGGGGGTAGCCTTGGTGGCACCCTGCATCTCCATTCTAGTCTAAAGCAAGGACTTTTCACCCTTATATCATGATGTATTTCTTCCACCAGCATTAAATAGCACTTTACATACTAGTTATTTCTAACTCTTTACTTGATACATTCATTTCTCAGTTCATTTAAAATGAGACAACAAGATTACCTTAAAGTATGGAATAGTGTTCTTCAGAAAATCTGGACCTGGCTGAAAATCCGCATCAAAGATGGCTACAAACTCATAATTTTTCACATAATTACAACTCATTGCAGATCTAAGATTCCCTGCTTTGTAGCCTGTACGAATGAGACGATGTCTATAAATTATGTGCACGCCTCTTTGTTGCCATTTCTGTACTTCCGCCTTAATAAGGTTTTGAACATCTGTATCATCAGAATCATCTAATACCTGTACAAGCATTCTTTCCCTAGGCCAATCCTGGACACATACTGCTCCAATAGATTGTTGGTATACCTGAGCATCAGGAAAAAAAATAACTAAGTGCCAAAATCAAACAAAATGTGCTTAAAAATGCAATTCATATCAACGGAGAAAAAGCAATCCAAATTCCCAATTTCCTTATCCTTCTCCACTTTGAATTTTCTGTTCGTTTTGGAAGCTGCACGAAAGACTTAAATGGTTGTCTATAATCAATGAAATGGCAACGATTTTGAAAGTAGCATACCGATAATAAGAGCAAAAAGTATGAGGCTTAATATAATCTATAGAAAAAGGATGGCCCAGGGCTATCCATAGTTGGGTAATGTTTACGGTAACTGATAAATTATATGTGCTACAACATCAGCAACGGGTCTGATGAGTCGACAATGCAGGGCATAAGCCTAAAACATCAAACAACAGATACAAATATCAATAAATTCCATTTCTTATGATGTTCAGTTAGCTTGCTCATGCTAAACGAATGACTTTGCTGCAGTTGCTTCAGATAAGGTATTATTACCCACATGCATGCTTCTCGTATTTGGGCCTTGAATGAAGCTACCTAAAATTTCAGCAGTAACTGAAAGGTAATACTTAGAGCATGATGGAAGCAAAATGATGGTTCTCTAAGTATAGACATATATCTTAAAGAATCTCGAACCATCATGTGTCTTTGATAACATACTAAGCTAGTACATGTATACCCTAAAAACTAGCATCAACAAGTAAAATAATAAAACAAATATTTAGCTTTGGATTATGCTTACAGGATAAGTCAAACTGCTGCATTACCCATGCATCAAATGTCAAGATTTAATCAATACACAAACTATACGATACAGCAGAATATCATCTTATCCGCTGAGGAAATAGTACAACAAATAATAATGCAGCTTTGTTTTAAAGACACAATTTCCCATCTAGAAGAGCATCGCCATGAACTTACAATGTTTACCAAATTGATATAGTATCACCATCACCAGATGCTAGTACCCCGTATCCCCCAAACTCCAAAGATATCAATTCCAAATTATTCTCTAATTTTGAGGCCATCATAAGCTGTAACATCTCCAATTAAACTTAAGACTTTAAGTAAACATGCATTTTCTAATAGCAGACACATTCCTTAAACATAAGATTATAATATCTACTTAAGTCAATAAACAACTTCTACTTGAACAAGAAGTAAGACTCCTAAACTAATAAAAAAACAAATAAATTCACAGCAGGGATATGAAACCTACATCTTCTTACCTCCCTCTCATTGCACATTGGTATCTGCACCAGCACCATCGGATAACTCTCGACATTTACGCTCTCCTTCTCATCATCTCCACTATAATCCGTCTCTGCTAAAGGTTTCAATCCTCTAATCTTAATGTAAAAACAACCAAGTACCAAAAAGAATCTATCCGCAGACTGTATCATAAACAACACGACGCACACGCTCGTCAAGCTCTGAAGCATCGGCGCCAAATAATCCGCCCTAATTTTCAACCATTTCGCATAAACATACTCCACCGAATCCTCGACTTCAGATTCCAAACTAGGAGGACTGAAATGCCATCCTTTGAAGTACGCAACCAACTCGAATAGAAGGAGGAAAACGCTCAATACCAGGAAGAACTTGATGATCTTATAAAACTTAGATTCCGATCGATGCGCAGCCGGAGCGGTGGCGATGCGCCGATTCGCGGTGCGTACGAGCGTGATGAAGCCATTGGTGATGAAAGCGAACGAGTGCGCGATTTGGTGCAGCTTGAGGAGGTAAATCCAGGACAGCTGCCGCGCGCTGCGCGAGCGGTCCTTCTCTGCCGCCGCCGCCGCCGCGGCGGGGGATGCGGGGGTCTGGATGTCTACGGTTAGGAATCTGAAGTCTTCGGCGGCGGAGGAGGGCAACGAGTGGTCGTCGGCGGTGTCCTTGGCGCGTTGCTTGTTCCACCATTCCTGGAACTCGTAGTTCGGTGGACGAGACATGTAGATAGAACGTGCGTATACGTATAGGTCGGCGGTGGTGACTGGTGAAGATCTGTGCGTGGATTGTATCAATGGCGGATCATCGCACGCACTCTGTGGAGGGGGTGTGTGTGTGGATCCGGAGAAAAGGGAAGAAGAGAGCGAAGAGCAGCTAAATTTAACGAAGTCTAATAGATTTTATTTTTATTTTTTTCAACCCTTTTTATTTTAATTATGTTTCCTTTTTACTACAGTAGGATGTGGGCCATTTTATATGTTTATTTGTTGAAATTCTTAACACTGAGTACTATTTTTTATCGGAATTTTTTACAGTTCATATCATCATATATTCATATGTCTTAAAGAAAAAAGTTTTGGTGGTTTTTTTTTTGTTCTATTTTAATTTCTATCTCCTACGCCCATAATGCCTGCTACTGAGATAAACATTTTTTAAAATAAAACGGAAAAAGAAGAACAAAATATAAGTATCACTTCACATTTTTATTTTAATAAAGGTAAATGATAGATAATTTCTCGGTGTTCAAACGAATTTTTTAAAAATATTTTAATTTTCAAAAAATGTCATTTTGATCCTTCTATTTTGCGAATTTGAGTGTTTTTTTTCTTATTTTCTTAGTCGCTTAAAAATGACAACTTTGTAGATTTTTGTGTTTAAGTTGTCAGAAATTTGATCATGAAATGGAATTGAAAATAAATGAAAATCTTGGGATAAAATTAAAAATATGTCAAAATATTTGGAGTATTAAATTATAATTTTTTGAAAGTTGAAATATAATTAAAAATTTATAGTTTGAGATATAATGTGAAATTAAATAAAAAGAAAAAAAAAACAAAAAGAAAAACACCCTACTATTATCATAATTTGGCGCAAGTACGTACTCTCAAATTTGATTGAAAGATGAGAGAACCCAATTATGAGTAAAATAAATTTACATTTCCTTTTCGAGTGAAGACAAATAATTTTTCTTTGAAATATTGAAGAAAAAAAACTTTCCAATTAGACTTTTACAAAATAAAATGTAGATTTTGTCATTTTAGTACACTCTTCGGGACATTTGGTTTGCTTAAATCGGTATCAGATCGAATCAGCTGTTTAATTTGATTGATTAAAATTCGATATTGATGATGTGCATCCTATTTATTGTATATTTGCTTGATAAGTTATCACCATAATATTGAGTAGATTATTCATATTTGTTTTTTTATTAAAGTTAAATTCGAAATTAACCATTCTTATTTAAATAGTGAAAATATTATGTGGAGAGCAATTTAGTTATCATCCTACATTTTAATAATAATCATTTAATTCAAATAAAATATTGACAATTTATAATGAATTATTAAAATTGCAATTATACAATCTAAAAACAATATTATTTTTATTGAAAGTTGCAGTTCATCTTCTTGGGTGATATTCCTGAACTGTATTTGTTATCCATGAACTATATCGTACAGTAGGAAGTCGAATAGAAACTATTAAAGCAAAAGCAAAAGCAAGAGACATCGGTCTTCTCTTTCTATGAGGAAAAGGTCTGGAATAGTCATTACATGTCTTTCTACCTTAAGGGGGGTTTCTTGAGATTGTTTAAGCACTTTCATACTTTGTAAATGAGAGAAATCCACCGGGCATAAATATTAAAGAAAGATCGATAATTTGGGATCCTTTTTTGGGCATCTAATTAATTAATATCATAACCTGAGGGGTATAGGGTTCTCAAGGATGAACCAAATATGGACAATTCCAATAAGATTTCAGCTCATGATGTAATTGAAAGCATGGGAAGGCCATCGATTCTCTACTTCTCCAGAGCATGGTTAGAGAAATCAGGGATGTAAGATGAAGTCGGTCACAATTAGTCCAAAGAAGGAATTCCGCTCGTAACAATCCAATTAGTTCTCCCATAAAAAAAAAAAGATTAGACATTTCATCTTCTGAAACCAACACCTTTGGCTCTCATGCCGGCAGAAAATGATCTGATAATAGAATTCTAGCCAGTTTCAAATAGATCAGAATCACTTGATGCCTAAAATGTAAAGTTGGTGAATCTATATGTATATTGGGATCATATGGGGGGCATATTATTATTTTAGATTTAAATAATTTGATGAATTACTCCTAAAAGTTCCCATTAAAACTAGTGCAAGTTGATGAAAGTGCATTCAGAAACAAAACAAAAAAAAAAAAGTAAAGTCAAAATTATTTAGTGCTCGTTTGGTTGGCTGGAAAGTAAAGTTGTCAGGGAATATGATTTCTCGAAATATTATTCTAAGGAAAATCAATACCAATAAATTTATTATCATGTGTTTGGAGAATAATATATAAATTATCAGGATGCTAAAATATATATACATAATGTATCAAACATACAAACTTAAACACTATAGACCACTCTCCACATATAAATAAGTATAATATCTCTGATACAAGCACACATATGTATACTCAACCACAACATACATTAATTACATAATAAATTGAGAGACACAAAATACAACAATTACCTCCATGATTAAAAGTACGTCGTTTATTATGCAGATGGCGACACAATCACAACCAATGGACATCATTTTCAATGGAGAAGAGTGGAAACGAGTTCAATGTCATGAAACATTTATATGATTAATTGAAAAGGTGAAATTCACATGTTATTTTATTTAAATTATCATCAAAATCTACATCGACAATGTTGTTAATGAATTTCTCAAAAATATTAGAAATATTTTTTTTTTTTCAAAATATTGAATTATATCGGCAATTTACACCACAAAGTTGCTAGTAATTTTTTTCGAAAATTCAAAAAGATTTTTTTTTTCAAAAATATTAAATTCTTGAATTTTTTGAAATATTGGAAATAATTCTTTCAGAAATATCAATTTTTTTGGTCAACAATGAGAATCACTTTTTTTATAAGCCATATATTTTCGTGTATGTATATGATTTTTTTAGGGAACTAGATGTATATGATTTAAATTTCCAAGAATGAGTAAAAAGAATACCTACATTAAATAGGGAATAAGAATCCTGAAATATTGTACTATTTTCCTTATAATCAGGATTCTTTTAACTTTCCCATTTATCTTAAAATTAAACCCACACTGTAATTAAAAAAAAAAAAGACAAATTATTTTCCCAACTTAGATTCCGTTTAACCAAACGTACCCTTCTCTCAATTTCAATAAAATGACATTCTTTCAAAAAAAAAATTTGATTTGTTCCGGCTATAAATTTTTGAAACATAATTAAATTTGATTGGAGTAAATTCAAACAATGATTTAATTTGATTATTCTTAACGTTTTTTTTTGTTTTTTAGATCATTGTTTTTATTTTTTAATTTAATTCAATCTTGATCCGATCCGACCATCATGTGCACACGGGCCAGCACCGTTGATAAAATTGCAGGTGGTGATCGTCACGCGCGGATTACAAGTTAGAAGGTTTCGGAGCAGATCATGTGCGAAGGCGTAAATCCACGCACCTCTGTCTTGTATGGGGTTGCACGAATATCGCAAGCAGTTTTTTTTTCCTGTCAACGAGATTTTTTTAAGAGAAAAAATAGAGATATATTGTAGGGTGAAAAAATAAAATAGTCAAATTCAAGACAGCAAATACTTTTTTAGTCAAGTATTTTAAGTCATGTTTTCTTGGTTAAAAAGTGGTACAAAAGTCTCATGTGCCTTTTTTGTCTTATTTGCAAAGTGATTTACCTTATTTCTTTTACCTCTTCATGGCACATGTGCACGTTTCATATCATTAAAAAAAAATCTGAAACATTCAATTCATATGCAAAGTGAATTTTTGGTAGTTGGGGTCCAGTTGCTTGCATTAAAACTGGAACCCATGTTAAAGTAAAAAAAAATGTCGACATTTTTTAGAACAATTTGAAGAGAAGAAAATATTGGGAGTTTGCAATTTTGTTGGAGAAACAACATATCTCCAAGAATTTCAAGGTGAGTTTTTTTTATTTTTCTAACCGTTAAGATGTTTGAATTAGTCGGGTTTAAGGTCCTTTTAAAATTTTAAGCATTTTATCCATAATTTATGCTAATTTCATAATATTTGTGCTTAATAGTTATTGAAGTTATAAGATCTTTATTTTTGTAATTTTTAAAGATCGTATATGCATATATTATTGTAGATTTGGATATTTTGTGGTAGATTAACGTGAAGTCGTAGATTTGGTAGTTTTGTAAAGATTAGCATCGTCAATTAATTTTTTGGATATTCAGCATTTTCGTGACAATATTGCCACAGTTCAAATGATTTCGTGACAATATTATCACGAAATACATGAATTCGTGACAATATTCCCACGAATAAAGTATCTCGTGATTATAAAAAGTCTCGAGAATATTGTCACAAGAATGGGCTTTTCGTGACAATATTGACACGAGAACATATATCTCGTGACAATATTGTCACGAGTTCTCTTGAACTGTGACAATATTGTCACGAATTCTGTGATCATGTGACAATATTTTCACGATATATTTTTTAAATTGATTTAATCACTCTTTATTGTTGATTTGCAGATGTCTTGGCAACATATTGTTGTCCGTCATAATGGTAGATGAGAGAGATATGAGTATGTGGATGGTGAAGATCAGCTCGTGCACCTTCCATTTGACAATTTATCTCGTGATAAATTGATAGATGAGATTAATAATTTTATGGAAACATCTCAAACAAGTGAAAGTTATACACTGAGTTATTTGACGAGATCATTGACAGGGAGGCCACTGAAAGGACTCTTGAAAACGGATGTTGATTTAGCTAGTTTAGTTCAGGAGCAAGATGGGCATGTTGTGTATGTCATCAAGAAATCAATTCAGCAAACTCCAATAGTAATGCCGTCAAATGATGATAATGACGACCTAAATAGAGATGATAGTCTTGATGATCTGTCTTACGATGATGATGATGATGAGAACTACGAGAGTGAAGTTCAGCGTAAGCAAATTGCTGAATTTTGTGAATGGATTCGCGAGCCAGGGCATCTGGATGAGTTTGTGAATATTCTACTCCATGGTGGACCTCATAACTTCTCATCTAAGGATGTTGTTCCTGATGTTGAAGTTCCGAATGTAGAGTTTCCTCCCCTGGGACACTGGTCGATTCATGTGGCCCATGTTGACAATGCACTAGCAGTGGTACAAGACGATCCATTCCCGTCAGATATTGACAATGCACTAGCAGTGGGAAAGACTTCCTAGAGAAGAAAGATTTGGTAATTACTGTGGGAAAGTGGCATATGCAGCGTCAAGTGAAATATTCGGTGTCACGATCCAACAAGCATCGACTAATAGTTGTTTGCAAACAGAATGAGACCTGCCCGTTTAAATTAGTGGCAAGTGCTAAGGGTGGCTTGTGGATGGTGACTAAATTAGAGGATAATCATACATGTCGGTTGGACCTGACACATAATGCGCCACGGAAGTTATCCTCTCGAGTAATTGCTGATTTATTTAAGAAGAGAATCCTAGATGAGGGTTCTATCCTGAAGCCGAGAGCAATGATAGCTGAGATATTGAGGGAGTGTGGCATTGAGTTTGAGTACAATGTTGCATTGCGGGCTAGGAATCTCGCAATAGAGATGGTTTATGGTTCTCATGATCAGTCTTTCGTGGTATTGCCTGCATATTTGGAGATGTTCCCGATACGATTTATGATTTGGAGACTGATGGTGATGATCATTTCATGTACACATTTGTTGCTCTAGGAGTTTGTAGAGCGGCATTTAGAGTGTGTATGCGTCCAGTTATCGCAATTGACGGCACTCATTTGAAGAGGAAGACCAAGGGTATTCTTTTCGTCACTGTGACGAAAGAGGGTAATGAGCAGTGTTTCCCTCTTGCCATTGGTGTGGATCTTATTGAGAATGATGCGGCCTGGACATGGTTCATGGAGCGGTTTAAGAGGGCCTTTGGAGATCGTGATGATTTGGTGATAGTCTCAGACCAACATGTGAGCATCAAGAATGTTGTTAAGATAGTGTATCCTACAACAATCCACGGATTGTGCTATTACCACATCGCGAAGAATCTAATTCGAGTAGGTCGTCATGTGATTTCGATGTTTAAAAGTGCTGCATTTGCATATAGAGAGGAAAAGTTTCTGAAATATCTATCAATGATCTCCTCAAGCCGAGTAGAAGTTTACAATACATTGCTGAGTATAGGGGTACATCGTTGGGCACGGTCACAATGCCCTTCATGTCATTATAACTTCATGACATCAAATGCAGCTGAATGTTTCAATACTTGTTTGTTGTGGACTAGAAGATTGCCCATATATTCTCTCATTAAGGTTGTCAGGAATGTGATAGAGAAGTGGTTCGACGAGAGACATGTGAAGACAGTGTCGAGAGATCACATACTTACAGAATTTGCTTACACAAAATTGAGCTATCAAGTGAAGATGAGCATTCAGTATGTTGTTCGAGGCCATAATGCACATTTGTACAAAGTACAAAAGAACGATAAGAGCTTCCTAGTTGACCTTCAAATGAAAACATGTGAATGTGGTGCATTTCAGCTCAATCAAATCATTTGTTCTCATGCAGCAGCTGCTATTAGGTACCGTACTTTTATAAATATGTCTTTTATAAACTTCAGCTATTATGTTTTTTTAGTAACACATTAGAACTATTGTAACAGGAGTGCAGGACATGACATATATGATTATGTGAACTTGTATTTCAAGCAAGTTACACTTTATCTGCCTGAACTGATACATAAGTGGCGTTCTGTAATACTCCAACGGTCTGCAGATTTCAGTACGTCCAGCTCTCTCCCAATATCTGCAATGCCGCAGCAGTCCTGGAATCAAGTGCATCAATGGCCAGAGCTGGTGCTCACGCATCGAATACGTGAGCTTATCCGTTAGATCCATCATGTTGTACAACAACAAATCATACAACTCAACTCGCCATGTGTCTAGACGAATCTGAACGGTCACCCAATGTCCATCTACATGGCAAACGGTGATGATCTGCAAACACAAATAGATACAAAATAGTCATAAAAGATAAATATATTCTTCGCATACCACCAATGACCCGACAATAACTGCTCCCCTCTGACGATGTCGACCAGCTCATCATCCCAACCCCACCATGTGTAGTCAAAATGAGGGTATGTCTGCGTGAATTCCTCATCGTCCGGATGAATGAAATGATACTCTTGCGCCAACCTATACTGTAACAAACAAATATTAATGTAATTATAAAATCAATTAACTTGTTAGATTAAAATAACCATTGAAAACTTATGAAGAATGATGACTGCAAGATGACTGTGCTCCGTGAATTCACCCTTGACTTCAACCCACGACCCTCGGTCAGCCTGATCTGAAGGCAATACAAGATCAGATCCATAGATTGTGAGGACATGTCTCTGTTGGTGTCGAGCAATTCATCAAAGAAGGCCTGATCTAGGTCTAACTCGATCAAATTCACTCTTAAGCGCGCATGTAGCCCACATCATCGAAAATCAACAAATTCCCTCATCACGCTCGCCACACCAGTTGAGCCCGGCCTAGCCGAGCTAGGCCTAATCGGATTGGAATGTGATGCAACATCCCAATTGTCACATGTGGCCCCTACACCCTCGACACGTACATCCTCAAGATGTGGGCCCTCAACCTGAAATGAAATTAGTTAGTATATTTAAAAGTATATATAAGACAAAATCATACCAAACACTACTTACATCGTAATTATGTACCATACGAGGTGTCGATCGCTGAGGACTCTCTTTCTGTGCATGTTCTTGATGTCTACCCTGAGAGCGACTCCTAATATGGGACCGGGACCGGGATCTGGGGATGAACTTCTTGAACATGTCCTTAACGAAATCCCTTAGTCTATGAAACATGTCATCGTGCTCCTACCTGCGTGCCCTCTCACGCTCCTCCTCGTACTGTCTGTGTGCCCTCTCACGCTCCTCATCACACTCCTGCATAATACGGAGCATCTCCTCGCCTGTTTGACATGTAACTTCTCGCATCTGCCTGACATGCTTGCAGCACTGATGATCCTCACTAGTACTAGACGTGGGAGTGGCTAGTCTAGGACGCTTCTCTGTAGGGCGAGTCTATCGTCTCCTGGATGACTCAACTACATTCGTATCTGCACACGTGCGAGGAATGCAACTCCCAGATCGTCTGGAGTGAGAGAAAGCTCTGGGAGGAGAGGGGGCTTTGGGAGGAGACGAAGCTCTCGGGGGAGACGGAGCTCTCTGCTGACAGGCTCTAGCCAGCTCATGATAAGTGGCTTCATCCTCTTATTGCGCTGCGTCTCATACGTCATGCCCATACAATCACCGAACAAGACACTTCTGTAATATGATGTAGCTGCCTCATGCTCACTCGGCTCTAAGTATATGAAACATAATTGTTGCAAATGGTAAGGATTGATTAGAAACACTTCTGATAATCAATAAAACAAATATTTTTTAAAACAAATTCTTACCTCATCAGAAAACAATGTGCCCAAACGTGCAGTCTTCGTCTTAAAGGTCCACTTCAAACACCTGTGCAATGCAGCTGGTGATGAAACTTGTGCACAATGTACACAAGTCGAGGTATCACCTCATATGCCCATACCTGTAAAATAAAATATTGATCAAATTATATTCAATAAAATAAGATTATAGTTATAATCATAATAAAATTGAAATCATACCGGTAAAGCCCACACTGGTCCATAGAAATGATAAGACATTCTTTGCTTTTGTTCTATCTTCTTGAATTTCCTTGTCAGTTCAACATCTGTAGACGGTATCAAACTCATATAATGATACAACAGACTAAATGCATAAGCGCCATATGAAAATGAGTTCCATCTATGTTGATCCTCAACTAAGACCCATACCCAATCATCTATCATGTGCATCTGGTCATAGCCAAATATCATGTTGTGCATGAACAACACATTGGCGACTTTCACGTAATCCAAAACGTCATCTCCTAAGCAATAGGTCTTAAACATCTCAAGTAGGTCCTTCACCCTCAGAGGTGTCTTCGACAATACATGATAATAAAATGATGTCTTAGGAATCTCGTATGATGAAGATGGGTCAAAATAGGATCCCTCGAACTGCAATCCAGTCACTAATACAAACTCCATAGGGGAAAACCTAATGTTGGTTTGTCCAATGCGAAACCAATTAGCGTGCTCCCGTGCACCATCAATTATCACCTCATTACTCAACAATGCGTGTAGAGCATTGTTACAACTGTTTCCACCCACAAAATCCACCAAATGGCCAAAACACCAATCTCTCCTAAAATCTTCTACTAATTCGAGCCCGTTACTAATCACCTCTAGTACTTCTTTAATCACTCTACAATTGTCCTTCCAATATAAATTGATCCCACACGTGATGTTCTGTAAAACATCTATTCTCCACACCTAAGAACGTTATTTTTTAAAATCAATATGAAAAATATCAACAAATAATGAAAATATAAAACAAATATGAACAAAAACATTATATTCACAACAACTGAATTCATGAGAATAAATATACATAATTTCATATTTCGTGATAAAAAATACACACGGTTACACATTCTCGTGTCAATAATACTCACAAGATTTTACTTCGTGTCAAAAATGCTCACGGTTTAGAGTTCAAGTCATTAAAGTGTTTTTGTAAGAATAACAATTTTCGTGAGAAAATTTTATCTCAATTACACTTTTCGTGAGAAAATATAGTCACGAAAAGGAATTTCGGGTGTATATATTGACACGAGAACTAGTTTTCGTGGGAATATAGTTCATTAATTTTTGCTCTAAAATTCGCAAATTACACAGCAACCCATGAATCTAAATTCACCAAACTCGACCGATTTCACTACATATATTGAAAACAAGAAACTCACGAATTCACCAAACTCAGATTCCACCAATCTAAAATCACCAAACTCGACAGATATCATCTCAATTTATCGAAATATATTCAAAAATTGAACGACATATATTGAAAACAAGAAACTCACAAATTCAATGTTCTAACATGTTGAAAATCAGCGGCAACCTATGAATCGAGATCTTTCATGGCTCAATGCCTTCGTCTTCATCACGCAACCTTCAACGTCCTCGTGAGAATTTTTTTTCTCAAAATAAGGTTGATTTTCGCGAGAAATATGTTTCGTGAGAAAATTTGGATTAAAGCTTCGTGTCTATTCTTTCATTATCGCAAGAAAATTAAGCAAAAGAAAATCTCAACCTTTCGTGTGAATAACGGCTCGTGAGCAAATTCTGGATTCAAAATTAGGTTCTTTTCTAAAAAATGAGTCAAACAGAATCCATTGACTAGGCCCACACTTTAGAGAGGGTATTTTAGAGAGTACAATAAAGTTTGAATCAAAAGCATTAGTTAAAAAAGTGGGCTAAAAAAGCATTTCTTATTTGAATTTTGACTACATGTATCCATTTACACTATATTATATTCCACTAATATTCATTGAAATATCATCTTTACATTTTTAGCTAGACTTAATTGAAAATCTATTTCAATTTCACATTAATGATATAATTCTATCACGCTGTTACACATACTACATCTTCACCATAAATATTAGGTGACATCATGACGCGCGGTCGTTTCGCGCTCAAAATAAATTTGTAATGCTCATGTGCCCACAGCGAGCGTAGCCAGCTAATGAGTACGGGTTGATCCCACAGAAAGTTGTTGTGATTCCACCTTCAAGTAACCAATCATAAAAGGGGTTTGGTTTGTTGTCACTACTGGAAATTAAATATGCAAAAGGAAATAAAGAAAATATTAAATAACAAAGGTTCTGGCGTTTAAACTTGAATTTGGTTTATATATATATATATATATCAACTCGATCATGGGCACACCGATTTTCATACATGATAAATCACCTAGTTATGGATACCGGATTCCTCTTTATGTCTCCTCATTCATCCTTTCATTATAGACTTAAAAGCGATTTCTCGTCAATTAAATCCCTAATCAGTCACCCATCCCCCGATTCTCCAAAGAGATGTAAGTGAACAGACAGCAGTGTGCCCTAGATGAACCCAGATCTGTTGTGTTTACCGATTCATCGTGTGCCCACAACAACCCATTGACTCCCTTATTAATATATGGACCAACACACAGTCACGATTCACCAATTCAATTAATAGTGGTGTGCTCTCTTTACCTAACGAGTGATCAGTCACATTGGGCATTTCAAACACACACTCACGTGGAACAAGGCACAAGAATCAATAAAAACCTTTCATGCATTACTATGCCCATTTTGGCCTCACGAGTCCAGATTTATATGCAAACCATTTTCGTTGTTCAAATACCAGAATTAAGAGTCTAGCCAAGAATGCTAGACATAATTAAAATAGCAGAAATAAAAGACATAATTATAAAGAGAACTTACGGAATTTAATAAGCAAAAAGACTCAACATAAACGTTGAGTTTATGAACATACTCCTAAGTCCAAAGGCTTAAGGCCTATTGGAATTATTTCTTGCTGCAAAGCAGCGTACGAAAATGAAAATGCAAGAAAGTAAAATTGTAGCAATGTTTCTGACTGCCAAAGCTTCATAATTCCAAAAAATAAACTAGCTTAAATAGTTATATTTTCGAGTTTGAGTTTCCCCAACAAACTGGGGTCTTCACTGGCTTTCGGATCCGGCGTGCCCCATCCTTAGCTGTCTGGATAAGCCTATCTCGATCGAATCCCTATTTTTTAGGGATTATGCTTATCTCTTAGTTGCCACGCCTCTTAGGAGTCCAGCTTATCACCAACTCTTATTTGGATATGCAGCTATTCTTCACGCCTCTTTCTTTCAACTGAATCCTGAAATTCACGCATGTGCCCATTCTAGCCTATGGTTGAGTCTGTGCGAGCAATATAGGCACAACATCATCTGGTCAGCTCCATCCATTTCTGATATGCCCATTCTGCCTCCCGAATGTAGGATGGATGCTGAAGAAGTTCCATGTGCCTCTGAATACAGTTTATGGCGACGAGATAATCATGAATAATTGGGCAATAAATGCTCCTTTCGCCAGACTCGCCTTCTGAAATGCCCTTTAACTGCAACCTGGTTCTTTTCGACTCAAACAGACTAAAAAGGACATTTATGACGAACAAAATACCCATAAAAATATGAAATAAATGGACTTATCATACCCACACACTTTAGACATGATTGTCCTCAAGCATGGGATGCAACGCGTTCAGAAAAACAAACGAAAAGAAAGAGAAAAGAAACAGACTCACAAAAAATAAGCATGCAAACAGTTAAGCAGTGTGGGCACATCAACTTTAATTTTCCAATAAAATTGCAAAGTTCCAGCATACCAAAAATAGGTCAAAAATGAGTTCAGCGTGGTAATCCTCACAAACTCTCTTCACTCAGTGTTTAGGCTCAGTGCATACGCTCAAATTAATGCAATTTTGTACTTAGTCATCCCATAGGCTTGCTAAAGTTCTAGTATCAATCTCCAGAAACCATAGATACATAAGTATCAATAGGGCTTTTTAGGCTACAGTGGACATTTCAGGTAGGTGAGGCTTTATTTCTGTACAGGCCCCCCCATTTTTTCTAAGTCCATTACCCTTCTGTGCCCCGTTCAGACAACAATTATTTCTTTACTCTTGGGCACTCTGAACACTTAAGACTAGGAGAATTTATTTCTTTTTTTTTGCCTTTTCTTTTATCATTTTTTTTCTATTTTTTTTAATTTTTCTTTTATCATTTTTTTCTTTTTTTATTTTTCTTTTATTTATTCCCCTATCTTTTCTGACCTTTTCACAAATATCCCCCAACAATTCTGCCTTCATTTATTCCCCTAAGCTTTATCTCGATCAAATCCCTATTTTTTAGGGATTATGCTTATCTCTTAGTTGCCACGCCTCTTAGGAGTCCAGCTTATCACCAACTCTTATTCGGATATGCAGCTATTCTTCACGCCTCTTTCCTTCAACTGAATCCCGAAATTCACGCTTGTGCCCATTCTGGCCTATGGTTGAGTCTGTGCGAGCAATATGGGCACGACATCATCTGGTCAGCTCCATCCATTTCTGATATGCCCATTCTGCCTCCCGAATGTAGGATGGATGCTGAAGAAGTTTCATGTGCCTCTGAATGTGGTTTATAGTGAGGAGATAATCATGAATAATTGGGCAATAAATGCCCCTTTCGCCAGACTCGCCTTCTGAAATGCCCTTTGACCATAACATGGTTCTTTTTTACTCAAAACAGACTAAAAAAGACATTTATGACGAACAAAATGCCCATAAAAATAGGAAATAAATGGACTTATCACATCAATATTTTAAAAATAAGCAAATACTTGATTAAAAAAATAATAATGACATATTATTGATGTGACATAATGTTCAATAGATAACGTACCATCAAGGAAAATTCTTATATAATTTTAAGGACTGAAACAGCAAATATTGCATTTCATGATTGTGTTTTCGAAAAGGGTCAAGAAAAGTGTGACAAAAAAATATGCCTAAAATGGACATCTAGATTTTTCCACAATTGGTTGATATTCACACTCTGAATAGAATGGCCCATATTACGACATTCCAATCAACACCATCGCTTTTATATCGCTCTTAATTTTTACTTGGAAAAATTACTATGGATCAAAACGAGTTTAATATTTTTATGACTAGCATTCCGCCCATGCAAATGCATGGAGTGTTATATTTTTTATTTTTTTAATGTTGAATAATTCAATATGAGTTTTGTGTTGGTGCAATGAAATAATATATATTATTAAAAATTTAGAGGTGATAAAATGAGCGGTCCAGCCCATTGGGCTAATGGTGAAAAAACAGGTTGGGCCGCCTGTGGACCTTAAGTATTTTTTGAGTTTTTGGGATAGGTATTGTAAACACAAATTTTTGTATTTAATTTAATAAAACACAAAATAATGTACAAATAAAATAATTTCGGATCAAATTATATTTTTTAGATCCAATCTCTATTTTCTCCTCTGATTAATCACTCCAGGAACGATCTTCAAATGATCTTCGAAGTTTTCGGGAAATTTTTATCTCCTCGATCTTCTTTGACTTGGTCTTTGGTCTTTGACAACATTAATTCGGAGGACCGATAGCTTGTTTCCGGATCAAACGCCGATTTTTGGGTTGAATTTGGTGTAGAATGCTTTAAACTGTCTTGCTTGTGGACCAAACGCCGTCTTCAGAATGATTTTGGTGAAGAACGCCTTTAAATGCCGCTTGCATTTGGGGCAGAACGCTTTAAACCGTCTTACTTGTGGATCAAACGCCATCTTCGAGATGACTTTAGTGATGAACACCTTTGAATGCTGCAAGAACGCTTTGAATATCTGAGAGAATTTCACTTGTGGAACTTCTTCTCAAATTCTTGAATTCTTCAAATGAATTCTGGTGTGTTTTTTCATTCTCCATATGGCCTCTATTTATAGGTGTAAAGAGAGAGAAATTTGGAGACTTAGGGCTGAGGTGGCGCGATATGATTGGTTCCTCGATATTTTGGACTTATCTTTATCAAATCCTTGATTTCTGCATAGATTTGACACGTGTCGACTCCTGATTGGTCGAGATTATCCACATATTTAAATATCCACTTTTATTTATTTAATTTAGGAATTAATTCATGTAAATCCCTAAAATATAAATAAATGATATACTTTGATATTTAAATATTTATCTCCATCTATTAAATATCAATATCTACTTATTTAATTTAGAAATTGATTTAATTAAATTCCTAAAATATAAATAAATAATTTACTTTGATATTTAATTATTTACATGGCATAATTTAATTTAACCATTAAAATTTATCCGTTTATAAATGCCCCTTTGAGACTTGTTCATGGACAATTTGCCTTGGAAATGAATTAGCCTCAAGATTTAAAATTTATTAGATAGTTTTAACTCGTATCAAGGAGTATTCATTTTGGGGCTTGAATTTATAGACATTTTATACTCGTGTTCATGAGTCCTTTAAATTTTATTAGAAAGTTTATACTCGTATCAAGGAGTTATTAAATTGGAATGTAGATAAATAAATAATTTGTTAATTTCTCCTCAAAGATAATGAAAATTGGGCCTCCAAATTATTTTAATCCAATTATCAACCAAAGCTCAAGTAAATAGCAAATGGACTTTGTTTCATTCTTTAATCTCCTATGTCATGATGGCCCATTCCATAAACATCAATCTATCTCGCAAACTTTTAACTCTTTTAATTAGACCCTACTCCTTGGCGCACATATCGATTGGATTACCATAAAGGCCATTAAGATAACCCCGGTTTCTCGATAGAAAACTTAGAGATAGACACTCCAATCATCACGTACTAATTTTGTCCAAGGATAAACTCGATCTTATCTGGCAGCCAATTAATATCAACAAAATAATTGCTATCAAATAACTATTGAATCTTCATATGAAAGGAATTCCTTTGCGGTCGGATTCTTTTGCCAACTTGAAGGCTTATAAATACCCCTTCACTTAATCCACCTTTTAACACAAATTTACACAGAAATCAGCAAGTAGTTTGAAACTGTTCGGCCCCTGGATACTTTTGGAGAAAGTAACGTCATTTCAGTATCAAGAGCTCATTGTTTACGGTGCGATTTTTCATCACCATTGGTCATTCACTGCGGCATTTTGGTAAGGATGATCTTCTACCTTCTACCCCTTTAAATATTTCCAGTAGCTCAATACATACTCTTTTCATTTGCATAAAGTTAATTGATGTCAATTTGCAGCGGTAGTTATTGGGTAATCTCGATTAATTTTTATCATTGCAAAAGCCACTGAACATGACTCGATTCAGGTACTTCGTTGTCCTGAGTAGAGCCGTCAAAATGGGCTAAGCCCGTCGAGTTGACCCGTCCCCGCCTCTATTTTAGATGGATAGGGTTTTAAATTCGAGGCATGTTTAGCTGGTGGGCTTCGGTGGGTAAGCCCGCGGCGGAGCGAGCTTTGGCGGGTAAGCCCGCCTATGATAAATATTTTTTTTTTGCATTTATCTTCTTCAACCAACATAAAAGATCTGCAGAAAATTCACTCCGTTTTGGTCACTTTTGGTTTCCGCAGCTCTTTAATCCTCCTAGGCTAATTAATCTCCAAATACTCCCAATTTAAAGATCCCGATTCTGCTCTATTAGTTTTTCGTGGAAATTCTTACGCAAACGATGCTTATGTGTGGCATACGATCATTAGAGCTATGACCCATAATCGAAAATATGGAAAAGCATTAGAATTTTACGCGGAAAAGAGAGGATTAGGGGTGAAGCCTGATAATTACACATTTCCTTTGGTTATCAATGTTTATGGGAGTTTGATGGATTTTGAGAAAGGGGGAGTTGTTCATGAGCATGTTGTGGAATTTGGTTTTGAGTTTGATATGTATATAACTAATGCCTTGATAGATATGTATGCAAGGTGTGACGAATTGGGACATGCTTAAGAAGTGTTTGATGAAATGCCGCACAGAGATGTTGTTTCTTGGAATGGTTTGATTTCTGGATATACTTCTAATGGCTACTTCAAGAAAGCCTTGGAAGTTTACCATCAACTGCTAATGTTCGGCTTGGTGCCTGATTCTTTTTCATTATCAAGTGTCTTACTATCTTGTGGCGGACTAGGGGAGCATTATCAAGTGTCTTACTATCTTGTGGCGGACTAGGGGAGGTTGTAGAGGGTGAAATAGTTCATTGTTTTTCTTCTTCTTCTTATTATTATTATTAATATTATTATTGTTTCTATATAAACAAAATCACTACTTATCTGGAAGATGTAACTGGCCTCACTGAACTCATGAAGTCCGTTGTCTCCTATGATGTGGATTGGGCTGATCAAACTGGCGACTGTTAGCACTTACCAGCAAAAAAAAAAAAAATCAAAAGCCCGCGGGTCCCAATTAGCAATATGTCATCTACATATAGCACTAGAAAAATGACTGTGCTCCCACTAGCCTTTTTGTACACACAAGGGTCTTCTTCGCACCTTACAAAATCAAACTTTTCGATTGTATTGTTAAAGCGAATGTTCCAGCTTCTAGAAGCTTGTTTTAAGCCATAAATCGATCTTTGTAATTTGTATACTTTATCATGGTTTTTTGGAGATAAAAAAAACCTTGAGGTTGTATCATATAAACATCCTCCTTCAGCTCTCCATTTAAGAAAGTCGTTTTCACATCCATTTGTCAAATTTCATAATCATAGTATGCAGCAATTGCAAGTAGAATCCGAATTGATTTAAGCATTACCATGGGAGAGAATGTCTCATCATAGTCAATGCCTTCCTTTTGACTATATCCCTTGGTAAAAAGACGAGCCTTATAGGTCTCTATCTTTCCGTCAATCCCTATTTTCCTTTTGTAAACCCATTTACAACCTATAGGCTTTGTCCTTTGAAGGTTCTGCCAAAGTCCATACTTCGTTAATCTTCATGGACTCTATTTCGGATTCCATGGCTTTTTGCCATTTTTCTGCATCTGAACTTTGTACAGCCTCTTCGTGAGTCTTAGGGTCATCATCATGAATAATCTCATTATCTTGAACCATCAAGTTTAACCTATCTGGTGCATGACGAATGCGTTTAGACCTTCTAAGTGGTTCTCGTACAGTATGTACCTCTTGTACTGGATTTTCTAAAACTTGCTCTCCAACACGTTCTTCTTGTGTTTGAACTTGTTCTAAAACTGGTTTATCAACATGTTCTTGATCTTCAACTATTGAAGATGGTAATCTTTGAGTCAGTTTTAAAACATCTAACAAAGGTTGCTCAATTTGTCTCTCATGCTCTTGAGCTTGAATTGTTTCATTGATTTCATCTAAATCTATTTCTTCACCACGATTTCCTTCCAAAAGAAATTTTCTTTCTAAAAAGGTTGCACTTCTAGCCACAAAAACTTTATGGTCAGAAGGGTGGTAGAAATAATATCCCATTGTTTCTTTAGGATATCCAATGAACCTATATCTTTCAGATCTTGCTTCAAGTTTGTCTATAGCTTGTAGTCTCTTGACATAAGCTGGACAACCCCAAACTTTTATGTGTTTAATATTTAGCTTATGTCCTTTCCATATCTCATATGGTGTTGTAAGAACTGTTTTAGTGGGAACCTTATTTAATAGATAACCTGATGTTTCCAAAGCATATCCCCATAAGTTTTTTGGAAGATAAGTGAATCTCATCATGGATCTTACCATATCTAATAGAGTTCGATTCCTTCTTTCTGATACACCATTATGTTGTGGTGTTCTTGGAGGAGTCCATTGTGACAAAATCCCATTTTGTTTGAGATATTCAAGAAAATCATCACTAAGGTACTCTCCACCTCTGTCAAACTTTAATATTTTTATATTCTTACTTGTCTGCTTTTCAACCTCACTGCGAAATCTTTTGAACATTTCAAATGATTCTGATTTGTGTTTCATCATATACACAAATCCATATCTGGACATATCATCAGTAAAGGTGATAAAATAAGAATATCCACCTTTAGCTTGAATTTTCATTGGTCCACAGACATTTGAATGAATTAGACCCAATAATTCTGAAGCTCTTTCTCCATTTCCAGTGAAAGGAGATTTAGTCATTTTTCCTTTGAGACAAGATTCACAAGTTCCATATGATTCATAATCATAATGTCCAAGGAAACCTTCTTTGTGTAACTTGTTTATTCTTTTCTCACCTATATGACCAAGTCGACAATGCCAAAGGTATGTCTGACTCACTTGATTTTCTCGTTTTCTCTTAAGATTAGAAACATGCATAATTGGATTAACATTTAGATCAAGTAAGACATAAATTCCATGTTGGAGATAACCATTCACATATAAATCATCACCATGATAAATAGAACAAATGCTATCATAAAATATCATGTGAAAACCTCGCTTATCCAACAAAGAAATTGAAATAATGTTCGAAACAAACTTAGGAACGTAATAACAATTATTTAAAACAAGAGTTTTGCCATTAGGCATTATTAGATAAATGGATCCTACTGCTAGAGCAGCAACATTTGCACCATTTCCAACTTGAAGATTTATTTCTCCTTTCTTCAATCTTCTGCTAATTTGTAGACCCTGCAACATATTGCAGATATTAAAACTACTTTCAGTATCTAATACCTAATTAGAAAAATTAACATTAGTTAAAGAAATCCTGAAAACATTTTTCATCGATGTCTCACCTTGTTTCTTATTCTTTAGAGATGCAAGATACTCCTTGCAGTTTCTCTTCTAATGACCCTTTTGCTTACAGTGAAATCATTCAGCATCGGATTGATCAATTTTGCCATGTTTGGCCTTAGGCTTGGCAATGTTGCCCTTAGGTGCTGTAGGCTTCCTCTTAAATTTCTTCTTACCATTTCCCTTCCTCTTGGAAGAATCACCAACAAACATGATAGATCCTTTTGGCTTCTCAGATGCAACTTGATTCTCATAATCAATCAACGTATTGAGCATCTCATGAGTTCACAACTCATTTTGTTCATGTTGAAGTTGACAATGAATTGCGAAAATGATTCAGGGAGTGACTGCAAAATCACATCTTGAGAAAGTTCTTTCCCGAGCTTATATCCTAATTTCTCAAGTTGTTCGATAAGATCAATCATCTTCAGAACATGAGAGTTTGCAGTCAATGTGGATTTTGAACAGAGTCTTAGACAACTGGTATCTAGCAGTTATGCTCTGTGCACCATACATCTTCTTAAGATGCTCAATGATAGCAAAAGGTTCCATATCTTGATGTTGCCTTTGGAGAGAAGGGCCCATAGCTGCTAGGATTATGCATTTCGCATTAAGGTTTTCTCCCAAGTACTTCTGATAAGCACTTGTAACTCAACATCCTTTTCATCAGGAGTTTTAGGAGCAAGCTTATCAATCACATCGATAAGCTTTTCATGCATGAGAATAATTCTCAAGTTTCGGTACCATTCATCAAAATTTTCTCTAGCAAGTTTGCAAGTATCAAGTATACCACGCTATGATAGTGAAGACATTTTTGAAAAATCTGAGTTGATAAAAGACAAAATAAATAAATAAATAAGTGATAACACATCGTAATCTCATGTTAACTATATCATAATAATAATCAGAAATCAGCATTTCTCATAAAATGAGTAAAGGTGTCTTCGGACAGTATACAAATGAGCCACTTGGTTATCAAGTCGTTTCTCATGCATATATCAGAGGTAGGTACTTATACATATTGTATCTATATACAATGTTTTTATACCAAATAGATCTCTGGTTGTCAGGTTTCTCCTATTGGTATAATTAAATTCATTCATCATGAATTAAAGAAATACAAGAATCATTTCAATTTTATACCTCTGGGTTATCCAGATGCTAGTATATAAAAAAATGATTTATTTCATGCATGCATCATATGCTATATATTATTATTTAATTTTAAACTACAAGTCTCCTAGTTATTAGGTCGTACCTTGTAAATAAAATTTAATATATATATATATATATATATATGATAAGAGAAAAAGTTTTAACAAAATATCTTATATATTTTGTGAATTCGTTTTTCTGTAGGGAGAAAAATTTGTTAATCAATAATTAACAATATGTGATCATATAATTCCGTAATACTATTGGATTCATGAGATCAATTATTTGTAATTGTAATTTCCAAAACAAATACACGCACTAATGCATCATTGATATATATATATACATTAAAAAAACCAAAGAATAACCATTATATATATATATATATATTATAATTTTAAACACAAAACCTCGCTCTGATACCACTGATGGATTACTTTGGTGTTCGAAACACGCAGCGGAATAAATAACACAATAATCCATGGCGATCTATTTGTGTTTAAAACTATATTACAAATATGAGAGGTTGTATCGAGATACCTGGTCAAGTTCTTGATATAAGATTGATTCTTCGAACTTACGAAGACTCTATGCGTATCCACACCGAGACTAGTATCATTTATATAGAAGTCGATTTATGCATGGGAAACGACTTGATAAATTGCGTGTCTTGAAATATCTATCTAGTATCATTTATATAGAAGTCGATTTATGCTTTCAATATATTTTCCATATGTATAAGGTCAAACCTTTCCATATAACTTAAATATGATTTTGCTAATTGAAGGATGGTAATATAATAATATATAGGCATGTATCAATTAGATGAATCTTAATGATACGTCCATATATATTAATATATTAATCATGATAATATATATATATATTCCAAATATATATGTAGGCAAAAAAAACCATCCATTAGTTTAGGATAATATATTTATACATATCTAATATATATACACACATTTAATGAGAGAGAGACGAGAGATTTCCTATCAAGATAGGAATTTTTATTTCATTCCGGATATCAATCATATTCTTGGTGCTAGCAGAGAATATAATAATATTTCATTTTGATTATCTAATTTTATTATCAAATAATAAATAAATAATCTTTCGCAAAGATTAGATCACTCGTTAAGTGTGTGACCCCATAGGTTCATCACTAAGCCAATAGTAAAATAATTAAATTATTCTACTAATCAAGGTTGCCGTCTAGCAACACTCCTCGACGACTGGATTGAATGAAGTAATAACCTTTGTAAGAATAATATAATATTTCCTTCAATCCTTTCCAGCTCCGGGTTAATCCTAGGATATGGTTTTACTGTCAAATCCCAATAGATTACCAACTATGTTTCATGTCAATTATAATCGACTAGTGAATAATTTAAGAAACTTCATTTCTTTAATTCATTCGATCGCCTTGGCCAAGGTCTTGATTTAGTCATTATAGTTAATGACAACATAGAGCTCAAACTCATTATCAAGAGTTGATGGATTCCATATTCATCAATTATTAATTCTACTAGTATTTAATCACACCCGAAATCCATTCAACTAGTACCCTGAGGTATTAGGTGTCCGGAATAAAAGTATAATAAATAACTTGTTAATTTCTATAAAGATCTCCGGTCAAAGGAAATTATTATACTTTGATACTTTAAAAGAAAATCTTATTGACAGTTTGATTGATAATAGCAACCATTAAGAATTCTTATTTGGGTCTGTTCAATGATTATATCATCATATACATCATTTATATATATAACTTAATTAGTGAATGAGATCTACTAATCTCTATCTAATAGAGACTGTTATATATATATATATATATATATATATATATATATTGATCTAACTGCATCACTAATATCCTTTTTTTTCTCAGTGACCATTTGATCAAAAACGATTTTTAGATTAAATTGCAAAAACACTTGACTCTCATTTATTATGATCTCCATCATAATGACAAGTTTATAAATTTAATCAAAGACTTTATCATATATCAACTATGAAAAGAAATATTTAAAAGAAAATAACATGAATTACAATGTGCTCAAATAGTACACGACTAATTTGATCTTGGGCACTTTCATAATTCCAACAAATTACTCTTATTATACTGTATGTTAATTGTGAAATTATATAGTAGCCGAGAAAGGCTGTTGTAGCCTGTAGAGAATAAAATAAAATAAAATGCTAAACAAAAACGTGAAAAAAATATCTTAATTTCAAACTGAAAAATGAAGTATGACCATCGTATATCAAATCAAACAAATATATATCTGAATTTAATGGAACCTGAAATTAGTTTTGCTAATTAAGGAAGAAATTGCATATAAGATTTATCAAATTTCAGACTAAAATTAATTTGCATATTATACAACTCATTATTCAAATAATATATTTATAATTTATATAAGTAGAAATGTCATTTAGACAAGAAAATTTCTATTTCCATATACAAAGTCCATATTACATGTGTTGTCTTTGTCGTAAAAAAAGACTGAATTTTTTTTTTTGAATAAAAGATCCAATACTTATATTAATCAACCAAGTTCCTCACCCACGGAGGAAAAATATTGTTCCAAATACGCATAGACACGCACCCTGCTCCAAAATGAGCTAAAGAGTGAGCCACACTATTAGCCTCCCTATACATATGATGGAAGCCCAAAATAACTTTTGAATTAGCAAGATCAGTTAAAATAGGTAATTCTTTCTCCATATAGTTTTCACCCCCATACTCTTTGTTAAGCAACCCATCGATATAACATAGTATAGTAAGAGAGTATGATTTATTTATTTTTTTTGCTGAACTTTGAGATGTTCTCATTTATTCTGATACACATGCTAAAATTATATAGGATCTTCCTTATTTGGGTGTGCCTGATAAAATATTAATAAATTAATATTCAGGGGATATATTATAATATATATATATATATATATATATCAATTATATATCGATAAATGGTTGGTAAGTCTGGATTAAATTCCTCAAAAAGAAAAAAAAAAAGTCTTGATTAAAAAAAAAACGTTTCTATTTTAGTAAAATATTTATTAATAATTATATATCTATGGGCTGCCGTACGTCGGGTATGAACAAATGCCATTGTATATGGGCTCAATATCAGATTTGAAGGCCGCGCCCGCATTCGTTGTGGGAATTCCCAAATCTGTAGTTATTATTCTTTCATTATCAATTTAACTAATCAGTAATCATACACAAAAATAGAAAACAAAAATGAAAACCGACCTTGAAACACCATTCCAAACAGAGAATCTCATGAGTATGATATTTTTGTACTTTTAAGGTTTTTTATTTTCAAAATCTTTGCTTTTATGAATTGGTGATTTTTTTAATTAATAGTTTGATATGATTAAATTAAGGATTAATATCAGTTTTTAACCCGACCTTTAAAGAGATTCACAAAAATGTCTAGACTTCTCATAAATCACACGACATTTCGAAATTGTCACAAATCTAACCTGAATTCAATTTTAAGACTTTGAATAGTTGACATGAAATTAACTTTTTGAATCTTCTTTCTCCAAAATGACGTCATCGGTATATGATGTGGCACAAGTGATTTTCCATGTCAACCAAAAAATGCACGTACTCTATTTAAAGTTCGAAAATTAATCTCACGCTATATTTGTGGTAAATTCAAAAGATTAGGTATTAAATGGTTAATTATGAAAGATCATGATATTTTTATTAATCATTTGAAAGGGCAGAATAAAAATCAATATTAACTCTTAAAAAAATAATTAATACATCTCACATATGTATATTGTGATGCCATGACTATTTCATGTTTTTCCCCCTTATTTTATTAATTAATATACATGTCACAGTACATAATTATTCACTGAAGCTCCGACTAAAACAAAAAATGAAGCTGATCAAATAAGCTTTTCAATCCGGCTAAGATATTTTTTTACAATGTCATTCTTTATCAATTTTTTTTTTTGAACCCTTATTGGCCACAATATCGACCACACAACTATTATATGTGTCAAGTGGTGTCTTCGAGTTTCGGAGTTTTAGATTTTTTTCTCTGAATATTATATATTATCACCGATACTGTAATTGTGAAATAAATAATTATTTGACCCCAAAATTAAGAGTTCGACATGCAGTGATAAAATGAAACACGAAATATAACACTCACAAATAGCGTTTCCTTCTACGAGATTGTCCCTACTCATAATTTGGTGAATGCCTCAACTAGTAATTAATTAAGCTGAAGTGGGCAAACATAATGTATTTTTCACAAGGAAAAACGACACCCCAACTGAAGATTGACAGAGTGGGGAAAAGAGCTACGAAATTTGGGGTTGAATTGTATGTATGTGTACGATATCTTGTAAAAGGCACACAAAATAATATACAAGATCCTATATATAGTTTTATTCTATTAATGATTGATCAAATATATATGTAGGGGTGTGCAAAATCAAAATAAAATCTTATCAATTAATTTGGTTTGGTTCCGTTGAGCTCGGTAACAAACTAAAACTAAATTGAATTTTCGTTAATTTGGTTTTGTTCAATTTCAAACACTAACTAACTAAAACTCGAATAAAAATATGTTGGATTAATAGAATCTTGTTGGGTGTGCAAATAAATTTACATATGGATCTTTCTGTTTAGTGTAGTTTAGGAAAGAAGTGAGTAATCGAATGGAGACAGTAGCTAGGTACATTGAATTAAGAAATTATAAGAGGCAACGTAAAGTAAAGATGGGAACTGCAAAATAAGGTGTAGGGTGACCCAAAACAGTGACAATTTGCTTAATTAGACACCTACTTTAATTATATCTACAGACAAACACACTCCTTCCATCTTTATAGGTTATGTCTTAATAATTCCAGAGAGATTTTCCCTCATGTCAAACCAAAACTATATTAACTGACGCATTTGCCCCTATCCTAGTCAAGATTTTGAGATTAATGAATGTTTGATCAAGTCTTGTGTTAGAACGTTTTATAAGACATTCCAAAATCCAGTTCTAATCACTATTAAATATCAACAAAGTTAGAAATGTGTCATTAAAATTTGAGTTTTAATTTGGTTCTTGACATGTTTTGCGAATTTTAACCTATAAGACAGCCTCACACAATTCCAATTGTGTGACTGTATTTCTAAAGCCGTTTCCTGTAATTGCCAAATCTGGCAGGAAGGTCAGAGATGTCAATAACAATTAAATTTGCTGTGTCCTTGTAGGAAAAAGTGCGTGGCATTAGCAACTTCACGACTGGAATTTCGTATCTGTCATTTTCTCTACAAAGTCGATTCTTTTGCGGATTTCGGAAGCCTTTTTTCCTTTATTAGCTGAAATTTTAGATCAATTAAGACAATTTAACAAAAGCACGTTTCTTTTGTTTTATGTTTTTTTTTCTTTTATGGGCTTGGGAACTCTTTTGCCCAAACGAGAAGGAGAGAAAAAAAAATTATAAATTTAAACCGTACCACTCGCTCGTGAATGATTTAATTTGTGAAATGTCAATCTCGTAACTAGAGATTTATGAATTTAAATCTTATTAATGTATTTTTTAGATATTTCGTATGCACCCATATGTGTAGTAGCTACATATATTTTTAAAAAGAAAATAAAACCATAGCACACAACCGTATATAAATATTTGGGAAAAGAAATTAATAGCTAGGTATTTCTATTTACTTATCATCTGCATACGATCAATACTCATTATAAATGGCATGTCGAATATAATATCATAACGTTGTGCTTGTGATATGATGAGCAAGTGATGAATTTACGTTTGAGATATATTTGCCAATAGAGTATCTCATAACTAAATTAATCATATAATTAACAAAACTAAGAGTAGGACATGCATTATTTTATGGGTGTGATTAACTGATTATTTTACCTGAAATTAATAGATTTTGAGTACTTAGAGTTATATATTGGGGGAAAAAGGATGATAAGTTGTATGCTAATATAAAGAGATGCACTTAGTATTAAAGAAGAAATTCAAGAAACAACAAATCTTGTCTCGTCAAATCAGTTAAATATATATCAGCCCCAAGTGAGATAGGAAATTTGCAATTGCTTTGTAAAATGTAAATTGGAGGGGCTTTATTCCCTAATAATGGCTGTACAGTTTTTGCGTGGTGACAACGTGAAAATTGTAATTTCTCTCTTACTATATATATAGACATATTCCTTTTTAGTTTTAATTGAAGAATCGAAGATAAAAACGACAAAGCTTGATCCATATCTAACTAGTTTGATTGATTATTTTTATAAAGTTAAATTAAATTAATGACCTTATTTGTAAAATTATACTGGTATTTGATGAAATACTTTAGCACACGATGACGAAGAGAAAAGCAAAATTGAATAAAATAAAAGATTATTGAAAAGGTACACGAGTACGTGGATCCTTTTTAATTTTTTTGTTCCCCTAAAAATATTTATGTCTTCTCTAAATCTGTATTAATTGTAGATCTCCAAAAATTGACACTCGTGCACACACAAGCTTTGTGGGGGTCCGGAAATAAATTGATTCGCGCATTTGTTTTTCTCACAGGATAGTAGTTGTGATAATTCGTTATTTTTCAGAATATGAAATAATTTTAGCACTAATAATTCGTCATTATTTTTCATTTTCAAATCTTTACCTTATTTTATTAGCATCAATTACTTCATCTATAATGTAAGAGGTTATTACTGTATCGATAACATGAATTAGTAAAATAAATTAAAAAAATCAGAGGGTTTGATAATTTCAAAAAACAGCATGGACTTTTGTTAATTTTTGTAACATCATCTGAAAATTTAATTATAACAATATTTCTTGGGAACTTTGTGATATTTATAACGACAAAAAAAAGATTTATTTACTAGTCCACATATATACATGCACTTGTGCATCGATTTATAAAGCTTAAAAGGTCACTATATAGATAAAAAAAATTATGTGAGACCATTTTACAGTCAAAAAAATTTATAAAATTGGTGAAAAATCAGATTCAAACTCGTATTTAATATCATATTTAAAATTTTATTGATGTTTGAATCTAACATTCAATATAAATCACACAAGACCTCCTTAAATCACATTTCTAAGAATAATAGGTCGGATTAAATTCTATAAAAAAAGTCATATATTAATTCATTTTCTCAATTAACAAACAATTATACTCCCTCCTTTTCTGAATAAGTGTCATTATAGCATTTAAAATTTGTCTAGAAAAATGTCATTCTACAAATTCGAGATAAAAAATTCAATTTTTCACACATTTAATTTGCCCTCATTTATTGCATTAATACATCTATATTTAACTCATTTAATGTATTCACACAAGGGTGTATTAGGTAACTCAATTAATTTATTAATCTGTGTGCATTCATCCAAAATGATATTTAATCGGAAACGGATGGAGTAATATATTAGTTTTTTTTCTTATTGATGTTGCTAGTTTTCTTTTCCAATGGGCAACGAGCACAATAATTCAACCCACTAGCTATGTACTTAGAATCCTCATGCTTTCTTCGATTATTTAGTTTATTTTGAGAGAAACAAGAAATAGAATACATTAATATAAAAATTAATTTGAATGTGAAATGGATATAGGAGATATTATGCAAAAAAGATATATTAACAGTACCATAATTGACTCAAAATGATTCATATATACAGTCCTAATAATTAATGTTTAATAATTTCCGAATCTCAAATTTAAGTATATTACGCATCCAATAATAGAGCTCCATTCTGTAAAATGTATATTAATTAATTCTTAATGTTTATGTTTAAAAGCGTTGAATTTCAACTGCTACAATACTTTTAAAAGTAAGAACTTTTAATCCAGCTTAATGGAAAGATTATTAATTACAAAATATGCCGACATTTTGTCGCGTAGGTGGATTAGAAAAATGCTAATCAGACAAGGACTCCATTATTTGATAAGCCATTTGCTGGTTCTATAATCATTATGGTAATTATAAATAAATGTTCTTTTATTTGTTATGATGTGACATATAGTCACTCTATCAATTAGTCCATCTTACAAGATAATACGATATTATATATGTAACCTAAAATTAAAATGTGATAATATTTTATATATATATATATGTATGTATATATGTACGTATGCATATATGTATGTATCAAGAATAAATTGTATCCTCGATGATCAATTTGAAAAATAAAACAGTAATTAATATTTGGAAGAAAAATAAAAAGGTGGGTTTATATAATTGGAAGACAATCACCTCCCACCTTTTCACGAGTTTAAATTCATTTTTTAAAAAGTTATTTGAGAACTTTAAAATTTAGTTGTTTACTTGAAAATGCCTGCTAACCTGAGAAACTGAAATCTAAACTTGCTGCTATTACTTTGGGCAAAATTAAATAATTTGTTTTTCAAAAAATCCCCTTGTAATTGATTAATTTGACAAATAAACTGTGATAATTCATAACTTTGGAATTATGAGATGGCCAATTTCATTCCACAACTTTTTTTGGTATTGTAATTCGTACCTTTGTATAAGTTAGGAAAAATATTGTAAATTTTGAACAATTGCAATTTAATGATGATTGAATAAGGTTAATGGTTTGGTACGAATTAATTCACTAGGCATTAATTACATTAACAGCAGTACCTAGATTCAACTTATAAAAATCACGTACTGTGTTACTATATACTTATATATTTTTTAAAAATCATGTACTATATGCATTTTCTTTTCCTTTTTTTCTTGTGAGGATAAAAAACTCACAACCATTATTCATGTGTGCGTTAGAGATAAACTTAAACTTCGCTCTTGTAACATAATTTATAGTTCATACAAGAGAAATAATAAATCACGTAGTTAATTTTTTTAAAAAAAATATTAATGGAATATGGATTTATGATAAGCCCTCGAGCAGACCAGCTGAAGGGCAAAATTAAGAAAGGTTACTTAGACAGGAAGGGAAGGTCGAAGGGCAAAATAGGCATCACAGGAAGAATATTGAAAAAGAAAAAGGTTTAATAAATTAACCGACTGCCCGGCACATTTCCTAGCATGATAGTGTATTCTTTACTATTTTCAGGAGACAGGTCTATAATCAACCAAAACTCCTTTTTTAAACTAATAAATTATTTATAATAATCTTAACGTTTATATGCAAAAGAGATCATTTTTAAAGAATCTTTCAGATAATTAACTCACTGTCATCAATAATGGAACCCTCACCTAATAAAATAACTAAAGGCTGCAAACCGCAGAAATCTTTTGTGAAATGTTTGATATATTTTTTTCACTAACCACCTCTCATCAAATGATTAATCTATCTTTTAAGAGCATCTTTTCATACCTCCCCTAAATTAAAAAAATCTTAAAATTAACTCCCACTACTTAACCTTTTCCTTTTTTTTCTTTTTTTTTTTTATATAGTATTATTTATTATTGCTCTTTTTTTTTACCCCTGATTCATTGGGTCGAGTCAGAAACTCAACATTTGCCAACCTGGGATTCTCTCTCTCTCTCTCTCTCTCTCTCTCTCTCTCTCTCTCTCTCTCTCATAGATATATACTTAAGTACTATGTCTTAATGGAGGTCGATAATACTAATTAATACATATTATATTTGCGTTTTATTGAATGTAACATCCACGACAGTTTGATGCGTATTGAGGGAAGTTCTTGTGTTGGATTTGAGACGGAAAGCTTCTTCAGTTTATGGTTAATCTGTAGAAATTTGCAGGGCCCTCTTCCTTGAAATGTGCCAGATATTATGATTGATTCCAACCAAAGATTAATTGGAGCCATTATTATTTGTATTAAGACTTTAAAAGATGAGAAAAAAGTGCTCCCTCCTCTGACAGCTGGTTACAACAAAAGTAACCATCATAACCACCAGAAAATTTGATTTATTACTGTACAATTTGACCCAATTATGTAATAAACATTGAAAAATACAACATCACAATGGATCTTGTATCAAATTGATTGATACACAACGTATTGCAAATCAACAATGTCAATTGGTGGTGTCACCAAAAGAAATTAAAAAATAAAATGTCAATTCGTACGGTTTTCATACCACATAACATACGTGGCCATCCTGAATTTTTTTCTCATGAAACCATAAAAATAAAATAAAAATTTGTTTTTTCTCATGAAACCATAAAAATAAAATAAAAATTTGTGCGATGAAAAACTTCAATTTCTCATTTTCTCCGAAACTAATAAAGTATAATCTTAATTACATCCTATATATTACAAATTTTTGGTGCTGTGAACCAAGACTTGCACCAGAAAAAGGCAAAGGGTACTAAATAATCTGGAATACAGAATTACATAATTTGGTAAATAATAAGAAAACCTCAAAAAAGAAAAAAAGATTCTTAGATTGGTTGTAAAAATTGATTAAAAATTCATCAGATTCAGGCCTGGAGAAGTAATAAAAAAGTCTCAGTTATATACAGCAGAGCCTTTTTTTTCTCCCATCCAGCTTCATAGCATCAAATTTTTCCAGTAATCATGAGTTGTCATAGCTCAACTTTCATGTTTGAGGTTTGATTTTGAACTGCAGAAAATAAGGAGAAAAAGGTAACATTAAAATCTGCTAACACTTTTGGACGTGGTAGAAAAATATTTATTGCTGAGAGTAATTACCCGGGAAGTGAACAGAATTCTGGACAAATCCCATCTGGACAATGCTGTGCAGATCATCTTCAGTGAATGCTGGAAACTGCTTCGACATCAGAGCGTAAAATTAGGATTAGTGTTTTTTAGGTTTTTTTTTTTGCATTTAATTTTATTTAACGCTGTAATAAAAGAAAGAAGAATTTAACCTGGGATAGATTTTCGGTGAATCCATTAACAGAAGGCATCTGAATTTCTAGAGAGAGGGGGTCCACGGAACATTGGCTCAATGGCCCGCTTGAGACGTTTGTACTATGTAGCTGTTGTTGTTGTACATTTTGATGATGGTAGAATGCTGGAGCAGAGGAATCCAAAGGGTACATTTGCTGGGGTAGAGTTGTGTTCTGTTGAAACATCTGCGGATCGGAATTGGACCCATCAAATCATTTTCCCCAACAAGTTATTTTTATTATTTCAAGAGAGAGAGAGAGAGAGAGAGAGAGAGAGAGAGGCTCACATCTTTGGAGAGAAGGTTTTCCATGTTGAAATCCAGGCCTGGATTCACTGATGCCAACTTCATTGACAAGAACTGTCAATAAACATTAAAGAAACACAAATTAGTCAAGAAAAATAAAAGACAGGTTAATCTACTGACACCGACAGCTTTTGATTTTACATAGTTTTAATCCATTTACCTCGACCTGTCGCTGCAATGACTGCACATAATTTATGATTTCATCGAGCATCAGTGCTTTTCCAGTCACCTGAAACGAAAATATTTCCACACAGAAAAAATGATTACTTCAATCAAATTTTTTTTACTGTATCAAGGCTGGTTTAATTTCTCAAGGGTAATTTGTACGAACCTTATTGCAACCCGGTACAAGATCCTGTAGAAGTTTCATTCTCTCACTAATTTTCTCTCTCCGGACCTAAGAAAATTTCAAAAATTATCCATGATTAGACAACGATCGAGAAATGGGGGCCCTCTGTTAAAAAAAAAAACAAGAAGAAGAAGTAGAAGAAGATTTTTTTTACCCTCTCAGCTAAACTATGGCTGTCTGTGGCTTGGCCCCTTCTCGCTCGGACATGAATGTAGTCCTTGGGCGGCTCCGGCGGCTTTTGATTGGTCTTATTTTTCTCGTTATCGTCTTCTTCGTGAGCTTTAGTCTCATTTTCTGTGGGCTTTGATCGCTTCGAGTTTCCATCGTCATCTCCTTCAGCTCCCTAAAAAGGTGATGAGTTGGAAATTGGAATTCCATTGAAAAGATCTAAAAGAGAGTTGGGGGCAAAGTGAAGTTACCTTATCCTTGTTTTTTACTCTGGAAATGGCCTTTCTCTTCCGAGAATTCATCTCATTGGATGTTTTGGAGCCAGTTTCGCCGCTCGGAATCTGCTCAGAAACAGAGGATTCCTCGTTAGAATTGGCGGCCGAGCCCGACAGCTTGCTGAATTTATTGTCGGAGCCTAGTGCTGCGCCGTTAACGGGCCTCATTTCCATACTCGAATTCTTGTTCTGCAGCGGCGATCCGTTCTGTTTCAGCGACGGGCTGCTCGAAACTCGCGGCAGCTTCGCCTCCGCCATTAATGGAGGGTTCGATCCGGGCCTTATCAATGGCGACGTCCTGCCGTTGAAACTCCGGCTGCCGAAGCAAGAAAACTTCGCTGCCCTCTCCGCGAAACCCGGATCGGTGGAGAGCGGCGGCGGAGCAAGGGCGGCTGAGCTGGCCAAATTAGGCAGGTTAATCTGATCGAGAATCGGCAACTTCAGCTTAGTCGAAGAATTTAGAGGGCTCCTGCAGCTAGAGCGATCGTGAGTGCTGTTACCATTGTTGGAGAAAGGGGTCGCCGCCGCGGTGGAGGTCCCTGTGCCGCCCAGCTTCCCGATCAGTTGGCGGAGGGCGAAAGCGTCGTTGGACAAGGCGGTGGCGGTGGCGGTTGTGGTGGAGGAGACCATTGAGCTCCAAGTTGAGTCAAAATGTGAGAATTGATCCATGGTAGAATTGGGGTTCAAGAAAGACTGATCACTGCTCCATGGAATTGGCATTGAGGTTTCAAAGTGGAGTGGTTGAGGTGGTGGAATTCCACCGTTCATAAAGTAGTCTTTATCCATTTTTCAAGATTCTAAATGCCCAGAAAAAAAGAAACCAATTATATCTTCTTTAATTTCCTCCTACCAGAAAATTTAAAAAATTGCTGCCCCAGAAGAAGTTTTCTTTCAAGAATGTGGAGTCCTAATGTTGTTCTTCAAAGACACGCACACACACACGTACAAATATATCTAGAGAGAGAGAGAGAGAGAGAGAGAGAGAGAGAGGACAAGAATGAATGAAATTGAAGAGGAAGGTTGAGGGGAAGGGGGAATAACGTGTGTTGGGGCAAGAAAGGGAAAAGGAGTAGAGTGGCAAGAGGGGGAGGGAAATGAAGGGTGGTGATCAAGTTATATAGCAGAAATGGAAAAGATTTAATTTGACCTTTTCTATATTATACTGCTAAAACGCACACAACACAAACTCACACACACACACACACACACACACACACACACATATACATGTTTGTATATTATATATTATGTATTATATATTTGAGTGAGCTTTGCAGCCGTTAAAAGCGGTGGAAGAACTAGCAAGGGTTAAATGCCGGGCCTTGAACGTCAAATCACTAAACTCTCCACCACTTTCTTGAAATTACCACTTCTCATGAAATTGGAGTGTAAGCCCTAAAGCGATCTTGAAGAAATTGCAAGTTAAAAGCAAATTTTGGTTAGAAATATCAAATATATATGTTTTTCATGAATTGGGATTTAAAGAAAAAGGGAGAATTTTTTGTATATATCGACAAAATCATGTTTATTTTAAAAGGATCATAAATGTTGCGTTTGGACACGTTACAATTTAAGGACTTCTATATGTATTTTTTAAATAGTTTAATTGTTAGTAAAAAAATAAATACACATTCGAGTTTTGACACTAGTTTTTTTATTTTTTTATTTTCCCCTAAAGGGGTCTCAACGATTGCTTTTGTCTTCTTATTTCCCCGTGGCGTTGCAGGCTTGCAGCACGCTTTCTTATGAACATAAAAAGAAGAAAAGAGATTCAAGTTAGTCTGCATGTAATGAAAATATAGAAGAAAGTTTAAATTTAAACCATTCACCTAAATTCTAAGAATAAGGATTAATTAGATCCATATATAATGTCCCATGTTGATGGAATTTAGAATATATATATATTTAAAGAACTTAATTATATGTGAGCACAATAAATTGTTCTAACGATTTAAGTTAACCATTATGATTAATTGGGAAAACTTCTAACTTTAATGCTAAAATCCTTCTAGTGTTGGGACAGCAGATGAATAGTGCCAAGCGAGGTGGCTTCTAAGTCCAAGAAAGAGAAACAAATATCTTAATTAAGTATCTTAAAAAAATGATGGAAAATATATCTTCAAAAAAGAATTATCAAGATCTTGTGAATCTATATGCATGGTTCGAATTCAATTCTACTTTCTGGATCTTTAAAGAATGTTTTAATTTATTTCGAAACTAAAAAAATAATTGGATCCTTTTACAATGGCTCCATGACCCGATTTTAAATTTGTAATAAATTTTTAGAAAACACTAACAGTACATATCTTTTGCTATAAAAAAAATATTATCAATATTAATTACAAGTACAATTGAGTCGTTGCAGTTTAGTGAATGCGTGATCATGTCCAATCTCTAAATCAGATCTAAAAATTATCATATATTAATTACAAGTACAATTGAGCCCCACACGAAATCGTATTGCACCTACAATTTATTTTTTCTTCAATTTTAGTTTGTTGTAATTTACTTTAATTTTACACATGTTATTTAAGCTTCACCTTATTTTGTTATGGTTTATTATAATTTTTTAGTATATATTTTTTCAAATAATCAATTAATAACTAAAAGCTGAAAAATAAATACTAAAAAAAATTATAATACACCTTAATTAGTTGAGTAGGATAAACCCTAAATAACAAGTGTAAAATTAAATTAAAGTACAAGAAATTTTGAAATTGAAAAAAAAAATAAAAAAAATTAAGTGTTTAATAGAGATGCAACAAAAAAAAATTGCAATAGAGGATTTCATTGGTTGATGCAATGTTTTTGCAGCATCTAAGCCACGCTAAATTAAACTAAACTTGTGCCCATTCTCCAGCTTGCATTGAAATGTTAAAAAAGAAAAAGAAAAAAGAAGAAGAAATTTATGAGTAATACATGTAACAAACTTGTACTGTTTTTGAGGAAATAGTAAATTCCATGATATCATGATTGATGGTATGCTTACGTGACTCTCCCGGCATAGAGTAGTTAGAAATCAATATTTTTTATTTTTTATTTTAATTTGCCAACTTTAATTTTAGAGGAATAGTAATATACAATTTGTGACGATGCCTAAAGTATTATTCTAAGTTCAATTTTTTATTGATGTAATGAAAATTTGTAATTGGTTTTTATCTAGTTTTTTCGTATTATTTCCTAGCTCGTTGGTTCAATATAAGATGTTACTAATTACTCAATATATATATATATATATAAGATGTTACTTAATGAATTATTCTCTCATAAATTATTTTGTGCATTCAATTTGCATATCATGTCCAAGTTTATGGAACAAACGAGCAATTGGAGAAAATATATTTCGTTGCACATAATTGACTCCTTTTAATATAACTCGACGTCAGCCATACATGAATAAATATTCAATTATCCATTGCCTCCGATTTCACTTGATCACAATTTGCATAAGTTTCATGCTATCTTGAAGCAGTATTTAATTTCAAAATTGGTGCTAAATAAACATAAAATAATGCAGCCAGAGTCATGTTGCCTACCCTAGTGCACTAAAATTGGGTAATTCTTGAACAACGTGTAAGTAAGTCCGTTAATATATTTTTTTCCATAATAAAAGTGGGTATTTTCAACTGTATGGTAGCTAAAAAGAAACTATTTTTGATCTTCGAGAATCTTTTCTGCTTTTTTTTTTTTTCATTCAAAAGATATTAGTATTTTTATTTAATATTCCTAGAAATCGAAGAAACTGGCCCTGCAGAAATTTGGGCCTCGAAATTCACATAATTTCTCAGCTTTTCATTCGGCCACAGCCCACTAATTTCAGTGGTCCTTTGCAGTTTTATATTTCTCAATCATTGGAGTCAACGGGAGCTGTCTCTTTGGAAAGTCAAAGCTAGTTAAAAATTTTATTAGACGGTTATTTTTTTACTATTACCTTATAAATAATTAAATAATACCTTTTTATTATTTATTATTTATATACATTTAAGGAGGGTGGAAAAATTGTTAACGTGTTTTGAGCAGGTCAATGATTGCAATAAATTCTACCCTGTATCCGCCAAAATCGGGTTTTGGTCGGATTCCCATGGTAAAAGAAATAACGAATTTATTTACTTCTTTATTAACTAATTATTATGATTTTCTAGAAATTCAATTTCAAGCCGGTGTGTGGAATTAAAAATTAAAAATTAAATGCCTCTCTGCATATAAATATATGTGTGCGTGTCTGTGTGTTCATTGACACTAACACTTACGTACCATGTGTGTGTGTGTGTATATATATACACACACTTATTATAAATACATCCTGACAAAGCAAAACGATGATAAAATGAAAAGGAAATCATGAAATGTTTGATCTTTATATTGACTCATGAAATTATTGAAAGATCTTATAGCCAGTAACGGACGCAGAAATTTTACTCAGGAGCGCTATTTAATAATACTATAAAAAAATGTTTTATATATATATATACATAATTATAAATTCTAAAAATAAAACAAACTGATAAATATATACATAATATATATAGTGGACTGAAAAATCTATGGATTAGATTTTGGATAAAGATCTTTATTAATCAACTAACAATCTCAACCAGTGAGAAAAATTCGCATTCCAAGTCCAAAGAGACTCACATCCCGTTCCAAACTGAGCAAGTTGGGGTACGAGCCACGATATTTGCTTCTCGATACATATGACAAAAGGAAATTGTTACTTTAATGAAAAAATACTAAACTTTTGTATAAAAATATATAAATAAATATACAACAACTTGTTTCAAATAAATAAAAATACAATAACTATTACAATAATGCTAGCCAGCCAGATTCTGGCTAGCCAGAATTTGATTTTTTTAATAATTAATAAAATTGTATTATTAATAGATTAATTATATTAATTATTAAATATTATGTTTTTACTATATTGCCCTGTCTGTCATGAAATTAGTGATTGTAATTATCCCAAATAATATTGCTGATTTTTTGGGAAATATTTGATCGGTAATATTCATTAGAAGCGGATTTATTTTTGAGCAGACATTAGAAGCGATTTTTTTTTTTTTGCAGACATTAGAAGCGGAAATTAATTGGAGGATTAGTCCTAATTATTATGGAGGACATCAGTGTAAATTTATTGAATAATTAGTGTTTTATTAATTAAATTAATTAATTAATAAAAATAATAAAAGATTCTGGTTAGGCAGAATCTGGCTAAAAATCACTACTCTAATTATTAATAGTGAAAATAAAACTGCACCAATTGAAATAATTCTCAATTTAAAAAAAAGTAAAAAAATAAATCCATCCAAGAGAAAAAAGTAAAGCCACCTTAAAAAAAAAGTAAAATAAATATGCTTTTGCTGGGTTTGAACCCATGACTTCAATTAAAAAAAAATTATCTCTACCATTGGGCCAAACTTTAAAGACATGAATATTTTCATCTATTTTTGTAAAAAAAACTTGCTAAAAACAAATATTATTACTATATTAATAGAAAAAAAAATTAAAACTTGAGGGGGGTGGGGGTGGGGGGGCAGTGACCCCCTTGGGCCTTGACCTAGTATAGGTCCGTCACTGCTTATAGCCATGTCGTGTGCACGCTGCACAGACAATTCTGGCTAGTTCGGTCAGGTTAATTAAATGAATTGCTAAACAAGTGCGGTTTGAATTCCTTCTACAATTTAATTAACTTTCTAATTCCTTTTTATATCTCATGTGCCTCGCATGGACCCATCGCGTGTTTTGCACGTGCCTCAATCAATTTACATAAGGCTAATGTACATCGGATGTACTGAACGCAAATTCTTCATAGTTTGCTTAAATTGATTAACATTTAAATACTAGATATTATCATTTTATCATTGATTTTTTTTCTAATTAATATCGAATTCTTATATCAGAAGTTTCAAATTCACACCTCCAACAAATAACTAATTACAATTAGGCATTTTTAATTTCCCTAAGAAATAATAAATTATTTATATGTGGGGGATCGATTGATATTGGTATTCAAGTATCTCAATCTTACAAAATAGAGGGATACCAATTGATCTACATCATCACTATATGGTAGCGGTCAAATCATAAATATCTATGCCCTATAGGCCATTAAGTACATTGCTAATTGTATTCAAACATTAATAAACCTTCTAATTAATATACATATCCCAGATCATACCATTAGTGAAAGAGGCAAATGGCAATCTTTGTTTGCTATAATTAATGATTTACTGACTGCATGCAATTAAGCTTCCCAATACAAAATGCTAGCTAGTCATAATATCATATTGGAGCACTATGACGTATATATTTTACTTAGTTTTCGCACGATAAGTCAATAAAATGCATTTGTTACTGTATATGCAAATTAATAAATGAATATAGGAGTGAAATAATAAAATAAAATAAAAGACATGCATACAGAATTTCTCGTCGCTACACAGATACTATATATCTACTGATGGAAAAAAAAAATAAAAAAATTAGAGAATCTTGTGCGGCGTATCAAGAATGAAGATGACAAGTAGCAATTATAAGCTGTAACTAGTTATTTGGAATGTTGTGTGTATGCAGAGGTCATTAAAAGTGATGGGCTGCCAATTTATATACATATATAAAATAATTATATCTCCAGGTTGCATATTCCCAATGGGTGTGTGTGTGTGTGTGTGTGTGTGTGTGTATTTATAACTATATGTGTAAGTTGTGTAGCTATTTTAATTCCAATTTGTCACGGATTCTTTACCCCTAGTCATTCACTTATGATAAATTATTTGAGGGAAAAAGCATTAGGTCAGAGAAAATGATTGATCCATGGATTTCTTTTTCAATCATTATTATGCATGATTAATGGTTTTACGTAAATCAGGACAAAGTCCCTGCTAGTACTTGCTTTGTATCATAATTATAAGTATGCATGAAAATTGCAATAATAAAAGAAATTTAATAGGAGGAAATTTCAAAATAAAATTTTATTGGATTTGTATAGGAAAACAGCGAGATTATTGACAACTTCGAATTAAATATGACAACCTTGTCCATTTATACAACAATCTCCATGCAGCTAGCTGGTGCAGTTCGGTTTCTTTTATTTTTCATGCATATTTAATTTAATTCTTATTGTATATATCTCACATTTCAGTTCATCAATATATACATCGTTGATTATGTTTATATCTATGGTATGATGTAATTGTAATCCAGTATAGTGTTATAAGTCTAACATATAATCATGTAACTCCGGAATATATGTATATATATGTGTATGTATAATAGCTAGGGAATAATCTCATAACACTGTGTGCATCGTATAATACATATGGATATTGCTATACAATATTATTATTGGCAGAAAAAATGAAAAATAAAATCTGGTAGAGCTAGGTGGACTGGATTGAATTCAAAAATTGGAGGAGTTGCATGTCTGACCCGGCATGGTACCATAAATTGCTATGTATGCATATATATATATATATATATATATATATATATGTACGTAAATACTTAAATTATAGTATATTTCTTCTTTTGGATTTATGACACTTCAACAATCTCTGCCAACCCTCGTGAATTAAACTCATCTATCATGAATTTCGTGTCATTGACTGTATTTTTCATCTCCTCTTTTCTCAAAACTAAACCATAACTGATGATTTGATAGATACATGAAATGAATTTGCATGTAGGAAATTAATGAACATATATGATGATGATTGTGTGCCCAACAAATTAGAGTAACCTAAGCCCAGTTAAAATGTTTTATATATATTTGACGAAAATATGAAACACACGAGTTGAAAATATAGAATCAGGTCTAATTTTATTATTATTATTAATTATTTTAATGAAGAGATCTCCTGGACATTTTGCTTGGGCACACAATCATCGATCTTGTATGTAGACATACATCTTGTATACACTAATATTTTTCAAGTTAATTATAATTGTTTTTTTTTCAAAGTAATAAACTAAAATTTATTTGTAATGAATTTTTAACCTATTTTGTAAAGTATAATAAAAGACCGTTCTTTTCTGGAGACAAGTAAAAATATGTACCTTACAAGTTACAATAATTGCGTGTGCGATGTGATCATGTGATTATTCTAGAAATGCAACTTTAATTTCAAATTTTCAATATTGCTTACTTCTTCTAAACGTAAATGTACATAATTAATTAACTGTATTCATCCCATAAAACTACCTAAATTGAGCAGCGCATGACATAATTAGCCTAGTTGATTGGGGTTTAAATTTCCTGTTACACTCCCATGTGTTTCACTTCGTATTTCATTATAAAATTTATGATTTTAATAATATTTATTATAAAATAAAAATCAATTCTAACATAAATAATCATAGCAACATTTATCAACAAAAATATAAATTAAAAAAGTTAAAAAAAATAAATTTTAAATTAATCAACCATAATAATAAATTATTAATTGAAAATTAATAATTAAATACTAAAAAATAATTATAAACCTAATTGGGTGGGATGAACCCTAAAAAAAATCTTAAAATTAAACTAAATCACAAAAAAATGAAGAAAAATATATTAAAAAAATACATAATTTGAAAGTGTAATACGCAATATAAAACAGAGATAGTGTAATACGAAATCTGAAGTGAGTTGATTAAGCCACCATTTCCTTATAAATCGATAGATTTTTTTATTTTATTTTTTTGAGATAATAAATCGATAGATTGTGTTCACGCACATGTTACAAAAATAACAAATTATTAATTAATGAAATATTTCAAGCATTCAATTTTAAGCCCGTTCCTCTACTCATGGATGAAATATATATAAATATTTACACAAGGAGAAGATATGCCTATGTGACTCTGATTCCATCTCCCAAAACACAAATCCGTTTTGCTCCGAGACAAGCAAAATAAATTAAAAGCTGAACATATGCGATTGTTGAAATATGGTGTATAGTCTGTCGTAAATTAATTTTTTGATGAAGTTTTATTTATTGAGATTGAAATTAAATTATATACATTTCGAGTATATTAATTTGATCAATTTATTTTCTCAAAATTAATTCCAGGTGAATGTGAAATTAATGCATGAACTTGAAATAGTATGTTAAAAGGTGCTCATGAGTGAAATGGTGTGATGAGATCAAATGGGATGCAATCATAACCATTGGATCGTTTATTTGATGAAAATACACGATCTAATGGCCTAGATACCCCTAAATGAAATGGTGACACTTTTCATCAATAATCACCGCAATCTTTCAACTATTATATAAAAGCCCCGTATGTTCATTTCATTATCACCCCATCTACAATTGCGTGCGCGCGCACACGCACACAACATTGTAGTTTTTTCTTTTTCTTGTCTTACTAAGTCCCAAGTATTGAAGAGTTAGCCGGAATCTCAACTTGTGGTACAACAACTCGAGTTCGTTATAGTCATTAATAGTATCTTGGGGGCGTTTAATTTGCCGTAAATCGTGTGTATAATTGCGGGATAATTTCATCTTACGGAGAAAGAGTCTAACTCTTACTTCGACACTACTATGTTTTATTTATAATTTTGCTATTTTGTCATTTGATTGTATTAACAATAATAATATACCTCACAATAATATTAATATTTATAATATTACTGAAGATTATAGGATTTTTAGCCTTTTTATTAATTAACCATACACTGGTGCACACGTGTTGCATGTAGATATGTGTGAAATGTGATATTTGATGCAGGATTTATTTATTTTTTGGAAAAGAAAAAATAGGATTATTGAATATTTATACTGTATGTACGTTCATGCAATAGGGCAATAGTATTAATGGTTGTTGTAAGTTAAGTGTATATATCTACTTTGCATTGCTGACCGGGCACCCTCCATCACTTACTCATCTCAACTTCTTTTCCATTCCAATCATTCTTCACTTTCAATTTTCGTATTCAATGTCCACGTACTGTATGCTCTTTTATTTTTATGGTAGAAATAATATTATCCTACATATCATGTCATTATATATATATATGTGTGTGTGTGTGTGTGATTTCTTCTTAGGTTGAAATTTCATGTTATACTTTTTTGTGTTCCACTCCATATTTCATTATCAAATTTATAATTTTAATAATATTTGTTGTAAAATAAAAATTAATTATAACATAAATAATCATAGTCAACATTTATCAACAAAAAATGAATTAAAAAAATTATAATTTTAAAAAAATCAACCATAATAATGAATTATTACTTGGAAATAAAAAATTAAATATTAAAAAATAAGTATAAATCCTAATTGAGTGGGGTGAACCTTAGAAACAATCATAAAATTAAATTAGATCTCAAAAGAAAATTGAAGAAAAAAATACAACAAAAATTAGTAATTTGAAAGTGTAACACCGAAAGTGTAACAGAAAATTCTACGTGTTTCTTTTGATGTTATGAAATATAAGATTAACTATGATATATATATATATATATATACTGATAAAAAATAGAATATCCCATTTAAATTTGATAGTTGTCCATTCAAAGAATAGTCTACTTTATCCCCGGTCCCCCATAAACCATTTTTTTATCTGAAATTTTTAATTTTAATTTTTTTTTTTCAAAAAAAAATTATGATATTATGACCTGAACGAAAAATTTCTCATTCTGCCTTTATATATATATATATATATATATATATATATATATATATATATATATTCACTCCACAAATGGCTTGTGTTTTGATTTTTATGGGTTTTTTCAGTTGATTAATCGACGAAAATCTCATGTTTTATTATCGCGTGCCTTCACTTTTTAATTTTCCTTAAAAGAAGCTCCCAAAAAGTGGATAATTATTGATAACATTTAATTGTACCGGAATTCTAATTAATTAGTCATAAGGACACGGACACACGTGAAACGAAAATGATAAAGGGCTTTACATGCAGTTGATTCAAATTAATACTTACTTCCAAAACTAATTGTCTACTTCCGCCTCTGCTATAAATCATACTCCATTTTACTTAATTATCATGATCTAGCTAGGCAGTATAATTTTAAATTATTTAATTTAATCAAATTAGGTCGGAGAATGAAAGTGACCAGGAAGCTAAATAGTGACCAAAAAAACAAATATTTTGGCAGTATGCCAACTTCAGACGTGGATAAATCTCTTAAACAAATCGCTAGTGTTCCCTCTGCCTCTATCACATTTAGTAATATATGGTTTTTTGTAACCTTTTTTGGGCTAGCTAGTCGAATTTATTGCACCGGTACGAGTTTGAATCTTATCGATCTATTTATTTAGACGGACCCGCTCCGATCATAATAACTCCTGTGCATAAGGTGCATGGATCGATTCATGAGACGGACCCGCTCCGATTCGGACCGACCCGCATCTAATCTACGCAAAAAAAAAAAAAAAAAACTAAAAAATCGCCGCCCATAGTACCAATTCGAACACTAAATAGTACCAATTCGTATTTTTTTGTGTTTTTTAGAGTTTTTTTTTTTCTGTTTTTTGGGGGTGTTTTTAGGGGTTTATTTTGTATTTTTTAGGGTTTTTTGGGGGGTATTTTTAGGGGTTTATTTAATTTTTTTAGGGTTTTTTTGGGGGTTTTTTAGGGGTTTATTTTCTGTTTTTTATGGGTTTTTTGAGGGTGTTTTTAGGGTTTATTTTGTATTTTTTATAATATATTTGGGGAGATTTTTTAGGGATTTATATGTTTTTTTTTAAGAAAAAATGAAAAAGAAAAACAGAAAAAAGGCAAAAAAAATGAAACAGAAAAAGAAAAAAGAAAAAACAAACGCGGGCGCGTGGGTCAACTGGGTACGCATGGGTCACGCCGCACGAGGTCGCATGGGGAGGCTCCTGCACAGGAGACCTCCCCTTATATTATTTCTCCGTGTTTCTGCATTGTTTTACTCGTTTTCTTCCCTTTCAATCCCAGTTTCTTCTACAAATTTTCCTACTTCATGAGCTGTCGCACTACCACTGTCTCTGATCTCATAAACAATTATATCTAAAGAAAAAAATAATATTGAAACTCAACAAATAACAAACGATATATTAAATAAATAATAATAAAAGGGAGACTCTCCTATGCAGGAGACTGATGGGCCGACCCATTAACCGGATCAACCCAGTTCCGATAATTACAACCCAAAATTAAAAAAAAAAGAACGCAAAACACAGAAACGCGTGTGAGAGAGATAGGGGAGAACCCGCGGCTGAGGCGAAGGCGAGAGAGAGGAGCCGACCTCTTGCGAACGTTGTCACCATCAAGACCGCGCCGGAAGCTCACAACCACCGCACTGGAAGCTCACGACAGCGACATCATCTTCAACGTTGAGAAATTTAATTTTCTTTCCTTTTCTCTTGCTCGATAATTTCAAGGTGAGTTTCGAGAATTGAATCAAATCTATTTAATTGTGTGGATTGCAGTTGTGAAATTAATTTTGTGTATTCTGCCAATTGCATATTTCAAATTTTGGGAATTTTTTATGGGAATTTGAAAATTAGACTTGGATGAATATATTGCTTATGATCGATGAAATTAACAAGAATGTGGAAGATAATACAGAAGCTCTTGTCATAATTGATGATTCTGAGAATGAGCCAATCCCTATACGAGCACAATACATAGGTAAAATTTTTACGTAAACTGATCAGGATATACCCACACGACTTTGATACTATACATATTTAATTGATACTTTCATGAACATTAAGTGATACTGTAAGCTTGTCTGGATCCATGATTGGTATTCAAAGAGAAACCTTTGATGAGATGTACGAATTGTACTGCAAGCATGTTAGGGAGGTTGGATTTGGTGTTAGGAAAAATATGAAGAAACCGAACTCTCGGTTCTGACAGAGTTGTGATCAAAGTTGTATCTAAAGTTGAGACAACTTTGAACATATAGCGGAATATAGAAACAAATAATGGATTGAAAAATTTCATGAGATTATATTTCTATAATCTCGCGAAGTGCCTCAGGGCAAAATATTCACTATATGAATTTGTGAATTACAAAAACACTACAAGTAAACTCTTACTAAACTTAAGACACTTTATCTCTTCCTTCACAGAAGGTCGTGACTAAAGTTGTCTTAACTAACTCTTGTAGAAAACTAATATCTATAATACAGATCTGGTATATCTCTCTGAATTCGTGTGTATCTCTAATCTCTATACAGTTGATCCCTATTTATACCAAAGTAATAACTTGATCTCTACTCCACATAACCACTTCATCTCCTCACGATCTTCTCTCCTAACCTTGCGCCGCACACCCACAACTTCCGCAACAAACATTATCTTGACTTAAACAACCTTTGAAATGGTCAAAAACAACAGATCTCCCTAGAATATCTCAATCAATTTACTTCCTGCACAATCAATAAAGAAAGACAAAATAAAAACCATATCCAAAACATCAACAAACCAAACGGTTTCAACAATCTCCTCCTTTTTGTCTTTCTTCCCAAAACAACTTCAAGCATGCAGCAAAATCAAACATAATTGTACTCCCCCTAAACATATACTTAGAATAAAAAAAAAAAAACAGAACACAATCGCTCCCCCTGTCATGCAAACTTCCCTCAAATCAAAGTGACTTCAATACTACTCATTCCAACACACTTAGAGAAACATAATATATTATCAAAACAAGTTAAACTATCAGCAACAAAGGGAATGATCTTTTGGAAGAATCTTATCAAAAGATCATCAGTTAGATCTGCAGCAAAAATATAAACATCAAAACATAGTTGTTTAAAACAAAAGAGAAACTGTTTGATAAACATCAACATCAAAACTGCAACAGACTGCAGTTCTTCTTCTTTCTTCTTTTCTTCTACTCCTCCTCCTCTTGCTCATCAGTCTCCACCTTTTCACTTGCTGCCCTTCTTCTGTCTCTGCTACTCCCTTCTCTACCATTACCTTCCTCTTTTGGGGGAAGAAAGAAGGCGTTGAAACACCTTCCTTTGCTTGACAAAGATCTCAATTTGTGCAGTGCAGAAAGCAATTTGTTCCTGCAAAACAAACACAGGAATAGAGCAGCGAAGACCAGGAGATTGTGGAGCAATCTCTTCCCCATCCATCCAAGGCAGATCCACAACTCGTGAATCTGTGAGGAAGATTTTCTGCACTGTCTGAAGAGTGAGCCTGTGAGTGAACACATCTCTCTTCTTGGGCTTGAACCCTTGGTCAACCAACATGCTAAAAATAAGGAATAGCAACACAAGTTTCTTGTTGCTCTTAGTCATGGCAACTTCAGCAATAGCAATGAACATAAGGTTGTCCAGATTGATTTTTTCCTTCATGTATAATTTGTACAGGAGAGAGACATGATCAAGAGGAACAACAGTAGAGTTCAAGGTAGGGATCCAGTTGCTTACAGAGATTTTATGCAACATGGAGAAGAGAGAGGTGAGAGCAGAGGCAATCCGATTCACCCTCTTACTATGCCAGACCTAAGCTTTTTTCCTAGTTAACAGATTAGCCATCCTAACTTCAAGTTCATCATCAATCTCATTATCATTTACAGACACATTCGGGAGACCTAAGAATTTGTTAATCTTTACAGAAGTTAAAATGTAAATACTCCCCCTAACAAACACTTTCCCGAACCTCTTAGATGAGGGATTCCCAAACTCAGAAGATAGATTAGCATAAAATAACCGTACAATCTCAGCAACATATGGACGAGCATAAGAAACACTATCCTAAACCCTCATCTTTTTCAAAAATTCAACCAAATTGTGTTTACCAAAATCCTTTGAATCAATAGCCCAATCATTCAAAATCTCTCTATTTCTAAAAAATTCCCAATTCTTCTTAGCAGCATCAGAATAAAATAGTTGAGATTCAGTTTTTGATACCTCCATATCGGATTCAGAAAGGGCAGCTTCCTCATCGGGGTCCAGACACAACTTTGCTTGCTTTGAAGAACGGTTCTTGTTTCATTTGGCTCTCGAAGAGGAGGGAGACAACACCTTCCTCTTTCCCTTCTTGGATGCAGCAGAGGTAATTTCAAGCTCAGCTTCAGTCTCCGTTTCCTCCCGATTGTCTTTAGACACATCATCGACCTGTGTCTTAGGATGCCTCTTTTCCGAAGACCCTTCACTAGCCTCATCATCTGGTTCGGAAGTGATCTCAATAGGGCCTTCCTGAGTCCATGAAGAGCTGCCGGTAAAATACAGGCGTCATGACCGGCGAGGCGGAGGAACCCGTTTGGCCTTAGCAGGCTTCTTCTTCGGCGGGGATTTTGACTTTTCCGAGCCCTCTTCTTGCTGTTCCTGCGCCACTTCCGAGAACGGCACTTCAATGGGGCTGCTGTTATGAGGGTTCCCTTCATCGGAAGGAAAGAGAGGATCAAGGGGTTCCTTGTCAAGCACCGGAGTGTCGAGAGGTTCCTCGGTGAGCACCGGAGTGTCAAGAGGTGGTATAATTACACCGTCAGGAGCCAGGATTATTGCCTGAGATGAGGAGAGTCTCGGAGATGAGGCCGGTAATGCAAGAGGTTGCGACTGAACTTCTGAGCAACTGGCAATTTCTGGAAAAATCTCCGTCGGTGCGTTCCTTCTAGAAGGGGATAGAAGCACTTTAGGTCGGAGAATTGGAGTGGAATCCGGCGACAAAAACCGAAAGGGGTTAGGTACAATTGGTTGCGGTGGAGAGAGAAAAGACGGCTGAGGGGAAAAGGTAGACAAGTGTCGGAGATAGGCCGACGCCTCGGGGTCGTTTAAGAGTTCCTGAATCTGTCTCAACTTGTCGAGATTCATGGTGAAGGAGATGAAGACGATGGGTTTGAGAAGTTGAAAGGGTTTTTGTGAAAAGTTAATTGAGTGGAACGAATCTAAGTGAGATTGACAAGTGAGGAATGAGAGGGACCTTATAAAAGTGTATATGAAGGGATATAAATATATCTGATAGATACCCGTCTCCATATAAATAGGAATCAACATATTAAAGATATAGTCAAAATAGGTATTAAAGATAGAGTAAGATACATTTCCAGATACATTCAACTGACTTTCAAAATTTTCATTTTTTTTTAAATATTATTATTAACCAACTGTCATCAAGAAATTTATATGACCAGCTTACTTTTGATACATCATAGGAAACTTTTTAAGAAGAAAACAGATGATGAATAGATGAATAACCAAAAGAATCTTATAAATACCATTTATCTAAGATCTTTGATCTAGTTATGTGGTTTTATAAGAACGATCATGGTTTCACCTTAACACAGGCTTTTTCATCCTCGAATCTGTCCAACTTCACAGTTAACTATGATATACCAAAAGTGTGACAACAGTTGGGCCAACTCAACTTTTCATATAGAACATAAGCCAAGAGATCTCCTCAAAATTGAGAATATCTCATAACTTAAAGCTTTTGTAAACATATCAGCCAGTTGATTATCTGTACTAATATACTCTAACTTTAATAGCTTCTTTTCAACCAAATCCCTAATAAAATGATACCTTAAGTGGATGTGTTTAGATTTGGAATGATGAACTGGGTTCTTTACAAGGTTGATGACGCTTGTATTATCACAAAGCATCACCAAGGGGTTGCTTTCCAATACATAATCATCCAACATTGACTTTAGCCATATCAACTGTGTTGAACAGCTCCCAGCGGCCACATATTCGGACTCGGCTGTGGACAATGAGATACAGTTTTGCCTTTTACTGTGCCAAGAGATGAGGTTGTTTCCTAGATAGCAACATCCTCCACTTGTACTTCATCTATCTCTCCAGCCCAATCGGCATCACTGTATCCAACAAGATCTGTAGTTGTGTCCTTTGTGAACCATAGACCCAATTCACATGTGCCGACTACATACTGAATGATCCTCTTTACCGTCTTAAGGTATTCCTCCTTGGGACAGGACTGAAATCGAGCACATGCACACACACTGTACATGATATCTGGTCGGCTAGCAGTCAGGTAAAGGAGACTTCCGATCAACTTCATCATTTGACAGCTTCTCAGTTGTACTCATGGGAGTTCTCATATGTTTAGTATTTTCCAGACCGAACTTCTTTACAAGATTCTTTGCATATTTTGTCTGTGAGATGAAAACGCCATTTTCCTTTTGCTTGACTTGAAGTCCAAGAAAATTGCTAAGCTCACCGACCATACTCATTTCAAAAGACATGGACATTGCTTCAACAAATTCCTTCAAAGCTTTCTCACTTGTCGATCCAAACACTATATCGTCGACATAGATTTGAGCGATCATGAGTAAGTCTTTTTTCTTTTTTGAGAAATAGTGTTCTATCGGCATGACCCCTGGAAAATCCAAACTCAAGCAAAAATTCGGTTAACCGACTATACCAAGCTCTTGGAACTTGTTTAAGTCCGTACAACGCTTTATGTAATTTATACACATGATTTGGATTGGTTGGGTCTTCAAAGCCTTTGGATTGTTCCACGTAAGCTTCCTCTTATAGTACTCCATTTAAAAACGCTGCCTTAACATCCATTTGATGAAGAGTAATGTTAAGATAACATGCAATGGCAAAAAATAACCTGATGGACTCTATTCGTGCAACGGGAGCAAAAGTCTCATCATAGTCAATCCCCTCTACTTGTGTGTAACCTTGGACAAATAAGCGGGCTTTATTTCTAATGACATTTTCAAATTCATCAGTTTTATTCTTAAATATCCACTTAGTTCCTATCACGTTTATCCCAGAAGGTCTAGGCACAAGTGTCCAGACTTTGTTTCTAACAAACTCAAGTAGCTCGGCTTGCATGGCACTTATCCAGAACTCATCTTTTAATGCCTCATTTACGTTCTTGGGTTTAACCATGGATAAGAAGACAATAGCACCAACTTTATTGATTACACATGACATATATACTAACCTTACCATTTCATTGTAGGTAACAGGAGTTTTACCTCTAGTTCTGACCCCTTCGTGTATATCTTCAATGACTTGATCAATTGGGTGTTCTTTACGAATCTTGCTCGATGGGTCTCTTCTAGTGCTTCCCTGACCTACTTCTGGAATCTCTGAATCGTTTAAGTGGGGGTTCGATCCAGATCCTTCAGTAAGTGTATCATCACCTGTCTCTAAAGTGGGCTCAACTTCAGGGTTGACTCTTCCTTCTATCTTAATGGTCTTTCCTGTCCTTCCCTGTATCTCAATCAAATCGTTAGTATCTTCTTCAGGAGTGTATAGGCTGGCAAAATCATCAAATCTTACATTTACATTTTCCATAACAGTTTTTGTTCTGAGATTATAGACACGGTAAGCATGACTATTAAGCGAATAACCAATAAACACACCTTTATCACTCTTGGGATCAAATTTGAGCAAATAATCTCTATCATTCAAAATGTAGCAAACACAACCGAAAACATGTAGGTATTTTAGGTTGGGTTTTCTGCCATTTAGAATTTCATATGGCGTCATGGTGGTTCCGGTTCTTAAGTTTACACGATTACTTACATAGCATGCAGTGTTTAAAGCTTCAGCCCAAAAACGTTTGGACAACTTCTTAGAATGTAACATGACAGTGGCCATCTCTTGCAGAGTTCTATTTTTCCTTTCAGCCATACCGTTTTGCTGGGGTGTTTTAGGAGCAGAGTATTCATGATGAATGCCTTCTTTTATGTAAAAGTTTAGGAGTTGAATATTTTCAAACTCCCTTCCATGGTCAGATCTAATTCTTTTAACGCAAGAATGGTAGAAATTTCTAACCTTAGCATATAATTTTAAGAAAGCATCATAGGTTTCACCTTTGTTACTTAGTAATTTTACCCAAGCATACCTGGAGAGGTCATCGACAATCACAAATGAATACCGTTTACCTCCAAGGCTTTCTACCTCTGCTGGTCCCATAAGATCCATGTGAAGCAATTCAAAGTAGCTTTGAGTGGCAAAAGGTCTCTCAGAAGTTGTCACAACAGGATGCGAGGCTTTGACTTGCTTTCCTTTTTGACATTCTCCACACAGGTTTGGATTTGATACGTTCAACTTTGGCACTCGAAGAACAACATTGAGTCTCTGAAGGTTCTCCATTTTGCGGAAATTTGTATGACCCAATTTTTTATGCCAAAGTTGTACATCATTTACATGTGCACTCAAACAGCCTTTTCTTTTAGTTTCATAAATATTATTAGAAGATCTTACCCCAGAGATCACATGTTTGCCGTTGTTGTCAACCACAGTATAGCTTTGCTTATCAAAGATGACAGTGAAGTTGTCATCACAGAGCTGGCTGATACTGATGAGGTTTGCTGTAAGGCCTTGATAAACATGGCGTTTACATGCATTTGAGCATTTATTTAGATCACATTTGATGATGAATGCATATATTTGTGGCTTATTTATACTAGTTTCAGTATTCGGTGTGCAAGTTCATGTTCTACTGTTTTTTGTTGAAGTTTTGAGCTGAAAAAGGGACATATTTGGGATCCATTTCAAGATGAAAAGTTGCTAGAAAGATAGAGGATCAAGAGAGGGTCGCAACACAACTTGAATCGAGTCGATCGGACGAGAAACGGAGGAGAACAGAGCGAAACGGCGGAGCAGCATAGCAGGCCGTCAACCGAGCCGCCAGTCGGCGGGTCCAGGTCACCGGTCGGTGACCACCGGCGTTTGGAACGGTGGTTTCCTCTGTATTGCTCGCCGACCCAGCCGCCGGTCGGTGAGCTGGGGTCGCCGGTCGACGAGTTCCGACTTGCCGGTCGGCGGGTTTTGCCTCCGGACCTGTTTTCGGCCCACGAACTCACTTTTTGGCCAGGATTTTCGATACCTAGTATAAATAGACTTGTTTTGGATGAATTTTGGGGACTTTTCGCATTATATTAGATTTTATACTTTATTTTCTCAGAGGTATTACCTGCGACATTGGATTTTGAAGATTTGGAGTTTTATTCAACGAAACAACATTACGGTTCTTTTAATATTTTGCAATTTAAATTTACGAGTATGATTTCTATTGTTTTCGTTATTGTTTTCGATTTAATCATGTGTGAGTAGTCGCTTTTATTAATTCTAGGGTTTGCAATTGATGTTGAAATTATGCATTTAGTTTGATCCTATTATTTTTCCCCTCTGATTATTGTGTTCAAATGTTCACGTGCTTATTTCTCATGCATGGGTTAGTGGTCATAATTTATGTATGCTAGCTAATTAATTTGAGACCTGGCGGAGATAATTAATTAGTGGGATTAAGTGGATAATTTGATACACGTTCTAAGGAACCTGTAGGAGATTTAACCGATGATTTAAGGAGTTAATAATTCACCTAGAGACGAGAGTAATAGGCAGTTTATTAATCTACTGCTACCTTGAGACCTGGCGGAGATAGGTAGTTATATTTCTGTTTCTTCACCTTTAATCGGATTAAATTGGGATTTATTAGGATTGGATTATTGTATAGTGGATACATTTTGTGTGCATTCCCTAGGATTAATATCTTATTAATTAATTGAATTTGTTGAATTATATCTTCTACATAATTTGTGTCATTATTGGTTCTGTTTATTCATTTTTAATTTTATGTCTAGTTTAGAAATCCAAAAGAAAGAAATTGGTAGCCTGGATAATAGTGAATTGTTATCTTAGTATTTAGATTGGTCAAGCATTCAGTCACTGTGGATACGATACTTTGTTCACCAGTTATTACAGTGTCCTGTGTTAGTTGCAGTATAGTGCTTACATAATTAGTGCATCAACTTTTTGGCGCCGTTGCCGGGGACTGATTTTGATTTTTATTCTGATATTATTACTAACAAGGATCTATTACTTCAGGTAGTTTATGAGAACAAGGTCTACACAACCACACGTAGACCCTGTTCCCAATTCCCCTGATCAAGCTCACCGACAGAGGGACAAGGAGAAGAGAAGGAAAGCAAAGGCGATGGCTGTGAATGAGGAGAACGCGATTAACAACATGGAGGCGTTAGCTAGACGTCTGCAGGAGATGGAGCAGCGACTTGCTTAACAAACGGAGGCCGAACAAGAAGCAGCACCTCCAAATACGCTGTATCGGGCTCCGACTGAGAGGTACTTAGGAGCCGGATGGGGTGGCGGCATCAACGCCAACAACTTCGAGCTTCGACCAGCATAGATCAACATGGTAGCTGCAGAATAGTTCAGTGGACGAGCTACTGAAAATCCGAATGCTCATCTGGATGCATTCTTGGATATCTGTGACACCATCAAGATGAATGGTGTTAGTGAAGACATCATTCGCATGAGGATGTTCGTTTTTTCTCTGAGAGACCGAGCCAAGGAGTGGTTCAAGAGTTTGGACAAGAGGTCCATTACTACCTAGGATCAGATGTGCCAAGCTTTTCTGGCTAAGTATTTCCCACCATCAAAGGCCCAAAAGATCATAGCTGAGATCACCCACTTTTCTCAGATGGGCGACGAGTCAATTTATGAAGCTTGGGAGAGGTACAAGGATCTTCTGAGGTCGTGCCCACAGCATGGGTTCAATACAGATCAACAAATCACTCACTTTTACAGTGGTTTGACCAACAATACCAAGAGATTGGTAGACGCCTCAGCTGGAGGTTGTCTGGTGAATAGAACTGCAGCTGAAGCACTGAAGATCATAGAAGAGATGGCTGCTACTAGCTATCAGTGGCCGATGGAGAGACGACAAACCAAGCCAGCCGCTGGAGTCTTTGAGTCTGGAGTAGACGATTTACGGACTGAAATTGAGTTGCTAAGGAAACAAATTCTAGAGGAAAAACGGGCACCTATGGATGTGAATGCTATGCAACAGCAAGGATCCGATTCTGTTGCAGTTGAAGGGGTTAATTATGTTAACCAGAGGAACTACAACAATGGGAATTACAACATAGGTCAGCAAGGATTCCAGAGCAACAACATGGCGTATCACCCGAACAATAGGAATCATCCAAATTTTTCCTATGCCAATCCAAATAATGCTTTGCAACCTCCGGGTTTTGTTGCTCCAGCTGCAGCTCCTCCTGAGCCGAAGAAGCAATCGCTTGAAGATATGATGGCTTAACTCATAGCCAATCAAAATAGCTTCATTAGAGCCATAGACACGAAGATCACACAGATAGAAGGGACTGTAAGTGCGCTATCCAAGCAGTTGAACATGCTAGAGGTTCAAGTTGGCCAAATGGCGAACAATTCGTCTACTCAACACAAGCCGGGCCAGTTACCGAGCCAATCCATGATCAATCCAAAAGATCAATGTAATGCTATTCAGTTGAGGAGTGGTACTGAGTACACAAATCATAATCATTTACTGAAGGATGATGGAGATAATGATGTGATCGAGAGAGTCGATGAGGATGCAGTTCCTATTGCAGAGGTCCCCATTGCGCCTGCTTCTGCACCAAAGGTGGCGCCTACCACTACTGCAGCCCCGAATGTGCATACGAGTTCAACTGTCCCGTTTCCCACCAGGCTAGCCAAGGCGAAGACCGAGCAAAAGATGGAGAAATTTATGGAGATTTTCAAAAAGGTCAACATCAATATCCCCTTATTGGATGCTTTACGAGATATGCCTGGCTATGCTAAATTTTTAAAAGATGTTGTATCTAAGAAGATGAAGTTGGGAAAGTTTGAGACTGTGAATCTATCCGAGGAGTAGGGATGTCAAACGGGCTAGCCCGTCGGTTTCGGGCCAACCCTATCGGGTTATCGGGCTATTCGGATCGGGCCATTTCGGGCTGAAATTTTTTCGGGCTAAAAAATCTTGGCCCTAACCCTAAAACTTCGGTTTTCGGGCTAGCCCGTCGGGCCAACATGTTTACGACAAAAGTTAAGTGTAAGGAGAATACTCTTTCAGATAGTAAGTTTTCATGTCCTATATTAGATCCAAAACTATAACAGAGGCACCATATGTTTATACAAGCATCATATAATTACAAGCAAAGTTGATACACGAGAACTTAAGCAGCACAGTCTGTATAGATGCATAGGTTAAAATCCTCACATAATTTACAGTTCTATATTACGATGCATTACAATTTATTCATTAAGGAATTTCGTCAAATAGTGGAACTGCGCATTCTTCAGTGTCGAATTGATTGCAAGTTGTATTATATTTTTTTCACTATATTCTATAGAAGAGTTTCCAAAACATATATTCTAATTTATTTGATTGGATTTATCTCTTCCGTAGTAGTGATCAGTTCTTCAACAGTGAGAATTTTATTTTTTTTAGAAATTTAGATAATAGATAGTTGACTGAGAGCATAATCTAACTATTTTATAATAATTCATTTATTTATTATAAAAAATTAAAATCCAAGTTCAACAGAAGGAAAGAAGAACAAAGAATGGTGAGTTACCAGTTGAAAGTATAATATAACTATTTTATAGTATCCATTTGTTTCTTATCAAATAATAACAAGAGCAGATTAAAAAAAAAAATCAGCCCTACGGGCCAACCCGCGGACCTAGCGGGCTGGCCCGTTTAGCCCGTTGGTCCGTTCGGACGGGCCCGTTCGGTTAAAATTTATTTCGGGCATAAAAAATATGACCCTAACCCCCCTTTTTTTCGGGCGGTTCGGGCCAGCCCATCGGTTTCGGGCTAGTTTGACATCCCTACCGAGGAGTGTAGTGCAGTCTTGCAACGAAAGTTGACATTGGAGTAGAAAGATCCGGGTAGTTTTACTATTGCCTGTGTGATTGGTGGTCGTACCTTTGGGAAGGTGTTGTGTGACTTGGGCGCCAGCATCAATTTGATGCCATTGTCGATATTCAAGAGGCTAGAGATTGGTGAGATTAAGCCGACGTCGATTGCACTGCAAATGGCGGATAGATCGGTTACTTATCCTCGAGGCGTTGTGGAAGATGTGTTGGTGAAAGTAGATGACTTCATATTTCATGCATATTTTGTGGTCCTCGATATGCCGGAAGACAAGAATATTCCACTCATTCTTAGTAGACCGTTTCTAGCTACTGGCATGGCTTTGATTGATGTGCAAGATGGCCAACTAACATTCCGGATGAATGACGAGAAAATCACATTCTCGCTGTATGATGCTATGAAGAGGTCATACGAGAGTGATTTTGATGAGTGCAAGATGATGGAGTTGGTGGAAGACGTAGCCATTGGAATTGATGTTCCAATTGCTATGGATGCTCCCCTTGCTACACTGTATCCAAAATTCTATTTATTCTGTTGAGTCTTTTGAATCTATTGATTATGCATATGATGAGATTTTGGAATACATTGTTGCTCTAGATTCTGTACAAGGACTCCCACTCGAGCCGGTGTAATATTTGGATCTTAAAGATCCAAAGCAAGATCAAGCTGAACGTTCAGAGGCTCCTGCAGCCAAATCGGCACCTCTCCCACCAGTTTTGGAGATGAAGCCACTCCCGGATCATCTGAGGTATGCTTTTCTTGGTGATAACGATACTTATCCTGTGATTGTATCAGCATTCCTATCTGATTCGAAGTTGGATAAATTGTTGAGAGTGCTGAGGAAATACAAGTCTGCAATAGGTTGGCAAATTTCTGACATAAAAGGGGATTAGCCCGTCTATTTGTATGCATCGTATTTTGCTTGAGCAGGATTATAAGCAGAAGGTGCAAGCACAACGGAGATTGAACCCGGCAATGCAAGAGGTGGTGAGGAAAGAAGTTTTAAAGCTTCTTGATGCCGGCATTATTTATGCCATATCTGACAGTGAGTGGGTGAGCCTGACTCAATGTGTTGCCAAGAAAGGAGGCATGACTGTGGTGAAAGATGAAAGGAATGAGATGATTGCAACTCGGACTGTCACAGGATGGCGAGTGTGCATTGATTACCGCGCTCTCAATGCGGCTACTCGTAAGGATCACTTTCCCCTTCCTTTTATTGATCAAATGTTGGATAGACTTGCAGGGTACGAGTATTATTGCTTTCTGGACGGTTATTCGGGCTACAATCAGATTATGATTGCCCCGGAGGACCAACACAAGTCGGCGTTTACTTGTCCCTACGGTATTTTTGCATATCGACGTATGTCATTTGGTCTCTGCAATGCTCCAGCCACTTTTCAGAGGTGTATGATGGCGATTTTCCATGGATTCATCGAAAACATTATGGAGGTATTTATGGACGACTTCTCTATCTTTGGTTCTTCTTATGATATTTGCTTGGAAAATTTGTCTAAGGTTTTGTAGCGGTGTAAGGAGACAAATTTGGTTCTGAATTGGGAAAAGTGCCATTTTATGGTACGCGAAGATGTGGTACTTGGCCACAGAGTCTCTGCTGCTGGCTTGGAGGTCGATCGAGCTAAGGTTGTAGCTATTGAGAAGCTTCCCCCGCCTACATCTGTTAAAGCAGTTCGTAGCTTCCTTGGCCATGCTGGATTTTACCGGCGATTTATCAAGGACTTCTCAAAAATATCCAAGCCTTTGTGTTCTCTGTTGGAGAAAAATGTGAAGTTCGACTTTGATGACGCCTGCATGGAAGCTTTCGAGGAATTGAAATTGGCTCTGGTAAGTGCTCCTATTCTAATACAGCCTATTTGGACTGAGCCGTTTGTTTTTATGTGTGATGCTAGTGATCTCGCCGTTGGAGCTGTGTTGGGCCAAAAGCGGGACAAATTCTTCTGGGTCATTCATTATGCCAGCAAGACCCTCGATTGTGCCCAGCAGAATTATACAACCACGGAGAAGAAGATGCTGGCCATGGTTTATGCTTTTGACAAATTCCAGGCATATTTGATCGGCGTACGAACAATTGTCTACACCGACCATGCAGCTATCCGGTACTTGTTTGCCAATAAAGAGGCCAAGCCGAGGTTGATTCGGTGGATCCTTTTGCTGCAAAAGTTCGATATGGAAATCAAGGATCGCAAGGGGTGTGAGAATACAGTGGCTGACCATTTGTCTCGTTTGGAGAACCCGATGGAGGGCGATGATCCAAGGCTGCACATAAATGAGAGCTTCCCTGATGAACAAGTGCTTGTGGAAAAGTTGGCAGATGGCACCCCGTGGTACGCCGACATAGTGAATTATTTGGTGATTCGGGTTGTGCCCAAGGACCTCAGTTCGTATCAAAGGAAGAATTTTCTCCATGATGTCCAATTTTATTATTGGGAGGATCCAATCCTTTACAAGAGATGTGCCGATGCGGTGATCCGGAGATGTGTTCAAGATGATGAAATCTTTGCTATTATCGAGCAATGCCATAGCTCTCCAAGTGGAGGCCATTTTGCAGCAAATAGAACCGCCATGAAAATCCAACAGAGCGGGTTTTATTGGCCTCACATTTACCGGGATTGTCATAAGTTTATCTCCAATTGCGATAGATGCCAACGGGTTAGAAATATCACCAAGAGGGATGAGATACCCCAGAAAGCGATGATGATCGTCGAGCTATTTGATGTGTGGGGGATAGATTTTATGGGACCGTTCCCTAAATCTCGAGAATTTCTCTACATTTTACTTGTTGTGGAGTACGTTTCTAGATGGGTGGAAGCCATTCCTACTACCACCAATGACTCCAAGGTGGTGTTGACGTTCTTGAGAAAGAACATCTTGACTCGGTTCAGAGCCCCGAGAGCTTTGCTTAGTGATGGGGGGTCACACTTCAACAACAAGTGGCTTGGGAGTTTGTTGGCCAAATACGGTGTGAAGCACAAAGTCACGTCTCCCTACCACCCTCAAGCAAACGGACAAGCCGAGCTCGCAAACTGAGAGATCAAGCAAATTCTCGAGAAGACGGTGGTGCATCGAAAAGATTGGGCGGATAGGCTGGATGATGCTTTGTGGGCGTATCGCACTGCATACAAAGCTCCAATCGGTATGTCTCATTATCAGCTTGTTTTTGGTAAATCTTGTCATTTACCTGTGGAGATCGAGCACAAGGCATACTGGGTTGTGAGAAAGATAAATTTTGAGTTCCAAAAAGCTGGAGTTGAACGAGCCCATCAATTGTTGGAGTTGGACGAATGGAGGAACGAGGCTTATGAAAATTCATGCATTTACAAGGAACGGGCTAGCAAGTTCCATGATCGAATCATTAAGCAAAAAGAGTTTTCTCCGGGGGATGAAGTCTTGGTATATGATTCGAGATTGAGGTTGTTTCCGGGCAAGCTCAAATCAAGGTGGACGGGTCCATTTGTGGTGTACAAGACGAATTGGAACGGCACTTGTGATCTTTTGCGTGTTGATGGAAGCGCATTTGCAGTTAATGGACAACGCCTCAAGCACTATTTCCGGCACCCAACAGAGGATAGGAATGTGCGGGTCACACTTCTCAATGATCCATGAGCCTACTTGAGGTATCATCTTGCTCAAGACGTTAAATGAAGCACTTGGTGGGAGGTAACCCACCGTTTTTTTTAAGTTTTGTGTTGTTTCGGGTTATTTTAGTTTTCTTTCTCTCTTCGTGTGTTAGGTTGTACCACGTTACTTCGGTTCTGCTGTAGTTTTTAAGATAAAACATAAAAAAAGAAAAAAAAACCAAAATTCAAAAAAACCCGACGAACCTGCCGATCGGCGTGATCAGGCCACCGGTCGGCGGGATGAATCGGCGGCCATTCCAGAGAGTTCCGCCGACCCATCCGCGGGTCGGCGGGTCCTCCGGCGTCAGTCGGTGGATCCCCCAGTTCTTTTTTTTATTGTTTATTGTTTTCTTTTTTCCTTTTCATTTTTCGTTTTTAATTATGAAATAAAAAAATATATAAAAATAAAAGCTGGATTGCACGTTTAAGAGGGAGAGAGAGTCATACTTTGAACAAAATTTTTGCTCTCTCTTCTTTCTCTCCCAACCCTCTCGTCGCCCCCCCTCCATTTTTCTTCCACTATTTTTGCTTCTCCTTTCCTCTTCCATTACTCCCCACACACATCTATCCACATCATTCTTCAAGGCTTTGAAGGAGAATTTCCAAGTTGAGGGCAAAGAAACAAAGTAAATTTCACTTTTGGGGAAAATCTGAATTTTGGTCGACAATCATCATTCGAGGTATGTAATTCGATGTCTCTTTGTAAATTGAGCATAGTGGAGTTGTTTTGGAGCTATGGGCAACATGATGGTGATGATTGTATGGTCAAAATCTTGACTTTTTCATTGGAGAATTTTGTCAAACACTTGGTGTGCATGTGTTTCATGAGCGAAAATTGATAATTTTCATGCTTTTCATGGTTGTGGTTCGTTGACATGTGGTTGGGAAGGTTGAATGCATGTTGTTGACGCTTGAGAACAGTTTGGGGGATGATTTGAGCACTTGATTTGTCATTGTGAATTTGTTTTGGTGAAATTTGTGCTTAATTCTTGAATTTTCTCCATATGAAGCTTAAGGGGGGGTGTATGACACTCTTGCTCTTGGTATTGATTGTTGTTGAATTTTTGGGGAGTGAATTGAGCCAATCTTTGTTGCTTTCGAGACTATATGAAGTGATATTGTATTATGGTTTTGTTTGCGAATGCACACGCCTGAATGTATGTGAGTGTTTTTTTTAATTCATGATTTTTGTTGCCTAGCATTATAGGTTTGGCTCCTTCAATTCATGTGTGTTCTTTATGCTTGTTTTCATTTCTTTATTTAAGAGCAAGTGTTCAATGGGGTGCATTGTGATGAATTGTGCATGTTGGGGTATTGTGACGCATATAATACTTATTCTTTCCCAGGTGTTTGTTGCTTTTGTAGATGGCACCTAAGAAGAAGCAAACTATGGGCTGTAGTTCCGGGTCTAGGCGACCCCCTCCTTCTGATTTGCTCTCTCCAGTAACTGATGCCCCTCCAGAGGTTCGAATCTGAGATGCAGAGCTTCGTACCCAATACAATACCATGGTTCGGAGAGGGGCCGAGCCCACCCGGTTTGTGCATAGAGAGTTGCTTCAACAGCTCGGGCTTTGGGATGATGTCGAGAGGATGTTCAATAACATCGGCTGGGGCATGTTGCTCACGATGGGTGGCCCTACATATGAGTGAGCTACACTGGAGGTGATGGGCACGTTTAAGGCCTTTTGGCCGACTGACAACTCCTGGGACGCCACGTGCATGAGCTTCCAGTTCCTGAACACTGCTCACACACTGTACATGGACCAGATTAATGTCATTTACCAGTGCCCAGTCGGCGGGATCATCAAGAAGTCGTGGGATTTCAAATCACATGAGTTTTGGAGGCTCATCACCCAGGAGACGACTAAGTTTGTATCGGGCAAGTGTCGGGTGTCTAGCATTAGGAATCCAGTCTTTCGGGTCATACAACGCATTCTAGCCCACACTATTCTCGCGCGGAAAGACAACAACAATGTGCGCTTGGATGAACTCTTCATACTCTGGGCTATGCTCCACAGTCAGCCCCTGGACTTGGCCCGATTCTTAGTGCTGCAGCTCTTTCACATCTCGACTGCAGAGCGCGGTCTCATTTGCATAGGCGACGGGCTCAATCCAATACTTGAGCATGTGTTAGGAGGCCCTATCACGCAGCTGTAGCCTATGGCGGACGAGATGTGCGTCTCCATCCGTCATTTTGTTGATATGAGGTTCTTGACGAGTGTCGTTCCCCCACTTGCTTTCCGTCAGACTGCACAGGATAACTTTCCGCTACCGATGCCTCATTTAACTACAGTGTCTGACTACTACACTCGGGACAATTGGAGTCTGGATTCACCTGCCCATCGCACAGCTCGACAGTTTCGTGCACCGGGCCATGTGGAAGATGTGGCTGAGGAGGAGCGAGATGAGGCTCATGATGGGGCCGATGCTGAGGAGGACCAAGCTGGCACTTCACGTGGACGCCGATGGCAGCGAGATGCCGGTACAGAGGAGAGCTTGGAACAGCTGCAGGAGCAGCTCCGTCAGTTGGAGACGCAGTTCTCCGTTGCACGAGGGGACATCACTATGATCCGCCATATGCAGCAGGAGATGAGAGCCGAGCAGCGTGCTTTCCAGATAGATATCCAGACCCGTTTTGATGCTGCTGAGAGACGGGATGAGCAGCTGTTAGAGATGATGCGCCGCTTTAAAGCTTATCAGATGAGTCAGGGCCATCAGTGGCCACCGGCACCCCCATCTTAGTTGGAGTATAAATGAAGCCCCGCACACATTTATTCTCTTTTCTTTCCGCCATAATTATTCTTTTTGCTGTTGAATAAGTTTGGGGAAGGGGAATGAGGAGTAAAATATGTACGCTGGCTTCGTTCTTTCTGTTTACTGCTTTCTAGTGGATTGTGATTTTTCTTTATACTTTTATTACTAGTCAGACTGCTTGAGAGTCATGTATGTGTGAACTCGTGAAATGCTGATGATGAAAAAGGGTTGTATTGTGAAACTATTGCATGGATTCGACTGAATTTGACTTGTTTGAATGGATGTGCTCGAAATTGAAGTAAATCAAGCATGATTAGTCCCGTGAGCTTTTGAGCCTTAAACTGTTTTTCATTGCACAGTTGTTTCCTTTCATGAGTGTTTGTCGTGCATGCATGGTGTGTCTAGAACTTGCCTTGGTTTCTATTCGAATTACTTGATTTTATGGAGAATTTAGAAGTGATTTGAGGCCATTTTTTTTCATAGCTGCATTAATTCCTAAACACTAACCGAAAACAATCGACCTTTGCTAGCCAGTTTGAGCCATAATTGCCTTTTATTCATGAACTTGGATGATAGGGGGTTCGGAAGGTGAATACGGGTACCTGTTTATGGAAATTAGTGTTGATTGTGGGGGAAGGTGTGGAAAATTTGGGGTGAAAATTATTCTCATAAGCTCGATGTGAAAAAAAAAGAGAAGGATAGAAAAAAATAATGATGAAAAAAAAAATTGTAAAAGATTTGAAAATGGAAGAGTTAATTTGTAAGAAGGTAGCAATTGAGATTGTTTGATATTTGTTGACTCCTTTGTTTATATATTGTGAGTGAGCATAAGAGAATATACTTTTTGCACGAGAAAATGAGTTTGTCTATGTGAGTAGTGCAGTAGAGGGGGAGAATGTTAGAAGATGGATTTTGGACCCATACTCGGGTTTGAATGAGAAAGACGGTTGTTGTGGTTTGAATTTTCGAGTTACTTAGCCAAATTTCCTAACCTTGACCAATGTCCCGATATTACATCCCAAATCGAAGATCTCATTGATCTTTATTCGTTATAAGATTGAGTAGAGTGTTTTAGACAATTGGCAAGCCTATGGTTCATAGATGTGCATTGCATTTGATTCGATGAGCGTTATCTTATACACTTGTGAGACGAGTGATACACATGCCAGTGAGATTCATGCTTTGATTTATGGATATTAAATTATGCAGAAATTTAAATGAGTTAATGGAGGTTGAATTCATCTAATTTACATGATGTTGAGCTTGTTCGTGAATCATTCGTAATCGAGTTTGCTGTTGTCCCCATGTTTATATTTTCTTAATGTTCTCTTCATTGTTCAGGGACGAACAATAGTTCAAGTTTGGGGGATTAATAAACATGGTGTTTACATGCATTTGAGCATTTATTTAGATCACATTTGATGATGAATGCATGTATTTGTGGCCTATTTATACTAGTTTCGGTATTCGGTGTGCAAGTTCATGTTCTACTATTTCTTATTGAAGTTTTGAGCTGAAAAAGGGACATATTTGGGATCCATTTCAAGATGAAAAGTTTCTAGAAAGATAGAGGATCAAGAGAGGGTTGCAACACAACTTGAATCGAGTCGATCGGACGAGAAACGGAAGAGAACGGAGCGAAACGGCAGAGCAACATAGCAGGCCGCCGATCGAGCCGCCGGTCGGCGGGTCCAGGTCGCCGGTCGGCGACCACCGGCATTTGGAACTACGGTTTCCTCTGTATTGCTCGCCGACCCATCCGCCGGTCGGCGAGTTCTAACTTGCCGGTCGGCGGGTACGGCGGGTTTTGCCTCCGGACCTGTTTTCGGCCCACGAACTCACTTTTTGGCCCAGATTTTTGATACCTAGTATAAATAGACTTGTTTTGGACGAATTTTGGGGACTTTTCGCATTATATTAGATTTTATACTTTATTTTCTCAGAGGTATTACCTGAGACATTGGATTTTGAAGATTTGGAGTTTTATTCAACGAAACAACATTACGGTTCTTTTAATATTTTGCAATTTAAATTTACGAGTATGATTTCTATTGTTTTCGTTATTGTTTTCGATTTAATCATGTGTGAGTAGTCGCTTTTATTAATTCTAGGATTTGCAATTGATGTTGAAATTATGCATTTAGTTTGATCCTATTATTTTTCCCCTCTGATTATTGTGTTCAAATGTTCACGTGCTTATTTCTCATGCATGGGTTAGTGGCCATAATTTATGTATGCTAGCTAATTAATTTGAGACCTGGCGGAGATAATTAATTAGTGGGATTAAGTGGATAATTTGATACACGTTCTAAGGAACCTGTGGCAGATTTAACCGATGATTTAAGGAGTTAATAATTCACCTAGAGATGAGAGTAATAGGCAATTTATTAATCTACTGCTACCTTGAGACCTGGCGGAGATAGGTAGTTATATTTCTGTTTCTTCACCTTTAATCGGATTAAATTGGGATTTATTAGGATTGGATTATTGTATAGTGGATAATTTTGTGTGCATTCCCTAGGATTAATATCTTATTAATTAATTGAATTTGTTGAATTATATCTTCTACATAATTTGTGTTATTATTGGTTCTATTTATTCGTTTTTAATTTTATGTCTAGTTTAGAAACCCAAAAGAAAGAAATCGGTAGCCTGGATAATAGTGAATTGTTAGCTTAGTATTCAGATTGGTCAAGCATTCAGTCTCTGTAGATACGATACTTTGTTTACCAATTATTACAGTATCATGTGTTAGTTGCAGTATAGTGCATACATAATTAGTGCATCAGGCCTTGAACGTGTGATACATTAGCCAGCTTTGGAAGACCAGGACTGTTCAAGATTCCATGTCCTACAATCTTGCCGTTTGTTCCTCCCCCGAAGGTAACTTCGCTGCCATTGATCTTTTGGTAGTTGGACAGATAACATTGAGATCTAGTCATGTGACGAGAACACCCGCTGTCAAAGTACCAAGTTGTCGAATCATTAGATACTGATGTAGTGAAGACAACTTTGCAGGTGTCTTTGGAGACAGCTTTGGGTTTCCAAATCAAGTTCTTGGTTCTATCACCTTTGACTGAAAGGCCTGATTTTGAGGCTTGTGTCCTCAAATGAATCTCCTTTTTATGTTCTTGCATAAACCTATGACAGAAAGATTTTATGTGTCCAGGGAGAAAACAATAGTGACAAACAAATCTCCTACGCTTCTTACTCACTGATGAAGTGGGATGTGTTTCTTGAGCTTTCACAAAAGGTTTTCCATTGGTGGACATGATTTGAGTAAAGGCAGTTTTTACAGTTTTGTCATAACCTATGCCATGAGAGGCTACCTGAGTGTGTGCAAGAACTTCATCATGTTTAGAAGTACCCGTGTTGAACTTTTTGAATGTTTCCTTTGCAAGATTGAGTTGAATCCTCATATTATCAATCTCTGCATCTTTCTTTGTCAACATTACCTCCAACTTTGCAAGAGACGTCTTCTGACTAGTGGATTCCTCATTGAGTGACTCAATTTCCTTACACTGTTTGATCCACTTAGCATACAGCTCCTTGTAGAGTCCCTGCAACTTTATTAGCAACTCCAGAGTTTCTTCCTCAGTAACTTCTTCTTCCTCATCTGCAGTAGTTATCACAGTATTAAAACAGAAGAGAGTTTCATAATAGGAGTCATCATACCTGTCAGAACTTATCTCAACTTCTGTAAGCTTTGAATTATCCAGTTCGGCACATACTGCAGTTAAGGCTATGTGTTCATAGGTTGCATCATCTGAGATTTCTTCCACAAATATCCCTGAGGTGTCCAGCTTACTGTCGCTAAGAGATAGGAATGTGACAGGCTTTCCAAGTTTTCTAAAAGTGTTTGCACATACGTTTGCAAAGTGCTTATAACCTTTGCACTCATAGCATTGAACAATGGAGAAATATTTCACTTCCTTTGGTCTAAAGTGATCTGATGCAGCACGCTTCATGATCTTGGGTTCTTTTCCAGGTGAGTTCATTTTTTCATAAATAACCAAAGGTCCGGACGAGTCATGATGAGGCTTGCGTTGTTCAGCACCTCCCTTCTGTTGTTTTCCTCTGTTAGCTCGGATGAGAGTGTTTAGTCTTTTGGTGAGAAGAGCATAATCTGGATTCTTTTCGCTAATCTCTTCATGATCTTCATCCTCTTCTTCGTCATAAGCTGAAGTTGACTTTGAAGTTGACCCAGCTGTCAGGGCAATTTCCTTTTTCTTTGACCCGCCCTTCTCATTCATTTCCATTTCATAGGTCTTCAGATCATTCATCAGCTTTGTGAAATCCAAATATCCAGTAGTCGTTGCTGTGTCAATAGCAACAACCTTTATATCAAAACGAGGTGTTAGAGTTCTCAAAGCTTTAGAAACTAACCTTTTGTTGGTGATTGGATCACCAAGATCAGTACACTCGTTTGCAATCTCAAGCAACTTGTTGCAATATTCTCCAACAGTTTCATCTTTCCCCATCTTCATGTTCTCAAATTTTGTGGTGAGAATGCGATGTCTTGATTCTTGAATTCCAACATCTCCTTCGCAATGTTGTTGAAGAATATCTCATGCTTCCTTGGCCGACTCACAATTTATTATGAGTTTGAACATCTGAATGTCCAAGGAAGACTGAATTGCATTGAGTGCCTTGTCATTGAAGGTAGCATCTTCGTTTTGTGACCTGGTCCATTCTTCTGGAGAGGTACGAATTGTATCTCCTTCGGCATCAATGGTCTTAGGATGCGTCCATGCTTTTTGAACAACATTCCATGCTCTTGCATCAATTGATTTGATGCACGCTCTCATTAGAACTTTCCAAAAGGAATAGTTTATGCTATCGAGAACAGGAGGTTTGTTGAACAACGGGTTTGTGCAATCCATTGAACTTACACAAACAGGATCACCACTTAGTGTGTTAAGTGTATGCTCTTGATGCCAATTGAAGAAACCGAACTCTCGGTTCTAACAGAGTTGTGATCAAAGTTGTATCTAAAGTTGAGACAACTTTGAATATGCAGCGGAATATAGAAACAAACAATGGATTCAAAAATTTGACGAGATTATATTTCTATAATCTCGCGAAGTGCCTCAGGGCAAAATATTCACTATATGAATTTGTGAATTACAAAAACACTACAAGTAAACTCTTACTAAACTTAAGACACTTTATCTCTTCCTTCACAGAAGGTCGTGACTAAAGTTATCTTAACTAACTCTTGTAGAAAACTAATATCTCTAATATAGATCTGGTATATCTCTCTGAATTCGTGTGTATCTAATCTCTATACAGTTGGTCCCTATTTATACCAAAGTAATAACTGGATCTCTACTCCACATAACCACTTCATCTCCTCACGATCTTCTCTCCTAAACTTGCGCCGCACACCCACAACTTCCGCAACAAACATTATCTTGACTCAAACAACCTTTGAAATGGTCAAACACAATAGATCTCCCTAGAATATCTCAACCAATTTACTTCCTGCACAATCAATAAAGAAAGACAAAACAAAAACCATATCCAAAACATCAACAAACCAAACGGTTTCAACAAAATACACAAAGAACAAACGGTGTTGGTCAGGTGATTGAGAAATACTATGTATGCTCGAATAAAGGTGTCAAGAAAAAGGCTGAAGTTGGTAAATCTAGCAATCAAGATCAATTACCTTTCAGCAAAATAACATCACGGTACTGATTATAAGGCATTCTTGAGAGTAAAGAAAAATTATGATGGAATGCTTGAAGTAATTGATCATAACGAGGAGCACAATCATGAGCTTTCAAAAAAATAATGGAGCTACATGCATAGATCTTAAAGAAAAATTACTCATGATAAAGTTGTTGTGATTGGAGAAATGATCTCTTCTGGAATGAGACCCACCGATTCATATAGATACATGTCAAAAGAAGCAGGGGCGATCACCTTGTTGGTCATACATTAAAAGATCACATAAATTTTGTTAATAGAATGAGGATTAGTGCAATTGAAGCTGGAGATGCACAAACACTTACCTCATACACTTGTGAGTCATTCTTTAGTAAAATAAAAGAGCGAACACCACACATGTTTATAAGTCCACTCAATTACCTAATTTTGCTTACTCATCCAATTCACATGCCTTCACATCTTTCTTCTCTTCCATTCACAAGCTATCTGAACCTACCTCTTACAAATAAGCCGCCCTTGATCCTTTATGGCAACAAGCTATGGCTGATGAGCTTGATGCTTTATCTCACATTGATACTTGGGATTTGGTGCCTCTCCCACGAGGTAAATACGCTATTGGTTCCCGTTGGGTGTATAATATTAAAACCAAGTCGGATGGTTCGGTTGAGCGAGATAAAGCTCGATTAGTGGCAAAAGGTTTTTCCCAATAGTACGACCTAGATTATGAAGAAACTTTTGCTCCTGTTGCAAAGATGACCACCATTCGCACTCTTATTGCTATTGCAGCAGTTCGATCGCCAGTGGTCTCTTACTTAGATGGATGTTAAGAATGTCTTCTCGAATGGAGATCTCATCGATGAAGTCTATATGACTCCCCCTCCCGGGATACCTCACAAGCCTGGGCTAGTTTGCAAACTCAGGAAGTCTCTGTAGGGTCTCAAGCAAGCATCTAGTGCTTGGTATGAGAAATTGTCTATTGCTCTCACCTCTCTTGATTTTCATTCAAGTGACTATGACTCTACTTTGTTTATCAAGAACTCATATTCTGGTAGTTGATGATATGATTATTACTGGCGACGACACACATGGGATTTCAATATTGAATTCAGAATTAGCCTCTCCCTTTGAAATGAAAGATTTGGTCCTCTGCGATACTTTTTTGGTATTGAGGTTTGTTGGTCTCCTAAAAGTTTTCTTCTCTCAGAGTCCAAATATGTCACCGATATTCTTGCATGTGCCCATCTCACTGACACTCAGACTGTTGATACTCTTCTTGAAGCCAATATTAGATACTCTTTATCGGACGGTACGCTTTTGCTTGACCCTATTTTATATCGTACTATTGTTGGATGTTTGGTTTATCTCACCATAACTCATTCAGACATTGTCTGTTCGGTTCATATTGTTAGTTTGTTTGTTTCTTCTCCCGCAACAATCCACTAGGCTGTTGTGCTTCGTATTCTCCGGTATCTTCAGGATATCATTTTTCAAAGTCTCTTATTTTCTTCTATATCGTCTCTTGAGCTTTGAACTTTCTCCGATGCTGATTGGGCTAGTGATCTTGTTGATCGTAGGTCTACTACTGGTATATGTAATTTTCTCGGTGGTTTTCTTATCTTTTGGAGAAATAAGAAACAAAGCATTGTTGCTCGTTCTTCTACCGAAGCTGCGTATCGGGCCATGGCCTCTATTACTACCGAGATCATTTGGCTATGATGGTTACTTGCCGATATGGAGGTCTCCATTCTTGATGCCACTGTCATGTATTGTGACAATAAGAGTGTTATACAAATTACTCACAATTCTGTCTTTCATGAACAGACCAAACACATTGAAATTGATTGTCATCTCACTCGCCACTATCTGCAGCTTGGCACTCTTATCTTGCTTTTCATCACCTCTGTGTCACAGATTGTTGATTTGTTCTCCAAGTTTCTTCCGCTTCAGCATTTCACTTTTTAGTTGGCAAACTCTCGACGCTTCTTGCATCGGCATCTTGAGTTTGATCAAGGATGTTAGAATAATAATATGTATTTAGTTGTTAGAGTAATTTGGTCTTTTCCTTCTAACCCTAGTTCTCATCTTTTATCTTGGATTGTATTTGATTGGTGAGTTACTTTTCACCATTCATCCATTTGTAAGCTTTGTGCAAAACTCCAGTATTCAATATCGTCTATCTTTATCTTGTTCTTCAATAATGGCTTGTTTCTCCATCTTTGTTTTAGTTGAACAATACAGATATGTGATCAATTATCCCTTCAATGTAGTCCACTGAGAAAACCAATAATTTTGGTGTAAACCATTGATTAAATTGAACCAAGCCTAATCTTTTAAAAAAAATTAAAAAATAACTTGAATTCGGTTCCAGCCAGAGACCCTATAAAAAATATTCCCTTAATAATCAAACACAAACCTGGATATTTTCACATAATAAAATGCTCAAGTATTGATTTGGAGGCAATGACAAAATGAAAGTATTAAACAAAAGAAACCACAGCTCCATAAGGTAAATTCGATGCTAGGACCCTATTCAGTGCATACCACCATTGGATGTGTGACACATGGTGGTGTGCTGTGTTTTTTTTTTATCTTGACCATGGTTAACACCGATTATTATTTTATCTTGAGGTATATCGGTGAGTTTGTTTTTTTTGGAAGAACTCCAAAATTGATGAATTTTTGAACATCGGCAACGATCTATATACATTTCAGATACTCATATTCTTAGATCCCTGTATCGGCTGACTTGTTTCTAATCAATAAAAATGATAATCGAACCATTTTTTTATAAATGAAAAAAGAAAAACAGCAAAAAGAAAACAAAACAGAACCATCGTCTTCTTTCTTCTGACTGACCATCTCTTTTTTCTCTGGCGAATTCTCTCACTGCCGTCGACGACAATTGCACCCAAACCCGATAAAGAGGACTCCCAATTCGATCATGTTCGTGATTTGGGTCCAAACTCTTAAGCCTTGTGAACAATCTGTGGCAGGCGGTGGCTGTCGTAGGCGGAAATAAAGTCAGAAAAAATCAGAAGAAGACGGATAAGTAGTGGTTGCGGCGAAAATATATTTGCAGAAGATGGAGCAGCAGATTTGTAGTAGTTGAAGAAGCGGTGGCTGATTATTTTGTTTTAATTGTGATTTACCCTAATTGAGGAGAGATAAAGGAAATGGTTAATTATGTTTAATTGTATTATATTACAAATATTTTAAAAAGTGGTGCGTGTAATTTTTATGTTTGTGTTTAATTGTATTATATTACAAATATTTTAATAATTTGCAATAACACTACACGTCTACACGTTGTGTTTGTGCGTGTTATTTTTTATTAAATATTTTTTTATTTCTTATTTAAAATATATGTAAATAAAATAAAGATAAATTAATAATTTAGTATATATATAAGTAAAAATTGTATAAAAATACAAACGTATGAAAAAAAGTGATTACAAAAAAATTACATTAATTTACAAAAGTGTATTTATATATATATATATATATATATTTGGTCGACATCATTCGAAGATAAAGTGTTACTTATGTCAAATTCTGTTATTAATTGATTTTAAAGGCGAGTTGTTCATTGTTTTGTGTTTGCCTTCTCTACCACAAATTGTCAAAATAATTACTATGATAATCGAATTTTAGTATTATTATTATTTTTTCAATTTTTCATTTTTTTTGTTGGAAGTCAAAACTTAATAATAAAATAATAACGATAAAAAAAAAGATAAAAAAATATTTTTAGAATTTTCAATTTTTTATTGAAAATTTTATAAATACAATTTTTATAATGATTAAAATAATTGATGAAAAATAAATAATGAAGTGGTCTAACACAAAATTCCTAGAAACAAGTAATCATAATACCTACTCCAATTAGGTATTCAGAATCCAGGAATGTTTTATTGATTTCCTTGCTTTGAGGATTTTGATTACTTTCCAAAATTCCCTAAAATTGAACCAAACGCAAAAATTTAAAAATAAGGAATGGAATTACTTTTCAAGACCAGATTCCTTGTCAACCAAACGAGGTCTTACTTTCAAGTGAGCTAGAGAACCTATATAACGGACATGTCTTTTTGCCGAAAAAATAACCAAAATGATTTTATTCGCCTAAAATATCGGGTCATTTCTGTAAAAATGTTCAAACGTTATGAATTAAATTGTTATTATGAAACATTGGATTATTTCTATTAAACTATCAAAATATTGAGAATTAAATTGTCATTATTAAAAGTTTGGGTTATTTTGTTAAAACCTTCAAACTTAGAAATTAAATTGTAATTAATCCTTAAAATAAATGAACTAATATATTGTAATTTCTTATAGTTTAAAATGAAATTAACTTACATAATGTAATTTCGAATGAACTAATATTCTTATAATCTCAAATTAAATAAACTTATAAAATATAATTTATTATAAGTTAGAATGAAATGAACTAATATAATGTAATTTCTTATAATTTTTAATCATATGAACTAATGTAGTGTAATTTATTATAATTTAACAATAAACGAACTAATATAATGTAATTTTCTAATCATCACAATAAATTACGACATATTAATTCATTTCATTCCATATTACAAGAAATTACACTATATAAGTTTATTTCGTTTCAAATTGTATAAGGTCATTTCTTATAATTGGAAATGAAATAAAAATTATATAATGTAATTTCTTATAATTTTAAATGAAATGAACTAATATAACTATTTCATGTAATTTGAAATGAAATGAACAAATATAATGTAATTTCTTATAGTTTCAGATGAAATAAAGTTATATAACGTAATTTCTTACTATTTAAAATAAAATGAACTAATATATTGTAATTTCTTATAATTTCAAATGAAATTAGCTTGCATAATGTAATTTCTTATAATCTGAAATGAAAAGAAATTATCTAATCCAATTAAACGACTAATAAAATATAATTTCCTAATTCATTACAAGAAATTATGATATATTAATTCATTTTATAACAAATTACATTATACTAGCTATTCATTACATTTGAAATTATAAGAAATTATATTATAACCAAATTAATTTATATAAAGAAATTTCTTGTGATTTATAATGAAATGCAACAATATATATGATGAAGTCATGCAAGGCATTGAAGGCCTTGAACCCGAGCTGCAATTCAAAGTTCCAATGACGCGACTTCGAGCGAAGAAATTACAAGGTTATTTCCAAGTGATGATTCGCAAGAAGTTTGAGGAATTAGAAGATCCAAAGTGCAGCCATACTTTAGTTAATTTATTGACTAATGAAGATCAAGATCATACCATAGAGAATATAACTTGAAGAGTTGAAGAAGAGAGCAAGAAGAAGTGCATTTGTGCATGGAGCTGTTTTCACCCTTGATTTAATTTAATTAAAGGGTTGATTTTTATCTAGACTATAGTATTTATTTAATTACTTTAGACTATAGTTTAGATCAGTTTTTAATTAATTTTTTAGTGTAATTTTCGTTCCCTTTAGTATAGGTTTGACTAGAATTGTATTTAAGGCAATTTCCAACCTTGAATAGAATTCTAGTTTAGGTATTTCTATAGTATAGTTAGAGATCCTTTTGGATCATATTTTTAGGCCTTTTTATTAGTTATTTTCGTGCATAATAGGCCCTATAAATAGGGGAACCATGTTACTTTGATATTTTAGACATTATTGATTAAAATTGCTTTTGCATTCAATTTGTGTCTCAACCGTTTAAAGCTTTTGATTGTTTTCCTCGAAAATTATCATTCTTGAAGCCTAGCAAACTTTGAGTCTTACATCAAGGGAACGTTCTAATTCATACGAAGAATTAGGGTGAACTCGCTACGAAGAACAACTTAGAGATTCGTTTTCGTCGTACAAGATACGCCGGGGATTAATCGGGTTGTGATTCTCAACACTACCACCTTCGACCTTCATCAAACGACGTCCTACATCCTTCACCAACGTTCGTGTCCCTCCCAAGTCATCAAGACCTGATCGTGTGTCGATCATCAAGGGTTCGGTTCCATTCGACATAATTTCATCGTGTTTCCCATCTATACCGTAAGTCCTTCGAACCATTATCATATCCTATCTTCCCTAGCCATTCTTAACCCATAAATCTCGTCCTCAATACCATCATCGTCCAGTTATAATTCTTGTTCCAAATCAGCCCTTTTCTTGTTGGATTTGTGTTCCGTTTTTGTGTCGTAGTTTAGGTATCGTATTTAGGTCTAGATTCGTTCGATCATTGTTTTTGAGTTTCTTTTCCTTGAAGTCAGCTTATTTTCGAAATATTTGAGTCTTAGAGTAGGGTTGAATCCTTCCAAGTTGACGTGTTCGATTCTAGAAGTCTTCCGCGCGTTTTCTTATCCTGTACAAATTATCCGGGTTACACCAATATATATATATATATATATATATATATATATATTCTTATCGTATACCATTTGAAACGAAATGAACTTATATATCCTAATTTCTTTTAATGAACTGAAATTACATCATATTGTTCATTTCATTTCAAAATATAATAAGTTATGTTATATAAGTTCATTTGAAATTAGATTATATGTTCATTGTTGATGATCTACCGATTGAGTGGTGTAATTTAATTTGAATATTTCGAATTTCACCAGCACCGCTAAGTGTGAGTTTTTAAATAAAATGGACGTGTGTAATGTAATATCTTATAATTTCAAATAAAAGGAACTTATATGATGTATTTCATGTACTTTGAGATGAAATGAACAAATATAATGTTATTTCTTATAGTTCCAGATGAAATAAGGTTATATCATGTAATTTCCTGATATTTGAAATAAAAATGAACTAATATTAATATTGTAATTTCTTATATCATGTGATCCACGCTTTAGGCACTTCGAGAGAAGGTTTAAAATATAATTGTGGTTGTTCTAGTTAGATTTAAGTCCCTACATAGGTGTATGATGAACACAATTAAATAAATGGATTAGATAAGGATTCTCCAACTCTAAAATTCATCTTTCTCCATTGTTTCTTCTTTACTCTTTCTTCTTTGTGTTTCCATTTATATTATATGTTTAAGTGCTTTAATTAGTTCAAGCACTTGAATCGGTTGTCTAGATAGCATTTAGGAATTAAGTTCTAGTAGTTAGTTAGTTAAATATTAAATATCTATGGATATGATACTTTTGTTTACCACTACACTATAAACCCCATTGTGTACTTGCAGTTAGGTTAAATAAATACAGAACGTCTATTATTCAAAAATGAAATAATTTGAATATTATTTGGACTTAGATTTAAAAAAAGTAAAGAAAAGAAAAGTCTCATGTTTCCTTGAACAATTTGAACAACTTGAATACTATTAGGACTTATGTTTCTATTTTTGGGATTTATGCTTCCTATAAATTAAAATTGGAACAATTTGAATGTTATTTATATTTATCTAAGCGTTCTATTATAAAAAAAATGAAATAATTTGAATATTATTTGAATTTAGGTTTCCTATTTTGAGAATTGAAACAATTTGAATGTTATTTAGAGTTAAGTTGGCATCCTATAATTCAAAATAATATAATTTGAATATTATTTAGATTTATGTTTCATATTATTCAAAATTGGAACAATTTGAATTTATTTAGGTCTTTTATTATTAAAAAATAAAACAATTTGAATAAATATTATTTATTTAGATCTTCAATTATTTAAAATTAATTAATTTGCATATTCTTAGGAAACCTAAATAAATTCAAATAAAATTTTTCCAATTTTTTTTTTAATTTTCTTATCATTTATTATTTTAAAAAATAAAAAAAAATGTTCAGTGTATGTTTAGTGTGCGTGTAGCTAGGGTGACACGTTGTGTTTGTGTGTGTAGTATGAAATTTATCTAAGAATGAAGTTTTTTAATTAATTAAAATAAATATAGATTTAAATAAATTAATCAAATAACTTCATTTCTAATGGATTAATTTGCAATATAATAATACAATTAAACTTAACCAATCTTTCTCATTTCTCTCTCTTCAATTACGGTAGGTCACAATTAAAGCGCTGCTTCTTCATCTTCTCCGACTGTATTTCCGCCGACAACCACTTCTCATTTTTTCCAACTGTATTTCCGCCGACAGCCACAGCCCTCCATAGGCCACACCCGTTTTCTATTCCCTCGATCATCTCTCAATTCTCACTCTAGTCGATGAGGGTTTGAGGATCACAGCACTGCCCGCAACCCATTCTTCATCCCCTCCGGCAACCGTAGCGACAAAACCATTGCTCATCTACTTATTATCTGGAAATTTTCAGATACGCCTCCATCACCCTTCAACTTCCAGAAAAAAATTCATTAAAAAAAAAGATTATGCGTAATTATACAGATCAAGTCTCTCATCGGCGGAGCTCTCTGCGTCGAGGTGTACAACATACTGATTACTCGGGTGGTACAGCACCTCCAGCGTGCGGCAGAGCATCGGCCCATCTCCGGCGGATCTGAACATCAAGTAGGCGAAGCGCGGCGGCGGAGGCAGGTCGGATATCGGGAAAAGGGTTCAGCCTTGACTCGGCGAAAACAGAGACGGCGACGGAGGTAGAGTTGGAAGTGACGGTGGTTGTGGCGGAAATAGATTTGCAGATGAAGAAGAAGAAGAAGAAGCAAATTTGCAGATGAAGCGGATGAAGAAGAAGCAGATGAAGCAGATGAACAATTTAATTTACCTTCACCACTCTGCTGTACTACTTTACCCAAGTGGGGACATTGTAACCCAACCCAACAACAGTAACAATGGTATCGATTTTAGTTTTTTTTTAAAACCTTGCCACGTGTCACGCATCCAGCGATGGTATGCAGTGCACATGGTTCTAGCATCGACTATTTGCACCACCAAAATTACTCTTTGCGTTTCACTTACTCCATGCACCACTATTTTTACTCTTTGCACCACGCACATTGATGATAATACCCTTCCTACTAAAATTATTTGTTTTATTTAAAATAAAAAATATGAAAACTTAAAAATAAAAAACAAAAATAAAGAAAACAATAAATGCATAGTCATCTTCTTCCAAAGCTTGCGGCTTGTTCAAAGACTCCCACGCGTAGGCATCTCCGCCCAAATCTCCTCCGGCAGCTTCTTATTATCCATCACGCAGCTCGCTCCCCTTCCGTCGTGGCCTCCACCACCACCCTGAGCATCATCCGGTGTCCCCGTCGTCGGCTGCAGCGGGTCACCAGCTCTCGCCGTCACATTAATCACCGAACCCCCTAACAAACTGACATTGTCGACGACTATATAAACTGATTCGGCAACAATCAGATTTCAATGTCAATTCACCCGTTATATTGATTGCAATCGAACATCTCATCTTGGGGCAGATTAACGTTACCCCTTAAAACATAAATGTTGCCTCTGTCTTCAAAAGAAGCCCGGTAGATGACAGAAGACAAACCTTTGGACATACATCTCTCAAGAGAGAAGTTATGACAAGCTGATGCAAGCTCTTCATAAGAAAAGTTAACAAGTGTTCCTTTAGCTGTCGCCTGTCAGAGTTGGATAGAAGTAGGAGGGAGAGGAAGCGGCCCAGACATATCAAGTGGACCACTAGAATTCATCATCTTAAAGCTCGTTGTAATCTTGAGAGCATTTGTGCCATGGGGTGACGGAAGAGATGGGAGGCGGGTGCGGCGGTGGGGTACCGAGAAGATTGACAACGCAACAATAGAGACGAGTCAACGACCATCGAAAAAAATTCGAGCTGCTCGAACTGAATTTTTCGAACTTAGTCCTCTTTTTCAAAATTTATTTACCGAACATATTGAATAGATTCGAAAACTTATTTTCGAACATAATCGATAAGTTCCAATCATTCTCTTGTGTGAATCGTCGGCGATGGGTTTCTGGTGATGGTGGCCGGCAGTGGTGGTGACGGCAAGGATAGGGATGGGTGAAGAAAGAGATAGATGGGGGAGGAAGAAGGTTGAAAGGAATAGATGATGATGGATGAAGAGAGAGGAAGGTACAATCGCCGACGGTGGTGGTGGCTGGCCGGCCAGTCGGCGGTCTGCAATATGCAGACGAGAGAGAGAATGGCAGGGGAAGTGACGGGAAGGGGTTTTTTTTTTCTTTTTTATTTTATTTTTTATTTATTTTTTATTTGTGATAGAAAGAGTAATATATGTAGTGCAAAAAAAAATTTAAAGAACATTTATGTAAGTTCAAAATTATTTCATTTTTCTCCTTGCACAGAAAAGCTTATTTTATCCATATCTCAATCTTCAATTTTTTTTACATTATCCTTCGTACTTAAATGGCCCACTCCACTTTAATCTCTCTCTCTCTCTCTGTCTCTCTCTCTCTCTCTCTCTCTCACACACACACACACACACACACACAAACACACACATACACAGATACACTGCAGTATACTAAATTTTATATGCTTTGGGGGTAGTTAGTAATGGAGGGGAGTATTTAATTGAATGCCACCAGTTCCAACCAATAAATGTTATTAGGTTGATTTTTTCATATAATTTTTTAAAAAGTGGACTCTGTTTTATTAATTTTGAAGAAGAATCCAAAATATGGATATTAAAATGTCATTTGTTCTAACTTTTTTCTAATATTGATTATTATTACATATATTTTACGGATTATTATACAAAATTAGAACTTATACTCTTTTGATTGTAAAATAAATACTTCATATGTCTCGTTCATATATGTTGATTGAATTTTTCACTGAATAAGAAAATTATTGAAAAAATAATTAAATAAGTAAATTTCTAATATGATCATATTTATTTTTTTAATAATGAATTAATATTTAATAAAAACGGATTATATAATGACATATTAATAAATGAACGAAATATGTATATAAACTAATCTCCATATTAAGACATTTAAAAAAAATAAATATAGGTGGGATGGAGGGATTAGCACATTTCATAACATAAATAAACGCGTGTGTTCATATCTCCAGTGGTGGGATTGAAATTATTACAATAGACTTATTTTGATAGGTTCCAGTCCAGTTGTCCAATCTAGGTGTCAGAAAATTACACATTTTCTTTCTTTTCATTTTCATCGATCACATCAAAATTCTGACCCAACAATGTATATCATATCAGCGTGCCACGTCAACTTTAATGTCCCTACATATTTAATTTTAATTGCAACGTTAACAACAATTTTTTTCTTTAAGTACTTTAAAAGTACTCTCACGTGGTTTGGAATAATGTTCATGTCAACTTATGAAATGTAATTATTTTATCCCTTCAATTTTTTTATTTTTTTAACCAAGCCCCAGATTTGCTATTCTCTGAATTTCCAAAGTTCGGCCATTTTACCACTCTAATAATTACTTTAATAGAAAAGTTTCTGATACTTAAGTAATCAATATTTTGATTTGTCCAAAGATCATTTAATTATAATATTGTTCTGAAACAAATGTAAGAGTTTGAAAATAAAAGCGTACAAATTTGTAATTAACGAAGAAATATTTTGAGTTTTCAATAAATTTTTAGATTTGGATTTTTTTTATTTGGATTTTTTTTATTCCTTACCTTAAACCGAGATTTCCTTCCATATACTTATACACCAGTTTAAACATATTCAACCCAAAAAATTGAAAATAAAGAAAATTTTGTAAATCATTGAAGCGTTGGATTAAATCATAAGATCTTTGTAACCAAAGATATCCACATTTGCACGTGGGCTATCGCTAATTTGCGCCGTCACACATACGAAGTGCATTTGCCGCGTACACTACCAAAAGGATAATGCTGAAAGAAAAAACAAAGTAAAATTTCTGCAATTAACACAATCGGACAAAATTCTCTAAGATTATATTTTAATTTCAATAATAAATACAGTAAATATTAAATTATTATATTCCACTACAATCATCTCGTACGGGCTGCCGCGGGAATCCGTAGACGACCGCCGTCGACGGCGGCGTCAAATCCGACGGCTCGGCACTTGACCGCGTAGCTCCGGTTCATGGGCGACTGCGAGGAAAAGGACGCCGCAAATACGTTCGTGGTCCGCCGGTACGGACCGAGCCACTTGTTCTGCATGAAGCGGTGCTTCCTCCACGGTGGCAGATGGAGGCCCCTGCTCTTCAGCGAACGCTTCGCAGCGTCGCTCACCGCCTTCAAAATCTGCTTGAGATCGTCGATTTTGACGATCAAAACCCTAGGCAGCCACTGCAGCAGCCGCTCGTAGGAGGACGTCGGCCGCGCGATCTCGAACTCCGCCGCGAAGTCCAGGTCGACGAAGTACCGCGCCGGAGACGGATCTGCCGTGAGGACGTCGATGAACTCGTAGTTTCCGGCGGTGAGTCCCCCGGAGCTCTCCCACTTGGTCTTGCAAATGGCCGCATTGTAGCCGCTATTCCTCAGAAACGCCATTACATTTCTCCTCAACACCTGCTTATCCAATTTGGGGGAGGAATACAAGTGCACCGCCTTCAAAACGTGAGCCGCGAGCACATTCCTGAACTCATCAGTCCGATCCACCACAATCGGCTTAATCAAATCAACATTCCTGCAGGTCGAGTTGTTCGCGGACAGATCGCTCTCGGAGTCCGAGTCGCAGCTCTCCGGCGACGAGTCGGCGTCTCCGTCATCACCGAAGCCGAAGAAAATGTCGGTGAGGCTGGGGGAGGTGACGTCATCGTCGGGGTGGGCGCTGTGTTCGCTGCCGCTGCTGACGTAACCCGGATCGGCCCGGTCCCGGCCGACGATCCGCGCCTTCACCTTATCATCCAACGGGTCAGTCACTCTCTTCATTCTCGATAAACCATACATTTTTTACAGAATCTTATATTTTAAAAATTTAGGGTTTTTTTTTTCTTTCTGATTATGTGGAGATTGAATGGGAGAATGTTAAGTGCTTAAAAAGAGTAGCGGTTTGGCATAATAAATGGGGAATATTCTGAAGAAACTGAAGTAAAAAACCAAAAAAAGAGAAATAAAAAGATGGGAAAAAATGGGTTTTTGGATGGTGGAAAAGGATATACTAAGGTGTATGCGAGTGGAGTCGTGGATTAAGTACTGCAATGGCAGTGGTTGGAGCATCAAGCATATCCGTTAGATTGTTCTAGCCTGACGTGGCGTGTGATGACTCGATTGGGCCACATGGCACTCTCTTTAAATTATGTGGCACGCGCACTACACGTGCGGGCACGAGGGTTCAATCTGCGGCATTTGAATTGGGGAGTGGGAAATTTTTGGACTATGGGTTTTGTCATTTGTGCAGTGAATGTACACGTTTTTGATAAAATTGTACTTGGTGGGAATTTATTTGTGATTCACAAATTTTCCCCGTGGATAAAGTCCAAAAGGACTTGTGGAATCGACAAATCGTCTAGTTCGTGGTAATTTTTTAGTTTAGGTGTTGCAATTTTCATTCAACACAAACTTGTCTATAATGGATTAATTAATGGATCCAAAAAACAACTTGTTAAAAAGCATATCTAATTCAACACAAATCACTATTTTATTCAATATATTTAATTCTCATAATAATGATTTATATCTGTCTGTTTATTTATGATATATGAAAAACTTATCAAACAAGAAACTTAAATCCTACTTATGATGAAATACTAATTAATAATTTAATTTAAATAAATAATAAACTCTAATCAAATCTATAATATAATATAAGATATTGAGATCACAATTTCAGATTAACTATGATGGTTGTTGGTGGATAATGTACGATTTTGGATTTTGGGGGTGAGGATAATGTGTTGATGTGACATCCATATTATAAAATATTTAAAGGAGATGTGTATTTTAATAACATTCAATCGGTGTATATTTAACGTGATATGATATGCGTGTGATAATTTGACATGTTACTTCCATTATTCAACATTTGAAGCTCTATTTCAAAATAGTATTTGCCCTTGTGGGTTTTTGTTACGTACATATTTTGTTTTGTTTGCAAACTAATGACCGTAACAGAAATATAAAATACATAATGTAAGAATAATTTGGATTTTAAATGGGGAATAATCCGGAGCTTTGATCGATCATGTCTCCATCAATATCAGAAACATCAAGATTTGGATTGAAAGGAATGAAGAGGTCTTTGACTCAAAATTCTTCTACTTTGGAGTATAGTAGGAGCCTAGGAGGACATGTATAATGTTATCATGTGAGGAGTAAATATTTATTTGTGTAAAAAAAAAGGACAAATATTTCTGCATTATCTCAATAGGCAAATAAGGCTAATGGTCTTATAAGCAAATATAATTTATTAGAAATGACATATTAACCGGTTTACAAGAAATGATAAGATTTTGACGATGATTTATAGACTTCAATTCACTAAAGAAAGAATCGAAATTAACGAGAGCCGGTATGAAACTGAATTTGGGGGTGGCTTCTAGGAGGGGATAACGGGGCTGAAGAGCGTGGCTCTTGGTGAGGGCAAAAGGGTGTGTGTGTGTGTGAGAGAGAGAGATTACTTGGAAAACTGATCAGTATTCCGATTCAGATTTTGATTGACGTGTTACTCGTTCAACCATGACAGCCTCTCAGTTACATTAATAATATGATTAGAAGATCTGCCTACGTGTTTCATAATCTTCTTATCCTTACGAAAAGGTCTCATAATTCAAAGCACCCTCCAAAAGGAAAAGGGCAAAAAATAAATTCCATCCCACCATAAAATATGAAAAGCAGAAGCACATGGATTAGAAAATTTTGAGATGCATATAATTCTCGTGGGTGTAGCCTCAAGAAAGACTAATGTAGCACCAAAACTGAAACACGAAAACTAGTTATGTAGCAGTTGAATATCTTCCAAAAAAAAACAATACCCCAAGCAAAAGCTTTTGCTTTTGACAAGTGCGACTCATTTTGGTCTCGCGGAACCATCGAGTGCAAGCGCCGGAAACTGGTTGGCATCTTCGAATGAAGGCGGCGGAATATGTGGTTTGTCGACCGCATTGGGGTCGTTAACGGCGCCTTCTGAAGCGCCGCCATTCCGGTTGTATCTTCCACCACGTCCACCACTTGGGGGGCGGAAGAGATAGTTTTTTACCTTAGGAGCAGTGTTGCAGTCTTTGTTGTTCACAACCTTCTTCTTCAGCTTGTCACTGGCAGAGTTCTGAAATCACAAAATCTTTATGTAAATTAAATTAATCCAACGAGACTAGTTGAGAGATAGGGAAAATATTGTGGACTAACCAGCTTAACAAAATTGGTTTCTTCGTTCTTCCTCTCAATGATACGCATTGATTCAAATTCTTTGTCAAGTGAAACCCTCCGCTCCTCTGTTTTCAAAGCTTCTAGAGCCTTCCTCTTCTCCTCGAGCTTCTTTTCATACTCTTTCAGTGTCATTCTCTGGTAAGAGAGAGAGAGAGAGAGCAAATAAACAAGGTTGAGTTGGTATCAAAGTCTCACAAATTAAATGTGCATGTAACAGTCGAAACCAATGGCAAAAATTACTTTTGCATCCAACTCGATTTCCGCCATTCTTTCAATTTCCCTTTGGCTAGGAACCTTATCATGCTTTCCCTTGCTTGAGCTTTTAGAGGCCGTTTCATCCCTGAAAAAACATCAATACCATCAAAACAGCCAGAAAACACAAAAGCATATTTCATCCAAGTAAGAACTTACCATTCGGGCCCTGCATCCACATCACCACTACCCTTCTGTGCTTCCTTTTCGTTAACCAACTCCTCAGTTGGTTCAGAAGATTTTCCATTCCCCTCTCCTTCGGCTGCACTTTCATTCCTTCGTCGTTGATAACCAACTCTATTACCTCCACCAACACCACCATGCCCATATCCCCTTCGATTTGTTCTGCTGTTGCCACCATTTCTGATTCTAGACTCATCCTCATCTCTAGCAGCATTATCATTCGATTTCTCCACAATGCCACCACCAGAAACAGCCTTCTCCCCACTTTCATCTTGATGCTGCTTTTCCTCCAACACCTTAGCCTCAATCCCATTACCATTACCATTGCTAAACTCTCTCCTCCCAACATAATTTCTCTCTCTCCCACCACCCGCAATGCCCTCTCTTGGAGCCTCCCAATGATTGACATTATTTTGTTTATGGCCATTAGGCCTTCGAACAATCTGCCACCCATCACTATTGGTGTCTTCCTTCTGCTGCTGGTGGCCATTAGTTGTTTCTTGTTTCTTTTGGTGGCCATTAGTCGTTTCTTGTTTCTTTTGGTGGTAGTAGCCATTAGAGTTCCCTTCACGTCGCCTCAAACCATCAGCAGCAGGTCTCTCGTCATGCTTGTAGAAATTGTTGCGCTTGAAATCAACCCCACCCCGGCTGTTTTGTCGAGAACCATTCTCTTGGCCACCATTCGCCTCAATTCCGTTTCTGTTATGACTCTCAACGCCATCTCTGTTATTATATCCCTTGCTAATAGGTCTGGTTTGCCTCTCGTAGCCGTTTCTGTTGAACCTTTCTGAAACCTGCCTTCCCTTTTCTGTTTACAGTCAAAATTAAGCACGAAGATCAATTCACACTACCAAGAAAAAGTAATAGAAAACGACTCGACTTTACCAACATTTATGAAAAACAAACAAACAAACAAAGTTCTTTTCTGATCACACTAATTAAACAGCAAGATTATCAGCATTAACCTTAAAAAAATAACTCTTCAACGAAACTCAAAAATATATGGCACCAACAACCACTGATCTTTCTCATCGAACTCAAAATTAAGAAGACAAATTACCCCCACTAAATTAGAATTCACACTCTAAAGAATAGGTAAAACAACACATGCATCTAGATTATGAACACGTATACCATCAACACACTGTTTGATTCAGGCATAAATCATCAAAATAATAAGGAAATTGAACGGTTAACACAAAAATAATCAGATATATACCACTACAGTCAATTATCTTTTTTTTTCTTTCTGATAAAAGAATATATTTTACAACGCAAATCTATATGAAAATATAGTTTCTAAAATTCTAAACCGTATTAAAAGGGAAAAAAATATACGAATTGAGTATTCTTTCTCGATAAGCAACCCATCCAGAAAACACGTTTACAGAGTAAAACTAGGACAAAATAAGAGGCGCAAAATACCATGATCAAAAGAGCGCTGAGTCGGCGCAGCAGTGAAAGACTGGGACGACGGATGAGAGGAAGGCACGGGCTTTTTGTTTTTGGCCTTCGGTTTATCCACCGCAGACGGCGTCTCGACGGAGGCGGTCGAGAGACGAGCGAGTAGGTTTTCGGCGTCGTCGTCATCCAAGAGCGCAAACGCGTTGCCTTGAATCGCCATTAACGTTTACTGAACGAGAGCGCTTAAACCCTAAGCGAAAAACCACATTCTCCGGCGGCTACCGCCACGCTGTGAGAAGGTGCCTCTCCCCTCTTGATGCAGTGTGTGGGAGGTGCGTGTGTTTCTGCGTAGGAAGTGTGTGTGCGTGTATACGTACGTATATATATGTGTGTGCGTGTATGGAAATAGTTAACCCTATATTAATTCGGAACTTTTAAAGGGAGAAAAATCTTTAGATGGATCGGTAGAATAAAGCGTATCCAGATTTGCAAAATTCAATCGTTTGCTATTTTCCTTTTTTACCCTCACAGTTTGTTAAGAGAAAAACGCACCTATTCCATCTATTCAAAGGTGATATTTGTGGATCGGTGGACTTTATGGTAATTGCCGCATTTAACCCTACAATTTTCAGAAGATTTTAAAGGAAAAGATTTTGATGGTATTTTTTTTTTTCAAAAGTGTAGCCTTTGTCACCACGCAAAAAATTAAATTATGAGGATTTATCTCATGTGCTAATTATTTTTCTAAATCAATTCTAGAATATATGCAAATTCCAAATTATTGATTTTGAGAATAGTATACATTATTAGGTGTTTTAAATCTATGGATACGTCTTCTGTAATCGGGTGATGATATTATATTTTATATAAAGTATGTGGATCGAATAATAATAAGATTATAAAAATAAATTTATTTAGATATAGAATATTTTGGCAGAACTTGGAGTAGCATAATTAGTTCATATTTCGTGGAGTAATAATTATTAAATTAGTTGTTTCAAACAATGACAACTCTGTGTGCAGTTTAGGCCGGTGTGTAACAAATTTTTGGGTAAAAATTGGTTTATTGGGCAAAATTATTTTTAGGTGATTCTATTAAACTATTATGCCGTTCTACATAAATGCGCGCATAAAATACTAGTTTTGCATAAAAATGCGTAAAACATTTCATGTAAAACTAGCATTCCACCCGTGCGATGCACGGAGTATTATAATTTTTATTTTATTTTTAATATTAAGTATTTCAATATGAGTTTTGTGTTTGTACAATGAGACAATATATATTATTAAATTTAAAGGTGGCAAAAGAGGCGGTCCAACCGATTGGGCCGACGGAGAAAAAACGGGTTGGGACCCTGTGGACCTTAGTGTATTTTTTGTGGGGCTCGGCCCATTCGGGCCAAGTCAGATTTATTTCAAGCCTAAAAATTATTGATCCAACTGGCCCAAATCGGATTACACTGGACTAAAATTATCACCACTAATTAAATCCATCACAAAATTATACACTTAAAGAAAGTAAAATATATTTAATTTCATTATAAATCTTGGAATGCATTATATACAAAATTTGTCACAAGCACACCATCATCCTTATAAATTAACATTTTTAATCTAACTTGAGTTCTAAATCTTGAATTAGCATCATAAAGTTCACCATGAATAAAATTAGTATTTAAAAAACACACCAACATGAGAAATAAATTAATCCTTACATATGTTTATAGTAATCGCATAGGAGGCAATTAGAAGAAATTATTGTCATTGGATGACGCCAATGACATCTTTGATATCAAAACCTTATGTCTTGCATTATGTTGAGTGAGAACTTTTTGTTTCAAAATATTCATATCAAACCTCATAATAACTAATATTATGTCATTACACAAACTATGATTATTAGAGTAATAATTATCCAAAATAATATATGCATATATATAAATACATGTATATGTATATACATATATACCCCGAGCCTATATTTTTAAATACTAATAAGCCAATAATGTTGTATTTTTTTAGAATTAAGTAACCCCTCTCTACTACTCTTCCTAAAAATAACATCTGACTATCTCTCTACCAAAATAAATAAATAAAAAAATATATTTAATGTTAATATCGAAATCAGTTTTAAATGTTGAAATCAATTTTAAATTATTATTTAAAAATAAAATATCTGAATATTTTGAACGCCTTTTTCAGTAATTATATATATTTTATTTATCTTAAATTTTTTATTTAATTTCATTCTTACTGATAAGGACCAATGATAACAATATAGCTTTATTTGTAACTCAAAATCAATCAATCAACTTCAAACTTTGTATTTGTCCTTCAATTATACGAAAAATCTACTTTTTAAATAATTATTTGGATAACTTTTTTTTTCAAAATATTGAGCCAAAAATGTTCTAACATATATATAAAATGAAAACTAAATTTATTTTTTTTATATTAAAAATACTTTAATTTTTGCATTATATCTCATTTTCCTTACAAAATTATTATTGTTGCTATAAAGTATAAACCTATAGACATGTAAGATATTATTCCTCCAGAACCTTACATGGTTATTGCTCTTTTCTAGATTGAAATTTATATATAAATTGAAAAAAAAAAAAACAAATTAAATTTATTTATCCATAAAATTGAAAATTTGCATTTATTATTTTGAGCACATGTATAACTTACAGTTAAAATAATTTTTTCAAAAGTTACAAATATAATAAACATATCTCTGATTTCAACAATTATAATTTTGACTCAATTCATAAGTAGTTGCAATCTCAATAATCATGAAAAAAATACAACAAAAGATTTTCATGACGAATATGAATTATGTTCTTTAATTGGCTCTTTTTTTTAATTTGTTTTTTCCATAATTCTCATGATTACCACTATCCACATATCAATTCACATCTAGAAACCTTTTTAATATAAAAAAATGTAAAATGTCTACAAAATGACATTTTTTTTAATTTTTTAGTATTCAAAATGAGATTTTTACCACCAATTATTTAATTTTTCGAATTTTCGTATATTTTGCTAAAACATTGTAAACTTTTCTGACAGTACCAGTTTTGATAAAAAAAAATTGTGAAATTGATTTACAAATGAACAACTAATTGCTTTTATCAATTCTACATATCGATAAAATAATAATAAAAAAAACTTACCAACACAAATAAAGATAAACTTATAAATTAAAGTTTGTCCCGATTGATGATTGATGTTTCAAAATATTAAATGTGATAGTTTACAATAAAAATTAGGATGCTTCACACTTGTGAAAGCCATAATATACCAGTTACTCTATGTTTACATTCTATAAAAAAAAAAAAATCATTCCTAAACTTTGTATACAAAAATTTAAACAAAGTTACCTAATTATCCAACCAAAAACCTTCAAAGTTATTCTTTACTCATATAATCTGTAAAATAACAATTACGAATACAACATAAAGTACAATATTTTGAATGCATAACAGATTAATAAAATAAATTGAAAAAAAAATCAAATGCAAAACAAACTAAAAAGAAACAAATCGAAAAGAATCATGAGTAGCCATTATATTTATAACATTACTATAGGAAAATATATAAATTATATTAAGGTTAATAATAATTATATGTCGTATATTCTTTTATAATTAATAATTGATTGATGATTGAGAATAGATTTCCGTGTAAGTTGCTCAAGAATTTTGAATCTAAATTAAGATATTCTATTACTATATATATAATATACAATATATTATATTCTATATAAGTGCCCTTAATTAAGGTAAATTATAAAACTAATTTAGTTGTGACAATCTTTTAGACTAATTTGATGACTACATATAAATATATTTTCGGTTTACATGAGAAATAAATAATTAAATAATATATAAGATAATATTTTTATTTTTGGAAGGTGCATATTGTATAATTCATTATTTAGATATTATATTTGTAATTTATATAAGCGGAAATGTCACTTAGACGGGAAAACTATCATTTTCTAATTCCGGATCCGTAGTCGTTATTATATATTATATAGATATTAGTTTTAGGAGTGTGTTTCTCCAAAACTAGTCTTCAAAATAATGTCGATTGTTCTACGCATTCGGAATTAAAAAATATAATTTTTTCTGGTTTGTTCTCATTTAATATATTCAAACATTCCCTTTTAATTTGCCACTAATCATTGAGAGAAAGCATATTAAACAAGGTTGATTAAGTAATTTAATTATTTTATTAATATACGTGTATTTTTCAAAACGACACTTAATATGAAACAAATATAGTACTTTATGATTTTAATAATTATTCATAGCATTAAGGATCTACATATTAAACCATATATTTGTTTTACATGTCATTTATCTGTATTATATAATTGCTTGATGTATATTAAATTAACTAGAGAAGCTGTTAACTTAAACTTAAACCATATGTCTCTTTTATTCCATAATAATAAACTAATTATTTGCATGAGAAGAGTAACTTACTGAATACGAAAAATACATCTTTTTTATTCCAAATTTAAATGTTATTTTCTTAGTAGTTAAGTCGATTAATATCCTAACCAAAATTTCTCGATTCGCTTACTTGGAAATGTACTTGGTGAAAGAATGACAATAATACATAGTCTAGCTTAGTGAAATGAAGATGATAGGTGTGGAATCAGATTGGGGATTTTATGTTGAAAGCCTAGCTAGCTTAATCGCGTTAGACTTCCAAATCCCGGTAGTGAGTTAGGTTTAATTTATGCCTGACGGATATTAACGTCCGTTTATTTAGGGAGTAAAGAAGAAACAATTTGATACCTTTAAAAAAATTGCGGGAATGATTTGAACTAAAATTTTGTTTCAAGATCAAACTACTCATGCCGATAAAGTTAAATGATCAAAATAAACTTTACCCCTATTAAAAATAAAATGTATTTTCAAACTACTCGTGAACTTGTTTGCGAGTAGTTTGATAAGGGAGGCTCGTAAGCAGGCTCAAACTTGAACTCGAACGTGTTCGTGAGCTTGACAACTCGAACACTGCTTGGCTCGAACTCAACTTGCAAATTGTTGAGTTCGATTTCATGTTCGAGCTCGGCTCAATAACAAAATAAGCAAATTTCAATGAGTTTTTTTTTTCGATTGAATGGTTCACGAGTAGCTTGGTTCATTTACAGCCCTACTAGTATATTTATAAAAGTAGGACCATAGAGAAAATGTAAATTGGATTGTGGAATATCCTGCAAATTGCCGAGTTCGATTTCATGTTCGATTTTAGCTCAATAACAAAACAAGCAAGTTTCAATGAGTTTTTTTTTTCAATTGAATAGTTCACGAGTAGCTTGGTTCATATGCAATCCTACTAATACGTTTATAAAAGTAGGACCATATATATTTACCTGGAGAAAATGTAAATTGGACTGTGGGATATACAACCAATCAAAATAGTAGTAATAGGCATGGGCTGTACAACTAAACAAATTAGTTAGACTCTTTCGATTTGAGCCCATTTCAGTTATTCAAATAAAAAAATATAACTTGAAAAGCTAATAAAAGTTTTGACTTGGGTTAGTTGGCCCATACTCAATTAATTAAAAACTGAAAATACAAATACTAATAATATTTTGAGATTATTTCATAAAAGTATCATATACTAATGGTGTGTAAAATGAAACCAATCACCATTCACGACACTTGATATTCTTTGGATAACAATTTGTATGAGACGGTTTAACGGGCTTGTTACATTAGACGGGTCAAATAAAATCTAAATTGGTAAAAAAAAATAAAAAAAATCCCCACCCACCCGCCCAAGCGCTCAAGCCAGAGGCGCGCGGAGTGCTTGGGCAACCACCATTTTTTTTTCTGTTTCGGATTTTTCCTTTTTTTATGTTTTTTTAACTTTTATTTTGTCTCGAGTGCAGGCGTGGACTAATTTTATTTTAGGTTTATACTTATTTCAAAAGAATTAACAATCTAGCGCAGTGCACTCGCTTGATGCTGTGGTCGAGCCCACGCATTAATGTCGAACAAGTACACTGCGCGAGATGTCAGATAAAAAATTAAATTAATTCAATTTAATTTTAGGATTCACTAATTCCATTTTAGGGTATATATTTATTTCAAGAAAATTAATTATCGAACGAAGTGCACGAGTCCCACACGTTAGCGTTGGACAAGTGCTTGCGTGAGACGTCAAATAAAAAAAAAAATTAATTTAATTTTAGAATTCACTAATTTCATATTACAGTATATATTTATTTCATCGAGCCTAAGAGATTCGTAATCCGTCTAACGTTTTCAAAAAAAATTGTCTCTATTTTTTGTAATCAAACTAGATGGGCATTCTCAAATTTCCGTGAGGTAGGAACGTAGTATTTCAATCTAAAAATATTAAAAGAATTTGTCGCTAACCTTTCAGTCATAAGTTGTCATCACTAGTTAGTTACTCGACCAATCAAGTCACCATTGAAAATAATTATTAATAGGTCGGTCTTGCATAGGCCGATGGTATATGTATCTTACATGAGACGAAAAAAAAAAACATATCATTTTAATATAAAAAATATCACATTTATTTTACTGAAAAGTACTGCAAAAATAATATTTTTAAAAAATACGGTGGTAATTTTACAATTATCACTATATTTTTTTGGATTAAAAAAATCACTTATAAATTATAATAATAAAAAAATATCAGAATGATATAAGCTTATATACCATCATATATACATTGCACATAAGAATATGCCATTAATAATCATCTACGAGCGATTTCAGAGAATCCCAGTGGATTGAAACTCAAGCCTCCCGAATCTTGGGGATTCCAGAAAAAATAAATGTAAGATCTAGATCCAAAATATATTATTTTAAAATATCTATTTATTTTAAATACAGATTCAAATCCGAATTATTCATTTAAATATAGGCTAAAAATTTGCAAACAGTAGACAAAAATCTGATCCGTGTGACAAGAAAATACCCCCGGCACATGTAATTCAAGGCGAAGTGAGTAAACTATGGAAGCTACATGCGTATTGATTATTATAGGCATACTCATTCCTTCAATATAAGCTAAGGTTTTTAAATTGAAAATTAAATAAATAATATAATTCAAGATTAATGAATAAAAAAAGCCAAATGTCTAGATAGAGGCCGTTTAGAAAAATATAATGAGATGACACTTCAGAGCTCAACATCCATAGTTTATAGTTAATTCAATATCTGTTTGACTATAATTTTAAAGTACAATTACTCAATAACATTTATAATTGATTAACATTTTTAATAAATAATGACATGATACTTCAGAGCTCAACAATCCATCTTAAAAAGCACTGGATTTGCATAAAGCTCTTTCGTGGATTAAGTCTCTCAGTATCCTACGTGTTATTTTTGAAGTTGATTCCAAGATGGTATTTGAGGCTGTAAAATCTTCCTCAATGACCATCTCTGAGTTTGGTTCGATTATTTCTAATCGTCACAGTGTTGTTACGGATTCAAATAACTTTTCTCTTAATTTGATTCGTCGAACTGCCAATTGGGTGGCATATGGTTTAGCTAGGGCTGTTCGTGATTTTCAAGCCCTTATTGTTGGGTTGAGCCTTCGCCTTTTGTGGTAGGCCTTCTCTATAGTTCGTATTTTTGTACTTCTTAATAAAAATATTAATATTTGGTTGTCAATATATATATATATATATATTACAATACGGATTTTATAAATTTTACATTTGCTGAACATTTATAATTGATATTTTTAATAAGTAATGACATGACACTTCATAAATCAACAATCCATCTTAAAAATTAGATTGCAATACTGAATTTATAAATTTTTCATTCTTAGATAGATCTATTGATTGGAGTAATTGTCATTACTATGCATACAAATAACTAACATCAATGTTTGAAACATCTGGAAACAACAATTTCAATACAATAAAAATGAATGATGTTATCAATATCAACCCCGATACGTTTTTCTTATAAGTAATCTCTAATGTTTAGATGTTCATCACGTTTTTTTATTAGAAGCTCATCAGGCGCGCATATATATATATATATATATATATATATATATATATATATATATATATATATATATATATATATATATATTCAAAATTTGAGTAATGAAAACCAAATCAGCGTGGATATATCCATAATGAGAACATGAGTCCAGTCTGCCTTTAATTTGCTTGATGTGCGCAGCCCAAAACGACAATCCACGCAGCCCAAAACGACAACCGGCGCGTAGCCGACAAAGTAGGGCTCCTCCGGCGTACGGAAGGCCACCTCAGCCCTGCCGCGATGGGTATGGAGACGACAGCGACAGCGGCTATAGACTATAGTTGTAATTTGGGTTGTCACCAATAATTGTGGGTCACCCGATTCCTGTCGATTCCCGCCAAAAATGCCATTATATACATACATAAATACATATACGTACATACACTAATATATTACGCAGAGAATCTTCTTTTCGTGGTGGATGTTGATCAATTAATTTGATAATTAGTTCACAAAATTAAACCAACAAATTTAGTATATTCAGTTAGCATATCAAATAAGTCTGGTTTTCTTTTTCTTTTTTTTTTTCCTTTTTGTGTTTCATAAAATTTAAATATTTGGTGAACTAAATTACTCAATCAAAACTTATTCGAGACTCGAGCCAAATAATACTTAAATTTTAAAATGCACTACAAAATAGTAAGATTTAATTAATTAAGTTTTATAATAGGAACCGACGTCTCATAGGTCAAGTTCGTTACACATAGTTTATTTAATGATGTTTAGTTATCTCATGTAACTTAATTATACATGGTCTAATAGTGTGTTTGTAGTATATGTACATTTACTACTACATTACATGGACAATATTTAATGAATAACTATATAAATATATATATGTGTGTGTGTGTGTGTTGTAAAAAAAAATCAACAATGTACTAACACAAATTTAAGCTTAGCATGCACTTCAGGCTCGACATTCAAGGCTCTAGTATTAGGCGATTAAAACAATGTTTTTACTAGGAAATGAAATAATACAATACATCATTTTGAATTATAATTAATTTCCATCTAATCTAACATTCTTTTATTTTGAGCTCTAAAGAATTATGAACATTTTAAGTTATCATAGTAGAAACTTAAGTTAATGAAGGCTTATCATGAGTTATTATTTCCCTAAAATTAAAAAAAAATGAATTATTAATTATTAGGAATGTTTGGTAACACTAACACCAATCCTATGCTCTATCTACTAGTAGACCCCTGACCATAATAACTAAGTCTAAGCTAGATATATAGATAATTTTCTACATTTGTTAAATAAAACCCTATATCATATGCAACGAATTAGGTCTGTGATCAATAAATTAAACGTAATTGTACTTTTTATTTATACACTCCAGCGTTTCTTAGAAATGAAATATCAATCACCTACTTATGCATGAAAGTTGTGGTTCTTTAATTAGCTAGACTCGAGAATAAATTAAAGATATGTGATGTCAAAATTAATTAAAGAAAAATTTAAAAGGAAGTTATAATGACGAGTAATACTTCTGGAATCAGTCACTACGTACAACATAAATTAATACAAGACCTTTATTTTTTATATATTTTCTTTTAATTTAAATCAATTAATTTAACATTATGCATGGCATGGACGGAATTATAGCTAGAGATCGATCGCTTGAAAAATATTAAAGATAATCTAAATATTTGTTATCTTAATGTCGTAGGTTATATCATATATTGGAATTGAGATTTAATCTTGTATTTACCAAAAAAAAAAACAGATTAAAATGTCTCTACCGGAAAAAAAAAAAAAATCTTACAGAATTAACGAGGTGTTTATTTCATAACATGTGAGTTGAACTCCTCTCTAATTACTCCCAAATTAATGAGGAACGCAAATTATGTGTTAAGTAAGCCAATTAAATTCGTATCAAACACGTAAAATAAATGTATATTTTTGTCAATCTTCTCTTAGATCTTTACGACATTGAGCATCAAAATCAAGAAAAATATTGCCAAAATTAATTAAATACCATATACACCTTCTCTTCCTTCACGTCGACTTTTGTTATTCAATCTATATAGGAGTACTATAATTCATAAACTTCATCCAATTGTTATTAAATATCATTTTGCTCGATAAATTATGCTCTAATATTAATATAATTACAAGCTATATATATGCACACTTTAATTAACAATGCTATATAAGATGTTAGATATTTTATTTCGAACATATGTTTACTCTTGATATATGTAAAAATACTTTTAGTGGGAAATATATATAATTTAATGATTGAGTCGAACCGTGCAATCACAAAATTGTATTAATAAATAGGCTGCGGGCGAAACAAATTAGAATTATAAGCTTACAACTTCACAAGTGCATGTAGGTGATCGTGATCTAAAACTTCGGAAAAAACTCTTGGGGCAACTTGGAATAAATAAAAATATTTTTTTATCCTTTAAAAAATTAAATTTAAAAAAGAAACTTAATTAGTGTGATTCATTGCAATCATGAAAAACATATATCATAACTTTTACGTGGTTTTAATTTAATCTTCATAGATAAGTGTGACAGTTCTCATTTTTATTACGGAAATTGCGGGAATCCCATTCGCTAATTTTGAGATTACTTCAACTTTTGTCAATCTTTTCCCCACCTTAGAATAGGGTCAAAAATGAAAAGAATTATTCCACACTCAAATCAAATATCAAATTTTAGAAAAGAAAAAAAAAACTAGTTGGAGCTTGGTTCCATAACTAAATAAGCAACTCTTCAAAAATAATGACTACGAGAATATGAATCAAATTGATTAATGAGTGGATGATAGTTCATGAAAAAATCAATAACCATTAACTTATTTCAATTTTCAAACTTTTCCAAACACTCCCTTGTATTTCACACATGTAAAACTTTGCTTATATTTAATTGAATTAAATTTAAACCTTGATCTACATTGTAAAATCAGTTAAATTGAAAGACACTCTTTAAAAAATAAGATTATAAATTAAATTTAAACAGTGGGCATTTAATTGGCTATAATTAATTAAATCTAATAATACCATTGTTTTGGATTGATCGACCATGAAGATTTATTATCATATTACTTTTTTTTAGTGTTTTGGTGAATAAAGATTGATTAGCTTCATAAATAAGGAATCAGTCTAAAGATAAATGTTGACCTGTGGGAAGTAATTAATGTCGGCTGATTTCTTTTAGTAGTTATAAATTTACACAAAGAAAAAGCAGAGCAGAAGGCGGCTCCACCACTAATTTAATTATCAGTGCATTTTTACTGTAGTTTGTGCACAAATTCGAAATACTCGATACTTATGGACATTAGTTGCGGACGCAGGGATGTTAATCGGACTAACTCGTTTATTTTCGAATAAATTTTAACAGGATATCTAACATATTTAATTACACACGTTTAATGTGTGATTATGAGTGCCTATTATTGTAAGCCTTGAAATGATATCGTATACATGCTACAATTTTCAACAGTAAATGGTAACAAGTGTACCAATATTAAGTATGCTAGATAATGACAAATATTATATATTTTATAATTTTGATATGATTATTGTTACTGTTTGTTCTTAAAATGATGTCTAATGCGATATCCACAGCACTAATAAGTATCTACATTAGAATTTTTACGATAATGTTAAAGAGTAAAATATACTCCCTTCATTTTATAAATGTAATTAATTCTCTTTTCATTTTCACATAAATTAAGTAAGCATATTTAATATATATTGGAAGACGTAATTTATATATAATTTTCTTCTACTGCCCTTATTTTCTACTCTATGATTTTTCTTCTAATGAGATTTCAAAGAATATTAAATATGAGAGTATCAATTAAGAAATAGAATTATATTTTTAAAACATCTAAAAACGGAATTATGAACTACAATTATGAGGCGGGGGCTAACATTTATGAGTGGTAATTATTTTTAAAATTATAGTAGGGAAATATCCTTAATAAGAATGTAATAATGGTCAGGTTGGAATGTTTATTATCACAATAAAATACAAAAACAGAATGAGCTTGCAGAAATTTGGGGGTAGAAAAATTCTTCCTCGATAATTGTGGGAATTAAAAGAAACTCTACCGAAAAAGTCAACCCTTATAAAATAATTCCCTCAGATAAAGATAATAACAAAATTCCACCGTGCCCACTGACCTAATCTTTAGCACATGCCATTTCTCCTAATTTAATTATAACACCGATAACAACATTTGTTAACTATAATGTCTTATGCAGTGATCATATGATCGATTAAAATTTAATATTTTTTTATCAAATCTTTAATAAGAAGTGATCAGAAGATATACTAAAATTTTAATATTTCTTCACAGTAATATAATATACATGATTGATCGTGGGATATTAAATAAAGTCCATACTATACTATTTGTTTTTCTTTTTCTTTTTCTTTTCTTTTTTTAACGTAAAGGCGGAGGCCACTATTTCTGTGACATGTTTTTTGTGATGTGTCGTGTATGGAGTATATTTCTTTTGGATTGCGTGTACCTCAAGTTTGTATATTTATTAAGCATAAATATTTGCGAGATAATTTCTCGGACCAAAATTTGATTTGTAAATACAAATACTACATTTTATGAGAAGAATATGAGAATTCATAAATAGATAATACAAAAATTCAATAAAAACTTTTGTTTCTTCTTTTAGAGGAACATTAAATTGCGTGAAAAATAAGACGCTAAAAAATATTTTAGCACGCGGTGTGGTTGAGGTGAGGCTGCTCATCTCGTTGATTTGATGCAAAAATCGCATTTTCTCTTATTTTTTAATTGGTTTAGGTTTTATTTCAAACAATATAATTAAATCAGACTTAACTTTGCATTTCTATTTATTATAGTATAGCATATAAAACACGTAACTACGATTTTGTTATTAAGAATATATATTTTTTATTTTTATTCTTTTAAATAAAACTTGATTAACCAAAACTCGATCTAGAAAAATAAAACAAAAAAAAAGACGAGATTCGATATTCCTTTGCGTTTCTGATTGGTTGAGTTCGATTTGATTGATGCGCAAGATTTTGAGTTTTTGCAGTATTTAAGTTGTGTACCTGTTAGTAGTAGTGGCATCATTTTCTAGATGCAAATAATATATATTGGAATGAATGTAATCAATGTCTATTTTTTTTCAAACCATAAAAATGATTTACAAATATTTAAAAGACATCACACATGTCCTCCTATCATTTTCCACTAGTACACATGTCTCATTCGATCCCTCACCCCACATGCAAACTAGTAACCTTTAATTTATTAATGATAAATACTAATTCATTTTGTTATGCCAATTTCTCTCTTTTTATTTTTGTCTACAAACATAAAGTTCTTTACATGTTGGTTTTAATAAGTATATATTTTATATGTTAAAGTATTTTAGAAATAGTCATCCGACTTGATAATAATATTACATTTTCACTATGCAATTTTGGGGAAAAGGCATTCAAATCTTAGAAAATACAGCGAAACAACATTTTGTTTACTTCAAGGATCTAGAATTGAGTGGATAGATAATTTAGAGGATGAAAGGATGGATAAATCATATCTCACGGATAACTTATTAATTCACTATTATCTATCAAAGTAAAAAAGATCTTACGGGATTAATCAATAGTGCAACCTTCTTAATAGAATTAGTTATTTAGCCAATTTTGTCAACGATTCTATGTAGTTTGTCTTTTAACTAGATGAGAATTAAAAGTATTGTATAGTGCAGGTGGTATTCATCTTCTTTGTGAGGGCGAAAAATTTAGGTAGAGACCAAGAAAGATGAATCACAATCCTTCCACCCTCGATTAAAAAGAAAAAAAGAAGTTATAACTGTTGTGTCCACAACTAGTAAGATTTTTAAAACATAAGTTATTATAAAATGAAATTTCTTAAATCTTATACACGTAGCACAAAAAGATCATGGTGTGAATCACAATCCTTCCATCCCCCACTAAAAAAATTAATTATAAGTGTTATGTTCACACACAGTAAGTTTTAATAACACAAGTTATTATAAAATGAAAGTTTGTATATTATGAAAATCACCATAAATACATAATAATCTACACATAAAAATCATTATAAATACGCAATAATCTATATAGAAAGTCGTTAACTAACCACATAATTCATACATTTTGAAAATCACTATAAATACGTAGTAATCTACACAGAAAATCATTATAAATACGAAGTAATCTACACATAATAGCCGTCAACTAACCGTAAATTTTGAAAATCACTATAAATACACATTAATCTATACAGAATAGCCGTTGATTAACGACAACTTTTGAAAATCACTATAAATACGTAATAATCTACACAGAAAATCATTATAAATACGCAATAATCTACATAGGAAATCACTATAAATACGTAGTAATCTATACAGAATAGCCGTCAACTAACCACGTACATAATTCGTAAATTTTGGTAATCACTATAAATACGCAGTAATCTACACAGAAAAATAATAATAAATCTACACAAAATAGCCGTCAATTAACGACATAGTTTGTAAATTTTGAAAATCACTATAAATACGCAATAATCTACACAAAAAAATTATCAATGCGCACTAATCTACACAGAATAGTCGTCAACTAACTATATACATATTATATGAAGAAAATCTTATATGAATCACGGTATTTATGAATCACATAAAAGTAAGAGTAAAAGTAAAAGTAGAGCACACCGAATTAATGCACGTTACAACTTATGTATCAATTTTGTCATTAATTCCAAATAGTCGGCCTTCTCCCCGAAAATGAGAATTATAAATTTGTGTGTTCACAAATCGTAAGACATTTAAAATACAGTCTAAAATGAAAGTTGCTGTCTAGAGTCTTCAAAATCACTATATTTATCAAAAGATGATTTTATTTTAAAATTTAAGATTAGAGTCCGGTATTAACTTATAGAAGCCTCTTTGATTGTTTCAGGAAACCAAATCTGTGTGTGGATGAGAAATAATAAATAAATTTATTGGCTAAAAAAAAGATTAAGAAGAAAGGGGGTAGAAATTAATAAATTATATTAGTAATTGTGCATGACGAAACACTTGTAGATCCCTTCCGCGTAGCTCGCCAGCTGTCCGGCCATGGATTCACTGATTGCGTAGCACACTGCACTGCAGGGACCCCCCAACCCCCACCTTCTCTACAAAAACCAAAACCAACACTAAACTCTCTCTCATACTCTCTTTCTTATTCCACACTTCACTCACCCTTTCTGAAACCGACGAAAGAAGAGGTAAGAAATCGAACACACCCCAAATTGTGAATCATATGCTGCGGGAAATCGAGAATCCGCATCCTAGCGCAATTGGGTTGTGCGATTTCAGGTGATGGCCAAGAGCGGAGTGTTCGAACGAGATCCGGTGATGGTGGTGAAAGCCGTGGAGTTGAAGAAAGAGCTGCAGAAGCTTTTGAAGGCGATTGTGGATGAGGACGATGTCAATCTGGAGGCGGTTGATAGGGCGCAGCAAATGTTGTTGGCGTTGAAGGAATTGAAACTCAAGAATACAGCTGATTTGAAGCTCCGCCATCAACAAACGGCCCCCGTGCCTGCGCTGGTGCCGGAGGAGTTTAAGTGCCCGCTTTCCAAGGAACTCATGAGAGATCCTGTCATTGTTTCCACCGGAAAGGTTATTCATTTTCTTTCTCGCGCGACCGTCTGTGATTATTGTTGTTTAGTTTGGATGTGTGTGGGTGGGTGCGCGCGCGCGCGCGCGTCACAGAAATTATGGTCTGTCAACGTGTGTTCGCTTGCGTTGGGTTTGGTTTTCTTGTTTTTGGGTTGTGATTGGGTAATTAATCTGGGGAATTATGCAGATGTGTGAAATTATTGTGTGTTCGCGGTGTTTAGTTTGATGTTCTTGTTTTTGGGTTGTCACTTTTGATTTGGCTGGAACTGTGGGATTTTTTTGGATTATGTGGTAATTTGTTTCCGGATTTTAAAATGTCAGTTATTGAAAAAAGTGGGAGAAAGAAAAATATATATATATTTTGAAAGATTTGTTGATAATTAGTTGATTGAATTTATTATAAAATTAGTCAGATTGAATTGTAGAAATCATATTGCCCAAGTTGATGTTCTCACTTCTCAGTCTGTGCTGGAGATATTGACGTTTTTCATACATACATACACACACACACATATATATATATATATATGTTTGTCTGTTTTTGTAACTGTAATTTGTTTTTCATTCCCTGGTGATTTCTTAGGTGTTCTGTATCCATGAATCTTTAAGTTGTTCTGTTACGTTACCTTCAATGTCGATTTGTGAATGCTGATTTTTCCTCGTAATTTGGCAGACGTATGACCGGCCTTTCATTCAGAGATGGCTTAAATCTGGGAATAGAACATGCCCTGAAACTCAGCAAGTGTTGTTATACACCTCACTTACACCAAATCACTTAATCCGGGACATGATAGTGCAATGGTGCAAGAATCATGGGATCAAACTACCAGAATCCATTAAGTATAACGACGAGGAGGGCTTCACAGAGGCAGACAAAGACCGTTTCATATCTTTGCTGATGAAAATGACTTGTACATTGCCTCAACAGAAAGAAGCTGCTAAAGAATTGCGCCTATTGACAAAACGAACACCTTCTGTTCGGGCACTTTTTGGTGAATCTGCTGATGCTATACCTAAGCTGCTGGCTCCACTTTCTCAAAGCAAGTCTGATATCAAGGCTTATCAAGACCTCCAAGAAGACATAATCCCGACACTCTTGAATGTATCTATCCATGACAGCAACAAGAAGCACGTTGCAGAAACGCCCACCGTGATTCCCATTCTTATAGATGCAGTAAGGTCTGGAACAGTAGAAACAAGGAGCAATGCAGCTGCAGCCCTCTTCACATTGTCAGCACTCGACTCAAATAAGAGTTTAATTGGGAAATCTGGTGCCATGAAGCCTCTTCTTGACCTATTGGATGAAGGGCATCCTCTAGCAATGAAAGATGTTGCTTCAGCAATTTTCAGCATGTGTCTCTTTCATGAAAACAAGGTGAGAGCAGTCCGAGATGGTGGAGTTGGAGTGATCCTGAAAAAGATCAAGAGTAGAATGCATGTTGATGAGCTACTGGCCATTCTTGCGATGCTTTCGACCAACCAAAAGGCTATCGAGGAACTGATAGAGCTTGCTGCAGTTCCCTGCTTGTTCAGTATCATAAGGGAGACTTCTTGTGCTCGCACTAAGGAAAATTGCATTGCCATCCTACACATTGTTTGCTTCAGTGATCGGTCCACATGGAAGGAGATGAGAGAAGAGGAAAATATGCATCACACTATATCTGAGCTCACTCAAAATGGCACTTCTAGGGCCAAGAGAAAAGCCAATGGCATTCTTGAGAGACTGAACAAAGCAGTCAACCTTACCCATACCGCGTGAATAAGAACTCTGAGCACATATTCTGTAAATTCTACACCACCTTACTTTTCCTTTGCAAAAGATCAAGGTATCTTGTGGTTATGTTGAACGTTCTTGTCCAAGAAAGGTTTTGATCTCGATGCTACGGCTTATAGTTGTGAATAAATTCATTTCAATGGGAAGTTTTACCCTGGAAAAGCTTCTCTTCAATATCGTATATTATTGATGCGCATGGTCATGAGTGTATAGTACTGCTTAATTGATTGAACATGCATGCTTGTTGATTTCTATGATTGTTATTTTTTCGGCTAATTATTCTCTAAGTTAGTCCAAGAACTCAGCACATGGGACTAAGTTGGTTGCTTAAACATCATTTATAGCATTGAATTCTTGGTACTTGCTTCCTAGTATGGCTCTTCCTAGTATGCTTTAGTTGAACACTTAAAACACATCACATGGCACTTTTAACTTTGTAGATGTTTCTCATGCTCATTAGTTAGGCTTTTGGGGTGCACTTTGAGCTGTGTTGGTTACAGGTTCGCCTCTGAAATTCGTCTATGGGGCAGGTGTTGAAGCCAAAACACCTCCCGCAATGAATTTTGGATCACGAAACAAAACAAGACTAATGTGGGCATATTGAATGGCCCTGTGTTGTCTAGCTCTGTGGTCCATCCAAATTGGCACCAAACTTTTCTGTCGCTTGGCCCCTTGCTCTTTATCTGGTCAGCGACACAGCCAATCCCTTCTCTTTCTACCGTGCTTTCGATTCTCCTCCTCCGTTTTTGTTTTTGTTTTTCTACTGCTGTCGACATAGGTTTTTACATTTACCAGGGGTTGCTGTGAATAAGCTGGGAGCCTGCAACTCAACATGGGAAATGATAAGGTTCTGTTTGAATATCCTGCCCTGTGCTTTCTTATTCGACCCGACTAGTTTATGCTCGTCTATGTCGATGTATATACGTCGTGGTCCTCGTCCTGTTTGTTATGAACATAGGAATGGAATGGAATGGAACGATCGAACACCTCTAGTGAAGAAGGAAAAGATGAAAGAATTTGGAATAAAGTGCTGATATATGATATTGGACCATGTAATGTACGTAACTGCGACTGTGGGGAATAAATTTGGCCGCCGAGGGCGGTGGTTTTTGCCTTTATCATTTATTTTGATGGTCCATTTTGGTCCTTGGAATCCCTCTCTCTTTTCTTGAGGTAAGAGGAATCTGTTCTCTTGCTACTTTTACTGCAAAAAATATCGATGCTTTTACTGCTACAATATGTTATATGGATGTAAAATCGTAACTCATGAATCTAGTATGTACAAGTACACCGTCGATTAAAGGTGGTTGTGCGTCATGAATCATGATGTATGTTTGGTGGAGTATTATGCTATTTATTCTTTATTCAACACATTTGCATTTAAATAAAGGGTAACGAAATTCTGTATAATTAAACAAACAAACAAATTCTATATTTAATTTTAATAAATGATTTCCACCATCACAACAATGGACAAACTCTGCCACCTCAGAGCTCACATGGAAAACTAGGTGGAGTGGGGGTGTGAGTGTGAATGCACAATAATTATTTGATTGAAAATGACCATATCTTATTATTATTTTAATCGAATTTACATTTTTAGTTGAATGATATCATTCAATGAATTCAAATCTGACATTACCAATGAAAAGTTGAGCTCCTCATATGGCGGAACCTCTTTAAAATTTGGATCTTTCGCTATGCACCAATAGAAGACGACTCATTCTGATAATAAAACAAAATTGAACATATCGTCGAAGAATATTAGAATATTATGAGTATGCTCGACACCATTATAGTATTATTTTCCTTACTATTATCGATGGGATATTTATGCAAACATGTACATTTCGCACAAACAATTAAATAAGCAAAAAAAAATTGATAATTAAAGAATAATTTCCCTTTAGGGTTTATCCATTAGGAAGAAAATGTGACCCTATAATTTGCAATGTTTGCTTTCAAAGAGACCCACTGATTAAATTGAAGGGAAAGAAAAAAAGGGGTCTACCATGTGTGAGTGTGACTGATTTTTGAATAAATATTGGAGGATTGGTGACACGTCCAACTTAGCCTCTTAACATTTTGTGCCCATTTTGGATGTCTAATAGTCCAACTAGGTGTATGCATTTCATTGGTTCCTCACCAAAAAATTATTATATAAATAAAGATTAATTTGATTAAGTAATTAATTTGAGGAAAAAAAAATTGAACAGAATTGTTCGATTCAGTCCCACTTTTAGCTAATGTTGTTATATATATATATATATATATATATATATATATATTGATTTTTCGTATTTATAGGATAAATATAATAACAAGAAAGAGCATATTCAATCATTATTATACATGTGATTGATATCTTCTGTTAGTGGTTTTGTCCTTAAGGGGATACGACAAAAACGAAGACCTTTCATAATCAGCTAAACTTTTTTTTTTTTTTGGCATTTGCGATCTCATCAGTAGTATACTGTATTTATATACTTGCAATTACTGTTGTTAATTGTGTTCATAATAAATCGACTTAAATCAGTCGGTGCAATTTGACATATATTTAACCTTCTACCTATTATGAATATTGTAAATAAAATCCAACGAAATTTTGCTCAGAAAAGGTAAATAACTTTTATTTATGTATTGACGCATAACGCTCCGACGGTATTGGTAGAGTTTCTTCAGAATTTATTAACTACAAACTATAAAGTAGGAAATATTTTAAAATTGAGTTTAGGTTGGGTTATATCCTAACCGATGAAAAATAAGCATTTAAAGTATATATATGGTTTATATTTTTTGTAATTCAGCACACTTCTAATTTATTTTCCTACAACTAAAAAAGACCACAATTACTGTATTTAAATTAAACAAATAAAAAGATGGGTTGGGGGGGGGGGGGGGGGACACCAGTATCACCATAATAATAATAACGCTCCTAAAATTTTTCGTTCAATGTAGTCATTGATCACAATATATATTGTTCAAATAGTAATAGTCATGTCTCCTTACAAATGGCCTAGTGGTAGAGTGGTGTAGGTTTACAGGTTATTACACAGAAGTGGGCTGCAAGTTACCTTCGACATAAAAAAAAATGTAATGGACATCTCATCTTGACTCAATTGGTAGTGTAGTTGATTATATAACTTAAAAGGCCATAGTTCGACAACATTTTCTAAATTTGTGCTCTCCCATGTAATGGTTGCGGATAATTACAAAATATAAAAAAAAAAAAAAAAAACTAGTAATACAAGGTGATATTATAATAATTGAAGATGTGTGTGTAAACAACTTATAATATCATAATTTCTCAAGTACACACACATATGTAGTGATTTGCTTAGCGATCACTAAATATATTGAGATTTTTTTGGCATTAAAAATAATTATATATTAAATATATTTTAGAAGTGAAAACGTGTCGGAGTGCGCGCGCAAGAGAGACGTGGGCCTCAACATTGATTTTGAATTCGGAATAGTTAGAAATTGGACCATTCGGGATTTGGGCCTCATAAAATATATTGTGAAGTCAATGTAAGAATAGGTTAAATGGTGGGCTTTTTTTAGTATATTTTGTAATATTGTATTAAGGAAAGTTCCATGTCAACCGAACGGGCAGTGTTGGAATTTAAAAAAAAAAACTTAAAAAGATTGGAGGCATATATGGACATATTAAGCGGATGTTATTTATGTTGGTCTATTTTATCTCCTAATATGTGTTAACGACATTGGTGTTTGTTTTTAAGATGAAAATACACATTTTAAAAAATATATATATATTATATAAATGTGTGTTTTAATTAAATTAAAAAAATGGGTGGTGCCCATGCGGTTGGCATCGAACTTTCCTTTGAATGTGTCGTTTATGGGAACTATTTGTTATTTAGATTATATTTTATGTAATTAAGAACGAACAAGTTGATGGTCAAATCACGCTTGAAGAGATGAGTAAATTGGTAGGTGGAAATGTTTAAAAATGTAGATTAGATAAATTTTTATGGTTTCTGAATGATTTATTGGTCGTGTATTGATCAGGAATTACTTTTCTTCTGATTGTTATTATTCATAAACAGTCAACTCTCTGCCTTTGAAAATAATGAGTTGCAATTGAAACATTTCAATCATAGTGTGGGTGCTAATATGGTTGGATGAAAAATTCGACAGTGGCCTAATTTTGTACACCGCTCTCATTAATTTCGTGAAAATGTTTATATCTACAATGTGTATGTATGTGAGTTTTACATCTCCGACTTATAGGTTTTTTGTTTTAGTCATAAGATTGTTGATGCACCCATAATAATATTAATTATATATAGATAATGTTATGCAACAAATGTCAAACACATTCCCCACCTATCTCTAAAGGCAAAGTACCACCTACTTAGGCACCAAATGTGAAATTTGAGCATCTAAATTCATCACATTTATTTAATTTTCGGCGACCCCTATGTTATCCTATTACCATCCCACTATCCTACCATAATACTACTTATTACTATTATTTAGTCAAAACAAAATCCCATCTAACAACGTCAAAAAATTAATATGAATTAATATTGCTCCTAAATTTCAAATTTCACTAAATTGGACAAATTTTTAGTTAGGCCACCCACCTTCCATCAGGCTAATGTCGACACAAATTTGTTATTCATCAACTTTAACTTAGGTAAATTTAATATTGTATTGTTTGGTTCGAATTTTATTTTTTAAGTATCAATCTAATACTAAAAAAATTATATTTTTGTATTCTATATACTTAATTTTCAATTAAATTTTTTATATCAAAACCGTCTTCTGGAAAATTTTCCGGACATTTTTTGTTGAATTGTACTATTATTCTAGAACACTTTACTTAAAATAAAGATATGAACACTACAAACGAGATATGATCTTTTACTTGAAAATCGTGTATATATATATATATTTGTATTTGAATCATAGGGTTACTTCCACATGCATCCTAACAAAATTCTTAATTTTTGGGAACCAATCTTAGAAGACAATTATGAAAATTGTAAAAGACGAGTAACTGCAATGTAATAATAGTCAAATAAAAAGTGAAATATAAGTTGAAATAATAAAAAGTCAAATAAAATAACGTCTATAACTGGTAGGAACAGCTTAATGCCGTCGAAATGAAGCACGAACAGTTTGACGCCGTCTATTATTGGCAGCAAGCGCCAAGTTGTTTAAAAGGATTTAGTTATTATATTCAGAAGTAAAACATTGTTATATGACTTATATATTGATCACCTCAAAAAATATTAATGAGGGCGCTGTACTACATCTGTATTATACATATCTAAATAATTAATTAAATACCAAAAAAAGAGGCGCGGCGCATCTATGGAATGTGGGGTACTTTTGTAAATGTGCGGTCACATTTAATTTTTATATGCATATTTTTTGTACGACTGACTTCTATTATTTAAAGTTGACTCAATTTTCAAGCTTTCTTAATCAAATGGCATGAGTAGAAATTGTATAAATATGGCATTAATATGAAAAATCACAGCACTTTCGTTCGATCAAGTGCCTATAATTCTATCATTTCTGTAATATATTCAAAACTCTAAATTGAATCAGTCTGAATAATTATAATAATCAAAACTGAATCTTGCTGTTAATGCAAACTTAATTTGTCAACAAACATAGGTCTTGTTTGTTTTCATTTCCAACTTCAATTTCCAGTTTTTAGTATGTCCAATTCAATTTATGAAGCATATTGGTTTTTGAAAAACTGTAATGATATTATTATGATGAATGATTTAATGTTTAGACTTATATAGGTTTGGAAAATGAAAATATGTTTGATTACATTTTCAATTTGAATTTGTGGTTGAGATGAAAACATAAATATTTGTGAGAATATGATGAATTGCTGAATATTTAAATAATGAGTCTCATTGTAATGATATATATATATAATTAAATATGTTATATAGGATTGGAAAAAGTGAAAATTAAAATTGAAAATGAGTAAAATAAATATATTTTCAACATTTTTAAATAGTGAAGTGGGAAATTTCCATTCCAAAATACAAACAAATGAGGCCATAGTCTTCCCATGAAACATCTCTATTTGACACGGGGTTTCCACCGCTAGGTTGTTTCTGGGGATAATTAAAACTACATTTTGATACTTCAATTTTATTTTATTTTTCAAAAAATTTGCAAATATAACATTTGATAAAATTTCCACCCCGTAAACTTCGTGTAATTGATTATATTTGAATATTAATATTTTTCAATCCACGTAAAAAAAAATAATTCAATCAATAAACTTTAAAAGCCAATCAATTTTGCACGATTTTTGAGCCGTAAAATTTATCAAATATTAGATTTGCAAATTTTGAAAAAAAATAATTATTTAAAAAAAATCAAAATATAGATATGAAAACGTAATTTACCCTAATTAATATACAAACATAGTTTTAAAGTTATAGGACTCACATATTTTTCTTTGGGGCTAGAGTAGACCTTACTCAAAATCAGGATGGTCAAGCCCAAAGCATAATAGTTTAATAGTTACTTTAATTAATAGTTTAACTAGGGTAGGTTCATCTCGATGTAGGTATTTTTTTCAATTATAAATATCAAGAATACGTTTAAAAACAATAATATTGAATGTACTGTAAAATGATTACACGTGAATACATGATACATAACTATTAGTAAATCAAGTTACATATTAAAATACCCCCTCATAAAAATATTAAAAAAAAATTAGCGAGATCATCACTTTTATTATCAGTATTATTATTATAAAATCAGACAAATTTCATTATAATTACGGATATGAGAATAAATAATATCATTAAGTCACTCAGGAAAGTTCGACAAACAACCTGAGCTATATATGAGGTATATTATAAATACTTTTTTAAAAAACTTAGATTATAAATACTTACAAAATCGACTAGCTAGTGTAGCAACATCAATAGCCTCTCTCTCTCTCTCTCTCTCTCTCTCTCTCTCTCTCTCTCTCTCTCTCTCTCGCCCTAATAACTACAAAGATTTAAACCTTTGTCCCTTTTTGTTATTTTAATTAATTTCTTTAAGTTACCGTTTAGCCATGTTTCTAGCAACTAATTTATGTGACTTTGTTCAACAGTAAATCACATACGATCTTCATAAAAAAAAATGTAAATCACATTCGATCTTCAAAAGAATTAAATCACATTCTAATAACAGACAATTTGTTTATAGCATGTCCTGTGATTCACCTATTTTAACTAAATCTCAAGAATCTAATAAAAAAAAACATACATTGCATAGCGCGCTCTATAGTCAATTTCATTGAAATATATGATTTTTAAATGATTAACTAAAATAACAATTTAACATAAAAGATTGGGCTTTTATGGTCACTCCCTTCTACCACCTCTAAATCTGCACATATCCAAAAATTATTTAGTCAGAAATAATATAGACAGGTCTGTAATTCTATCTGATATTGTTTCAAACAAACAATAAATCTTTATACATACATTGATACACATATATATAAAGAATAAATAAATGCTTCCAATTGACTAAATGACCTTCTAATTTTTTTTAAACGACCCAACCAAAATTTTATAAATATTATTCTCAATGAAGCAGATTATTTACTACCTCCACTATCCATATATATAATTATATTATATTATATATGATAGGAGTATATCATATTTCTATACACCTTCATGTACTATTAGAAGAAATGTTCATTTCTTATGGAAATATATCATAACATGATTTAATATGGTGTGGAAAGTGATTAAGTATAATTGTCAAATATATTACTTCTTAATATTGTGGAAAATTTTAAAATAATAGTATATATTTTGAAAAGGAGAGAATAAAGAAAACACCTAAACAAATTGTAATATGATTTAAAATAAAATATAATAAACAACTTGATAATTTCTCCACGTTTTCCGACCTCCCGGGACTCTCATCGCAATTTGCATTGACAAAAAGTAAATTTATTCAAATTAAATATTTTATGATTAAATAGTCAACTTTGTCCCGCCGCTTCTAGAAGACCACATACAATATTTGTTACGACCCCAAAAGAAACAGAAAAATATTGGCCCATTCCACGCTAACGACAGTCGTGTCGTGAGCATATACTTCAGCATTTCCTCTCCTCCACTCCAATATCTTCCCCGGCAAGAAAATTTTAACCCACCCACCCATCCCCCTTCCCCAAGTTATCTCTCTCTCTCTCTCTCTCTCTCTCTCTCTCTCTCTCACACACACACACACACACACACACACACACATATTTATATTATATTATATATGAAGCTTTTGAAATACAAATTATACAATTCCTAACTCGAACAAAATCACCCTGGCGAATTTTCCGCCGTTCATTTACGATTCTCAGCCATCTTCAACAACAACACTCTCCCAAAGTCACGGTGATTGAATTGTGTAAAAATTGATACGATTGCTCGCAACTGGATGCCGGACACCTCCGCCATGCACGACGGTCACCACCACCACCGCGGCGATGCGCTTTCTCTCGACTTGAAGAATCTGAAGGTGATTTCACCGCTCGGCCGCGGCGCTAAAGGCGTCGTGTTCCTCGTTCAAACGGAAAGTGGAGAATTGCTTGCGCTTAAAGTAATCTTACGATCTTCAGTCGAGAAAAAGAATAAGATTTCGAATGCCGGCGACGGCGGTGAGTACCGGAGAATCTGCTTCGAGAGACAAGTGTTGGCCTCGTTCCATCATCCCCTGCTGCCGAAGCTTCATGGAGTTCTAATGACTGATAAGATCGTCGGATATGCGATCGATTACTGCTCCGGCCGTGATCTGCATTGTTTGAGGAAAAAACAGACTGAGAAAATGTTCTCCAATGATATCATCAGGTATAATAGTTTCTCTATCAATTATAAATTTGTGCATTGTTGAAAAACATGCTGAATAGAGAGATAACCTTTTCTGCATTTGTGTTGCAGATTTTACGCGGCGGAGCTGGTGCTGGCTTTGGAGTATCTCCACAATTTGGGCGTGGTTTACAGAGATTTGAAGCCGGAAAATGTGATGATTCAAGAGAGCGGGCATTTAATGCTGGTAGATTTCGATCTATCAACCAAACTCGCTCCAAAATCTCCCGAAAATCGTTTGGTCTCGTCCAAATCGAAGCTACAAGTGAAGCCGAAGAAGAGAAAGAAATTCGGTTTTTCGATGAAACGTCGCGACACGGGGATCTCGCCGGACGACTCGGTTCAGCGGGACGAACTCGAATCGGACTCGGTTGGGAAATCGAACTCGTTCGTGGGCACGGAGGAGTACGTGGCGCCGGAGATCATCTTAGGCGACGGCCACGATTTCTCGGTCGATTGGTGGTGCTTGGGCGTCATGCTTTACGAGATGCTCTACGGCACGACGCCGTTTCGGGGCGCCAACCGGAAGGAGACTTTCTACCGGATCATAACCCGAGCCCCGAATCTGACGGGGGAGGCGACGTCTTTGAGGGACTTAATTGGGAAATTACTTGAGAAGGATCCGAAGAAGAGGATTTCTGTCCAGGAAATCAAGGGCCACGAATTCTTTAAGGCCGTTGATTGGGACTCAATTACGGAAATGCCCCGGCCGCCGTTTATTCCAGAACTGACGGACGTTGAGGGCATGGATGGGAATACGGAAATTGACGTGGAGAAATATGTCCAAGGGGTTTTTAAAGTTGGTGACGAGGAGAAAGTGGAGAATAATAGAAAATCGGAGCATAATTTTTTTGAGGATAATAGAAATAAAAATGCGTGGGTTAAAAATCACCCCACACAAATTCAGAACGACAATTTTTTGATTTTTTGAATTATTCATACATGTAACTTTTTAAAATATTTAGGATATGATACCTCATTATTTCATTATTACTAATTCATCCACAACTGTTTGAGGAATGGGTTGATTTATTTAAGTGGAAATTAATAATTTCACGAGTTGAAAAAAGAAAAAAAAAGAAACAAATGTGAAGTAAATATTTGGCACTTTTCAAGTTTGTTAGGCATGCTTTTGCGGTATTATATCTATGCAATGCATAAGTTGGCATGGCAATATATATGGCATGTGAACGATTTAAGATTTAGAATGTGACGGATGTTAATGATACTGGACCACTGCCAGAGGCAACTAATTAATGGAGTAGTTATTCTTGATAATTTGAATTGTATGAAATATAATCACAAAATTAAAGTATTTGAACATATTCAATACAAGGTGTGCTTTGAGCAGCTGGCTCGAAATCATTATCCTCATTTCAAGGGTAGATTTGACACTAACTGTAGATATAAGCAGTCAAATACATTGATTTTATTTTGTTAAATATAAGATTTAAAAAAATGAAAATTAACCGTGTGGAGTGCAGTTTACACGGCTCTTGGACACATTTATTAATTAGCAACAAATGAAGTGAACAGAGTGGTATACAAGTAGGCACAATTACAGTTGGAAGATCACGATCTTGATCATCCCTTCCCTAAACCTTCACTCTCAATGCGCTTTTTATTCCATGATCACATTAATTTCTTGTCCTTTATTACAATATACGTGTAACTGATCTACACATACCATATATGATATATACACACACATTATATTTTCTTCGACTCTCTCTCTCTCTCTCTCTCTCTCTCTCTCTCTCTCTCTCTCTCTCTCTCTGACAGGCCGACCAAGTGTGGAGCAATAAATAATCACAGGCAGGAAGCAGCAGAGCTAAATTTCAGTGAAATATTGAAAGTTACTACATGATTGAATAGGACAGAGTGGTAAGTGGTTTGCTACTTTTGACATGATGTATCGATGCGGAAAAAAGCTCAGTTCATCCAAAATCATGTGGCCATACCAATTCTTAATTTGCAACTACACACACACACACGCACGCACACACACAACTTGATGTCTCATGACCCAAGTCACTTCTTAAATCATCCATAACACCTAGATGTCATGTGATGAACTGAGGGTTGATTCGATGTAAAAGTAGGCAGTGGTAACTGGTAAATATATATGTATTTAATAAGTGTGCACGCATTAATTTTTTTGTCTAAATAACAAATTTTGTAATTTATTATTTACCTGCAAATTTATTTATTTTTTCAATGATTATTTATATTTGATGTTTCGGGACATTGTCCCAAACTAAAAGTAGCATCAAATTTATCAGGTTTCATGTCTTTTTACGTTCGGAAATAATTGAATGATCAAGAGAAAGTTAGGCGCGTACTCATATTTTTATGTAGATTCACAATTCTTGTTGGATCATATATAACTATATATATGTAACATCATGTACGAATTGTTAAATGTCTCTAAGGTCTTGCAATATGTTATTTGGCATCCCACATCGCTCGATAGGTTAAATGATGATATATACCAATTTGTCTATACAAAGCACATGTTAAACAACTTAATCGATTCAGACATATATCGTACTATAGTGGAAGAGATCAAAATAACATACCTCCGGTCATTGTTTATGCTTGTTAGACTTGATAGATTCCACATTTAACTTTGTCGAATCCAGAGAGAACCTTCAACTAAACAAAAATTAGAATCTTGGTATATAGGTGCTTCTAAATTTTTCATTTTTCTACATAGGTGGTGTATCATGTATGGGATGAGATATTAAAAAGAAGAGTTATGGACCTTATAACCAATGGAAAAACCTCTCAACTTCTATCCATCGTAGAAGTTAATAAATTAGCGAATAATTGAACCGAAAATTAGATATAAAATCTAACAGCACACACAATTGATTATTTCAAATGTTGGAAATGAATTATCGATCTCCACATAAAGCTAGATAGAGGTGTCCACGGTTACAATTTGTGTCAGTCACGATTACAAATCTCTGATTTGGTGGTTATGTTTGGAGCAAACCGTAATCAGACCGTCCGACAACCGGTTATGGTTATGATCTGTTATAACTGTAACCACCGGTTTGCTCCTATTACAGTTACGGTTTGGCGGTTTGATGGTTTTTTTTTTTTTTTTTTTACTTTTTTCATTTTTATAAAATAGAATGTAATAATTAAAAATATTAAAAACTTCACTGTAGTGAAATTACAAATATAAAGGTGTAACATTATGATTAAATAATTATAATTGTTACAAACTTATAAGTTGCAACTTAAAAAATAGTGGGAAAAAACAACTTACAATTAAATTGTAATTATTACAAATTTATAACTTAGAAAAATAGAGGGGGAAATAAATAAGTATTGGACTGGCACTTCTAAATGAAGTCCGAGTAAAAAATTGTTTAATTTTTTTGACCATCAATTGTAAGTTATACATTGTTTGATTAAAAAATTTATAAAATTACAAATTACAAAGTTACACCTTACGATTAAATAATTGCAATTGTTACAAACTTACAAATTACAACTTAGAAAGAAAAGAAAAATTTGGAAGTTTACAACTTATAATTAAATTACAATTGTTATAAATTTATAACTTAGAAAAATAGAGGAGAAAGAAAAAAAAAGATTGAGTTTGCATTTCAAAATGAAGTCCGAACCAAAAAATAAAAATAAAAAAATCCCCCATCAATTATAAGTTTGATATAACCTTGTTTAATTCAAAAAATTATAAAATTAAAATTACAAATTATCAAGTTACACATTACAATTAAATAATTGTAATTGTTACAAACTTACAAGTTACAATTTAGAAAAAACATAAAAAGAATATGATAAGACTCGTTTACCCTTAGCTCCCAAAACTTAAAACCCTATCATAGCCCCTACACTATAGCCCCATCCCTTTCATACAAGTAAAAGAACGAGAAACGCTATAATAGAAAATCAAAAATTCATAGCCTCTTCCACCATTTTTTTTATAAATAATGAAAGTTAGAGAAAAAAAAGTGAGAGAATAAAAGAAGAAATTATAGTGACACACTATTTATTAACAAATAAGTGACCGCAAGTGCACGGTGTTATTGTAATACACATGTGAGCAAGATTATCATATCCCATAGTGACTGCAACTCCTATGTTCTCAAATACAAGTACCTAATTAATATCTAGACACTAATATGGAGGTATAGAGGGAAATAATTAAAAGCAAATAAAAACAACAAATTAAAACACTTAAACTTATTAATGGGGAAAACCTAGATTTTAGGAAAACTGGATTATTATTTCATTTATTCATATTCATTGATTCTTGGAACCCGACTTTAGTCTTTAATTTATCAATGGTGGGCAATCACTGGTTTGTTATCAGGTTGTGTTTAAGGCATAAACCATAACATAGACATAATGAACATGCACTTCACTTGTTCGGTTTTTCACACGTGTCATTATTTCCAATCAAGCACACAAAGATTTATTGAACCCTATGTCATACTTGTTCATTAGGTCAGTTCTTCCAAGCACACATAACTCAAATTCTATCTTTCTGACAGTTAATTCTTCTCGGTGAGCACATCAAATTAATTGACTAGCATGCACAAATGGTGATCAAGCATTCATACAAGATATAAATAAGCTCATAAAAATCAAGCCCCCGAGAGATAACATGAAGAAATAATCAAATCATATTAATAAAATCCATCACATCCAATCTCTAAAACTTAGCTATGAAGTTAGCTAGACATAATTAAATAAACAATAAAAACTAGAGAATAAGTGTTCATGACAAAATAAACAATAAACTGAATATCAAGGAGATCCAGTTGTCTTGTCTCTTCTGCAGTAGCACTCAGTCTCTAGCAGCCTTGTCACTTCCTCGCAAATCCTCGTATTTCTCTTCTAATCTTCCTTTGAACATATGGGGCGTGTATCAAAATGGAGGCTTTTTTTTATATGTAGGTTTAAAATCCTAAATTGGAGATAAAAATCGCACATCCCACGAACCTGAGCACATGGGTCGACCGAGCCATTTCAGTCAATCCAAAGAGATGATTTTGAACAGAATTGACCCAAGTGACTTCGGTCGGGCCGATCCAAGCATTTGTATTTTGCACTGACTTAGGTCGACCGACACTTTCCGGATTGATCCAAGTGTATTTTGCACTGGGCTTCAGATTTTCACTGGCTTTGATCATTTAATCCAGTCCATTAGACTTTAATTAAGTATTTAATTAAGCCTAAGAGCTTAACTAAATCATTTTCAACTCTTCATGCCCGTATTTGACCATTTTGCTTCAATTATGCAATGAAAACGCATCTACTATTGCAAAATTAGCAAACACATCAGAAACTCCAAATAATAACAATTAAAGCACAAAAGCTATATAAAATATACAACTTAAATATAATAAACATCATCAATTCATATCCAAAAATTGTGTAAAATACACAACTGTCAAACCCCCAAACTTAAATTACTGTTAGTCCCGAGCAACGAAAAGAACAGAAAAAGAAAAGATATGAAGTGATGATCAAAGTACTTGCATCAGATTCTCCTCAAATGCATCAAACTAAACATGGACAAATTAGACAAATAAAATCAATAGCACATCAATCAAAATTCATTGGAATTACAGATCTCTCGAAAGGTAAATGAGAAAATTCACTTCACAATCAATTCTATAAGGTGTAACTCTCAAAATTAGAAAATATAACAATCCACCATAAGCTTGCAAATCATCTATCTCTCCACTACTAAAATGTAAAACTTGAACTAGAAATCAAATAGGACTTTATGTTGGTTGTAATGTCGTCTCTTTGAGTAAGTAGACAAAATATGACCGAGTGACTTATCCTCACACACACACTCCCCACAAGTCCATGCATGGCGCGTGGGGTACACGCGCCAGAATTATTATTATTATTATTATTATTATTTGGGGGGGGGGGATTTTCTATTTTTTTAGTTTTTTTCTATAAAATTAAATTAATGAACCCTAAAATTAAATTAAATTTGAAATTACACACTCTTTATGAAGAAGTATATGTTCTGTAAATGTTCACACAAAAGTACTTAAATTTTGTAAGATAAAGTTCACAATAATGTGCAAGAACTTTATTATGAACTTAATGTAAATTGCAGAAAATAAAACACACGGTGAGTTGGTACCCTGTTCGATCAATCAATCTATGTCAGGGGGACTTGGCAGGTCCGTGGTAAAAAAATTCATTACTCTGATGCAACATTTACTTGGAATATTACATGCAATTGACCTCTTGTCACTCGCTACCCTTTCTACCAGTACACCCTCTTTCAATGAATTGAATCGTGAGATTTCCTCACAACCTAGACTATCTCTATCTAGTTCCCACAGGTATTCTCTCCCGAGAAAACCTTTTGATAGTGTATGAAAGTGTTTCAATACACGACGACTAGAACACAATTCTCTAGTCTAACTGTTGGTCCCGGATGAGTCTAATAGAGTTTAGAATGGGGGTTAAATAAACTCTTTTTTAAAAATTACTTTGATGCGGAATGAATAGGGCACTGACTCATTCAAGTGCTCTATTCATATATATATATATATGAATATATATATATATATATATATTCTCACTTTTAAATAGATGGCTAATCAGCTGTCAACTGATGATTATGTGTGCAGTTGAGATATATATTGCAAATAAGATAAATAATTTATGCAAAGCAATATAAAGCACACATAGATTTATAGAGGTTCGAAGCTAAAACTTATATATCCTCTTCACCTTTTCATTAAACGCATTCCACTAAGTAATGGCAAAGTTTCTTTATTACAATTACAAAGCAAAGTAGGGCTGAACCTGGAAACGACAACTCTCGCGGAGTCACGGTCGCCTTTTCAACTGTGCTGTCCTGGAAATGACAACTCTCGCAGAGTCACGCGTCAGCTGGGTTCGACAACTCACACTTACAGTCTTCAGCAGTTAGCTATTGCGGTGGCTAGTTCTTCAGTGGCAGATCACACTCTGTCGAATAGTTAGGTGCCATTGACGTCTTTACAATTAGATCTCTTTCGATCTTCAAGAGGGTGATCTTGAAACTATCAACTAGGTGTGCTTCTAAATAAGCATGTGTTGATTCAATGGAAAACTTGAGAGAGTTGAACTATAAATCTTTTATTTGGATCTTGGCCATCCTTTTTTTTCTCTCAACTCTCTCTCTTCGAACGAGGGTGAAGAACTCTTTTTATAGAGGATTTGAAATATATCCGTTGGATTTGAAATCTTCCCGTTAAAATATAATTATGACCTTCGCAACTTTATATCCATGCGGTTGCTTCTGTCTGGATGAGTCATGTAACTTCTTCAATAAGCTGTCTTTAAGTTATCATCATTAAGTTGTCAGATGCCGTCAACTTAAGTTGTCTTCATTTGTCAGATATCATAAACTTAAGTTGTTCAAGCTGTCTTCATTAAGTTGTCAGTTATCTTTAATAAGTTGTCAGCTATTGTCAACTTTAGTTGTTTTCATTAAGTTGTGAGCTATCTTCAACTTAAGTTGTCCAAACCGTCTTCATTAAGTTGTCAGCTATCTTCAACTCAAGTTGTCTTCATTGAATTGACTTCAATAAGTTGTCTCCAATTAGCTATCAGTTGTCTTCAACTTAAGTTGTCTTCATTCAGTTAACTTTTACAAGCTGTCAGTTGTCTTCATTAAGTTGACGGTTGTCTTCATTCAATTGACTTCAATAAGTTGGCTTCAATCAACTATCAACTGTCTTCAATTAGTTGACCTCAACAAGATGTCAATTGTCTTCACTCAGTTGACTTTAATCAGCTATCAACTGTCTCCAACTTAAGTTATCTTCATTAAGTTATCCTCCATCATCAACTTAAGTTGTCTTCATTAAGCTTTCAGTCATTTTCAATCAGCTGTCAGATGTCTTCAACTGAACTTGTTTTCATTCAGTTAACTTCAATCAACTGTCTTCAACAATCAATCTCTATCTTTCTTATTTCATTTGAGTGTGCATTTCTTTGCAGGTACTTTCTTCAGTCTTCTTCGAATAGTCTAATATATTGATAGTTTAACTAAGTTAAAAGTTAGTTAACTTAGTCTATTATAATTGGTTACAATAGATTGGGGAATAAACTTTTCTAACTATTTTAACTTTTATTAAAACATAACAACTGAAGACTAGTTTCCTAACACTAATATTGACCACCGAAACTAATATGGATCTTAAACAATATAGAGCTCTTGCAAATTCTATCTACTTTAGATCTTTTGATCTGTTTCGAGGTGATCTAATAAGTATGATTCTAGGCTATTTATAGAACAGAAACATTGCCTTAACATGGAAATCAGAAGTACTAATCCAACTAAGAATCTGATAAGAAAACTTTCCTTATTTAAATTGAAACTGAGGACTTAATATGTTAGAACTCTTCCATCTTTAGACTTCTGCCTAATCTTTAATCGCATGCTCTCCAAGCTGATTAAGGCATCTTCTAGAACAATCTTCAATATATTCTTGGTTGGTAGACTTCGAACAACTTCAATGATCTTGAAAGAATAATCTGGATAAAAAAAGTTCATACAAACGTCCACGAACTTTGCATTGAACATTGTTGATATTGAACATTCACATCATATAGCATAACGGGATGACTTGTATGTTTACAAACTGACTTTTGGCTATCATTCAAGCTAGCTGACGGTACTTAGTATCGTGTCTTGAGGCTCAAAAGTCTTCATCTTCAGTTCAATCCTATCTTCATGCTGAGCTATCTTCATAAAGTTCAGATCACGTTCTTGTACATCCTTGAGAATTTTGTCCAGAACAGTGTGTACTTGGAAAAATCAAACATTTAGTGATGATTCTATGCCATAAAGATTAATAACAATCAATCATTATTACAAGTGCAAACTATAGCACTTGATAAACAAGCTTAGTGCAAAGCATATCAAAAATATAATTGATTTAATTTGTTTGAAATAAATATAAATATTATTATAAAATGGAATTAATGAACGCTGAAATTAAAGTGAATGAATTTAATTTGTTAAAATCTGACGACTCGCAACATACACTCGCCCGACGCTAATATGTGGGCTCGTGCATTGCACTAGATAATTAATTTTTTTTGAAATAAATATAAATGGCGAATGAAAATAAAAAAAACCTAATTTTCAAATAAATATATACCTAAAATGGAATTAGTGAACCCTAAAATAAAAGTGAATGATTTTAATTTATTTAAAATTCGACAACTCGCGCAATGCACTAATCCAACGCTAACGTGTGGGCTCGTGCATTGCGTTCGATAATTAATTTTTTAAAATAAATATAACCCCTAATTGAGAGTAATAAACCTTAAATAAAACATGAACAGTAAAAAATACAAAATAAACATCTAAAAAAATTCTAAATAAATACTAAAAAAATCCCTAAAACAATCATGAACCCTAATAAAATCCTAAACTCATAAATTCTAAACATTAATTGAAATGGAAAAACCCATAATTTGAACTAAACACACTCGTATAAGATAAATAGCAGACCTGTTACGTTGTAGGGATACATGTGATACTTTTTAATATTACGGTTGATACTAATTTTAATATATTTTTAAGTGTTGATCCAACCGATCTGATGGATGTATAGACCTGTATTGGGTCTTGAGTGATGCACATGAAAATTGGTGTTAGAAAAATATTATTGACGGGAAAAAAATGAAATCCCTAATCTCCTTCGACGTTCTCTTTGTCCTTGCCTCGGTGACTCTAAATAAGATTTTCCTTTCTCCAATAAATTTATGGGGGTGCTATAGGGAAGAGACAAAATGGGTTGGGCACAAGGAGAAAAAAAATTCCGAAAAGCTCCACGAAATTCAAGATAAGCTTGGAAAGGTCTCCAATTTCTTCTGTTAATTTTCTCAGGAAAGGAGGAAGAAAGGAACAGGAACGAGATTAGTGATTTCATAATTTTATTTTTTCAAAAAACTATATATAATTTTCATTTTTGTTAATAATTAGTTTTTACAATAAAAAAAATAAAATAAAAATGAGTTGATTGTCATTTTTCTCTCAATCAAATGGGATAAATTTCCACCATTTATTTGGATATAAGCGTGTAGGGATTAGAATCATTTATTTGTGAACATTAGCTTACTGTGTAATTTGTGAATAAATTATATTCATCAGATTTGTTAAATGGATGGTTAGTATTAATTTTATTTTAATTGTTGTTTTATATTTATTTTAATTATGTTATTTTTACGTTTCAAAATGTTTAAGTTGTTATTTCGTAATTTTTATCACATCTACGATGCTTGTAATTTAATTTGGAGAAAAGAATGACACAATACATTATTATTGTATTTTACATTTCAAAATGCTTAATTAATAATTTCTTAATGTTTTTTTGTTCACATTGAAGAATGAAGATACTAACACAAAAATGATGATTTGATATAATTGACCTTACGTGCATCTAACATGAAAATAATAACATTTTCTTAATTATCTCCAAACTAATGATGACAATTGATCTTAATAAATGAATGAGTATGATTTAACCACAATTTACACATGAAGTCTATGTTCACCTGCTAATGCTCTTCTAAGCTTGTATATCCAACAAAATAATCTTTAAGAGTGTATTTGTTCATATGGATAAACATTGGAGTGATTTTTACTCATTTTGCCATCGATTTAGATCCCCCATTATAAATGGTGTTACATCTCTCATTGCATAGCACCAATACATGTTATGTGTATAGTAATAATTTCATTAAATACAAAATTTATATCACCAATACACGTGTAGCAACTCGGCTACCGGACTGACAACTGTCCCCACAAACCAACACGAGTCTTTCCAGCGTGCTTTGTCCTCACTCACACACTTCCTGAACTGGACTGACGGCTGTCCCCACAAATCAACACGAGTCTTTCCAGCGTGCTTTATCCTCACTCACACGCTCCCTGAGTAATCTTCCAAGTAGTCACCCATCCCACCATTGCCCTAGGTCAAACATGCTTAACTTTGGAGTTCTGGTAAATCGAGTGCCAGAAAAGAAGATGCACGTTATGGTTTGAGTAGTACCAATCAAATCCTTTAAGCTCTCTTCGACTATACAGTCACATTCCTATATAGCCTCAGAATCTCTCTCTTTCGGGTGGATTCGGTTCATTCATGTACCCCTTCGCTTGGAAGTCTTGTAGGAGTCGCTCTTTGTCCATGCCTTGCACAGGCAATCAGTTCATGCTTCGGCCCCGAGCACCACATGCCCACCAATTTTCACTTGGTTTGTCCCCAAACCACACCTTACTGTGAGAGGTTCGGCTCTGATACAACTTGTAATGACTCGTCTACTGGACTGACGATTAACCCCACAAACCAACACGTATCTTTCCAGCGTACTTTGTCCTCACTCACACGCTTATCTTGAGTCATTGTTCTACATTTTACATTTTATTTGTTTTCTTGCATTTAGATAGATCTTGTGTATTAGTTAAGGTTTTAGAGTTTTTAAGTGCACGTTTACAGCTTTCTTAGGAATTTTGCTTGGTATTGAATTATTCTTTTTCATGCTTCTGTGCAAATACATGACAAGTTGCTAATGATGAGCATGTTTGTTGTTGAAAAATTTGGTGGATAATGATCGAACACTAGCAAGCATAATAGGTGCATTGTGATGAATTGCTTGTTTGTATTGAATCGTGATTAAGCCTGGAGAGTTTTAAGTCTTAATTTCATTTCAATTGTGAGTATGGATTGAATGCTTTGTGTTTCTAGTACAAATAGTTTATTAGTGACTTTCAAGTTGAACAAGGAGCACACAAAAATTACATTTCATTTAATAGGGCAAGAATTTGAGGTTACGTTGGTAATGATGAAAGAGTTCTTTGGTTTTTCAACTTCTGGGGTGAGGGTGCAGCCCGAGAAATTTGATGTTGTTGCTGCAGGTTGGAGCTCACTAGATTCAGTAACTGGAGCTCCTTAGGGATTCCAAGCGGGTTCATCAAGGACCTAACATTGGCCGTGGTGCACAAGTTTCTTTCATACTCGGTTATTGGAAAGGAACAAGCTAACAAAGTCAACACAACTGAGGTCTATCTGCTGTGGTGTGCAAAAAGCAGAATGAGAATTTTCTCATCCAATTTCATCTAGACATCGATACAGCAGATGTAGAGACACACCACTCGGCACACCTCCTTTTGTGCAATCATCTCCGCATTGGCCTTCCGTCTAAGCGTGTTGCATGAGAGAGGACCACTCCCAAACGGGCAAATGAAAATCCGAGAGTATTTCATCAACCTCAGTGAGCTTAGATGAGCTTCATTCTTGTATGACGAGAGGCGACTTGTGCCTCATACCGAGCGCCACTGTGTTAAAGAATTCATGAATGCCCAACTTGCCTACCTACATCGTGACGAAAAAGTCGGCCCGTCTTCTGCCCAGCCTGAAGAGGAAGAACATGAAAAAGAACAGGAGGAAGAACACGAGTAACAATATTCTGATAACTACCAGCCGTCGCCTTACCCCACTGTGATGCCTACTGATGGGTATCAGATGCTGCATGAATGCATGATGATTTGCGGTCCTCTAGGGACCATTATGACACCTCTTTAGGTGAGTTCCGCCAGCATTATGACATTACTATAGGAGAGTTCCGCCAAGAGTTGGGGGACTTCCGCCACGAGTTTAGGGATTTCAGACAGGAGATCTACCACCACTTCGACCAGTAGGAGCAACGGATGTTTGACCTCGAGGCCAGCTAGAGTGCATGGACCCTGTCCTACCTGTACCCGTCTCCTCCTCCATCATCTTACCAGCCACCAGAGCAGTGAAGTTGTTTTTGTGTTTTTATGTGTTTTCGTATTTTGTGTGAGTTGTTAGTTATTTTCTCTTATCTATTTTATTATGTTCGATCATCGTTTCTTGTAGTTTTGGTATTTTGTAGGAACTTGCGCCCGTTGCCGGTCCCCTACAAACTGTGATATTCCCTCTCTGTTTTATTTCTCGCATTTCCTTTTCATACATTGAGGACAATGCATGATTTAAGTGTGGGGGATGAACTTATGTTTTTTATGCTTTATGTGATATGTTGGATTTTATTTGTGTCTCTTAATCTTGTCTTTTAATTTATGTCTTGATCATGTTGTGTATTATGTATTTTGTCTTGCACTTAACATTCTTTGTCTTGTCCACCTGTCAAACTATGTGATTTAGGATATGAATCTTTAAGGGATTGTTGTTGAGTTGATCATGCTACATGAGTTTGTTCCCACTATTTCGTTCTAGAATATGAATTGTCATGAGGATGATTATGATTAGATGATTTGTGTTCTGGGGTCTCGTCTAGAAAGCATGCTTTGTTCTCTTATCAAATGTGTCCATTATTCTCAAAAAATCATTCTCTCCTCTAACTTTATATTGTGTGAAAAGAGAGAGAGAGAGAGAGAGAGAGAGAGAGAGAGAGAGAGAGAGAGAAGAGATGTATGAATAAGTGATAAATAATAAACAAAGATAATAATAAGGATTTTTACTTCTCTAGTCGACTAAGTCGACTATGAGCATGGGAAACCATACAAGGACACTTATCCTTAAGGACTAAACCTTGTGATTTTTGATCCACGTCCTCCTAAATAATTTTCTAATTAAATGGGGTTGCATTCTGGATTCTACTCCTATCATGTGTGTCATTTCCTTTAAAATTCTGCATGATGAGTATGGGAAACTACGTTAGGAATCTCAGCCAAGTCCGATGAATTAACCTAATGATTTATGTCCTATGATTACATTCCTGAATTGATCTTATATATAATTGAGTAGGGAAGTTCGTGTGAAGAATGTTTTAAAGGATATTTGTTGGATATTGTTTTGAGAACAATCTGTCTTGCTTATTCTCATTGGACGAGCCACATATCTTGTTTGATAATTGTCTGCATTTTCTTTGATAATAAGTATTCTAGTTTGAAGTGGTGAGGAATGATTAATTATGCATGATCTACTTGGGAGCCACCCCTTCTTACTTCATGTCTTGAATGATTGTGTTTGCTTAAGGACAAGCAAAATGCTAAATGTGGGGGAGTTGTTTAGTGTTTATTTGTAATATTTTCTTATAGGAATTTTATATCTTTTGTGCGTTAGTTTCAGTTATTTTTGTGTTGTTTTGATGTTGTTACCTTTACTTTTGATCTTTTAGTGAGTTATGCCAGATTAGCGCAGACTTCGTGCTTTTACTTCAAAAGTAGTGATTTTATGGCGTAAAAGGTGGAAAAACCGGAAGCCCAGCTGAAGGCTCCAAACTGAAGAGTCCAAACTGAGGCTCCAACTGAGGAGCCAACTGAAAAGACCAACTGAAGAGCCAACTGAAATTTACCAACTAAAAACCCGAACTGAAGGCTCAACTGAACCGTCAACCTGGAGCTCGAACTGAATGACGAACTGATCAACTGAGCCCGTGCTGTGCATGAACTGAAGTCAAAACCGAAGGCAGGAATTGAACCGGTGCCAGTCGCCGTTGGGCACGCCTCTCTGTGAAGAGGGCCCAGAGGGCACTGGCCGCCCAACCGGAGCTGGGTAGATCAGCCGGTGCTAGCTCCCTCTTTTGCACCCACCCAGCGCTAGACGGAGTCTGATCCCGCTTTGAGGGTAGTTTCAGAATTGTTCGGCGGATCACTTTTATATGTTGGTTCTTTAAAGCCTCTCATGAGCCATCAAACAATTTAATTCTATCTACCACAGTTCACTTCATACGGAGAGGGAGAGAGAGAGAGAGAGAGAAAGAGAGAGAGAGAGAGAGATTATCTCTCTATCAGTTTGGGGGAGTTTTTCGGGGTACCATCACTATCAGTTCATCAGTTTGAAGGTGTTGGAGAGAAGCTCGGAAGGAAAAGAAAGAGCAGAAGCAGCTCAAGCCGGGGCTTAACCAGCTAGGCTTGTAAGAAGAGCCCAACTTCCCTCTTTGTTTTCTTTTTCAGTTTCATTGTGGGGATTTGTCCCAAACATTGTCGAGATAAATAATATTGTGTAAGTTTGTATCTTATTTATCTTTTGGTATATATGAGATAAAGAACTTGTATGATTCTTGGTTGCTATCTTGCATGATGAGGGGCTAGTTCCATACATTTGGGGTAGATAATCGATTTAGTTTCGATCCTTACTTGTGATTGTTGATTTCCCGTTGATTGAATTGAACTTATTTATGTTGTGTGTCTGGCTATATTCGACATTGCTAGGTAGTCAATGAGATCGATAGAAGATTTTACTACCCGACTAGGATTCTTTCAACATTAGGTTGACTGGAAACATATGCCTAATTGTTAATCTTAATCGTATAATTTAGCCTTAGGGGTTTAATGGATTGAAATGAAAGCTATTGAAGTTAATCCTCTTGGTGGAGTCTATTGTATGTTTAAGATTAACGAAATTAACTTGAATCAAGCTTGGAGAGAAATTGATGATAGAATCTATGTCCTAATGTCCGTCTATTATCATTTTATTTGTCTTCATTGTTGTTTGTTATTGTCTGGTTCTTGCTTTGTTTGATTTAGTAGATTTTAGTTCAAACCCTTCAAATTATTAGTTTAGAATGTTTAGGATTGTCTTTAAATTCATATGTATGACACGAAAGGAACAATCGCCCTATTAAGCTTTCCGTGAGAGTACGACTTAGGTTGACTCACCGCCCTACAATCAACCCCGTCCTCTTGCGGGTCGGGTTGAGACTTTTTACGTGTGATCTCAACCTCAAAACAGACATCACTACCCATGTAGTCTAGAAAATATCAAAAACATCCGGATCTAAATAACTGCACGATATCATCACCACCTATCGCATGTAATGTGGTCCTGATATGCTCAACCACCTCCGACCTATCATAGACTATAACTGTCGACCTCAGTCACTGTAACGGCTGTCTAAACCAATCAATCTAACAACATTTGTAAAATTATAATTATAATAAATACTTTTAATTATTAAATATAGGCTCTTGCAATTAATATATAATATTTCAAATAATTGCAAAATTACAAAATTGCAAAATATAAATCACAAAATTTAAAAATTATAACACAATTGGCCTACAATTAATATTAAATATTAATCGTAGGTCATTAATCGTAGCCTAGTCATTAAAATTAATGGTTGAACAATTTTTAAGTTAATCGTAGAAAGATTTACATTAATCGTAGAAATATTTAAATTAATCGTAGCAAATTTAAATTAATCATAGAATGATTTTAATTAATCGTAAAAAATTTAAATTAATCATAGAACGATTTTAATTAATCGTAACAAATTTAAATTAATCAAACAAAGATTTAAATTAATCGTATAAAGTTTAAATTAATCATAGAAATTACTACAATTAATTTTTAAATTGCTACGAGTAGTCTTATAAATGGCTATGATTAATCTTATAAATTGCAATGGTTAATCGTAGAAATTGCTACGGTTCTATAGAATCTAGCTACAATTAATATTAAATTGCTACGATTGATTTCTAAAGATCTACGATTACTCCTTAAGTGTTATGATTAATACATTAAGTGCTACAAATAAATGAAAACGCCACGATTAATTTTTTAAGTGCTATGAATAATTAATTAAGTACTACGATTAAATTAACAAGTAATACGATTAATTTCTGAAGTGCTACGATTACTTCTTCAAGTGCTACGATTATTTTTTAAAGTGCTATGATTACATTTAAAAGTGATACGATTAAAATAAAAGGTGATACAATTATTTTGAAAAGCGCTACAATTAATACTTCACTAGCTACGATTAAGAATAAATTGCTATGATTATATTTCTGATAGCTATGATTAATAATTATGGGCTACGATTAGCATTCTAATAAATTCTAACATACGATTAACTGTCAATAAATCCTAAGCCCGACAAAAAATAGAAACCTACCTAAGAAGATGAAGATGTCTTCGGTGGTGATTGACAAGTCCAAATTCTCTCGTGTTTTTATGTCTTTTTTCTCGTTGTTTTGTCCTTTATTTTTCTCTTTTTTAAGTCGGAAAGAGCCATTATAGGCATGAGGGAGGCAAGAGGCAGCATAATCACCTCTGAAGGGCATTTGGATGCCAAATGATATCAAGATGGGCAATGACTTCTCAACAGAAAGCTCTCTCTTGAGCCTGATAGAAATACCCACCATTCCAGCATTATTGAAGGAGAAGTTTGTGATCGTGCCCACACTAACCCCAGGGTGATTGACAGAAGAAGGAGAAAAGACTGGGCACAAGAGCAACATTACCAGCTGAGGCAGGAGCAGTGCACCCTAGCCACCGAAGGAAGGAGGATCCATACAAGGCAAGTTTGATCGTATCTTCCGAATTCTAAGAGGTGGATCGGCTATGTACAAGAAAAGTTGAATCTCGACGATCTCGGGCACAACGAGTACAGAATCTGCGAGACAGATCTTCTAAATATGGGAAGAATCTACCAGATATGGAAAGTCTTGGGCACAACGTCTTGCAAATCAGGCTGAAGATCCCTCGGCCTGTGGGGGAAGTTGCCTTGTATTTTTGTACTCCTATTTAAGCAGTTTCATGGAAGAGGCCGAACACACACACACACACACACACACACACACACACACACTTTTATGCTTTAAGATACATTTTTACTTTCTTGCATTTTAATTTATTTTGAACAATCTCGAGCCTCATGCCTGCAGGCTACTAAGATTTTCAGTTTTATGTACTTAAATCTAACGTTGGTGTTGAATCATTTTTGCTACTAATCAAGTAAGTTTTTCATTTTATTTATGTCTTTTTTTAATTATTATTATTGTTGTTCTAAGTCTAGCATGAGCGACTTATTCTGGATTGAACAAAGATGAGAATTTAATGAACATGTAAGAACCGTGAGGCTTATGGGCATAAACTGTGTGAATTTGGTTTCGTCGTGTAATCATTTTCTTTGTTGCATTAAAGTAGGCTAAGCTAGTTAATTTCAGTTGATCACTCGTTAATTATAATTGTGTTCACTGCCTCTATAAATGGTCAATGAATCGTAGTTGTGTGTTGGTCATAAAGGGATGGAGTGCATCACGGGTACTATGGGCAACTTGAGAGATTAGTGTCGTAGTAAATCTAGGTTTGTCTAGGGCATAAAGTTGTCTTATTGTTTACAATCCATAGAGAGATCGGGGTTGGACAACAGGTTAGAGGCTAAGGGACGAGAGATCACCTCTAGTCTATACTGAAAGGATAGATTAAGCATGCAGAGAGAGAGATCTGGAGCCTTTAACTAGATAATTAGATTCACATAAGTAATCAACGTGCCCATGATCGGTCATATGTTTGTTCAGTTCGAATCAATGTTCAAATCCGGAATACTTTATTATTAATATTATGTTTTCTTTTGTTTTGTTATTTTACTTAACATTATTTACATACGAAGTACGGAGACCACAACAACCCTCAAAACTTTAGAATTGGTGACATTGGAAGATAGAGATTGCAGCTCCTCGTGGGATCGACCCTTACTCATGTTGCTGGCTACGCCTGCAGTGGGCATATGGATAAGTCTCTATTGAGATTTATTCAGACCGCGAAACAACCGTGCATCAATGCTCCATATCATCATTCCATCTCCAGTGTGTGCTCGTTGGCTATGACGTGTGAGAGAGAGATTAATACATCAAATTAGCACATGCAAAAAGGGAGTGAGAGAGAGGGATAGAATTTTCACGTTGGATCGGATCAGTGGGCGGATTTGCAACAACGACAAGTTCTTAGAGAGAGAGATACAGTGGCAAACGGTTATTTTTTTCTTCAAATAAATCGATGAGTGAGGGGTAAACGTGATGAAGAAGTGGTGGTTGGGGTAATAAATTCAAACCCTAACTCAATTAATATTATTGTGTGGCAGTTAGAAAGTGAACTTTAGCAGAATTTAAGTACAAAATTCTGATTTGGTAGGCCCCATCTAATGGGAATTGTGTAGAGTAAATACAAATTGCCCAAATAACTACTAGATTTTAAATCTTGTTTGTCTACCCCAATTTTATTATATTTTGAATAGATAAATATTTCACCCAAAAATTATTAGGGAAAATGAGCGAAATGAAAAGGAAAAAGAGAGAATACCGTATGAAAAGGACAAAGAGAGAATACCGTCTTGTGGGAGAGAAGTAAAAATTACAAAAAAAATGGAGTGTTGATGTCAACGGCACCCATGAAGGTGGAAGAGTCTACTGTGCACTGAGTGCTAATACACTCAACGTAGATCTGCTGACATGTGGCAGAGTTTTTTTTTCTAAGAAATTGAGAATACACTATATAATATGCACTTATACGAGAAGCACTGTAGATGTGGCTCCTTGAAGCTATTGAGGCACTTAGCTAAGGTTTTAATTCAGTAGTGAATTCTTGGGAACTCCAACTAGTGGTTGACAATTATAAAGTAGTTTTATATGTGTATATACAAATAACACAATTCAACCATAATAGATCTAAATTAATTACCATAATTTACAATAAAATCAATAAATTATGCTATTAATTTATATATAACAGTGTTGAAAAATATTTTTGAAAAATAAAATAAATCCTTTACGTATTTATTTACATCGGTCAGAAGCCTCGATAAATCGTCGATAAATGAACAACATTATCAATTTTTTTATTGGTAAATCATTGAAGTCTTACATAAATAATTTATGACACCGACAAAACATTGATATAAATTATAAAAAATTATCTTTTGTATATGTTCCAAATAAACACTATTTTAACTAGTGCAAATAAACACTTCTATAAAAATCCATTTTCTTTCGTACGTAATTAATGTTCATTAAATGTGCAAAACTCTTACAACATAATTCAGAGTGATTATGATGATAATATTTTACAATGTGGTAAAGTTAGAAAGCTCTAATCCTAAGTTTTTCGATGGTACTCTCAATTCATCAATTGCATGTCAAATGATGGAGTAATTCGAGAAAGAAATTCGGAGATAAAGGTTTGTATTCGTGATTTAATTAAAAATTCGTACGATAATTCAACATCGAATATCGAACCTGAATAAGGAGCCTGGAAGTCTAAATTGTAGGCTATATAACCATGGTCTCAAGTATAAATTCAAGTAGGAACATATAAATTTATTTATTTATTTCTAAAATACTACTGAAACAAAATACATACAATATATAATATAATATGTTATCGCAACTCAACTTTATGAATTAATATTGAATTATATTTAAATGTGGTATCATATTAAACTGTACGATACAACACTGTGTAGTATGGTGCCACAACATAATGTTATTAATTAGTGCAACTAATAATTTAATTGTCAGTTGATGATTGATGATTTTGCACAATAATTTGAGGTTTAAATGAAGTGATTTGAAGAGTTTTGCATGTGGTTTAGCCCAAATTGAGTGTTTAACCTCCCGGTTTGGAAGTTTTATTTGTTGTTTGAATTTTACAGGAAATGGAGGATAAAGTACTACAAATTCGAGGGATTCAAGACCATATTTAGATAGAGAATCAAATAAGGAGCACACTGCAAGTTGAATCGGGTCAATCAGCCAAGAAAAGAGCGAGAACGAAGCAAAACCGTAGAAGCTACCGGAGACTCACGCCGAACGCGACCCCCAAACTCTAGCTCCCAGGGGTCGAGTTTCAGAGGTCTTCAAACTCGACCCACAGCCCGAGTTTCAGAGCCTTCAGAGGCATGAACTTCTTTGTTCCAAAAGTGACCCCCAAACTCTACCTCCTAGGGGTCTAGTTTCAGAGGCCTTCAAACTCGACCTCCAAACTTGACGCCCTTGAGCCTTTGGTAGGTTTGATCTTGGAATGTATTAAGATAATCATCCTTATCACATTCGCAATTTAAGATATATTCGAGAGATACTCTTATTATCTTCGTGGTCTTCCTATCGTTGAACTAACCATGATTGTAGTGATAACCCTTGTTTTGTGTTCAAGAGTAGCATTGTGTATCCATGGCCTAGAGTCTCGTTTTAAATTGATTATCTAAACCGTTTCCTTTACGCTTTGATATCTTGAATTGAGTTGGAGTTTGTTTCTTTGTTAAATCTAGTTTATGTTTTGGTATTTGATCATTTAGTTTATGTTTTGGTATTGTTGGATTCAAATCAACTCTTGATTATTAATAGTCTAGATAATCTACTAATCTATAGTTATGGTACTTGCATTGCCAAATTTTATTTTTCATTCCCTGTGGATCGACCTCGTTTCATCCTATCTACAATATGCGTATATACTTGTAGGCATGACACGAGCATAAATGTAAAACAAAGTTAGGAGAGGCAAAATCTCGTATCAAGTTTTTGGCGCCGTTGCCGGAGAATTAGATAATTAAATTGATGATGCAATATTATGATGACAATTGTGTGGATTGGTTTAGACATTTTATTTTTGTATTGTTAAAAAAAATTTACATTAATTTGTTTGTCCTTTTGATAGGTAGTGTATGCACACTCATTCTCGAGGTGAGCCACTTATAGACTTGAACTTCCTTCAAGCAATGGTTCGCCACAACAATGCACGTAGACGGAGGAGAATGGCAAATAATCCTCCACCCATTCAAGATCCTCTAATTGCCCAACTATAAATGCAATTAGAGATGATGCAAGGGCAATTAAAAGCCCAAGAGAAAGCAATGAATAGACAAGTGGAGGCTCATATTCGGAACCTTTTCCAACCTGTGGTGAATCAAGGGGTGGCAAATGGTCCACCCATTCAAGCCAACAACTTTGAACTTAAGACGTCCCTTATACTCATGATCCAACAACACCCGTTTCGAGGGACAGCAATGGAGGATCCAAATGAGCACATCCGTAAATTCCTTAAGTATAATGGGACAATGAAGGTAAATGGAGTCCCGGAAGATATGATTCGACTCCGGCTCTTTCTATTTTCTCATAGCGATAAGGCGGAGAATTAGTGGTTAAGTCAAGCCCCGGGATCTTTTCCAACTTGAGATCATTGTGTTACAAAGTTTCTTCACAAGTTTTTCCCACCCGGAAAAACTCTCAAACTAAAAAGTGAAATCACCATCTTCAAGCAATGGGAAGACGAGAGCATGTATAAGGGGTGGGAACGCTTTAGAGAAATGTTGAGAAAGTGTCCCGGACATGGGTTTGGAACTGAGCACCAAGTATGTATCTTCTATACCGGGTGTAAACCCGAGATGAGGACACTTATGGATGCTGCTGCAGGAGGTTCTTTACTAGCAAGAGGTCCAAAAGAGGCCATGCGAATTATTGAAGAGATGGCCTCTAATTCATTCCAATGGCCGATAGCAACAGAGAATGTGCAAATAATGAAGAAAGTAGCATCTACTTCTAGTTCAGATGCACTTGGACTATTGGCGGCTCAAATGGCAACTTTAAATTCGAAGATTGAAGCCTTTACCGCTCCAAAGCCCGAAACTTTCCAAGCCTCATTTGAAGAAGTGAATTTTGTGAATCAAGGAGGCTATTCAAATCAACAAGGGTTGATTGTCAAATAAATCACCACGTTTCCACCATTTTGCAAATTAGACACCACATTTAAATCTAGCCAATTACAACACCACGTTTTAATTTGTATGGGATTAAACATTCTCAATTTTTCCGATGATTTAAATATGATGTATTTGGCCTAAAAATCACATTGGCAGCCATGTCAACACACATATGTAACAAACGAGGCCGTTTTTTGTTACTTTCTCTCTTTTTAATTGAAAAAAATCATTTTGTATATAATTATTTATTTCTAAAATAGAAAATATATTGAGAAAACTAATAAAATCGACGTCGTTTGTTATTCGTGTGTGTTGATGTGGCTGCAAACGTGATTTTTAGGCCAAATACATCATATTTAACTCATCGGAAAAATTGGGGATGTTTAATCTCATACAAATTAAAACGTGGTGTTGTAATTGACTAGATTTAAACGTGGTGTCTAATTTGCAAAAAGGTATAAACGTGGTGATTTATTTAGCAATTAACCTAATCAACAAATGCCATACAATCAAGAGTATATGCCGCAATACGGAGGTCAATATGGTGGCAATCAAAATTATCAAAATAGGGCACAACATCCAAATTTATCCTATGGAAATCCGAACAATGCCATTCAACCACCTCTTGATTTCTCGATTACCAATGGCATAATTGATGAAGAGAAGAAACCTAAAATGGATGATCTCTTGATGGAATTCATGGGAAAGACAGAAAAATACATGGGTGAGACACAAATTCATTTTGAAAAATTGGAGAATCATGTGGGAGTGATAGGCACCCAAGTGAATATGCTAGAGAAGCAAATGAGCCAACTTGCTATAATCATAGGGAATCAACACCAACAAGGCAAGATCCTGAGCAATATAACCATCAACCCAAAAGAGCAATGTAAGGCTATACATGTGTTGAATGTTGGGTCAGCGGAAAAATTAGAGGTTTCTTGTGTAAATCTTGATGAACGAGAAGTTAAAAATGGATTGAAAGCCAAGAATGGTGGAATTGGAATTGAGAAGAAATCAATGGAGAAAACTTCAAGTAAAGTTACTACCATCAACTTTGCCTCCCTTCCCTGTTGTTGTTCCATATCCTGAAATGTTGCAAAAGAATGAGCAAGATGAACAATTTAAGAAATTCTTGGAGGTGTTTCGGAAGGGCCACATAAACCTCCATCTTTTGAATTTGTTGCAAAGAATGCCAAACTACACAAAATTCTTTAAGGAAATGTTTTCAAAAAAGAAAAAGTTGAGGAAGTGTGAAGTATTGAGCCTCACGGGGGAGTGTAGTACCTTCCTTCAACAGAAGTTGCCACCAAAGTTAAAAGATCCAGGGAGTTTTGTTATCCCATGTGATATTGGCAAAAGGTTGATTGTGAATGCACTTTGTGATCTTGGAGCAAGTGTGAACCTTATGCCCCTTTCTTTCTTTCATAAGCTAAAGTAGGGAAGTTGAAGCCAACAAATATTTGCTTGCAATTAGCAGACCATTCTATTACTCATCCTAAGGGGACCATTGAGAATGTTCTTGTACAAGTAGATGAATTTATTTTTCCGGTTAATTTTTTGGTACTCGATATGAAGGAGAATGAAGAGATGCCACGCATCCTGGGAATACCATTCTTGAGTACCGTAAGGGCCCTAATTGATATGGAAAAAGGTGAACTTACTCTCAAGGTTCATGATTTGTCGATCGTGTATCAATTAAATGAGAGAAGAGAAGCACCTAAAGAGGAGGGGTCTCAGGACACGGAGGAGTGCAAGGTGATTTGAAAAATCAAACCGGGCAAGATGATTTGTTAAAAGAAGAGTGAAGAAGACATTCCCGAGGAGTATTTTAGAATCTTTAACCCGGACTTGATTGCAATGCCTTGGAAAATTCAAGAAGGTGCTCTTGTGTGGCATAGAAAGCCACCATATCTTCTTGATTGACTATTGGCCGTTGAGATCTCGTCGAGCTCACGATGTTAAATTAAACGCTTGTTAGGAGGCAACCCAATGATTTTTATGCTGTTTTGATTTGTTGTCTTATTTTGTTTATCTTGTTTAGTTTAGATTTGTTTATGAGGGTGGTGTTTTGATTGGAAGTTGATGATTAATGTTTGTGTTTGTGGAGTGAAATGAATACAGGAAGTTGTGTTGAAGGATGGGAGAGCATAAGTGTTCAAAAATAGATGTCAAAAGAAGCATGCAAAAGGCTCAAAAGCTAAAAACACGGAGCTCAAAGCTCGAGAAACAAAGGCTGCGAGCCGAGCCCGACCTCGATCCCGAGATTGAAAACTAATCCCAGTTCATGTTGTCATCATCTTCTCAGCTATTTCTACACTAGTCCCCGCCCCATCCACCTCATTGAGCTGTTAGTGAGCCTTGCCACCACCTTCTTGCCTCCAAACTTATTTCCTCTCTTAGATCAAAACAAGTTTGGTGGAGGGGGAGAGAGTATGGTATCAAGGGTCTTCTCTACTCATTTTATTGCTTTCTTTGAACTATTGCCTAGTCTAGTTGTTTATATTATTAGACTCTTTATGCATGATTATGATTTGGATTATGTTAGGTTTGTTTAGTTTTTATTTTGGATTGATCGGATGGAGACATGTATGGATAATCGTTTACATATCATTTTGTTTCATGATTATGTGATGGTGATCTATGTTTTTGCACAAATGCCTTATGATATGTGGTTTGGGGTTGTTTAAATTTAAATAATTGCATGTCTTGTAACATGATAAGAGTTGAGAGCATATTTTTGATTGAATTGGAATCTATCATGATTATGAGCTTATGATGAAATTTTTTGAAAACTGTTGATAAAAGGAAAGATTTTATAGCATGATGATTTAAACAAGTTCTCTTTGTGTCTCAAAAGTATAATTATTAAAGGAAAGCTTACCTTGGAAAGATTTGATCCAAAGATTACACCAATGTAATCTTTTCTTTGATGAGTGTTTGATGGTCGTATCTTTTGTGCACTTGTTTTCCTCTAGAACTTGCATTGTGACTTAATTGAGGCTACAATTGTATGTTTGATCTCTTGAAAAGGATTTAAGGCCATTTGTTGTTTGAGCTCATTTTATCCAAATAATTACCTTCCAATACACTTTGAATCCCTTGTGAGCCCATTTTGAGCCTTGAAATGTCTTTTTGATTATGTTGGGTTGGGAATGAATCAACAAAAGATTTGAGTTAATTCTTTCATTTAATCTTTTGAAGAATCTTGTAATTGGAAAAATATAAGCATGTTGAAATGCTCTTATAGTAAAAAGAACAAAAAGAGATGAAATATCTAAGCTAGAATTGCAAATTGTTGTAAAAAAGAAGCAAAAGAGATATTGTCACCATGAGGTAACATACAAAAGAGTAAAAAAAAACCAAATATTGGGTAAATCTAAAGATCTTATAGGGTGCAAATCATAAAAGGTAGAAGTGAACTTATATACTTCTACTTGATTGGTAATGCACAAATTTAGTATTTTGGGACGCCACTTTGCCAAATATTTTTCCTACCTTTCCGAAAAGCCTTCACTACAACCAAATTTAGTATTTTCGGGAATACAAGGATGTTTTTCCACAGGACCTACCAGGGCTACCGCCCGATAGGCAAACTGAATTTACCATTGACTTGGAACCAGGAGCAGCTCCAATATCTAAGGCACCATATAGAATGGCCCCTAATGAGTTGCAAGAACTGAAGGTACAACTACAAGAGCTGTTGGACTTAGGTTTCATACAACCCAGTGTCTCACCTTGGGGAGCGCCTATTCTCTTTGTTAAAAAGAAGGATGGTACATTGCGAATGTGCATAGACTATAGGGAGTTGAATAAGGTGACAGTTAAGAATAAGTATCCCTTGCCAAGGATAGATGACTTGTTTGACCAACTAAGAGGAGCTAACGTATTTTCAAAGATTGATTTACGTTCAGGTTATCACCAATTGAAGATAAGAAAAGAAGATGTGCCTAAGACAGCATTTCGAACACGTTACGGCCACTATGAATTCTTAGTGATGCCATTTGGGTTGACTAATGCACCTGCTGTGTTCATGGATATGATGAACAGAGTCTTTCATCAATATCTGGATAACTTTGTTCTTGTGTTTATAGATGATATTCTTATCTATTCCAAAAGTGAGGAACAACACCAAGAACATCTACATATAATTTTGGAAACATTGAGGAGGGAGAAATTATATGCCAAATTTAGCAAGTGTGAATTTTGGCTCAGTGAGGTAATGTTCCTTGGCCATATTGTGTCATCAGAAGGAATCAAAGTAGATCCTGCTAAGGTTGAAGCAGTAAGTAACTGGAAATCACCTTCCAGTGCACATGAGATAAGAAGTTTCCTAGGGTTGGCAGGCTACTATAGAAGATTTATTGAAGGATTTTCTAAATTGGCAAGACCAATGACACAATTGTTGAAAAAGAAGACTAAGTTTATTTGGACTGAGGAATGTGAGAAGAATTTCCAAGAACTTAAGAAAAGACTGACCACAGCTCCAGTATTGGTTATACCAGAAGGAAATGAAGGATTTGTTATCTTTACAGATGCGTCTAAGCTAGGGCTAGGGTGTGTGCTAATGCAAGACAAGAGAGTCGTTGCTTATGCATCTCGCCAGCTCAGGCCACATGAGTTGAATTATCCCACCCATGACCTAGAGCTTGCAGCTGTGGTACATGCCTTGAAAATTTGGAGGCATTATTTATACGGTGTCAGATGTGAAATCTATACTGATCATAAGAGTCTTAAGTACTTCTTTGAACAGAAGGATTTAAACATGAGGCAGAGAAGGTGGCTAGAATTAGTTAAGGATTATGATTGTACCATTCTCTACCACCCCGGTAAAGCAAATGTTGTAGCAGACGCCCTTAGCCGAAAAACCAAAGCAGAGTTAGGTTGTTTCCTAACACAAGAAGAAAGGTTAATTGAAGAATTTCAAAGACTAGAGTTACAGTTGGTTCAACCACCAGACTCTACTAAAGGACTTATAGCTACTTTAATAGCTAAACCCGATTTAAGGAAACGAATTGTGGAGGCACAAAGAGGGGATCAATTTTTGGAGAAGATGCGATTGAAAGTAAGATCTGAGGATTCAAAAGGATTTGCTGAAGCAAATGATAATGCTCTCATGTACGAAAGAAGAATATGTGTGCCCCACAATGAAGAGTTAAAGAATGAAATCATGATGGAAGCTCATGATACTCCATATACCGCTCACCCTGGAAGTACAAAGATGTATAGAGATTTGAAGAGAAACTTCTGGTGGCGAAATATGAAGAGAGAAGTGGCCTCATTTGTTGAACGATGTTTAACTTGTCAGCAAGTAAAGGCGGTACATCAACGACCATCAGGATTATTACAACCACTTGAAATCCCAGAATGGAAATGGGAACATATCAACATGGATTTTATAGTAGGATTACCAAAGTCAGTGCGAGGAAACACTGCGATATGGGTCGTTGTTGATCGATTGACCAAATCCGCGCACTTTTTGCCAATCAAGATGACACTTGGACTAGATAAGTTGGCTCAACTCTATGTGAAGGAGATTGTGCGATTACACGGAGTACCTGTCTCGATCACCTCTGACCGAGATACCAGATTTACTTCTAGATTCTGGATAAGTCTCCAAGATGCCATGGGAACACAACTAAATTTCAGTACAGCTTTCCATCCTCAAACTGATGGACAATCAGAAAGGACAATACAAATACTAGAGGATATGCTCAGAGGAGTTTTAACTGATAGAGGTGGAAGCTGGGAAAATGTTTTACCCTTAGTAGAGTTCGCCTATAACAACAGTTATCAGGCAACTATTGGAATGGCACCATATGAAGCATTGTATGGCCGAAGATGTAGATCACCACTTTATTGGGATGAAGTGGGTGAAAGAAAGATATTAGGCCCTGAGATTGTTCAGATAACAATCGAAATAATTGATAAGATAAGAATGAGAATGAAGGAGGCCCAAGATAGACAAAAAGCCTATGCAGATAAACGTCGAAAGGATCTGTATTTTAATGTTGGAGATAAGGTCTTTCTCAAAATATCTCCTACTAAAGGAATTATACGTTTTGGCAAAAGAGGAAAATTGAAACCACGGTATATTGGACCATTTGAAATTCTTGAACGAGTTGGAGAGGTAGCTTATAGACTAGCCTTACCGCCAAGTCTAGCTGAGGTTCATAATGTTTTTCATGTCTCAATGTTGAGAAAGTACGTGTTTGATACTACACACGTTATAAAGAATGAAGAGATAGTCCTGAATCAGGATTTATCATATGAAGAAAAACCAGAGGCTATTCTTGACCAAAAGGTCCAAAAATTACGGAACAAACAGATATCACTGGTGAAAGTCCTATGGAATAACCATGGGAGAGAGGAAGCTACCTGGGAGCTTGAAAGCAGAATCAAGGAGTTGTACCCTGATTTACCCTATAGAGGTACGCAAATTTCGGGACGAAATTTTTATTAAGGAGGGTAGAATGTAATACCCCGAAATATTTTAGAGGGTTTTACTCAACTTATGTTACCTGAGGGTAATTTAGGTAAGAAGTTGGGTCCTTAACGGATTCAAATAAAGGAAAATCGCAGCCAGAGACATCTATTAAAATTTAATTTGGTCAAAAATTGCTTTAAAATATGTTCTGATATTTTTCTTGGGTTGATAGAAAAATTTTCAAGCATCGTGCCAAACTTTGAATTTTCCAATTTCGAGTTCAAATGAACACTTGGCACAATTTTAGGGTGAAAGGTAATAGATTTGGATAACTAAGGCACATCCGTCATTATCCAATTTCTTTTTCGAAATATTATCCTATTTATTTTTCTTCTATAAATAGGAGGTTAAGGTTTCATTTTTCATTCATTTTCAAAATCGAAACGCCGAGCAGCTTCTAGAGAAGGTACGTCTCTAGTTTCCTATTTCATTTCCGAAATAGTCGTTTTGAAGGTGTCAACGCATAGATCACGAATACGTGATTGAAATGATGACACGACGGACGATCACGATGGAAAATCATCGTGACCGCCGCCAAAAGTCGCCACCACCTTTCAAATCGGTGACTCTTTCGGGTCATCGAATCAAAAAGTGTCTTTAGGGTTTTATGTTCTATGTATATTTATATACATTTTCCATGTTGTCACTTTTTAATTTCGGGTATATTTTGGGTATCCGATTATTAAATTGTAGTCTTTTTCAGATCTATCCTTCGTGGATAGCCCTATCGTATTTTTAAACTCAAAAGTTGTTCCGTGTCAAAATATAGTATTTTTATTTAAAGTTTCATATTTTTCCAATGGGCAGATCTTGCGGTATGAATTTATTTGTACCGAATTAATTTTAGGATACGGGTTTGACCACCCCGTATGCCAAAACTTCCTAAACGGTTTTTCTTTATAAAAATGCCCTGAGTAAAGTTCCCTTAAGAGTCAAAATATTTTGATGATTCGGGTGCTGCGTATTAAGATAGTAGATATTATAATATTTACTTCATAGCTAAGAAAGGTTAGATTTTGACCTAATGGTAGTCATTCATCGAAACTAAGTTGCCGGATAATCTTGTAGGCACAGAAGAAGGAGACTTCTAGTTGAGATCAGAATCAGAATCTAGATCTAGCTCAGATTACCAGGTGGGTTTTTATTATATAAAAATATGTTTCGGGTTATTAAGCCCTGATATTTATAAAATGAATATGATTGAATATCCAACTCATGACTGTATTTGATGTGCTCTCCTGACTCATGTAAGTCTTACTACTGTTTTTGGTGACGAAACTACAATGGTTCACGATATCGAGCCCCAAGCAAACAGGGCAGTGTCCAACCTTAAGCAGCCGGGTTGTGTACACGAACCGACTCACCGTAAGCGTTCTAGGGGAGAGTTGCGCGCAATGATGGAACGAAAATGATTTTGTATACATGGAATTCACAAATTTTCTGTTTTGAAAGCTTTCCATGATATGCTCTCAATATGATTGGATATTCTATTTTATAAAATGATTCTGAAGGTTTTTCTCAAAAGTACCCACTGAGTGCATTAGTACTCACGCCCAAATCTTTTCAAATATTTTCAGGATGAGCTGCGGGATGGTGGACGGCTGTGCTAAGGCTGAAGGGCTATCTTTTGATGTATATGTTTCTTTTATGTGTGGAGTCCAACTGAGAACATGGTTACCTTTTGTGTCTGAATAAATGCACTGCGTTTTTGTCCGCTTACTCTGATTATTGTTATGGAGTGTTCGGTTCTCCGAATCCCATTTTATTTACTGTTATGGAGTGTTCGGTTCTCCGAATCCCATTTTCTTTACTGTTATGGAGTGTTCGGTTCTCCGAATCCCATTTTATTTACTGTTATGGAGTGTTCGGTTTTCCGAATCCCATTTTCTTTATTGTTACGGAGTGTTCGGTTCTCCGAATCCCGTTTACTTTCTGTTCCTGACAGGCGAAAGCTTGGCATTTATTTACTTTCCTTACTCAGACAGGCGCAAGCCTGGCTTTACATTGTTTTTCATGTCAAGGCAAAAGCCTGGCTTTATATTGCTTTCACGACAGGCGGGAGCCTGGCATCTCTTTACTTTAAGTATTTGGACAGACATCAGTCTGGCCTTTTTTATGCCTAACCTATTAACAGTTAACCTTTGAACTGTTATTATTTACATTGAAGTTTGCCTTTGTTATTCTTTCTTGGGTTCATCCTAAGAGTCATGGTATCTGGTTTGAGTCATTTCATACGCTTTAAAAGCGTGGATTGATCCATTTATAGAGGTTATGCTGCCCATATTTTTAGGGCACTAACCCTATTTCTTTGATTGCTTCTGTTCAACAACCCCTTTCCCCCTTTCCCCAAGTAGCGCACCGGTCCCCTGCCCTTCTCCCGGGACCGGGGCGTTACAAGTGCGCACCTTGATAGCGGCTGCGGGTTATCTTCGACAATAAAAAAAGGTCAACAAGTGTCCCCTTGGGGATGGCCTAGTGGTGGAATGGTGTTTCTTGAGGCCAAAGGTCTCAAGTTCGACCCACCCCCAACACCACTAGGTGTGAGCCTGTCACACCTGGCCTGCCAAGTGTGGTTTACTTCCTCTGTATAGGTTTGCAGGCTATTACACAGGGGCGAGATTTACCCAGTGTGCACCACAGTAGTGGCTGCGGGTTACCCTCGACATCAAATTTGATTTTGGAATAATTATAATTCCATTTAATATTTGTCAATGCATGTATATAATTGTAAATTAATCTAGTAGTACTAAATTAATTTGCAGATATAAAATGTGAAGAAAAATAATTGAGTAATCGACTATTCAAATAACTGCCAACATTTATGTCCACTACAAAAAATCACCAAAAGAAGTAAATTTTTATTTATACTGCGATGAATTCAAAATTTAAAAGGTGATTATTGTTATTCTTGGATTTTGAAAAAGAAGCACATTAAAAACAATTTTTACGTTATATTAACGAAAAAAGTGAAATGCATGAAACATATATATTTTAATATTTGCCAACGTTTGTATAACATGATAGATTAATTGTGTAACATTGGGATAATTTACCGATGTAAAAATGCAAGCCATCATTGACTAATAATTCATTTAAGTAACAACCGACGCTTGTGTCCGATATAGAAAAAAATTAAGAAAAAAATTAATATTAAAGACAAGTAAATTATATTTTATCAAATATATATAACAAAAATATTTCCATATTTTGTTATATATTAAGATAATTTGGAGATATAAATAATTAATTGAAGATTATAATTCAATAATAATTGAAATATATATATATATATATATATATATATATATAATTCAATATTAATTGAAGTAATGTAATTGAATAGCAAATAATTAGTTGTCACGCACCACCAGTTGGATTCCCAAGAATGAACTGTTGATATAATATATTAGGTAAGTGTTTCAATAAATAAAAAGTGATATGCGTACAATAAATGGGTATTCAAAAACAACATATATATCTATTTTGTTTTTTTGTTTTCTAATTTAAAAGTGAGGGACACATACACGGCGAATTTGCCCAAGTGCAAATGCACTGAGTTGACAGTGGATTTTTCTCACGGAGGTGCATGCGCACACAAGTTGGAGAGCATATCAATTTTCTATATACGTATTCATTTGAAATCCCAATGCACAATATGCATCAATTAAATTCCAAATCGCTTTAATTGTTCAATAAAATCGATTAAAGTCTAAAGTTTGAGTTCAAAAACAAACCTACCCTAAAAAATAAAATAAAATGCACATGTAACCATTAAATGTCGTAAACTACGTACAGTTACCTTTAAGTAACACTTTCTTTTTTACAAAATTAAGTCGGCATGCACTGCACCTTCAATAATTCATTTGAACTCGCTTCTTTCGTTACACCTTATATTTTAGATAGCCATTCATAGTTTTAAATTGAAAATAAATATTTCTTGCGCAATAAATTCGATCTACCAACACCATAGTAAATTTAAATTAAATTATGTGCTCCCAACAGAAAGAAACCCTGCATTTCTCAAATAATTACCCGAGGGGGGATGGGGTTACGAGGACGAAGTTTGTTATAAATGCTCGAGCCCAGACGGCAAAGAAATTTCAGGATCCATTCTCACTTTATAGATTTAATTAAAGGGCAAAAACTTACATGCATCATCATGCAAATAACATTATATGAGACGGGTCGGATTAAACACGCTCTTTGACCCGATCAACGCGGGTTCACTATATGAGACGGGTCGGGTCAAACCCGCGCTTTGACCCAGTCAACGCAGGTCAACCCATAAAAAAAATATGTCTAAAGTCGGTACCAACAGTCCTATTAAAAGGTATCACAAAACATTCAAAAAGTATCATCTGTATCATTAAAAAGTAAGGGGTCTGCTAGTTATTTTATATTAGTTTATTTAGTTCAAATTGTGATTTTTTTCCATTCAAATTAATGTTTAGAGCTTAGTAGTTTAGGGATTTTTTAGGATTCATGGTTTTTTAAAGGGCTCATGTTTTTTAGGGGTTTTTTTTAGGGTTCATGGTTTTTTAGGGGGGGGGTTAGTTTTTTTTAGGGTATATTTTGTGTTTTTTAGAGTTTTTTGGGGGGTATTTTTAGGAGTTTATTTTGTGTTTTTTAGGGTTTTTTGGGGGTGTTTTTAGGGATTTATTTTGTGTTTTTTAGGGTTTTTTTGGGGTGTTTTTAGGGATTTATTTTGTGTTTTTTAGGGTTTATTAATTCTATTTAATACTCATTTCAAACAAATTAAATCAATTTATTTTAATTTTAGGGTTCACTAATATTTTTTTAGGGTATATATTTTTTTGGAACAAATAAAATTGATAAAAAAGACAAAAAAACGTACAAAATCCTGCCAGAAAAATGAAAAAAAAGGAGAAAAAATCAGCCAGAAAAAGAAAAAAAAAAAAAAAAAAAGACGGCCCACGCGCCCCGCATGAAATAACAGCATGGAAGGCCTGTTGCATGCAAGTGCAGCTCTAATTAAAGTGTTTTTTCCTCGATGAAAAGAAAATATGTACAAATAGTTTTTTTTTTATAAAAAAAAAAAGATGACTTTCGATGACTTGAAATCAAGATTAAATTGGTCACAATAATATTAGAATTATTGGACTTTTTCATCGCCTATTTTCTAGGACATTAGGAATGAAATATCCTTGGCCAAATGAAATTTAATAATACGTAAGATGGAATTAGCGTAACATGATTTCTTACACACCTAACATGTTGATCAAATTAATGAGGTTTTAAATTGACTCAAAATATCCGATGAAGAGAAAAGAGTACGTTTCATCTCGAACGATCATTAATATAAACATATGATTTAGCAATTGCCCCTCTCTCTCTCACACACACACAAATGGTTTCCTTTTGTACCTTGAGAATGGCCCGGTGATGTTTTCTTGAGGTCAAAATTCTTCAAATTCGAATCTCATCATCAACACTACTAGACGTGAGTTTGTTACACTTGGTTTTTAAACGTGATTTACTTCTTATGTGGGTTACTCTCCACATAAAAAATATATGTAGTTTCCTTTTATGCTTTAGACATCTTTTTGTGAGTGTTTTTTGTAAAATTGAATCTACACCTAATCAGTTCGATTACCTCTTTAATTACCAAACAAATAAAAAAATTATCATGAATGAGATCATTTTGTTACCCAAATGACCATTGCTAATAAATTAAAGGTTGTCCATTACAAAAACAAATTTGGACTGATATAGTAAAAATGGTGGGAGCCACTGCCAGTTCATAAGTTAATTTTATCCACAATAATAATAAGTATTAGAACAAATGATGATGTAACAATTAATAACGTACAAACCTAGTGCTGGACACGCGTTAATTACAAAGATAATGTCATACAATGATGATTAATTTGTATCACTGCATCTAGCTTTATATACGTATATAGCTTAAAATACATACTCCATTATACAAACACGAGAAACGTAATTAATTGGACATTATCCCTTTTAAGCAACCCAAATATCATATCACAGATAATATAATAGTAATCAGACTCTACGTAAACAAAACTACAGGTACAGTATATCAATATATATATATATATATATATATATATATATATATCATTTAGAAAGAATTGGATTTTCGATCGACCGGCAAAATAAAATAATAATCAGACTCCACTTCCTCGTGATCATCTCTATTTCTCTTCATCTTGCCTGAATAATATCTTTAAAAAATTATAGAAATGAGCTATATATGATATTTGACTTGGTTTAATTTATAAAAGCTTTCGAAGAAGTTAAGAGAGATATCTACGGACATGAATATATACATTATATTATATAATTCTCTCTCTACCAAAACTAAGTTTAAAATTCTAAAAAAAAATTACAGCCAATGTCTGTACGTATTTTTTAGGATTTATTATGTTTAAATTTTATGCTTTTTTTTAAATTTTGAATTTTTTTTTATAGACGATCTATAATGGATGATGTGAAGAATTTTATTCTAGGTAGATATATCATGATAGTTGAGGTCACTGCTATTAATGTCAACAGTCAATATAAAGACTAAGATTGCAGCTAAATTAATTGATGTGCATTAATTAAGTTCTTGGAAAGTTGTTAATTTAATTAAAAGCTATGCTGTCCTAATCTAGAAGCCATAGTGTAATTTGGGGGTAATTTGATAATAGCTACGCGCTACGGGGATATATAGTACGTATTCTCATAGCTCATGTTGCCAGGTTAATTTTATCAATGGTCAATAAACTAGGCGTAATACTGAATTTTATTTTGTATAAAAAAAAATGAGTGCTACATGTATATCTTGTAACATTTTGGAGCGATACTAAAATTATATCTGTATCAAAATGAATACTAAACTTATAGGTTTGTCCGATATATGGTTTCATCGTTTCGAAACAAATTCGAATTGCTTCCATACAATATATACATAATTGAATAGCCTAGTGAAAAAATTAGAGTACTAATTGAACTTGTAGATGCCATTTTCGATAGGCCTAAAAAGAGCTAGTTCAAAAGTTGAGAGGGTTTAGCGGATCGATCTCTAGCGAACCGATTTTTAACGGGTGTAACAGATTGACCTTTTGTAACGCTCCGGTCCCGGAAGAATAGTGACAAGGGACCGGTGCGCTACTGGGGGAAAGGGGGAAGGGGTTGTTGCATAAAGATAATTATAGAAATAGGGTTAGTGCCCCAAATATTTGGGCAACATAACCTTTGTATTCTGAAATAGAACCACCCACGAGAGTGTTCAGAAGGAATGAGGTTAGTGCCCCAAACATTTGGGCAACATAACCTCTATAACTGGAATTAAACCACGCTCTAAGGCGTCTTAGAAGGAACTTAAATCAATAAACGATCATCAAAGGGAACTTATCCCACCAAATAACTGTAAAGGAACATCATATGAATATGCTGAAATCATAACATGCTTCAAACAATTGAAGACAAGCTGTATCAGAGTGAACGGAACAAAGCGCGGAGCACAATTCAAGTAAAATTATTTGCAAGCACTTAACTGATTTAGAGTATCTAAGATTTCTGAACAACACAAAAAGAGCAAGTATATAACAAAAAGATAGCCCTTGCCTCAGCTCGATCATCTTCCAGCCTGCCTCTCAACCTGGAAATCAGATCTGGAACAGCTAGATCTAGATTCAGATTCTGGTCTCAACTAGAAGTCTCCTTCTTCTGAGCCTTCTCTAGAAGCTGCTCGACGTTTCGATTTTGAAAATGAATGAAAATGAAACCTTAACCTCCTATTTATAGAGGAAAAATAAATAGGATAATAACGAATAAAAGAAAGAGGATAATGATGGAATAGGATAATGATGGAAAAAGAATAGGATAATTACGAATAGGATAATCTTTCGAAAAAGAAATTGGATAATGACGGATGTGCCATTTTTATTTAAAGTTGTGCCCAGACTTCATTTGAACTCGAAATTGAAAAATTCAAAGTTTGGCACGATCCTTGAAACGTTTTCTATCAACCCGAGAAAAATATCAGAACATATTTTTAAAGCAATTTTTTGACCAAAATAAATTTTAATAGATTTCCCTGGCTGCGGTTTTCCTTTATTTGAGTCATTTAAGGACCCAACTTATTTTCTAACTTACCAGAGGGTAACATAAGTTGAATAAAACCTTCTAAAATATTTCGGGGTATTACACCTTTAGCGAACCGATCTCAAAATGGTCTAAAGGACCAACCTCAAGAAGATCGATCTCGAGAGAGTCTAACAAACCGACCTCGAGAGTGAGTTCAAAGGCAACTATGAGATAGAGTCCAAGAAAGACTAGGGATAGCCACCGTCATGGAAGAAACCAAGTCAAAACCATTCCACAGATAAGGTTGAACCCAATCTCCAGGAAATAGGGGTGAGCACGAACCCGAAAAAACCGATTTTTGAACCGAACTGAACTAATTTCGACTTATTCGGTTCGGTTTATTTGGTTATTCGGTTAATTCGGTTTAATTTTTTAAATATTTTGGTTTTTTTATTTTCGGTCGGTTCTGTTAAAAAGGCACCGAACCGACCGAATAAACCGACCCCTAATTAAAAAAAATGATTTTATAATTTATATATACCTAAATTACAATATTTAGAATTTCAGATATTCTAAATACGCTAAATCATAAGAGAACCCTAGTTTTAAATTGTTCTGAAATTCGCTCTCCCGCGCTCCACCGTTCACTTCACCCTCCTCCCTCACAGTCACAGACCCCCCCGACGTCACCACTCGCCACCATATCCCCTCCCTCGTCTCAAGTCTCATCTTCCCACTTGAATTCACCGTTGCGGCGTCTCTCTCAAATCTCGCCAAGTAGCGTTGCAGCAACATTCGAGCAGCCCTCGTCTCTCTCAAGTCTCAACTTCGCCTACTGAGCCGCTGAGGGGGAGCAGACGACTAGTCTCGACTTTGAATCTTCACCATAAATAATTGGAGTTGCAATGTATGTGTCTCTCAAGTTTTTTTTTTTTGTATTTTTCTTGTTTTGGGTTTGATTTCGAGTAGTAAAATTAACTTAGCATTTTACATTTTGGAAAATTAGATTTAATGTTTTTCTCTATATTATATGTGAGAAGCTTTTTGCATTTTGAAAGTGATCAAGTCCCAAGATTCAAGCAGTCAACTAGTCAAGCTTCAACTTCATTTTGCTCGACTTTTATTTTTTAAAGTTTGTTGAATTTTTCTTAATGAATTTATGATGGTGGATTTGTGTTTTGTTAGATTGGATACTTAGATGATTTTATTGTATTATTGTCTTGACGATTTGTTTTATGTCTTGCTGACTATCTCTGTTAGTTGGTTTTATATGTGTGTTTGTTGTTGGGATTAAATTTATACTTTATTATTGTTTGGTTATTTCGGTTATTTCGATTCGGTTAACCTACAAAGTTCGGTTAGCCTTTCCAATTCGGTTCGGTTCGGGTACAATTTTACAAAATTCGGTTTATTCGGTTTTTAAATTTTTGGGCCGAAACCGACCGTATTAACCGAATGCTCACCCCTACCAGGAAACTAACCCCGAAAAATAAAAAGTATTCTAGCAGAAAGTCTCTAGAAGACTTGAACATAACCATGAAAAAAGGGTGGTACTGATGAAGACTCAAATTCGTATTTTTTTCTTTATCTTTTTACGCCCTTTTTAAGTGTTTAGTATAGAGTCTAGTCTAGTTTTAGGGGTAAAGCTGATTGCAGGAGGCTGAGGGCACAAAACCACCACAATAGGCACAGACAGGTGCTATTTATGCTGAGGGCACAAAGGACTGATTTGCCTGCCGAGGACCCAGTCAAAGTTGTTGCGAGAATTGCGCAACAGAATCGCGGGACAGTTCCTAGATGCACGTGGAGGTGATGTGGCGGTCAGTTCCGAGTCTTGGGGAGGTCTACACACGTTGGGAAGGAAGTGGGGACACCAGGAAGTTACTGAAAACGCTAGGGTTTGTTGTTATCCCTCCAAAAATCAAGGAAGAACATGGAGCACGAAATGAGGAAGTGGAGGAGTGCAAGAACCCCTGCGTGGGTGAAATCTGGGCTGCGTGAAGCCTTAATTCATTTGCTATAAATATTTTTATCTGTTTTCATATCAGGGCGGAGGGGGGAGAGTTTTTAGCACCCCGAAGATACAATTTACCGTTTTCGTACTTAGTTTATTTGCTGGATAATCTGTCTGCCTGAAGCTGGCGATTTGCCCGCATACAGGTAGTTCAGTTGTTTTGTTGGCAAAACTGGGGTTGGGCCCAGAAGTTAATCTACGTATTTCATTTCCAAGTAAGATGTCTTTTATCATTTCTTTTACTTTCGTTTCTATGTTTAGTGGCTAAGTATCCACTGTTCAAGTCAAAGTAATAGTCTAAGGGTAGAATATGTGCATGAGGTAATCGGACTTTAACGCCTTAAGGGTTCACAATCTTAACTTGTTTTTCACTTAGACACAGGTAAAGGGTGGTTGGAGATGAAAGCGCACATTTCTGATTAACTGGTACTAGTGTTAGTTACGTGGGAGTGTATAGGTGACCCATGCCTCGATACCCGCCTAGTAACAAGTCCGGGGGTGACAGCCTTGGTAGTTGAGATTGAGTAGTATATGCAGGCACAAGACCGTGTCAAACCTACTAGAATCGGGTCGCTTTTGCCCTCAAAGCTGCTATACTTGCAAAACCTTTGTGTGATTCTCTCCTTAGGTTCCTGTATAGTTAGGTCCCTAGGTGCCGATCGTATCATCTAGACGATATAATGTAAGAAGTGATTGGGGAGTGGCCGATCGTATCCATTTCCTATAACCGGTTAACCCTCAAAGTGACAATTACCCATATTTGGCCATAGGGATTCGGTTTTTGATCTTTCTGCTAGTGTGGGCACAACGGGTAGTAGTGGTAATTACATGTGTTTTGCCTAGGATTGCGCATACCTATCGAATGACTTGATGATTTGACTTAAGCACTTTTATTACTGATATTTTCTCTTGCGGTTTCCTTTTCAACATTTAGTTAGTTTAAGTTTATTAGCAAGGTTTTTAGAGTGACACTGAAGACCCAAACTAAAACTAAGAAAAGACAGAAGGTTATGAACACTCCTCGTGGGATCGACATCCGTCTTCACCAGCTATACTAGCCGTTGAGGGCAGATTAAGCATTTGTGGACTATTTGCCCGCAAGTGTATTTTGCACACCAAAACGACGGGTGTGCCAGGTACCTTTAGAGCTCTAACGCACATCTGGCCTCAAATCCGACCTCACATTTGACATTTAATTATCTCTAAATTCATCATTGTTCTCATTTTGATACTATCATTTTGAATTTTACCTTATTTATATTCTGACTTGAGCATCGGAGTTCGTTCGATCGTCGAACTCAAGACGGTCCTTCAACTTTACGATTTATTTGTTTGCCTATGCAAAATTGCGGGTGTCCAAACTCCGATACGAATTAATTGCAGATTTTTGGATATACAAAAGTGATATATCTTTTTTAATTCATTATAAAGCTATTTCCTCTTGTCACATAATTTCTAACTCAAATTAAAAGTGACGCAATAAATAAATAAATAATCATGTTTTTAATTAAATTTAATTCTAAATTTGATTGACTTTTAATTTTAGAGGCACATTTATATGAGATCATTTAACAAATCTCATACTGTTTGACCTACGAGGTAGTCCCTCTCTCTTTTTTCTTTCTTTTTCTTTTTCCTTTTTAGTGGTCTCCCTTTCCCTCTCTCTCCACTTTTCCTTTTCTTTTTAGTTTTTTTTCACTTTTTAATTTGTTCATTTTTTTTATAAATTTATATCCTAAAATAGAATTAATGAATTCTTAATTTGAATTGAATTAATTTAATTTTATTATCTGACGTCTCGCCTAGCGTATTTGCCCGATGTTAATGCAAGAGCTCATGCATGGGCTCGATACAAAATGAAGATTAAAAAAAATTAAAAAAATTGGAAAAAATAAAATAAAATTCACTTCATATGTAATGACACTTATATATTATTAGTTGTTGATTGATTTTTTTATTTCAAAGAAAACTAAGAGCTCGTGATTTTTTGTTTAACAAAAAAATATTTTAAAGAGTGAGACTTGGTAGAGATATCAATAAAAGTATATTTGTCATGATCTAAAAAATAAGTAACAAAAAAAAAAACATTGCATACTTGATGATACTTCAATTCATATTAAATGATATTTTACTTTATACATAGTAATACGTGATATCTAGAGAATCAACAAACATATTTCAAAAAAAGAAGATAAATGAATCAACTAAATTAAAACTCCACATTATGAATTATGTAAAAAAATCATTTATTTTTCTTCTTAGTATGCGAAAAATACTTCATAGTTGATGATACTTAAATTCATATTAAGTAATATTTCGATATATAATTTGTAATATTTCACTTCATGCATAATGATACTTTACTTCATACATAGTAATACGTGATGTCTAGAGAATCAACAAACATATCTCAAAAAAAGAAGATAAATGAATCAATTAAATTAAAATTCCACATTATGAATTATGTAAAAAAAATCATTTATTTTTTTCTTAATATGCGAAAATACTTCATAGTTGATGATATTCAATTCATATTAAATAATATTTCGATATAAAATTTGTGATATTTTCCATCACACACAGTGTACTTTACTTTATCCATAGTGATACGTGTATGAGATGGCATTTGGACCCTGTTTTTGCGGGTTTGGACGAGTTTGGATAAATTTTTTGGACCGATTTGGATCCTATTTAAATATTTAACCCATCTAACACAAGAGAACTCAAGAAAACTCATTAGACGGTCTTATACAAGTTTTTATCTTAATTTTATTTTCAAATGTCAATAGTTCCCTAAGATTTTCAAATAATAGAAAGCAATCACCATAGTTCTATCATAGTTTAATTTAAAGACGCAGATCCCTAAATTTATCAATTGATTCAACTCTTGGTAGACTACCGATATATTTTTTAACTATTTTTTCAAAGTAAAATGTCATGACAAATATGAGAGAAAATCCTTTTTGATAAAATTATATACGTGCCTATTTTGAAAAAAAAAAGTGTGGTATGTAAGTTGAAATTTGTTCGGTTGGTACCTAGTGGCGACGCGGCGGCTTTGCTCCTCCTCGCTGGTGGCGCGACTCCCGGAGAGACGATGGAGAGAAAATTAGGGGTTAGTCGTGCTTTTTTTATCGTATACATGTCATTGGGCTTTTGTTATCGAAAGTTGCTATCGTTTTATGACGCTTTTTTTTTTCTTGATTGAGTCCGTCTAAAATTTGGCATATTTAATTTCAAGCCCAATAGTTTTTTTTTTTCTTTTAGCAAGTCAAGCCCAATAGTTTTATTCTGCCGTTTGGGATTTAAGAAAATTAAATTCAGAAGTTTATTTTATTTTATTTTAAAGACAGAAGTATTTAAAATTAAAAGTGAAGTTAGAAATAATTGTATGTTCAAGCTTTAGTGAATATTTAATTTTTATCTATTTTTGTTTATTTTGGATATTCAGTCCTTCCTACTACATGCCAATTTGCACCGATCGTAAAAAAAAAAAAAAAAAAAAAATCGTTTTGTACCACCTACACCAAAAAACCATCATCCACTATAAATCAACATCATATAATTGCATTAAGTATGATTATTAGTTAGCTTAGATTTATACAATTTAATAACCTTTTGTATTAGGAAGAGATTTTTATAATTTGTTAAATTTATGAGGATGTAAAATATCCAATGTGAAAAATGAAAGTGTGTGTATGAGAAATGCGTGAGAAAAACGGCATGAAATCGTCGCCGGCACGCATGTTTTCAAAACATAAAAGAAAAAAAAAGTAACATGGTTGGTGATTTCTGCAGGAAATTATATTATATTTATAGTGGACTGATAATAGTCAAAGAAAACCAAAAGTGGTGATAAATTAGAATAAGATTTAATGTATAAATTAGTATCCGAGATGCACGATTCTATTTTATTTTATAGCAATTGAAAAGTTAAAAATTAGATTTAATTATGGTTATATATATATATATATATAGAGAGAGAGAGAGAGATGAGATCATGTGAGAACCACAACCCTGTGAGAATTAAGAACCAATCTAATCCACACATCTATTCAATTTGGACGGCTGCAGATTAGACTTTTAAGCGGTGCCAAAATTGTAAATTTTACAAGTTTTAATTATGCGGGGGGTATTTTTGATAATTAACATAGCTGTATAAACACTCCGAGATTTGTTGATAGAAAAGGGAAAGTTGTTATTTGCTGTCGCCGGTGAAGTGAAGGCCCTCCAAACGCAGCTCAAAGCGATCATGTGTTTTCTCGAAGATGTCGACAGAAAGCAACACGAAAGCAAAATCGTGCGCAATTGGATCACCGAGATTAGAGATCTTGCATACAAATCTGAATATGCGGTCGTGAAATACAGTGTTCGAATGTCTTCGTCTTCAGATGGATGGGGATGAAGACTACTCCATCGATTTTTTGGTGTTCGACACAGTTCCTTGCTCTACCAATTAAGCTATGAGATGTTGCTTATTAAATCAAAGCTTGCAAGAATCACCGATGCCGTGGAAGGCTCTGTGTTTGGTGATATTTATATAACTCAGTCATTAATTAATGAGGAGATTGAAATTTGGTGCTCCATCTTGGTGGTAGGAAATGCGGCCGAGCAACTTTGTTACCAGAGAGATGCAGAAGAGATCGTCGGCGTCGGTGAAGAATCCCATTCCGGCAATAACGATTGCTGTGAAATGATACCATTGCATTTTGGCAACATCTAATGCGTTTAGCACTTGCAATTCCTTAGTCATATTCACACCTTCAAAATAAAAAATAATTATTCCATTAATATTTGAAGTTTTTATTTATGATTGTATTGTTGTGAATTGGAAAAATGAAAAATCTCGAGCGACTACTGTGAAAACGATTGTCATTTTATGTGTGATCTATTTTAGCATTGTTGTAACTTATTTTAGCATTACTGTGAACTATTTTAGCACTACCATGTACTTTAACACTAATGTGATCTATTTTAGCATTACTGTGAACTATTTTAGCACTTAGGTTGATGAAGCTGATTAAGCTCTTATTTTGAATTTTTCACTATCAGTACTTTAGCACTACTGTGATCTATTTTAGCACTGTTGTAACCTATTTTAGCACTACTGTAAACTATTTTAGTGCTAAAATAAGTGATGACAGTACTAAAATAAGTCATGACAGTGCTAAAATAGGGAATGACAATGCTAAAATCCTAAATTGAAAAATATACACGTAAATCACATATACAATGCTAAACTCTAAACTATAGTATAAATGTACAAAGCAAATTATATAACACTGTCGCCTCTTCAAATCATAAACATTATTCAAAAGCATCCGCATAATTAAATTGCCGAATATTTTTAATTAGGAGAATGGATTGTGACGAGCAGCACAAAACTATGTGGCATATTTTAAGCTCTGTAGTTTGCATGTGAGGACGTGGCATCAATTAAATTATTAGTTCATTAATAGTCATATTAAAAAAATAAAAATTTTAATGTATAAATAATATATATACACACGCATATATATTATTTATGCAAAAGTGATGGATAATGTGTGCATGTGGTTTTTTATTTGAATACTTCTATTGGTTTCAGACCTGTCAATAACATATTGCCGAAAGTGGCTCACACAAATTTATTTTATTACCAACATAATAATTTGGGTGTATGTATATGTTAAAATAAGTGATTTTATGCTAAAACCTAAGGGAGACATGCTCAAAAAGGTCATGACAGTGCTAAAATAGAAAATAACAGTACTAAAACCTTAAAAGAGTCATGCTAAAATAAGTCATGATAATGCTAAAAAAGGCCATGACAATGCTAAAATAAAAAAATGACAGTGCTAAAATCTCATGCTAAAATAAGTCATGACAATGCTAAAATAGAAAATGACAGTGCTAAAACCCTAAAAGAGTCATGCTAAAATAAGGCCTCTCTCCCTCTCTAAATATTTCTGTTGTTTGATTTTTTTTCTTTAAAGAAAGAAGGATTTTTGCGATGATTAAAGTTGAACCCTTGATTCAGAAAATCAGAGTTTTTGGTGGTATTGTGCTGCAAACACAATTAAATCTTCCCCTTTGTGTGTGTTTTTAATTTGCCCGATGCAATCATGTCTACATCGTGAAAGCTTTTCTTTTTCTTCTCTTCTTTTACAGTCCAAGAAAAAAAAAAGTCATATCTCATGATCTGAATGCATATGATGAATTGATCACTTCTTGTTTTTCGATGATTGATTATCAAGAAATAAAAAAAAAGTAATATTTCTCTTCTCTTGAGGTGATGATGAAGACATCTCCTCATCAGTGGATTTCCTATCTATGTTTGTGCTGCTAAAAACATTTCTCCACACTCTCTCTCTCTCTCTCTCTCTCTCTCTCTCTCTCTCTCTCTCTCTCATAGAATCCAAGATATATGATTTACTTAATTACTTCCACTAACCCTAGTTAGTTTGCTTTCTTGAAAACGCTTTACTTTTTCTTTGTATTTAATTATCTAATAACTGGGATCTCAAAATTAGGGTTTGTTTGATGAATGAACTAAAAATCATATCTTTTTTTTTGTTGAATTTGAAAAAAAAAATGCAAGTTAGTGTTCCATGCAACAGCCTCTTTGATGTTGTGACAGTTCGATGTGGGCACTGCACCAATCTTTGGACTGTTAACATGGTTGCTGCATTTCAGTCTCTGCAGCCCTCTTGGCAATGTCGTTTGTGGGCAACACTGAATTCTTTCCTATGAATTCTTAATTATCTTGATTTTGTGTGTCTCATACATTCTTGATTATTTGAAGCTTTACTAGCCCAAATGAAAATACAACCGTTATTTAATTCTCTTTCGTTTATTCTAATAGGTTGATTGATATTGAATTACAAAAGACCATGATAATGCTAAAAAAGGCCATGACAATGCTAAAAAAGGCCATGACAGTGTTAAAATAAGAAATGACAGTGCTAAAATCCGAAATTGAAGAATATACACGCAAATTCTGAGTATTCATATATTTTCTGATTTTACCCTTACTAAGATTCAGGGGCAGCGAAGTTGAATGTTATTACGAGATTGCCACCGCCTTTTTTTAAATTTGGAGCAGATCTAGATCGTCCAAATACACCGGATTTGTGGCTTAGATTGGTTCTCGATTCTCACATAGGGTGTGGTTCCTTCTGGAACCCAACCCTATATATATATATATAGGGATGAGATCTGGTAAGAATCAGTCACCAGGTGGGAACTAGGAACCAATCTTATCCCTCCATTCCAAAATCTGAATGATCCAATTTAATCCAGATTTTCGATGGCAATTTTGTAATTAAAATGAAAATTTTCAATTCACGCGTCTCGTTAAGGGCAAAATCGGAACTGAACTCAGAAATTACCCAGATTCAATTTTAGCCTCCTACTTCGCTCATTTTAGCCTCATGCATTTCTCATTTTAGCATGTGTTGATAAACAAAAATGGAACGATGATTTCATTGGAATGAAATGCAATACACCTTATTTGGGGACAGTGAACCCTGATGGGAATCTCATAATTACTAGTTGGGATCAGATGAGCCATAATCGGAACGTAATAAACCCTAATTGGGAACGGTGAACCATAGTGGAAAATGTCACATCAATTTTAGCCTCCTACTTCGATCATTTTAGCCTCATGCGATTCTCATTTTAACCTCAGAGCAAAAGGGAAGAATTATTAAATTACTATATTACACCTCCGCCCACAAAGTTGTCGAATATTACAGGAATGTCACCGCCCATCCACTTAAATCTGATTTAATCTGAGCTGTCCAGATTGAGTCAAACAAGAGCTAGGATTGGTTTCTAGTTCCCACCTGGGAGAAGGGTTCTCATTTGATCCTTTCCCTATATATATCAAATAGTAGAATGTATGTGAAATTAATGTATAAAAATATTCAATAAATTAAAAAATAAATTTATTTTCATAGAAATAAACAATAATTAGTATAATTACTTAAACAACACATGTATCTTAGTATCATCTCGGAATAAATAATAATT